>CP092880.1:16554791-16654514 GCA_030710605.1 Cordylochernes scorpioides | reverse complement strand
AAGAATGGGTATTTGGTCAATTCTGGAATAATTAGAAATCAACAGAATAGTTGATATTTATGTGTCCTCGCCTGGTCACTATATAACAGTTAATATGTGTCCTCGCCTGGTCACTATATAAAAGTCAATATGTTGACTCCTGGTCACTATATAACAGTCAATATGTGTCCTCGCCTGGTCACTATATAACAGTCAATATGTGTCCTCGCCTGGTCACTATATAACAGTCAATATGTGTCATCCTGGTCGCCACACTCTACTTCTCACATTGGAGCTTTTTTCTGATTTAAAAAATGCTCCAACCGCACCCTATTCTTGCAAAAGTCCAACCCCACCAGCGAGTACAAGAAACCAAACGGAGCTCTGGTATATTTTTAAGTACAAAAGTCGAACTGCTTTTCACATGTGTAGACATGTGGTGCACTTACAGTAAAAGCAGTCGCCTACATCTACCCACCATGATTATCATGGCCTGTACCACGTGTACTAGGGGTGTAAGCAAAAAAAAATGTTAAACTTGGTATTAGACAGAAGTTGACTGAACTCCTACTCTTGGCTGATAAAGTGAGTGGAATCTACATTCAAGAGATGAAACTTAAATCAAGAACAAAGCTGAATTTTGGGACTTTCAATCTCATTAAGCAAGATGAGAGACTAATCAAATTGGAGGTCTTATTACCTCTTAGAAAGAAATCTTATATTTAAGAAAATTAATATAACAACAAATACACAGAAGTTACTAAACTATTGGGGATACAAACCATAGACCCAATAGAAGGCCAATCAGTATCTTCAACTGCTACCATCCCCCCGAACAAACCAGGACCAACATCTTCTTCTTATTTCTTATCTCCACTCAATCATACTATGGTATCAAGCTTGTAAAGCTTGAGACTTTTGATGGTGTCTGCTGGGGATGAGTATAGATCATCAATGAATGAGTCAATACAGTCAATAATGTGTTATTTAAATTAAATGTGTTAATTAAATAGCATAGCCAACCTCATGGAAAATAATGCAATCATTCTTGGGGACTTAAATGGCAAAGGCCAGTTGTGAGGATCTCATGAGGATAATCAAAGAGGACAAATGCTTTCTAACTTATTTAATGAGACTGATTTGATCTTTAAAAAAAAAATACTGTGTGGAAATCACCTATCTATCCAATTCTTCATCAGATGCTCTTACCTTCTCCTCCGGCTCTTCCTCATCTTCCTCCTCCACTTCTGACTTGTTCATAAGGGAGAGGGATGATGGCAAGGATAAATCTCTCTGTCACACCACACTACTGTCAATATATGTCATTCTGGTCACCATACACAACTATCAACTATTATTTTGTATATTATTATTTTGTCCATAATATATATATTTCAAGTTTTTTCTCCCCATTGAATATAGGCAAAATAGTGGCCCCCCTCCCTCCTAAGTAAATAGTGACCCCCTCCCTCCTAAGTAAATAGTGGCCCCCCTCCCTCCTATCTAAATAGTGGCCCCCCTCCCTCCTATATAAATAGTGGCCCCCCTCCCTCCAAGCTAAATAGTGGCCCCCCTCCCTCCTGACTAAATAGTGGCCCCCTCCCTCCTAAATAAATAGTGGCCCCCCCTCCCTCCTAACTAAATAGTGGCCCCACTCCCTCCTAAGTAAATAGTGGTCCCCCTCCCTCCGAAGTAAATAGTGGCCCCGCTCCCTCCTAAGTAAATAGTGGCCCCCCTCCCTCCTAAGTAAATAGTGGCCCCCCTCCCTCCTAAGTAAATAGTGGCCCCCCTCCATCCTAAGTAAATAGTGGCCCCCCCTCCCTCCTAAGTAAATAGTGGCCCCCTCCCTCCTATCTAAATAGTGGCCCCCCTCTCTCCTAAGTAAAAAGTGGCCCCCCTCCCTCCTAAGTAAATAGTAGCCCCCCTCCCTCCTATCTAAATAGTGGCCCCCCTCCCTCCTATCTAAATAGTGACCCCCTCCCTCCTAAGTAAATAGTGGCCCCCCTCCCTCCTATCTAAATAGTGGCCCCCCCTCCCTCCTAACTAAATAGTGGCCCCCTCCCTCGTAACTAATTAGTGGTCCCCCTCCCTCCTAAGTAAATAGTGGCCCCCCCTCCCTCCTAAGTAAATAGTAGCCCCCCTCCCTCCTAAGTAAATAGTGGCCCCCCTCCCTCCTAAGTAAATAGTGGCCCCCCTCCCTCCTAAGTAAATAGTGGCCCCCCTCCCTCCTAAGTAAATAGTGGCCCCCCTCCCTCCTATCTAAATAGTGGCCCCCCTCTCTCCTAAGTAAATAGTGGCCCCCCTCCCTCCTAAGTAAATAGTGGCCCCCCTCCCTCCTAAGTAAAAAGTGGCCCCCCTTCCTCCTAAGTAAATAGTGGCCCCCCTCCCTCCTATCTAAATAGTGGCCCCCCTCCCTCCTATCTAAATAGTGACCCCCTCCCTCCTAAGTAAATAGTGGCCCCCCTCCCTCCTATCTAAATAGTGGCCCCCCTCCCTCTTAACTAAATAGTGGCCCCCCTCCCTCGTAACTAAATAGTGGTCCCCCCTCCCTCCTAAGTAAATAGTGGCCCCCTCCCTCCTAAGTAAATAGTAGCTCCCCTCCCTCCTAACTAAATAGTGGCCCCCCTCCCTCCTATAAAAATAGTGGCCCCCTCCCTCCTATCTAAATAGTGGGTACCCTCTCTCCTAAGTAAATAGTGGCCCCCCTCCCTCCTAAGTAAATAGTGGCCCCCCTCCCTCCTGACTAAATAGTGGACCCCCTCTCTCCTAACTAAATAGTGGCCCCCTCCCTCGTAACTAATTAGTGGCCCCCCTCCCTCTTAAGTAAATAGTTGCCCCCCTCCCTCCTAACTAAATAGTGGCCCCCCTCCCTCCTAAGTAAATAGTGGCCCCCCTCCCTCCTAAGTAAATAGTGGCCCCCCTCCCTCCTAAGTAAATAGTGGCCCCCCTCCCTCCTAACTAAATAGTGGCCCCCCTCCCTCCTATCTAAATAGTGGCCCCCCTCCCTCCTAACTAAATAGTGGCCCCGCTCCCTCCTAAGTAAATAGTGGCCCCCCTCACTCCTAAGTAAATAGTGGCCCCCCTCCCTCCTAAGTAAATAGTGGCCCCCCTCCCTCCTAAGTAAATAGTGGCCCCCCTTCCTCCTAAGTAAATAGTGTCCCCCCTCCCTCCTATCTAAATAGTGGCCCCCCTCCCTCCTATCTAAATAGTGACCCCCTCCCTCCTAAGTAAATAGTGGCCCCCCCTCCCTCCTATCTAAATAGTGGCCCCCCTCCCTCTTAACTAAATAGTGGCCCCCCTCCCTCTTAAATAATAGTGGTCCCCCTCCCTCCTAAGTAAATAGTGGCCCCCCTCCCTCCTAAGTAAATAGTAGCTCCCCTCCCTCCTAACTAAATAGTGGCCCCCCTCCCTCCTATAAAATAGTGGCCCCCTCCCTCCTATCTAAATAGTGGCCCCCCTCTCTCCTAAGTAAATAGTGGCCCCCCTCCCTCCTAAGTAAATAGTGGCCCCCCTCCCTCCTGACTAAATAGTGGCCCCCCTCTCTCCTAACTAAATAGTGACCCCCCTCCCTCATAACTAAATAGTGGCCCCCTCTCCCTCCTATCTAAATAGTGGCCCCCTCCCTCTTAACTAAATAGTGGCCCCCCTCCCTCCTAAGTAAATAGTGGCCCCCCTCCCTCCTAAGTATATAGTGGCCCCCCTCCCTCCTAACTAAGTAGTGGCCCCCCTCCCTCCTAACTAATTAGTGGCCCCCCTCCCTCCTTTCTAAATAGTGGCCCCCTCCCTCCTAACTAAATAGTGGCCCCCCTCCCTCCTAAGTAAATAGTGGCCCCCCTCCCTCCTAAGTAAATAGTGGCCCCCCTCCCTCCTAAGTAAATAGTGGCCCCCCTCCCTCCTATCTAAATAGTGGCCCCCCTCCCTCCTAAGTAAATAGTGGCCCCCCTCCCTCCTATCTAAATAGTGGCCCCCCTCCCTCCTATCTAAATAGTGACCCCCTCCCTCCTAAGTAAATAGTGGCCCCCCTCCCTCCTAATTAAATAGTGGCCCCCCCTCCCTCGTAACTAATTAGTGGTCCCCCTCCCTCCTAAGTAAATAGTGGCCCCCCTCCCTCCTAAGTAAATAGTAGCCCCCCTCCCTCCTAACTAAATAGTGGCCCTCCTCCCTCCTATAAAAATAGTGGCCCCCCTCCCGCCTATCTAAATAGTGGCCCCCCTCCCTCCTAACTAAATAGTGGCCCCCCTCCTTCCTAACTAAATAGTGGCCCCCCTCCCTCCTAACTAAATAGTGGCCCCCCTCCCTCCTAAGTAAATAATGGCGCCCCTTCCTCCTAACTAAATAGTGGCCCCCCTCCCTCCTAAGTAAATAGTGGCCCGCCTCCCTCCTAAGTAAATAGTTGCCCCCTCCCTCCTAACTAAATAGTGGCCCCCTCCCTCCGAACTAAATAGTGGCCCCCCTCCCTCCTAAGTAAATAGTGGCCCCCTCCCTCTTAACTAAATAGTGGCCCCCCTCCCTCCTAAGTAAATCGTGGCCCCCCTCCTTCTAACTAAATAGTGGCTCCCCTCCCTCCTAACTAAATCGTGGCCCCCCCTCCCTCGTAACTAAATAGTGACCCCCTCCCTCCTAACTAAATAGTGGCCCCCTCCCTCCTATGTAAATAGTGGCCCCCCTTCCTCCTAACTAAATAGTGGCCCCCCTCCCTCCTAAGTAAATAGTGGCCCCCCTCCCTCCTAAGTAAATAGTGGCCCCCCTCCCTCCTATCTAAATAGTGGCCCCCCTCAATCATAAGTAAATAGTGGCCCCCCTCCCTCCTGACTAAATAGTGACCCCCTCTCTCTTAACTAAATAGTGGCCCCCCTCCCTCCTAACTAAATAGTGGCCCCCCTCCCTCCTATCTAAATAGTGGCCCCCTCCCACTTAACTAAATAGTGGCCCCCCTCCCTCCTAAGTAAATAGTGGCCCCCCCTCCCTCCTAAGTAAATAGTGGCCCCCCTCCCTCCTAACTAAGTAGTGGCCCCCCTCCCTCCTAACTAATTAGTGGCCCCCCTCCCTCCTAAGTAAATAGTGGCCCCCCTCCCTCCTAAGTAAATAGTGGCCCCCCTCCCTCCTATCTAAATAGTGGCCCCCCCTCTCTCCTAAGTAAATAGTGGCCCCCCCTCCCTCCTAAGTATATAGTGGCCCCCCTCCCTCCTAACTAAGTAGTGGCCCCCCTCCCTCCTAACTAATTAGTGGCCCCCCTCCCTCCTTTCTAAATAGTGGCCCCCCTCCCTCCTAACTAAATAGTGGCCCCCCTCCCTCCTAACTAAATAGTGGCCCCCCTCCCTCCTAAGTAAATAGTGGCCCCCCTCCCTCCTAAGTAAATAGTGGCCCCCCTCCCTCCTATCTAAATAGTGGCCCCCCTCTCTCCTAAGTAAAAAGTGGCCCCCCTCCCTCCTAAGTAAATAGTGGCCCCCCTCCCTCCTATCTAAATAGTGGCCCCCCTCCCTCCTATCTAAATAGTGACCCCCTCCCTCCTAAGTAAATAGTGGCCCCCCTCCCTTCTATCTAAATAGTGGCCCCCCTCCCTCCTAACTAAATAGTGGCCCCCCTCCCTCGTAACTAAATAGTGGCCCCCCTCCCTCCTAAGTAAATAGTGGCCCCCCTCCCTCCTAAGTAAATAGTGGCCCTCTCCCTCCTAATTAAATAGTGGCCCCCCTCCCTCCTAATAAAATAGTGGCCCCCCTCCCTCCTATCTAAATAGTGGCCCCCCTCCTCCTAAGTAAATAGTGGCCCCCCTCCCTCCTAAGTAAATAGTGGCCCCCCTCCCTCCTATCTAAATAGTGGCCCCCCTCCCTCCTATCTAAATAGTGGCCCCCCTCCCTCCTAAGTAAATAGTGGCCCCCCTCCCTCCTAAGTAAATTGTGGCCCCCCTTCCCTCCTAACTAAATAGTGGCCCCCCTCCATCCTAACTAAATAGTGGCCCCCCTCTCTCCTAACTAAATAGTGACCCCCCTCCCTCCTAAGTAAATAGTGGCGCCCCCTCCCTCTTAACTAAATAGTGGCCCCCTCCCTCCTAAGTAAATAGTGGCCCCCCTCCCTCCTAAGTAAATAGTGGCCCCCCTCCCTCCTAACTAAATAGTGGCCCCCTCCCTCCTATCTAAATAGTGGCCCCCTCCCTCCTAAGTAAATAGTGGCCCCCCTCCCATTAATTAAATAGTGGCCCCCCTCGCTCCTAAGTAAATCGTGGCCCCCCTCCTTTCTAACTAAATAGTGGCTCCCCCTCCTTCCTAACTAAATCGTGCCCCCCCCCCTCCCTCGTAACTAAATAGTGACCCCCTCCCTCCTAACTAAATAGTGGTCCCTCCCTCCTATGTAAATAGTGGCCCCCCTTCCTCCTAAACAAATAGTGGCCCCCCTCCCTCCTAAGTAAATAGTGGCCCCCCTCCCTCCTAAGTAAATAGTGGCCCCCCTCCCTCCTATCTAAATAGTGGCCCCCCTCAATCCTAAGTAAATAGTGGCCCCCCTCCCTCCTAACTAAATAGTGGCCCCCCTCCCTCCTAACTAAATAGTGGCCCCCCTCCCTCCTATCTAAATAGTGGCCCCCTCCCTCCTAACTAAATAGTGGCCCCCCTCCCTCCTAAGTAAATAGTGGCCCCCCTCCCTCTTAACTAAGTAGTGGCCCCCCTCCCTCCTAACTAATTAGTGGCCCCCCTCCCTCCTAAGTAAATAGTGGCCCCCTCCCTCCTAAGTAAATAGTGGCCCCCCTCCCTCCTATCTAAATAGTGGCCCCCCTCTCTCCTAAGTAAATAGTGGCCCCCCCTCCCTCCTAAGTAAATAGTGGCCCCCCTCCCTCTTAACTAAGTAGTGCCCCCCCTCCCTCCTAACTAATTAGTGGCCCCCCTCCCTCCTTTCTAAATAGTGGCCCCCCTCCCTCCTAACTAAATAGTGGCCCCCCTCCCTCCTAACTAAATAGTGGCCCCCCTCCCTCCTAAGTAAATAGTGGCCCCCCTCCCTCCTAAGTTAATAGTGGCCCCCCTCCCTCCTATCTAAATAGTGGCCCCCCTCTCTCCTAAGTAAAAAGTGGCCCCCCTCCCTCCTAAGTAAATAGTGCCCCCCCTCCCTCCTATCTAAATAGTGGCCCCCCTCCCTCCTATCTAAATAGTGACCCCCTCCCTCCAAAGTAAATAGTGGCCCCCCTCCCTTCTATCTAAATAGTGGCCCCCCTCCCTCCTAATTAAATAGTGGCCCCTCCTCCCTCGTAACTAATTAGTGGTCCCCCTCCCTCCTAAGTAAATAGTGGCCCCCCTCCCTCCTAAGTAAATAGTGGCCCCCCTCCCTCCTATCTAAATAGTGGCCCCCCTCCCTCCTATCTAAATAGTGGCCCCCTCCCTCCTAAGTAAATAGTGGCCCCCCTCCCTCCTAAGTAAATTGTGGCCCCCTCCCTCCTAACTAAATAGTGGCCCCCTCCTTCCTAACTAAATAGTGGCCCCCCTCCCTCCTAACTAAATAGTGGCCCCCTCCCTCCTAAGTAAATAGTGGCGCCCCTTCCTCCTAACTAAATAGTGGCCCCCTCCCTCCTAAGTAAATAGTGGCCCCCTCAATCCTAAGTAAATAGTGACCCCCTCCCTCCTAACTAAATAGTGGCCCATCTCCCTCCTAACTAAATAGTGGTCCCCCTCCCTCCTTAGAAAATAGTGGCCCCCCTCCCTCCTAAGTAAATAGTGGCCCCCTCCCTCCTAACTAAATAGTTGCCCCCTCCCTCCTAAGTAAATAGTGGCTGCCCCTCCCTCTTAACTAAATAGTGGCCCCCCTCCCTCCTAAGTAAATAGTGGCCCCCCTCCCTCCTAACTAAATAGTGGCCCTCCTCCCTCCTAAGTAAATAGTGGCTCCCCTCCCTCCTAAGTAAATAGTGGCCCCCCTCCCTCCTAACTAAATAGTGGCCCATCTCCCTCCTAAGTAAATAGTGGTCCCCCTCCCTTCTAACTAAATAGTGGCCCCCTCCCTCATAACTAAATAGTGCCCCCCCTCTTTCCTAAGTAAATAGTGGTCCCCCTCCCTCCTAAATAAATAGTGGCCCCCCTCCCTCCTATCTAAATAGTGGCCCCCTCCCTCCTAACTAAATAGTGGCCCCCCTCCCTCCTAACTAAATAATGGCCCCTCCCTTCTATATAAATAGTGGCCCCCCTCCCTCCTAACTAAATAGTGGCCCCCTCCCTCCTAACTAAATAGTGGCCCCCCTCTCTCCTAAGCAAATAGTGGTCCCCCTCCCTCCTAACTAAATAGTGGCCCCCCTCCCTCCTATCTAAATAGTGGCCCCCCTCCCTCCTAACTAAATAGTGGCCCCCCTCCCTCCTAACTAAATAGTGGCCCCCCTCCCTCCTAAGTAAATAGTGGCCCCCCTCCCTCCTAAGTTAATAGTGGCCCCCCTCCCTCCTATCTAAATAGTGGCCCCCCCTCTCTCCTAAGTAAAAAGTGGCCCCCCTCCCTCCTAAGTAAATAGTGCCCCCCCTCCCTCCTATCTAAATAGTGGCCCCCCTCCCTCCTATCTAAATAGTGACCCCCTCCCTCCAAAGTAAATAGTGGCCCCCCTCCCTTCTATCTAAATAGTGGCCCCCCTCCCTCCTAATTAAATAGTGGCCCTCCTCCCTCGTAACTAATTAGTGGTCCCCCTCCCTCCTAAGTAAATAGTGGCCCCCCTCCCTCCTAAGTAAATAGTAGCCCCCCTCCCTCCTAACTAAATAGTGGCTCTCCTCCCTCCTATAAAAATAGTGGCCCCCCTCCCGCCTATCTAAATAGTGGCCCCCCTCTCTCCTAAGTAAATAGTGGCCCCCCTCCCTCCTAAGTAAATAGTGGCCCCCCTCCCTCCTATCTAAATAGTGGCCCCCCTCCCTCCTATCTAAATAGTGGCCCCCTCCCTCCTAAGTAAATAGTGGCCCCCCTCCCTCCTAAGTAAATTGTGGCCCCCTCCCTCCTAACTAAATAGTGGCCCCCTCCTTCCTAACTAAATAGTGGCCCCCCTCCCTCCTAACTAAATAGTGGCCCCCTCCCTCCTAAGTAAATAGTGGCGCCCCTTCCTCCTAACTAAATAGTGGCCCCCTCCCTCCTAAGTAAATAGTGGCCCCCTCAATCCTAAGTAAATAGTGGCCCCCCTCCCTCCTGACTAAATAGTGACCCCCTCCCTCCTAACTAAATAGTGGCTCATCTCCCTCCTAACTAAATAGTGGCCCCCCTCCCTCCTTAGAAAATAGTGGCCCCCCTCCCTCCTAAGTAAATAGTGGCCCCCTCCCTCCTAACTAAATAGTTGCCCCCTCCCTCCTAAGTAAATAGTGGCTGCCCCTCCCTCTTAACTAAATAGTGGCCCCCCTCCCTCCTAAGTAAATAGTGGCCCCCCTCTCTCCTAACTAAATAGTGGCCCTCCTCCCTCCTAAGTAAATAGTGGCTCCCCTCCCTCCTAAGTAAATAGTGTCCCCCCTCCCTCCTAACTAAATAGTGGCCCATCTCCCTCCTAAGTAAATAGTGGTCCCCCTCCCTTCTAACTAAATAGTGGCCCCCTCCCTCATAACTAAATAGTGCCCCCCCTCTTTCCTAAGTAAATAGTGGTCCCCCTCCCTCCTAAATAAATAGTGGCCCCCTCCCTCCTATCTAAATAGTGGCCCCCTCCCTCCTAACTAAATAGTGGCCCCCCTCCCTCCTAACTAAATAATGGCCCCTCCCTTCTATATAAATAGTGGCCCCCTCCCTCCTAACTAAATAGTGGCCCCCTCCCTCCTAACTAAATAGTGGCCCCTCTCTCTCCTAAGCAAATAGTGGTCCTCCTCCCTCCTAACTAAATAGTGGCCCCCCTCCCTCCTATCTAAATAGTGGCCCCCCTCCCTCCTAACTAAATAGTGGCCCCCCTTCCTCCTAACTAAATAATGGCCCCCTCCCTTCTATCTAAATAGTGGCCCCCCTCCCTCCTAACTAAATAGTGGCCCCCTCCCTCCTAACTAAATAGTGGTCCCCCTCCCTCCTATCTAAATAGTGGCCCCCCCTCCCTCCTAACTAAATTGTTGGGAAAAGAATGTTATTTTTCTTATAGATTTATATTTTTTTAAATATATGTAAATTTAATCCATTATAAGAAACATATTTGCCATATGTAAATATTTATATGTATATATATTCGTGACAAAAAATAAAGTAGTTGACTGGTTAGAGTCGTGTGGTTTCTCGGCCCGCTCTCGAGAGGTCTACGCCTTGGTTGATACCTGCCTTAGACACTTCCGCGGATTTGACTTCTTGGGAATCGCTCTTCTCTACCTTTGAGATTCCACGGATTTTTTCCTCCCCGGGACCAGAATAAGAGACTTCGGGCGTCTGGGCAAAATAGAGCCTGGGCGCTGCGCCGCTGAACGCGACATTTGGCATCCCTGCCGGGACGCGAGGAGAAAGCCGTGCCTATATTTGGAACCCTTTTGGATCAGAAGATGGAGAGAGAAGAAGCGCTAGAGAGACTCAAGAAGAAGAGAACCATACTCCGCACGTCTTTATCCAAGTACGGGAAAAGAATAGAGGAATATGACGTGCACAAGGAGTGTGACCACGAGGAACTGCTGGGGCAGCTTTCGGATGTCTACGAAGAACTGAGGCGGGTAGACGAAGAAATCGGTAAGCTGATTGACATCAAAGATCTAGATAAAGATCTAAAGATGGTAGAGGAATACCGGGAAAAGGCCGTGGCGTGGAAATATTTGTTAAAGAAAAGAAGTCTGGTGGTAGCGGAAGGAATGCAGAGGGAAACTGCAACTGCCACGAAGAAGGAATATCCAGGAGAAATCGGTCGACCGACTCTAACTGGGATGGTTAAGTTACCCAAATTGACAATGGAAAGATTCTACGGGGAAATTAGCCAGTGGTTAAATTTTTGGAAACCTTCGATTCATCAATCAATAGGAATGAACACTTGACCAAGATAGATAAATTTAACTATCTTAAAGCCTACTTGGGTGGAACGGCGGCCCAAACTGTGGAAGGATTTTGCCTATCTGAGGAAAATTACGATAAGGCCGTTGAATTGTTGAAGAAACGCTTCGGAAAAGGGGAAAGGTTGATCGACGTGCATATGAGCAACCTCTTGGCCTTGAAACCACTTAGAGTGACAAAGGACGTGAGGGCTTTCAGAGAATTGTACGGCAGAATCCTGGTGCAGATTAGAAGTTTGGAGTCATTGGGTGTTGTCGTTGAAAGCTACGGTAACTTATTGTGCCCTTTACTCCTCAAGCTATTGCCATCAGACTTAAAGCTTGAATTACACCGGGAATTCACAGGAGCTTTTTCTCTTGGAGATTTGATTGAATTTTTGGAGAGACAATTGATTGCATTAGAAAGCACGTTCGGTACGCGGGACGAAATAACAGCCGGCCAACCATCAAATGAGCACCCTTAGTCACAAAGCTCTATCGTGAAGTATCGAAGAAATGAGAGGAATCCCCTGCCCACGGCTGCTGGTTTTTTGAATGCCTCTGAAGCAGTGAATAAGAGGAAGAATTGCGCCTTTTGTGAAAGAGATCATGAAAGTACAAAGTGCGAATTCGCGGAAAATTTGACATTGGAAGATAAATTGGGAAAATTAAAGAAGAAAGGGGCTTGTTTCAGATGCCTGAAATATGGTCATTTGAGCAAATTCTGCAAAGTTAAGACAAGTTGCACCAGCTGTGGGGAATTGAGACATTCAAGGATTATGTGCCCCAGGAAGAACCAGAATGCTACTCCAGCCCGAGGGATGATGAGGGATGAGACTTTGACCAATCTGACGACGCCTGTGGTGTTGTTGCCCACACTGAGAGTGACTATCAGAGGAAAGTGTAAAGAAAGAATGGGACGAATTTTGATTGATACGGGATCTCAGAGGTCCTATGTACTCCAGGACACGGCGAAAGAAATGGGATATGAATGTTCCAAAAAAGAGTCTCTTCGCCACTCTTTGTTTGGTGGATCGAACACAGAGTTGTACGAACATGGAGTTTATGATATCAGGTTGAGCAATTTAGACGGATCTTATGGCTGTAATTTTGAAGCACTGAGCCAAGATGTTATCTGCGACAGCGTGCCCAGGGTCCATCAGGGTAAATGGATGCAAGATCTTAGTGCTCATGACATAGAATTAACTGATCTACACAGGGGACCTCTTGAGATTCTTATAGGAGCAGATATTGCTGGAAAATTACTAACCGGAGAGCATAGAAGACTTCCTTCTGGGCTTGTGGCGGTGCAAACGAGGTTGGGCTGGACTTTAATGGGCAAGATTCCGGCCACAGAAGAAGAAACTAGCGTTAGTGGACTTTGCACAACTTCACTGTTGACTAGCGATTTGGAGAATTTATGGAGATTAGAGGCTATTGGTATTTCAGATGCTCGTCAAGACGACTCGATACAAAAAGAAACGGAAGAATATTTTGCACGTACTATTTCACAGGATTGTGAGGGGCGTTACCAGGTTGCCCTTCCTTGGATTCGCGAAAGAGAACTACTCACGGACAATAGAGATGTTGCCAAAAAACGATTAGCAAACGTGAGGAAACATCTTGTGAATACCGGAAATTTGGCAGAATATGAAGATATTCTCGAAAAGTGGCTAAGGAATAAAATAATAGAAAGGGTTATAGACAATATATAAACGTGAAGGCGTGCACTATTTGTCACATCGACCAGTTTTTAAAGAGAATAGTCCAACCACCAAAGTAAGACCAGTTTTTGATGCTTTGGCGAAGAAGAAGGGAAAACTTTCACTGAATGATTGTCTGGAAAGAGGTCCGAATATGATAGAAACGATCCCAAGAATTTTGAATAAATTTAGGAAGAGCGAGATAGGAGTCTCCTCGGACATAGAGAAGGCCTTCCTCCAAATTGGGATTAGGGAGGAAGACAGAGATTATCTAAGATTCCTCTGGTATGACAAAGAGGGAAATGTGATGGTTTTACGTCATGCGAGAGTTGTCTTCGGAATCACGACGAGTCCATATCTCCTGCTTGCCACGCTGTTTCACCACTTGAACAAGGCTCCTGAACACTGGCAAGAAACAGCTGAATTATTGAGGGAGTCTTTATACATCGATAACTGTGTGGCTAGTTTCTCAAAAGTCACAGATATGGAAAAATTTGTGGACGAAGCACAGAGATTGTTGGCTTCTGCTCATTTCAACTTGCGTGATTGGACAAGCAATGTTACCAGTATAATGTGTGATGGTCCTAGGTCTGATAGAGGAAGGTTGTTGGGCATGACATGTAATCAAGAAAAGGACACTTTGGCTTGTTCTTTGGAGAATTTGGAAATACAGGGGCCAATAAACAAAAGAAAGGTACTCTCCTTGGCAAGCCGTATTTTCGATCCGGTGGGCTTCACTTGTCCAGTGACCCTCGTTCCGAGACTTATCCTACAGGAAACGTGGCTGTTAAAATTGTCGTGGGATGAGCCTCTGCCTGAAAACTTGTCTTGCGAGTTTTTGAGGTGGCTGGCCAAATTGGAGTCTCTGAAATCTATTGCCATACCGAGATGGCTTTGCTATAGAGAAGAACACCGGATTGGAAATACTCTTCATGTCTTTTGTGATGCGTCTAAGGCCTCCTACGCCACTTGTATTTTTTTACGCATCGAGAGCGAACAGGAAGTAACGTGTCAACTAGTACAGGCTCGGTCGAGAGTGGCTCCTTTGAAGGGGACTACCATTCCTCGTTTGGAGCTGTTGGCATGCTTGGTTGGGGCCCGCTTGGTGAACAACGTTGTGAGGGACCTAAAATTTGAAGACATGGAGCGATTTTATTGGACAGACTCCATGAATGCACTCCATTGGATCAAGGGAAAAGATAACTGGGCGACTTTTGTAATGAATCGAGTTATGGAGATCCGATCTCTCAGTGAGACAGAGGATTGGTATCATGTACCAGGATGTTTGAATCCAGCGGATTTACCATCACGGGGGTGCTTAGCCGATTCTCTGGAGAGATCGAAGTGGTGGGAGGGCCCGAGTTGGTTGAGAAGACCAAGAAGAGATTGGCCCCATAGGGAAATATACCCTGACCCAGATATTGTGAACTCGGAAAAGAGAAAGATTGTTTTAACATCAACATGTATTGAAAGGGAAAAAGATCAGTACTACTATCGCTTTTCAAACTACTACAAGATATTGAGAGTAACTGCCTGGATGAACCGGTTTTTAACAAATGCGAGAGGAACAATAGGTCAGCTAGTGAAAGGTGATCTTACTGTGAATGAAATTAAAAGGGCGGAACTGATGCTGGTGAGAGTTATCCAACGGGAATCCTTCACTGGACCAGAGGACAAGAGGTTGAAGGATTTCAAGTTATGCTGCGATTCTTTGGGATTCTTGAGGGTCAAAACTAAAATAAGTAGGAGACAAGATCTGGAAAGTTTTCGAATGCCTTTATTGTTGCCTTCTGATCATGACTTGGTATATTTACTCATTAGATGGAAGCATGAAACTTGGGGGCATGTGGGACTTCAAACTCTGATGAATTTATTAAGAGAGGATTATTGGATTTTGAAATTCAGGAGGACTGTAAGAAGGGTCATACATCAATGTGTTAAGTGTAGACGGTTCACGGCTAAATCGGGTTCTGTTGAATCCGTGGAATTACCTGAACTAGTTTTAAGGAACAGGCGAAAGGTGTGGATTGTTATATTTACTTGTGCCGTATATCGGGCGGTCCATTTGGAACTGGTGACTTCTCTTTCAACCGAGAACTTTCTGCAAGCTTTCAGACGTTTTGTAGCAAGGAGAGGACGCCCCTATGTAGTGTACTCGGACAACGGTACCAATTTTCGTGGTGCGAGCAGAGCTCTAGGGAATCTAGACAATGCGGTAGTCCAATCAGAGAGTACCAAGCAAAATATTAATTGGAAGTTTATCCCTCCGTCGGCTCCATGGTGGGGTGGATGGTGGGAAAGATTGATTGGTTTGCTGAAACAACTCCTTAGGAAGATTCTTGGTCAAGCTCGTTTGGAATTTGAGGAACTTTACACCATTATCTGTGACACAGAGTCTTTGATGAACTCACGTCCATTGACTTACATGTCTGAAGATGTCGAAGATCTTAGTCCATTAACCCCTGCCTTGTTCTTACACGACCTCGAAGAAATAGGAGTTCCAGATCTGGACTCTATTGAAAGGGCTAGTCTTCAGAAGAGATACCGATTTAGACAAAGGTTAAGAGAAGATCTGCGGAAGAGATTCCGGACGGAGTATTTTGGATTCTTAAGGCAGGATACTAGAAGACGCTCGAAGACAAGACCTATCAAGGTGGGAGATCTGGTGTTGATTGGACAAGATAATGCTAAGCGAGTCAATTGGCCTTTGGCGAGAGTTGTGGAGGTCTACCCTGGCCGAGATGGACCTGTGAGGGTCGCCAAGTTGAGAACCAGCAAGGGCGTCCAGATTAGGCCGGTTCAACGGCTCTACAATTTAGAGATACCCGCCGATCTGGGGAGTACCTTGAGGAGTATACACTCGGAACCACGCCGGGGAGGCTCCCGAGGGGAAGCCAGTAAAGACCCTACGAAGATAGCCCAATCCTAAAGAACTGGAATGAAAACGGTCGTTTCCCAACTATTGGTTGAGTTTCTGTAGAAAAACTCAAGGTGGGAGTATGTTGGGAAAGAATGTTATTTTTCTTATAGATTTATATATTTTTAAATATATGTAAATTTAATCCATTATAAGAAACATATTTGCCATATGTAAATATTTATATGTATATATATTCGTGACAAAAAATAAAGTAGTTGACTGGTTAGAGTCGTGTGGTTTCTCGGCCCACTCTCGAGAGGTCTACGCCTTGGTTGATACCTGCCTTAGACACTTCCGCGGATTTGACTTCTTGGGAATCGCTCTTCTCTACCTTTGAGATCCCACGGATTTTTTCCTCCCCGGGACCAGAATAAGAGACTTCGGGCGTCTGGGCAAAATAGAGCCTGGGCGATGCGCCGCTGAACGCGACAAAATAGTGGCCCCCCCCTCCCTCCTAACTAAATAGTGGCCCCCTCCCTTCGATCTAAATAGTGGGCCCCTCCCTCCTAACTAAATAGTGGCCCCCTCCCTTCGATCTAAATAGTGGCCCCCTCCCTCCTAACTAAATAGTGGCCCCCCTCCCTCCTAATTAAATAGTGGCCCCCCTCCCTCCTAACTAAATAGTGGCCCCCCTCCCTCCTAACTAAATAGTGGCCCCCCTCCCTCCTAAGTAAATAGTGGCGCCCCTCCCTCCTATCTAAATAGTGGCCCCCCTCCCTCTATCTAAATAGTGGTCCCCCTCCCTCCTAAGTAAATAGTGGCCCCCCTCCCTCCTAAATAAATAGTGGCCCCTCCCTCTTTCTAAATAGTGGTCCCCCTCCCTCCTAAGTAAATAGTGGCCCCCTCCCTCCTAAATAAATAGTGGCCCCCCTCCCTCCTAACTAAATAATCGGCCCCCTTCCTCCTAACTAAATAATCTCACCCCTTACTCCTAACTAAATAATGGCCCCCCTCCCTTCCTCCTAACTAAATAATCGCCCACCCCTACTATATAAATAATGGCCCCCCTCCCTTCTAACTAAATAATCGCCCCACTCCCTCATAACTAAATAATGGCCCCCCTTCTTCCTAACTAAATAATCACCCCCTCCCTCCTTACTAAATAATCGCCCCCTCTTATCTAAAAAATGCCCCCCCTCCCTGCTAA
This sequence comes from Cordylochernes scorpioides, assembly GCA_030710605.1. Taxonomy (NCBI): domain Eukaryota; kingdom Metazoa; phylum Arthropoda; class Arachnida; order Pseudoscorpiones; family Chernetidae; genus Cordylochernes; species Cordylochernes scorpioides. Next base: position 16,637,849 of record CP092880.1, on the reverse strand, counting down.
ATAAATATTAGCCCCCCTCCCTTTTAAATGAATAATCATCCCCCTCCCTCCTATCTAAATAGTGGCCCCCCTCCCTCCTAAATGAATAATCGCCCCCCCTCCCTCCTAACTAAATAATCACCCCCTTACTCCTAACTAAATAATGCCCCTCCTCCCTTTCTCCTAACTAAATAATCGCCTCCCTTCCTCCTATCTAAATAATCGCCCCCTCCCTCCTAACTAAATAATCGCCCCCTTCCTCCTAACTAAATAATAGCCCCCCTCCCTTCCTCCTAACTAAATAATCGCCCCCCCTCCCTCCTATCTAAATAGTGGCCCCCCTCACTCCTATCTAAATAATCGCCCCCTCCCTCCTAACTAAATAATCGCCCCCCTCCTTTCTAACTGAATAAATGCCCCCTCCCTTCTCATCTAAATAATCGCCCCCCTCCTCCTAACTGAATAGTCGTCCTTTCTCTACTCCCCCATCTAACTGTATAACCATCCTGCCCCACCCTCTCAAATGAATATTCGAATCGCCCCTCCCTCTTTACTGAATATTGGTCCCCCCCTTCAAGATAAATAAAACGCCCTCATCTCCCGCCTAACTGAATAATCGCCCCCCCCCCCTCCTAACACTGCAAACACATATGAACCGGAACTTTACTTACAGAATAAACCTAACGTTCCAATTGACATACCAAATATTATTTTGAACCCAATAGTTTAAATTAAGATATTAGGCATAAAATTCTCAAATCATAAAATAAAAAATAAGATTGATTTCACCCCACCTACAACGATATTTTGTGTAGGATCGTAAGAATGTAACATTTTCTGTTTTCATTTTGTGGAAAGTTGTGGGGAATAAATACTAAAAAAAGAATAATTTTGTATAATATAATTAAAAGGCCAGTTCAAATATTTTTCTTTTAACCCTAAATTACTGATTGATTTTTAATTATCCTAAAACTTAAATCGAGCTCCGCTGTTTTCGCCTCAGGCGAGCGGTGAAATGTCGCTGGAAGCGACGAACTTGGTATGGGCTGGAAGCCCTCATCGAGCTGAACACGAGCCTGGAAGGCTCGGCTTTGAAATTCAAGCCGTTGCGGAGATATCCGCGGATAACCAATCTCAAGATGAAAAATCTAGAATAGCCAATGCTAGCGGCGACTATGCTAATCTACCTTTCGACAGACAGCATGTAAATTTTGCCGCGGCGTGTATCGCTGACGTCACGCCATCAACGAGCGGCGCCTTGGCCGCTGCGACAAACTGGGCCGAGCAAATGGAGGCTGCAGAATCAGCTGAAGATGGCTTCACCGTGGTCAAACACAAGCGAAGACGCAGGGAGCCCGAGCCGCCCTGTCGAACAACGTTCCAGCGGTGTCGCGGCCTCCAGAAGGACCGGCCCAACCCCGCGAAGACGGCCACCTGCAGGTGGAGCTACTGGGGTCCAGATGATCATGGCTACCCAGGCAGACATCGCCGACGCCAGAGCACACCAACGCTCTTCAACAGAAGACAACTGCGTCTTCGTGGAACACTGCCCGGACTTCGGGTCCACCCACTACCTGCAGGCGGTGGAAGAGCTGGTCGGAGGAGCCGGGAATGTGCTCCAGGTGATGAAAATGGACGGCCATATGCTGGTGGGCCTGTCCACCAAGGCCCTGGCGGAGCGACTTATAAGAGACGGTCTTGATATTGGCCACACCCACCTCAGGGCCTTCCCCATCAAGAAAAGGGCGGAGAGGATCACCGTCGGAAACTTGCCGTTCTTCGTGGACGACGCCGCCGTCATCGAGGCCCTCAAGCCCTACAGTGACGTGACCTCCATTGTCCCCATCCGGCTGAGAGCCGGAAGGTATACCTTCACGGATGGACGACGCGAGGCATTCATCCTCCTTAAGGAGGGCATTGCCTTGGAAAAGATCCCGACCCGCGTCATCATCCGAAACAAGGGTAACGTCTTGTCGGCATTCATCTCTTATGGAGTCAAGTGCTCCAGATGCGGCCGGCAGGGTCACCGAAGGGCCAACTGCCCCATCATTCCTGGGAGAGCCTCCAACAACGCCCAGCCACAGCCGGCACCCCTTCCATCTGGTGCATCGTCCACCGAGTCCCGGCAGCCGAACCGCCCAACACCAACGGCTCCAGCTCCGTCACCAAAGCGCCCTGCGCCACAGACATCAGCTCCCGGCACTCCTACCGCCCTGCCTGCGAGAACATCCTCAGACGCCGTGGCTCCTCCTTCTGAGCCCATGGAGATTGCAGCCGAAGTGCTGGCGCCGCCCACCTCCAACAGCGCCCCACAGGCAATGGAGCCAACAGAGGCACCAAAGGCACCCGCGGACCCTCGCCCTCCGGCCTCTCAGCCCCCCGGAGAAGTGCTTCAAGCCCTGCCAGCCTCCGTCGCCCCTCCTGGTCCTCTGCATGCACAGGGGACCCTTGTGCCGCCCTCCCCGTCATCATCAGGGCGTAAGACGAGACCTGACCTTGAGGCCTTCCTCAAGAGAAACCCCGGGGTTTCGTTTGCTGGAACGGGCGCCCTTGGTCTTGGGCGGGAGGAGGTCCTGGACCTCCTCTCCTCGAAGACCAAGGCGCGAAAGCGCGGTCAGCATCTAACCCCTCCGCAGAGCAATGCTCTTGCCGGCCTAATAAACCAAATCCTCGACCTAAGGCCCGGAGTAAATAGCAACATTTATAAGGTCTTGCGACAGGTCATGTCAGAGCTGAGGACCGGTCCAGCCGCAGTGCCCCCTACATCCACACTGCCTGCGCCTCGACCATCTCATCCAACGCCGCTCACTTCCAACAAGCCGACACCTGCTTTGATTACACCCCCGCCGCCCGCCCCGACGGAGATGGAGGAGGACGTTCCGATGACGGAAGAAGAGCGCTGTGTACCCCCACTGCCTGCGCCTCGGCTCGCTGAGCCAACACCGCCCACTCCCCAGGGGCAAAAGACGACACCGGCCACGACTACACCTCCGCTTCCACCGCCTGACCCGATGGAGGACGACGACGACCTGATACCGTAGTTAGATACAACCTTCAATAAAATGATCGCTGAACCCGGCTTTGGGCCCCTGCTGGAGCCAGGGATTTCCCTGGATGCCGTCATGTTTGCGGTCTTATACCGCGAAGATAGATTGGATCTACTCGGGGATCTCTTACCTGAGCAGGGGAGTAACCTCGCGGGCTTCCTTGACGCTGCTCTCGAGCGAACTCGGAACAGCCATCCCACCATTCGCAGGGGTATTCACAAGCTAAGGGTAGCCTTGCCCTCCTGATCAATGGCCTCCTTGCCCTTTTGACTCCTCGTGAGTAATTGTTGGCCAGCGGTCAATAAAAATTATTTAATTGTCATTGTCACTATATAACAGTCAATATGTGTCCTCCCTTGGTCACTATATAACAGTCAATATGTGTCCCTCCTTGGTCACTATATAACAGTCAATATGTGTCCCCCCTTGGTCACTATATAACAGTCAATATGTGTCCTCCCCTGATCACTATATAACAGTCAATATGTGTCCTCGCCTGGTCACTATATAACAGTCAATACGTGTCCCCCCCTGGTCACTATATAACAGTCAATATGTGTCCTCCCTTGGTCACTATATAACAGTCAATATGTGTCCCTCCTTGGTCACTATATAACAGTCAATATGTGTCCCCCCTTGGTCACTATATAACAGTCAATATGTGTCCTCCCCTGGTCACTATATAACAGTCAATATGTGTCCTCGCCTGGTCACTATATAACAGTCAATATGTGTCCCCCCCTGGTCACTATAAAACAGTCAATATGTGTGTCCCCCTTGGTCACTATATAACAGTCAATATGTGTCCCCCCTGGTCACTATATAACAGTGAATATGTGTCCTCCCTTGGTCACTATATAACAGTCAATATATGTGTGATATATTGGCAAATTAGTTTAATATTTGTTTTTATTTATTTGTTTGCACAGAATTGATGATGATAATTGTGTATATATGGATATATATAGTGTTTGTGTATATAGAAGTTAGTTGTTTTTTTTTAATATGGAATTGTGTTAACTTTGTTTGTTGTTAGCATTAAAAATATATACTATTTTCAAGTCTTCTGGCTAGGAAACATTGCATTGGCGACGAGGATTTAAGAGTAAGTACCCAAGCGATAGTATAAGGTAATATGAAGAATTTTGTTTAAAATTAAAGAAGAAATAAGTTATTGGAAATTTACATAAGAAAAATTGCTTCATGATGGCTCATTACCATTTTAGGGAATTTGAAGAAAATAATGAAAAATTTTGCTCATTTATCGAGCGTTTGGAGCAGTTTCTAATTCTAGAAGAGGCAAGTGAAGAAAAGAAAAGAGCCTATTTGTTGACTCTAATTGGCGGGGAGGCGTATGATACATTGAAAAATTTATGTAGCCCGAAGTTACCTAAAGAGTATAAATATGAAGAATTGATTGAGAAACTTGTTGAATATTTTTCCCCAAGGCGATCTATAATCGTAGAGAGATTTATGTTTTTTGGAAGAATACAAAAGGAAACGGAAAGTGTTTCAGAATATCTGGTGGAAATCAAGCGGCTAGCCTCAACTTGTGGATTTGGCGAATTTTTGAAGGAATCCTTAAGAGACAAATTGGTGTGCGGATTGAGAAATGCAAAAATTCATAGGAGGATCTTGTCTGAAGGAGATGTGCCCTTAGCAAGAGTAGTTGAAATTGCGTTGTCGATGGAGGCAGCAGAAAAAAATACCAGAATATTCCATGTCAATGAGCCTGCAGATGGCGTGGACAAAATACGTGCAGAAGTCAGGAATAGATATGATAGAGAGCAAAAGAGAAAGTGCATACATTGCGGGAGGTTGCATAAAGACTTATGCAGATTTAGAGAGGCGACCTGTTTCAGATGCGGGAAAAGAGGTCACTTGGCAACCATCTGCAGGAGCCGTGAGGAACATACAAGCGAAAGACAGGTGAGCCGGTTTCTGAACCAGAGAAAGATTAATCAGATCGAGGATCAAGAGGAGGAGGAGGAAGAATCCGTTCAAAGAATGGTCTTCATGAGGACGTATGATTATTGAGTCAAGTATGCTACGAATGACCCTCCCTATGTGATTAAGGTGAGAGTAGAGGACACTTTGATGACTTTTGAAATCGATACGGGTAGCTGTCTGACTTTAATATCGGAGAAGGATTTCAAAATATACCTCCCAGACGTGCAGGTAAAAGAAGCGGGAATAATTGTTAAGACCTATGACGGAACTGTGGTACCGATTCTGGGTGAAATAGATGTCAAGGTCGATTTTCGGGTAACGATCGCTAAGCTTAGAGCTGTCGTGGTGAGAGGAGAAGGAAGGCCTTGTTGGGGAGAGAATGGATCAATGTTTTGAAAATTGGAAATTATTTTGTAAATCAGAGATGCCTTTGGAGGACACGTTGGCGGAATTATTGAGTGAACACCAGGTTGTGTTGCGGGAGACAACAGATCCAATAAAGGGATTCACATTTGCAGTGAATATTCAGGATGTAAACCCCATATTTCATAAGGCCCGACCAGCCCTTTGCGATTAGAACGGCGGTAAACGAGGTACTAGAAAGAATGGTGGAGAAGGACTACTTGTATCAAGTACCCAGCAGCAAGTGGGCAACTCCAGTGGTGGTTGTGCCCAAGAAGAATAAAGAGTTTAGGATTTGCTGTGATTTCAAAGTAACTTTAAATAAGTTCTTGGATACTGCGGATGTGTCCCCCCTTGGTCACTATATAACTGTCAGTATGTGTCCTCCCTTGGTCACTATATAACAGTCAATATGTGTTCCCTATTGGTCACTATATAACAGTCAATATGTGTCCTCGCCTGGTCACTATATAACAGTCAATATGTGTCCTCACTTGGTCACTATATAACAGTCAATATGTGTCCCCCCTGGTCACTATTTAACAGTCAATATGTGTCCCCCCTTGGTCACTATATAACAGTCAATATGTGTCCCCCCTTGGTCACTATATAACAGTCAATATATGTCCCCCCTTGGTCACTATATAACAGTCAATATGTGTCCTCCCTTGGTCACCACACTCAACTGTCAATATGTCCCCTCGCCCCCCCCCCCCTTTCTCCCCGTGGTAACCACAGCCAGTATATTCGCCCCTTGCTAGGACACAAAGTTGAATCCTTATGCAAGGAGAATAAACAGATAGAGACCTATAAATAACAAAAAATAAAAGCTTCCTGAGATGAGTTTCTTTTTTTATTGTTTACTAGCCGAATGACCCGGGCAACGCCCAGGTTTTACCCGATTAAATGTTTTATTCAAATACTATTCATTACAATTATAAATTGAGGCCATGGATGTCACTCTTGTGAAACGTCCCGCTCCAAACTTTGTGTGTTTTTAAAATATAAAAGTAAAAATGTAAATTTTCACAACGATATTTGAAAATATTTTGTATATATTTGTATAATTTTGATTTTTTATTTAAACTTAATGTATACATAAAATGAAGGCAAGTGATATCTTGCCCCTACGCAATCATTACGTCACTCAAGGTCACCGTTGCCCCATGTGGTCCATCCTTCCTCAAATTTACTTTTCGAAGTTACCGCAGTGAGGTGCTGGTTGTGAGTGAAATAGGGAAAATTGTTAATTATTTGTTAATTACTTTAAGGATATTCGAGATAGAAGCCCGAAAATTTGCCTATAAGTTTTTACAGATTCACCTCTATTATTGTGTTAAAATTTCAGCCAGATTAGTTACATATTGTTAATGTGTATAGCATGCATACATATATTACATACATACATACATACATACATACATACATACATACATACATTACATTACATACACTTATGCACTGACTTTTATATATAGGGTGATCCAAAAGTCTTGCACAACTTTAAAAATTAATGACTATGCGAATATTTGCGCCAGAGCAATGCGGTAAACACCTTTGTGTTCAGGATGCAATGGGATTTTTAGGGCAAATATTTAAAAATTCGGAATTGATATTTTAGTTACAATTTTATTCGCTAGATGGCGCTCTAACAGAATCAGAGATTCAGCGGCCAAATAGTTTGATAAATTGAAAAATATAATTGATCGACACGTATTTTTCCTTTTTAAATACCAGGAAAGAACCCTAATAATATCAAATGATAAATTAATAAAACACCATTTTGCCAAAATTAGAAGAATTGGATGACGATTTTTAAATACAATCCGAGATATGTAAAATAGGCAAACGCAAATTAAAACATGTAGCATAAAAAATTATATTTTAGAAGTGATTTTGTGAAATAGATTGAATGTTTGAAAAACACTGCTGAAATCAATACACGATTTTTGAAATGTTAATATAGTGCCAATAATTATGATGGCACTACTAATAGGATTTCTTGCTATAAGAAATGTATATTTTCTTGACAAATTGGCGATACTTGACTATTTAACTGTAAATTTGTCATGAACCAACAAATGAAATAAAGAGGGGAGTGACAAAATCTATTTGTAGTACTTTATTCCAAATATCTTATGGGCTTGTCAAATGTTATCATTGCTTATTATACTGTACACAATTTTAAATTTTTGTCCCCTCAAATAAAAATTATTTTTAGATAAACCATTTAAGTTGAATAACACGGTAGTAAAATCATTTTGTATATATATATGGTAATTTAACCAACAACCCCATATTGTATATAACTTATAACAAGATTTTCATGTTGTATCATAGAAACACATCTGTAAATGATTATACGCATGATTTACATGTGTCATTACATCATCATATGTAATGTAATTTGTACAAACTGAGGATAATAAATAAAACTCTGTAATAGATTAAGAGTTGAGCTAGAGAGATAGAAGTCAAACACGTCTAAATTCGAGATAAATGGAAGCCACAAAGCAACATCTAAAGATAGATTGGAAGCTGTCAGGACGGCGCCAGTAAAATGTCACCAGACGACCCACACTCTTCACATCTGGTGACATGCAAAACCCCCTTTCTCAGAAACGGTATATAAAGCCCCGTTTTAAGCTAAAAATACAGTTAGTTCAGCATCTGAGCGAGCTCTCGTCGGTTGTACCCCAGGTCCATCTCATCCATCATGTAGACCAGTAAGAAATCTTCTATCTCTCCATCTTTCGCTCCTAGCTCAACTTTTATCTGTTCACGGAACTTTCTTAGTGCAACTGTGTCTTCGTTTTTTTTTTTTTGTGTATGGACATTCCCAAGCTTTCCACTCTGCCTCGACCACGACTGCCTGTACTTTGTGAGAACTTTTAAAGATCTTCCAAAGTGCAGAGAGGTACTGGAAAACTCCCCATCCTGACTGTTCCTCTAGGTCAACACCGTATAGCGAGAGTCAACACTTCATCATCACAAAGTTAGTCGACAGGATTCTACAAGAGTCAACAGTAACTCAACTCATTACATATATATTTTTTTTTTGCACAAAATTTCTAAAGTTAGGGGTGTACAGAGAATATTCCTTATGCTATTTCTTCTAATGAGCTAAAAGCGATAAACTAAACATAAGGAGTAGAATTGTGTGCACAAGTGTTATTCGATAAGTTATAGCACTTCGGGGTCTGCACGACATAATATAAGATGTGAGCAAATTACAAACAAAAAATTCTGGTTCAAAAAACAAGCAAAAAAAAAGAGACAATATGTGAGGACAGCATTTATTATCCCCATAACCCAACACAAAGAGCTGCAAAATATTGGTATATAATATAATACAAGGCAGCTTATATAACACATGAGGTAACTGCCTTCTCTCTTGTATTAGGTCACAATCCTTGCTCAATGTGGCGTCCTTCATTCTCAAACACCGCTGGCAGTCGATTGATGACAGATTGGACAGCATTAAATAACATATCTGTTGAAATTGATGAAACGTGCCGTCTGATAGAAGCCTTCAACATGGACAATGTGGTAGGCCGGCATCGATAAACATGCGACTTAATGTACAACCCTTGCCAAAAATCGCTAGGCATCAAGTCTGGGGATCTTGAAAGCCACTGGTGCATAAAGTGGCGACTTATCACACAATCTTCACTGAACGTATCCTTCAGCAATTGTTTGGCACCGCGAGAGATATGAGGAGGTCCTCCATCTTGCATGAATGTTATTTCGCTTAGTGCTTGTCTGTCCTGCAATAAGGGAATAACCTTTTTTTTTCAAAGGTTGAGCATAACGTTTACCAGTTACAGAAACGGTTTTAAAAGTTATTTCATTGATTTCTTCAAAGAAAAATGACCCAATAATAAAAGAAGAAGTGAATCCACACCAAACTGTAACTCTGACCTGATAAAGTGGCATTTCTGTAAAAATCCTAGGGTTTTCTGTTGCCCAAATGCGGCTGTTTTGAGTGTTAACTTCTCCGTTTAGATAAAAGTGAGCTTCATCTGTCCACAGTACATTCGACAGCCAGTTTTCATCAATATCAATTTGCAGGAAAACCCATGCCGCGAATTCTTGACGCTTCTGAAAATCGCCGACTTTTAGCTCGTGAAATCTTTGAATTTTGTACTGGTATTTTTTTAAGAAAATTTCTTAATGCTTTCCAAACTGTTCTTTACGAAGTCCTCGTTAGTTGAGAAACTTGTCGTGCACGTAAGCTCGTGGGTAAGCCATCGTAGAGTGCGCGCTCATGCATGCGCCTCTGATACATCTATTTGAATGAATGATTTGACAGTTCAGCCTTCTTGACTCGGTTGAAGAGGATAAAAAGTATCCTATGTTCATCCGCTGGTTCTAAGCTACCTCCTCACCAATTTTCATCTAAATCAGTTCAGCCGTTCTTGAGTTTTAAATAGTGTAACAATTAACACGACTTTCTTTTATATATATTATATATATAGATTGTTCAAGATAAACAAGATTGAAATACTAATTAAAGATGAGATTTATTTTATCATATATGCTTGTAGAAGCGATTGTGATCCTCGAAACTTGAGAATAATATAAATAAAAAAAGAAACTCATCTTCGCAAGCTGTTTATTATTATTATGTATTGCAGAGAATAATACTTTTCTGGACATACAGACCTTTCAAAATACAGTAAAACCTCTTTAATTCAACCAACTACCAATCAAATAGCTTAGAAAATTTAACCATTTATCACATCTCTGTCAAAGTATCAAATGGCTATAATGTTCAACACCTACTCAACAGGAATCCCTTGAGGTACTGTAGGATTTAAACAAGAGGTATATATCACAAAAAGTGCACATCTTTATATAACACTTTGCTACAAAATGAATATCTACAAACAACTGTTCTTGCAATGTGAATGAATCTGGTCAAACTTACTTTGGATATGACAGACTTCTTTTTAATTGGCTTTTGGGGTGAGGGCTGTATAGGATTTATGGTCTCTATGGCCTGCACGAACATGGGAGATTAGCACTGAGTTTATTTTGTTACTTGTGGGGCAATTAGTTTTTTTATTGCGAACTACCAGCACATACAATGTGGTTGCCATTAAACTTATGCAGACTGAGTGAAGTTCCAACTTTGAGGTGAAAACACAAGACTCCGGAACTTTCCTAATGCAAATATGGTGATGAGATACAAAAATTTCCTTGTGATGAGGTACAATTTTGATTTTAGAGATACCAATCACAAGGAGGCAATTCCAATAACTAAAGTAAATAACAAGTGATGGCTGGACAACATCATATATATTCACTCTTTGGGATTCATTTACTTCTTCAGCTCATGAGAAGAACAACTTGTAGGTTCAATGGAGTATGCCAAAGTAATGATTGGTCTTGTCCCCTTGTGACATATTTCCTATATGTGTCAATAGAATTAAAGTAAAATCTAAGATACACAATTCAATGCATTATCCAAGTTTGAAATTCTGGGGTTCCATGTGTTACAGTCTAATCTCTTTAATTCAACTCCCAAGGGATCACGGCATTCGGTTGAATTAAAGTAAAATGATTTCATCACAACATTCACTGCTAGAGGTCATTGTTCTAGGATGGGGTGTCAAGTCTGTGTCACCTCTATGTGGATAGCCAACCAACAACAGCAGCTCTTTTTACCCATCATGGAGTCTTAAAGACTAATTTTGATATAAATGCTACAGCGTCCGGGAAGGTCAAGGTATAGGATAATCACCCCAAACATCACTACCAATATTAAGATTTATTAATTTTATTTAAATGGTACACTGTGGGTCAGTGGAAGGATGGTCTAAACCGTTGGTTTTTGGCCGCTACAACCCGGGTTCGATTCCCCTATTGGGCACTTTTTTCTGATTAAAAAAAATGCTCCAACCGCTCCCGATTCTTGCAAAAGTCCAACCCAACCAGCGGGTACAAGTAACCAAACGGAGCTCTGGCATATTTTTAAGTGAAAAAGTCGAACTGCTTTTCACATGAGTAGACATATGGTGCACTTACAGTAAAAGGAGTCGCGTACATCTACCCACCATGATTATCATGACCTGTACCACGTGTACTAGGGATAAGCAAAAAAATGTAACACTTGGTATTCGACAGAAGTTGACTGAACTCCTAGTCTTGGCTTCCAAAGTGAGTGGAATCTACATTCAAGAGATCAAACTTAAATCAAACACAAAGCTGAATTTAGAGGCTTTCAATATCATTAAGCAAGATGAGAGGCTGAAAAAAATGGAGGTCTTATTACCTCTTAGAAAGAAATCTTATATTCAAGAAAACTAATATTAAAACAAATACAGCAACAACAAACAACAAAAAGGTTTTTATTAAGGCCCATTGCCCTGTATGGATTCGCCATACAACAACAAAATAATATAATAATTTTTCTCCCTTTTCCCATGTGCACGTGAGCCTTTGTTTGAAAAGGGATTTATCTACACATCTGTTCTAAAACTTTCCTCACTACCTTTTTTGCATGTGAATCTATTTACAATTGATCTGTAGAAATTATAGAGTTCTATTGCTATATATTTTCTTTTATGAAATAGTTCACAGCATCTGCAGTGGGTTGCTAAATCTCCAGAAGGCACAACAAATACATGATTAGTAGAAATATTGGGGATACAAACCATAGACCCAATAGAAGGCCAATCAGTATCTTCAACTGCTACCACCCCCCGAACAAACCAGGACCAACATTAAATAGCCTCATGGAAGAAAATGCAAGCATTCTTGGAGACTTCAATGGCAAAAGCCAGTTGTGAGGATCTCACTAGGATAATCAAAGAGAAGAAATTCTTTCTAACATATTTTATGAGACTGATTAGATCTTCATAAATACTGGAGAACCCACCTATCTACCCCATTCTTTAACAGATGCTCTTACCTTCTCCTTCGGCTCTTCCTCATTTTCCTCCTCCACTTCTGACATGAGGTAGAGGGATAACGGCAAGGATAAATCTCTCTGTCACACCACACTACTTTCAATATTTGTCATTCTGGTCACCACACACTACTGTCAATATATGTCCCCCTGGTGACCTACACAACTGAGGGGGGTCAGTGAAAGGATGGTCTAAACCGTTTGTTTAGACCGCTACGACCCGGGATCGAATCCCGCTTTGGACACTTTTTTCTGATTAAATAAAAAATGCTCCAATGACTCCTGATTCTTGCAAAAGTCCAACCCCACCAGCGAGTGCAAGTAACCAACCGAGGCTCTGGCACATTTGTAAGTGCAAAGTCGAACTGCTTTTCACATGTGTAGACATGTTGTGCACTTATAGTAAAAGCAGTCGCCAAATACTACCCACTATGATTATCATGGCTTGTACCACGTGTACTAGGGATACACAACTGTCAATGTGTCCTCCCTCTGGTCACCGCACACATTTAGGAATTTCATTCTAGTTCTTGATTCATTTCGTGATTTCTTTGAGCTCCGCTTCTGAATGTGATAAAATAGACAGTTCTGTGTGTTTATGTAGAAGAAAGGATCCAGAACCCAATTAGGTATAGCCATATATAGAACAGCCATGTCTTGAACAGCCATGATTCCCTCTTTGAAATCATTATGGAGAACCTTTAAAGTTAGAGGATTTTAATAAAGAGCCTTCGACTGCTTTAACTCGCTAGTGCCTCCAGAAGACTTCAACGCCCGCTGGGAGGAAGAAGTACCCACTTTGGGATTAAGTGAATAAGTTTATCCAGTAGCTTCTCTCATGATTAAAATGGAGTGGGGCACTTTGTGAAGGTCTTCTCTTTATCTCATCATAAATATTGTAGTGAAGTATTTATTATTTTAGAAGCATTTATTATTTAACACTAGTATTATCAGAGTATCATTTTTCTATGTTTATATTTTACTACTCTGTAAACTTCTCTCATTGCTTATCTTTTGTTTAATTTTTCATAGTTTGTTCTTGCCTCAAATAAATTGCTGTCTCGTCCTGAAGTTTTCTTCCCTAATTTTCCACGTGGCAATATAAGGAATAAAACTACTTCAATCAATAAAAACCAGGATTCTGAAGCCATCCCTGACAACATGCTATATATGAGATAGACTTATTTACATAATATAAAAGATAATAAAGCACAATTTTGATTTTACATTAGAACTACAAAGTAATGAGACCAAATAATAATAAAAAAATAGTGTGTAATGTTTCAGTAACAGCATTTTTACCATCATCAGACAAAAGACTAAATGAAAACTGAAGAATGAATGAAATAAAAGAAAAAAACATGAAAATATGAGATCTGGGCCTGGAATAAAAAAAATATCTATATTAATAAAATGCAAATTTCATAAGTGTTGTTCGCTAAAAACTTTCGTTACAATGCATCAATTTCGACCAAATTTTCAACATTTATGTAAAACGAGATGGAGCAGGTTTTGCTTAACATTAAAATATTTTTCCTAACATTAACATGCGTAACTTCGCTGTTATCGATTAAATACCAAAAAATCAACAGAGTTAATTTTATTTATATATAAATACAAAAAAAATTCAACAGAGTTAATTTTTTTACATACTAGCTAATAATCTCAATCTAAAAAAATATTCAAAACAAGCAATTTTAAGATAACACCATATGTAAAACAGTCGGCCAAGAAAACAACAACGATATTACATCTTTCTCGCATATTCACACACAATCTTGATTAATAATTAAAACTAATCTTTAGCATTGTTTATTATACTTCATAATATATAATATTCGTTAGGCAAACTCTCACTCGGATAAAACCCGGGCGAAGCCGGGTACACATCGGCTAGTATATATATATATATATATAAATAATGCTAAATTTTGGTCGTTGAGGTACACCTTGCGCCACGCTGACGAGGGCCAACAGCCCGAAACGTGTACGTGGTTAGCATTTCTTGATTAATCAAGAATGGGTGTTTGGCCAATTCTGGAATAATTAGAAATCAACAGAATAGTTGATATTTATTCCGAAAGATGGCGCAAGCCATCAGCAACTTCCAGTTTTCCGATAAGGTGATGCCTTTTTTCTTTTTTTTATGATAAATGCTGGCTAGTGTTATAATAAAGTTTAACTGTTTATATTTATCTTTGTTTTCTTAAAAACAAAAACCCACATCTCCTACAGCTTCTCATCATATCCAATAAAATCCATGAATTTTCTTTCTTTGAAAATACCATTGGGATCTAATGATTGCACAATTAAACACGGGAAATATGTAGTTAACAATTTATCAGTTTATATATCAACTGAGAGTTATTTAAGTGAAAATATCAGTCCTCCAAGGAAATATTGCCCTCAAAGCCTGATACTTTCATATTAATATCAATACAAAGGATTATTTTATTGAATTAAGAGTTATTTTTTAATATATAAAATATTAAAATCATCTTCTTTTTATCTCCACTCAATCATACTAGGGTAAAGCAAACTACCATGACTGGGTGAAGTAGAATGCGTCTGCCTTTGTCATTAAAACTAGGAGCACTACTAAGTAGCAGGCTGACTTAGTTTCAAAAGAAATGGCCGCCTCTGACATGAGGAACAGATGCCATGTACAGCCGCTCCTAACATGGAGTACAGACTCATCCTGTATCTCTGAATCAGGAGCCCTTACAGGTTATGAATAAAATCAAAAAGAAGCCTATAGAACATCTGATTGGCTAATTGACTTGCACCATAGTTAGGAGAGTAACTTGTCCCAAATAGAGTACATGCTATTGTTTTCTTATAAGGAAAAATATCCTTTTTTCATGTTCAACAAGGAATTTGATATTTGACATATTGGATGTCAGATTTGTATAAGACCTATTTCTATGAGAAAAAGAAGAGAGTGATGTCTCAACACCTTGATTGTCTTTTGATTTATTTTCAAAGATTCAAATTTCTTTCAGTTTCTTAGAAAAATAATCCTTGCTAATGTTTTATAATATTTTTTCATAGAGTGTATTGATTCTTTTGTTCAAAATTTCAAAAGAATATTTGATCATATCATTGCTTGATTAAGGAAGCAATGGTACCAAGTTTTCATATTTGATTTCCATTGAAGTTCCAAATTGCAATTGATTTCTTGCAAAAAAATATCTTACCAATTAATTTAAAACTTTTTGTAGAAATTTCTTAAATTTAGATTTGTAAATATTGCCACATGATATTTTCTCACATACACCTACAGAAATATTTTAAACTTGATTTCCAAATACATTTTGTTGTGATTATTTTTTCTATCATTGTTGATTTAGTTTTTTAATTAGCAGTCGTCTACTTCTACCCACCATGATAATCATGGCCTGTACCACGTGTACTAGGGATAAGCGAAAAAAAAAATTAAAATTAGGACAAAGGAATAATTTTTCTGTATAATACTCACCATACACCTGGAATAAATAGATATTCACAAACATAACAAATAAGAAGTTTGACAAACATGTTTATACATAAAAATAAAGAAGGCATATCCTAACCAAGAGCACCTGTCGACCTGGAACATAGTTTAATGACTCGCTCCAACTCGCGAAGGGTTCGAGCCTGTACTAGTCGATTAGGGGCTCGGTGGAAGTATTGTCTAAACCGCTGGTTTTTGACAGCTACGACCCGGGTTTGATTCCTGCATTGGGCACTTTTTCTGTTTAAAAAAATAAAATGCTCCAATTGCCTTCAATCTTGCAAAATTCCAACCCCACCAGCGAGTACAAATAACCAAACGGGGCTCTGGCACATTTGTAAGTGCAAAGTCTAACTGCTTTTCACATGTGTGGACATGTGGTACACTTACAGTAAAATTAGTCGGCTACTTCTACCCACCATGATTATCATAATGACCTGTACCACGTGTACTAGGGATAAGCAAAAAAAAAGATGGCAGAGCGCCATCTAGCCTCTGGGAGCAAAAGAATTTTGGTTGCAGTGGTACAGCCTGCTCCACGCTGACAGATGACAATATCAGAGCAGAGAGGATTCCTCTGTAACACAACCGGTCCCAAGCCCGGATGAAAAAGGAGGAGGGGGAGCAGTAACAAGCTCGCTAAAAAATCTGGGTTCAGCTGACCCGGCTGATAGTACCCTGTAAGGGCTCCTAATCCAGGGATACAGGATGAGCAGTGTTTGTACTCCATGTTAGGAGCGGCTGCATATGGCGTCTGTTCCTCATGTCAGAGGCGGCCATTTCTTTTGGAGCTAAGTTGGCCTACTACTGAGTAGTGCTCCCAGTCTTAATGACAAAGACAGACGCATTCTACTTCACCCAGTCATGATGGTTATCAAACAGACACCATCATGGGTCACAACTTCATACCCTAATATGTTTGAGGGGAGATAGAAAGAAGAAGAAGAAGACAGTTATCCAGCCGGCTAGAAAGCTGATCTGGATAGAAGCTGGCTGTACTGCATTGATGGGGAAATATTGGCTCCTGGGCATCCAGCTGGTTAGGATGATTGTGGAATTACATTTAGTTTTACATGTCCTTTCTAAAGTAGTTTTATATCAACAGTAATTGGGCTGAAAATATTATCATACAGTGTAGAACTTTTCTTCTTCTTTCTTATCTCCACACTGGGTGAAGTATAATGCCATTGTCATTAAGACTGGGAGCACTACTCAGTAGCTGCCCGACTTAGCTCCAAAATAAATGGCCGCCTCTGATATGAGGAACAGACGCCATGTGCAACTGCTCCTAACATGGAGTACAAAAGCTGCTCATCCTGTATACCTGGATTAGGAGCCCTTACAGGGTACTATCAGCCGAGCCAGCTGAGCCCAGGTTTTTTAGCGAGCTTGTTACTGCTCCTTCTTTTTCATCCGGGCTTGGTACTGGCAAAGGCGAAGTTCAGTGTAGAACTGTTTCATATCAACATCTTGGTTTGAAAACCTTCAACCTTATTTTTGTTGTAAACCACAATATAGATTCAACAATATACAAATTCTCTATTAAGGACACTCGTCCCATACAGGTTTCTCCCAGATAGAGAAACAGAAGTAAAATAGAAGTCATTTACAGGAAGTGGAGAATAAAATTGAGCTTTCAAGTTGGATACATCATCTCTGTTGTGCCTATTATCTGTGCAGTTTTCCAGAATTTGTGAAAATCTAACACATTAGGTTTGTTCTGCGCTACTCTTGCCATTATAATTGGTAAAATGGAAGCATTTATGAAAATATTTAATTATTTTATTTATTACCAGTTACAAATAAGACATGCTATATCTGATCTGGATAATTGCGCATGAAACTCTTTACAATAATTCATATTGTAGTAGAGTAGGCAAAATAATTGTCAAAAAGAAAATAAACAATTAATAAAAATTATTTATGAAGAGATGTGTGTGGAGTTACATAAGAATGCAATTAGCTATAAAAACATACAAATTCTAACATTTTATTATATAAAAAGTAATACAAAGAGTTAAGGCCGCCCGACCATGTTGCATCATTGAACCCTGGTGGCAAGAAAGGCTTCCACAACTTTCCTGGCATTGAGAATGCAATGATTGATGGAGACTCCATCAAAAGAAGCTCCAAGTAGGTCCATGGGGTGTTACGTTGGTGAATCAGGGTCCGTAGCTCTGTGAGCCGTTGATGATGGCCGACTGTATGTTGGAGTTCTGAAAGACAGGAAGTAGGTCACTCCACAGTGGGTATTTAGAGTAAAAGGTAATACACACAATTTGAGAAAATGTTGATGTGTGTATGCAATACTTCAATTTATAATAACAATCTATTATCTTCATAAGGTAATAAGCCCAAATCCAAATAAATAAATAGTGTGTGACATTTCAGTAACAGCGTTGTAACCATCTTCAGACAAGAGTACAGACTGAGAAATTTTACCACAGCATGTTTTAAATAGTTAAAGTTATCAAGTGTGTGTGAACAATTATCTTCTTCTTATCTGCTATCTTGTTTACACACTTGATAACAGTAACTATTTAAAACATGCTGTGGTAAAATTTCTCATTCAGTACTTTTGTCTTGAGATGGTAACAACGCTGTTACTGAAATGTCACACTATTTATTTATTTGGATTTGGTCTTATTTCCTTATGTTTATAATCTATAATCCAAATTGTGCATAATCAATCTATTATATTGTGATGGTCGGTCTCCTCTAATTACACTCATGGATAAAACTTAAGAAAGTAGAAAAGCTTTGATATCGCCAGTTATCTATTTTTTGTTTAGGGAGACAAAGGCAATTTTGTTCACACTTGGTTATCTCGAGTGTCTTCAATAAAGGTCACTGTAATATCTTTCAGAGTTATTGTCTGAATACCGATATATATGCTAAAAGGTATAACTTCCTTAAGTTTTGTCCATGAGTGTAATTGCAACAGTATAGAACAACGGTTAAGTGAAAGGTTTCGAGAAAAGAGAGAGTTGCTGTGATAATGTTAGCTACAAACTAGTACAGCTCTGGTATCATCAGCAGATTGAAGTTCTATACTTGCTGATGCTTGAAAACTCATTTATTGCTAAGAGAAACTTCTTAAACATCTCACCAAACCACAATTTCTGACTTCAGATCCTTCCTGGATTGATGGATGGATGGATGGAGTAGTTTTCTCCTTTTTCCCATTTGAATAACTCAATGGTGGTGCTTGCCTCAACACATTGATAACTTCAACTACACAAGTGCTGTGTAATACTTTTAACATACACCAGCAGCCATACCCATATGCAAATAGAGAAAATATTTTACATTCACAATTGTGCAGCAGCCTTAGGAAGTGCCTCATCATCCCAATGGCCATGTTAGGCTCCCCTGATCATATCCTATGTGTCTTGAAATGTTGAAAACAGTCGCCAATCTAACAGTCTTTTTTTTTTTGCTTATTCCTAGTATACGTGGTACAGGTCATGATAATCATTATGGGTAGAAGTTGGCGACTTCTACCCACCATGATTATCATGACCTGTACCTCGTGTACTAGGGATAAGCAAAAAAATGTCATTATAGTGTGGGAGGGTGCATTCTGGCTGTGATGGTCCAGTATAGAAGCTTGAAGAGGACATAAGGAAGGTTGCTGGTAGAAATGTTCTCACCTTGTGTAGACCATCATTGGTGGCTGCCGATTCCTTCGCCCTCCCAACCTCCTGGCCCCTGCGCGTTGGTCCGGGGTCCGTGTCGCGGACCTGAGGGATGCCCCCCCGACATCCGCCCTACTCACTCCTCTCTCGCGGACGCCGCTGCCCTTGTTGCCTTCTGCCAGAGGACGTTAGAGGAGAACCTCCGGGAGAGCACCAGGGCTGCCTGCCTGGCTGAGGCTGTGGTCCTGCGCGGGACGAACACGCCCTTCTCAAGGCTCACCACCCGCTCGGCTCGTCGCGCCTTGGAGCGTCTGCGCCTCGTGGCACAGCTGATCATCAGGCTTCTCTCCAGATGGACATCTGTAGATAACGCATCGGCCAGGCTCGACTGGACTTCACTGCGGCGCTGCGCCTTCTCGGGCCACGACGCCGATATTGCGCTTAGGTTGGCCCTCCATGCCCTGCCCCACCCGAACCATCCGGCCTCGATCGCTCCCTAGACCATCGCTTCGTATCAGGCCCCTCATCATTGAAGCCTTCAGTGTACTTAGGCGACCCCGTGACTTGCGGGCCTGGATTTTCGGGACTAGCCTCGAAGATGACGACCTGGCCATCCTGGCGTCTGCCAAATCCATCATCTACTGGTACTTCGTACAGGTTCCGGAGGAGCAGAGGACCCGCTCATCGCCTGGGAAAGAAGGCTCACTCGCCGGGCACACCCCCCCCCCCCCCCCATGATCATTTATATTTTAGCTTTATTTCCATTTTTAATGTAAATTATTGACAAGAAGTCAATAAAATTAGTTTCAATTGTCAATTGTCATAGACATAACTTAAGGAAGTTGTACCACTTAGCATGTATATCAGGATTCAGACAATAACTCTGAAAGATATTTGATACATGTTGACCTTTATTGATGACACACGAGATAACCAAGTGAGAACAAAATTGCCTTTGTCCCCTTAAAAAAATAGATGATCGGCGACATCATAAAATGCAACTTCCTTAAGTTTTGTCCATCGGTGTAGTTACAAAATCAATACACCACATGAAGAAACAACTGTACTAGAATTAATCCAAGTGTATCTAGGTAGGCAATTTGTATTATATATATACAAAAACGCTCACTAAAAAACTCAAGGCCTTTTAAAAAATAACCTCTGTTTTAATTATTTAGCAGAGTAAATAAGGATATTCATTGTTTTTATTTTAATATATTTATACCCACTAGCAGGTAAAATGAAGTTTTAAATATAAATTATTAACTTTAAAATTATTCTCTATACATTGAGAGGGCTAAAAGTTTTAATTAGTATTTTTTGTGTTATTATATATAATACATTTAAACTCGCAAGGTGTGTGTCCCAAATACATTATTTAAATGAACATGTTCTTACTTGAATTGTTCTGTGTTTTTCTTTGATTTGAGCATTAATTTAATTATTTGAAATAATATTTTTTTTTTCAAAATTTTTATCAAATAAAACATATTTTTTCAAATCTCTAAATAAAGGAAAAATGATTCGGTCACCCTTTACAAATTTACTTTTTACTATTTCAATTTGAAAGTAAAACTACGCACTAGGAACCTGGTTTATAAATATCTCTTTCTCTCTAATTTAAAAGTTTTATTAAACCTTTCAAGATGATTGATAACAATAAACATTTTAGAATTGATATTTAACTATGTTTTAAAAAAACGTGAACAAGGAGCAATCCAGATTACCAAGTATTTTAACAGTATCAATGGGTATAGTGTATATTAACGTCATTACTGACATATGTCATTAAAAAGACATTATATGAAAAGGCCTTTTCAGCCACAATATTTGCAAGATAAGAAAATAAATATGTATTTTTTCTATATTTATAAAGTTCACGCTAAGTATACTAATTAAAAATAATATGAATACATTTTTTTATTTGTAATATGGAAAAATATTCTCTCAAAGAAGACTTATTATAGAGTCCTAGTAAATTTAATTGTATAAAATATTCGAAATCAAATCTAACACAATACAGTAAAACCCCTCTATAGTGAACCCCAATGGGACAGAGCTTTTGGTTCACTATAGCCATGGTTAGCCACGGTTTGGCTATTTTTTTTTTACTTTTCAAAATTTTTGGCCATATAATTAAAAAACAGCCATACACACAAGAAGAGGTTGCCTCTTAATAGTGGTCACTTTATTTTAATTCCCTTAATTGACCAATTTCCTTATATTAATACTAAATAATAATAGAAATCATTAGATGATAGGTTCTTCTTATCATTAACATACATGTACCTCTATGTCTAATTTCAAAATCAAGACAAATCCTAGGCAAAGTTTTATTAAATATATATTCAAAGATATGAAATGATTTTAAAACATCATTATCACATTATATAATACAATTTTTACTTGAAAAAATGGCTCTAATACTTTGTTGTTTCAAAGCATTCTTCCAAGCATTGCACCATTCAAATAAAGTTAGTGTTTTTCTTCCATTTCATGTTTCCCCATATTCTTCTAGATCTAGATTTCGTTTTTTTTTTTTAAACCTGTCATGCAAAACATTGCTGACTTTAAAATCACCATAGTTAATGGCATAAAAATAATTTTTGTTTCATCACGGGACCATTTATTTGGACTTTTTTTTTTTGCCTTAAAACGTACGATCGCGATCGCGGCAAAAGTTGAGGTTGATTCCTCTTTGTAACAATTTTTAATAACTTTATATTTTATCTTTTATAATAGAAAAGTTATATTCTCTTATTTTAATATGTTCTTAACATTTTGCCTATGTTTTTTTCACTTTGAAAAGTTCTGAATATGGCCTTTTTTTTATTTAAGAAATAACGCTTTTGTTTTTAAAATGCCTTTGTTTTCTTCATTTTGGAAGCCATTTGCATTTTTTATATTTCAAATTTAATGAATGCAAAGATATTCTATTTAATAAAAATTATAATGTGTAAAAAATTATACAACATTCAGCAAAAATAAAGTGCAAAAATCAAACAAACAATGCCGCTAAATTTATTGGTTTGAAATCGCGATCCGCGAGCTGAAACATGCTTAAAATTTTGTTTTTTATTTTATTTTTTAAATTACAATTTTAAGTTCGTTATAAGCATAGTATTTTTAATAGATTTTATCATTTTGGGACCCGAAATAGGTTCGTTATAGGGGTAGTTCGTTATTCTAAAAATCGCAAAGTTCGTTATAACGATGGTATTTTCAATGGAATGGAATTGGGAATCGGCGTGGGTTCGTTATAAGGGAAGGTTCGTTATATCCAGGGTTCGTATTAGCGGGGTTTTACTGTATTTAAGTGAGAGAAATGAATAAAATCATTGATTACCCACTATTTTGACTTCCAATGAAATTGAATGTCCATCACAAATATTTACATTTTTGAATATTTTGAATGAAAGGAAAATGTTTTTATAAAATAATTATCACAGTAATGTGACAACAGTTTGTTTTTTCCCATTGTTACCATCTTATTGTGTGACCTAGCTTTTAAGACCTCCCAACATTGTTTCTTCCTTTGTAAATATGTTTTTAGAAGTCTTCATATGTGAGAGTAAAACTTGAACTCTCCTGCCACTGAATATTGTTGATGAGAATATATATATGAAAGATATCAAGAAATCAAAAAGATGATACAGTAGAACAAACTCCATGAGAGGACACTCGCGCTAGAGGACACCTCTTTACAAAGGACAGTTTTCATTTGCAAAAATACCATTTTTACAATTTAGCAACTCTCCAGTAAGAGGACATCTGTCCCTAAAAGACACTTTGGCTTAAGTGTCCTTTACATGGAGGTTCTACTGTATTATAAAAATAACTGTTTTAGGTGGAAACATCCGGGGATGTTTTGTCCTTGATACAAGGGAATATTTTATGTCTGTAACAGATACTATCACTCTTATGGTAACAAGACCATTGTGTGTGACATTTTATACCTTTAAATTTGTAACATATACATTTACTGATGGTAATGTGTTTCCTTCTGATATTGCATCAAATATATTTTCCCTACAGACCTTACTACAATGATGAAAGTTATAAGAGAGGGTAACCACTGATGCCTGCTCATTCAATCACTATTATTATTGCAGTAAGGTCATTAGAGAAAATATATTCGATGCAATTTTAAAAATAATCATATTGCCAGTAATGATAAGGCACAATTTGGATTATAGATTATAAACACAAGGTAATAAGACCAAATCCAAATTGAACACACCTCGTATGTGCTGTAATATGTGTGAACATTGTAGTCCTGTCCTTATAGGGTGGTCATCCAACACCCTTATATGTGCTGTAATGTTTGTGAACATTGTAGTCCTGTCCTTATAGGGTGGTCATCCAACACCCTTATATGTGCTGTAATGTTTGTGAACATTGTAGTCCTGTCCTTATAGGGTGGTCATCCAACACCCTTATATGTGCTGTAATGTTTGTGAACATTGTAGTCCTGTCCTTATAGGGTGGTCATCCAACACCCTTATATGTGCTGTAATGTGTGTGAACATTGTAGTCCTGACCTTATAGGGTGGTCATCCAACACCCTTATATGTGCTGTAATGTTTGTGAACATTGTAATTCTGTCCTTATAGGGTGGTCATCCAACACCCTTATATGTGCTGTAATATGTGTGAACATTGTAATTCTGTCCTTATAGGGTGGTCATCCAACACCCTTATATGTGCTGTAATGTGTGTGAACATTGTAGTCCTGTCCTTATAGGGTGGTCATCCAACACCCTTATATGTGCTGTAATATGTGTGAACATTGTAGTCCTGTCCTTATAGGGTGGTCATCCAACACCCTTATATGTGCTGTAATGTGTGTGAACATTGTAGTCCTGTCCTTATAGGGTGGTCATCCAACACCCTTATATGTGCTGTAATGTGTGTGAACATTGTAGTCCTGTCCTTATAGGGTGGTCATCCAACACCCTTATATGTGCTGTAATGTGTGTGAACATTGTAGTCCTGTCCTTATAGGGTGGTCATCCAACACCCTTATATGTGCTGTAATATGTGTGAACATTGTAGTCCTGTCCTTATAGGGTGGTCATCCAACACCCTTATATGTGCTGTAATGTTTGTGAACATTGTAGTCCTGTCCTTATAGGGTGGTCATCCAACACCCTTATATTTGCTGTAATGTGTGTGAACATTGTAGTCCTGTCCTTATAGGGTGGTCATCCAACACCCTTATATGTGCTGTAATGTTTGTGAACATTGTAGTCCTGTCCTTATAGGGTGGTCATCCAACACCCTTATATGTGCTGTAATGTTTGTGAACATTGTAATTCTGTCCTTATAGGGTGGTCATCCAACACCCTTATATGTGCTGTAATGTGTGTGAACATTGTAGTCCTGTCCTTATAGGGTGGTCATCCAACACCCTTATATGTGCTGTAATGTTTGTGAACATTGTAGTCCTGTCCTTATAGTGTGGTCATCCAACACCCTTATATGTGCTGTAATGTTTGTGAACATTGTAGTCCTGTCCTTATAGGGTGGTCATCCAACACCCTTATATGTGCTGTAATATGCGTGAACATTGTAGTCCTGACCTTATAGGGTGGTCATCCAACACCCTTATATGTGCTGTAATGTTTGTGAACATTGTAATTCTGTCCTTATAGGGTGGTCATCCAACACCCTTATATGTGCTGTAATGTGTGTGAACATTGTAGTCCTGTCCTTATAGGGTGGTCATCCAACACCCTTATATGTGCTGTAATATGTGTGAACATTGTAATCCTGTCCTTATAGGGTGGTCATCCAACACCCTTATATGTGCTGTAATGTGTGTGAACATTGTAGTCCTGTCCTTATAGGGTGGTCATCCAACACCCTTATATGTGCTGTAATATGTGTGAACATTGTAATCCTGTCCTTATAGGGTGGTCATCCAACACCCTTATATGTGCTGTAATGTTTGTGAACATTGTAATTCTGTCACTATAAAAACCTAAATAATTGCAATCAGTAATTTAAGGAAGAAAAAATTTCTTTGCAACAAGTTTCTTTTATTATATATAAAAGAAACTTGTTGCAAAGAAAAAAATTTTTTCTTCCTTAAATTGTAATTCTGTCCTTATAGGGTGGTCATCCAACACCCTTATATGTGCTGTAATGTTTGTGAACATTGTAGTCCTGTCCTTATAGGGTGGTCATCCAACACCCTTATATGTGCTGTAATGTTTGTGAACATTGTAATTCTGTCCTTATAGGGTGGTCATCCAACACCCTTATATGTGCTGTAATGTTTGTGAACATTGTAGTCCTGTCCTTATAGGGTGGTCATCCAACACCCTTATATGTGCTGTAATGTTTGTGAACATTGTAGTCCTGTCCTTATAGGGTGGTCATCCAACACCCTTATATGTGCTGTAATGTGTGTGAACATTGTAATTCTGTCCTTATAGGGTGGTCATCCAACACCCTTATATGTGCTGTAATGTTTGTGAACATTGTAATTCTGTCCTTATAGGGTGGTCATCCAACACCCTTATATTTGCTGTAATGTGTGTGAACATTGTAGTCCTGTCCTTATAGGGTGGTCATCCAACACCCTTATATGTGCTGTAATATGTGTGAACATTGTAAACCTGTCCTTATAGGGTGGTCATCCAACACCCTTATGTGTGCTGTAATGTTTGTGAACATTGTAGTTCTGTCCTTATAGGGTGGTCATCCAATAGTGTTGTTTGATGCTGTCTATTTCTGAGGTTCAGAGCTCTTCCTGGGTCCAACTGTGCTTTGGGGGGATCCTCCAGTTCTTGTTTATTTTTGTTTCGGCTACTATTTCTATTTCTTTAAAAGTAAGTTTTTTTTTCATGGCAAGGGTTCTTTTGGGATTAAAAATGCTAGGCCACCCTGTGGGGTGATAGATATGATTAGCCATAAGGAAATTAATTTATTGAATTAGTCTCTAACCTCTTTAATTCAACACCCCAAGCTGTTGGTTGAGTTAAAAACACAAGGTAATAAGACCAAATAAATTAATAGTGTGTTACAGTGTTGTTAACAACACTGTTACAGAAAGTTGTTGTGAAATAAATAGCATGAAATGCCTCTTTTCAGTTATTAGATAGCATGGCGTTCCATGTCTATTATTCCATTTATGTTGCACTGCAAAATGCTCAATTGCTTGGAAGCTGCAAAGTTTGAAGTTTGTGGGGACTGTATTATACTTATCGGACAGAACCCTCTACCTAAGTCCTGAACGCCCTGCTGTTTATTCTGCGCGACGGGCGATGCAGCATGCAAATCAACATCTGATCTCATGGAAAGGGGTGTAGGGGTCCAGCTTTCGTTGATCATGGCACCATGATCCAGGCACACATTGGTGAAAGTCTGACTTTGCCTGTAATTTGAGGTCATTCCTAACATGGAAGCAGACGCCTTTGCTGCCGACTCTAGCATGAGTACAGAGGCAGCTCCTGGAGTGGGACCTTTGCTGAGGTCTATCAACCGGGTCAGTTGAAGTTAGAATTTTTAAAGAGGTCTACTCCTCTTCTAACATTGCTGCTGTTGGTCCGCGACTGCTTATTCGTTGGAGTTATTCTGCTTGTTTCGCAGCTGGCCTTCATATCTGAAGGTCTATCCACCACCTGGGGATGCGCCCTGTAGCAGTCAGCTCTGCCTACCAACATACAAAGGGGGATCAATAAATAAGGTGAATTATCTTATTTCTTAAAAATTAAAAAGCAAAAATAATTTAAACCACAGAATATTAAAATATAACATCTAGAGACTATTTAAGGTGTTCTGTTCTTTTTTCCCACGCGCAGCGCGAGACTTATAAATAAACTAAAATGGAAGCTCCCTTGAAGGATTGCGCCACGCTTGAACAACGTGCAGTTATTCGTTTCTTGAATACAGAAGGTATTCAAACATCTCAAATATGCCAAAGAATGAAAAATATCTATGGTGAGTCTTGTTTGTCTAAAAAAAAACATTTATAAATGGGTTAACGAGTTCAAAAATGAACGAATTACATGTTCCTCAGGTCTCAACGTTTGGCCGGTAAAGTTTTGTTAACAATTTTTTGGGATGTTGATGGGCCAATCTGTCTTGATTTTTTATCCTCAAGGCAACGTATGAACAGCGACCTTTATTGTGACATTCTTGTAAATAAGATAAATCCCGGTATAAGAAACAAAAGAAGAGGGAAGCTTAGTAAAGGTGTTCTGTTCCTTCATGATAATGCAAGGCCGCATACATAATGTAAAACTGTATCTACAATCATTAAATTAGGTTTTGAAGTTTTAGAACATCCTGCATATAGTCCAGACCTAGCCCCCTATGACTATTTCCTTTTTGGACTACTAAAGAAGGAGTTAAAGGGAAAGCGATTTGACTCGGATGAAGATGTCCAGAAAGTGGTGCAAGATTTTTCTCACACGCTTCCTAAGAGTGCCTATAAAGAGGGTATTTACAAGTTGCCAGAACGATGGAGACGATGTATAGAAAGCCAAGGTGATTATTTTGAATAAATCAAGTCCTAATTTTTAATATCGTTCTTATTTTTTTAAATAAATTATAATTCACCTTATTTATTGATCCCACTTTGTACTTTGCTATTTATACCAAAATACCCATATGGTAGATAAACTGGGAAATTCTTTCAAAGATTTACAGAGAGGTTATTGCATTTGCCCATTTATTAATTCAAAGGGTGTGTTTCTTACCTCAATTATTTTTCATTAAATGTTATAAGAGAAATATTTTAAAAAAGGAAGACAAATTTATCTCAATTTGAAACATAGTGTGACAAGTTCTTGGAATCAAATGATTAATAATGTGTTTCAATAAGAGGAATTGGTTAATAAATATATCACATTTCTACAAACTAAACCAGGAAGTTTTAAATTTAAAATACATTTGTGAAACTTTCTAATAGCTGGTCTCAACTTTACACCTACCAATTCAATCTCAGATAAAAATATTTCATTCACAAAATTATATTTTTTAAATTTGATACTGGAAAAAATATCTTGGTGATAAATAGATTTTTTAGCTTTCTGTGTGTGTGTCATTATAAAGCTGTGAGTTAAAATATCTCTAGTTGATATGGGAGTAGCCCATTATTAATTAAACAATTATATTACCTCCCTATCAATAGACGCCAAGATGTCTCCATTCTAGAAATCCCCCAGAAACAGGCAATACCAAGAAGAAAAATTTGATTATGATGACATATTGACAAATATTTCAAACAAGAAATAGAAATTCTTTCACGTAAAAATAGAAGAGCCAAATTATCTTCCAAAAAGGGTCAGTTTCGGCCGCGAGATGCTCTACAAGGAATTTGACAGCTCAGAGGTGCCAGAGGAGCTTTCAAAAAGTGAATGGAAAAACATGGCAGAGGATGCTTTGTTCCTGAAGGAGGACAAAGAACGATCAATTCCTTCCCATGTACCCAAATACTTCTTCCAGCCTTCAAAAACCCGGCCCCCCCTACAGTGTAAAGAAGCTGTTGAAAGAAGTTGCTGTTCATCTGGAGAGCCACAAAACAGATGTGATATGCCAATTGGGGCCAGAAGAGCTAGAAAGGCCAAGAAACGGGAGTGCCATTAAGAGCTCTTGCGATCATCAGAACTTGAACTGAGACAACTTGAGGCTAGCAAGGAGTCTGAAGACATATAGTTCCGCATTGCTCCCTGAAGATCAGTTTCCAACTACCCTCTAAATTCCTGGCATTTAATCTTGATAAGATTATAATAAATTTTTCTGAAGAGAGAGAGGAGAAAATAAAGATCAATATTCAATCCTTACACTAATGATGAACGAAAGAAAGCAAATAATATCAATATAAAAGGAAAAACATGAAGGGATCTAGGGATTCCTCTGGGACAGGGGTTTGGCGAACCCCAGCAGAAATGCTCAATGGATTCCTCTGGGACAGGGGGCCGGCGAACCCCAGCAGAGAAGCTCTACTTACTCCTCTGGGACAGGGGGCTGGCGAACCCCAGCAGAGAAGCTCAACGTACTCCTCTGGGACAGGGGGCCGGCGAACCCAAGCAGAGAAGCTCAACCCTACTCCACTGGGACATGGGGCTGGCGAACCCCAGCAGAGAAGCTCAATGTACTCCTCTGGCACAGGGGGCCGGCGAACCCCAGCAGAGAAGCTCAACGGACTCCTCTGGGACTGGGGGCCGGCGAACCCCAGCAGAGAAGCTCAGCGGACTCCTCTGGGACAGGGGGCCGGCGAACCCCAGCTCTGGGACAGGGGGCCGGCGAACCCCAGCAGAGAAGCTCAGCGGACTCCTCTGGTACAGGGGGCCGGCGAACCCCAGCAGAGAAGCTCAGCGGACTCCTCTGGGACAGGGGGCCGGCGAACCCCAGCAGAGAAGCTCAACGGACTCCTCTGGGACAGGGGGCCGGCGAACCCCAGCAGAGAAGCTCAACGGACTCCTCTGGGACAGGGGGCCGGCGAACCCCAGCAGAGAAGCTCAACGGACTCCTCTGGGACAGGGGGCCGGCGAACCCCAGCAGAGAAGCTCAGCGGACTCCTCTGGGACAGGGGGCCGGCGAACCCCAGCAGAGAAGCTCAGCGGACTCCTCTGGGACAGGGGGCCGGCGAACCCCAGCAGAGAAGCTCAGCGGACTCCTCTGGGACAGGGGGCCGGCGAACCCCAGCAGAAAAGCTCAACGTACTCCTCTGGTACAGGGGCCCGGCGAACCCCAGCAGAGAAGCTCAGCGTACTCCTCTGGGACAGGGGGCCCGCGAACCCCAGCTGAGAAGCTCAACGTACTCCTCTGGGATAGGGGGCCGGCGAACCCCAGCTGAGAAGCTCAACGTACTCCTCTGGGACAGAGGGCCGGCGAACCCCAGCAGAGAAGCTCAGCGGACTCCTCTGGGACAGGGGGCCGGCGAACCCCAGCAGAGAAGCTCAGCGGACTCCTCTGGGACAGGGGGCCGGCGAACCCCAGCAGAGAAGCTCAACGGACTCCTCTGGGACAGGGGGCCGGCGAACCCCAGCAGAGAAGCTCTACGTACTCCTCAGGGACAGAGGGCCGGCGAACCCCAGCAGAGAAGCTCTACGTACTCCTCTGGGACAGGGGGCCGGCGAACCCCAGCAGAGAAGCTCAACGGACTCCTCTGGCACAGGGGGCCGGCGAATCCCAGCAGAGAAGCTCAGCGGACTCCTCTGGGGCCCGGCGAACCCCAGCAGAGAAGCTCAGCGTACTCCTCTGGGACAGGGGGCCGGCGAATCCCAGCAGAGAAGCTCAGCGGACTCCTCTGGGACCCGGCGAACCCCAGCAGAGAAGCTCAGCGTACTCCTCTGGGACAGAGGGCCCGCGAACCCCAGCTGAGAAGCTCAACGTACTCCTCTGGGACAGAGGGCCGGCGAACCCCAGCAGAGAAGCTCAGCGGACTCCTCTGGGACAGGGGGCCGGCGAACCCCAGCAGAGAAGCTCAGCGGACTCCTCTGGGACAGGGGGCCGGCGAACCCCAGCAGAGAAGCTCAACGGACTCCTCTGGGACAGGGGGCCGGCGAACCCCAGCAGAGAAGCTCTACGTACTCCTCAGGGACAGAGGGCCGGCGAACCCCAGCAGAGAAGCTCTATGTACTCCTCTGGGACAGGGGGCCGGCGAATCCCAGCAGAGAAGCTCAGCGGACTCCTCTGGGACAGGGGGCCGGCGAACCCCAGCAGAGAAGCTCAACGGACTCCTCTGGGACAGGGGGCCGGCGAACCCCAGCAGAGAAGCTCAACGGACTCCTCTGGGACAGGGGGCCGGCGAACCCCAGCAGAGAAGCTCAGCGGACTCCTCTGGGACAGGGGGCCGGCGAACCCCAGCAGATAAGCTCAGCGGACTCCTCTGGTACAGGGGGCCGGCGAACCCCAGCAGAGAAGCTCAACGGACTCCTCTGGGACAGGGGGCCGGCGAACCCCAGCAGAGAAGCTCAACGGACTCCTCTGGGACAGGGGGCCGGCGAACCCCAGCAGAGAAGCTCAACGGACTCCTCTGGGACAGGGGGCCGGCGAACCCCAGCAGAGAAGCTCAACGGACTCCTCTGGGACAGGGGGCCGGCGAACCCCAGCAGAGAAGCTCAGCGGACTCCTCTGGGACAGGGGGCCGGCGAACCCCAGCAGAGAAGCTCAGCGGACTCCTCTGGGACCGGGGGCCGGCGAACCCCAGCAGAGAAGTTCAGCGGACTCCTCTGGGACAGGGGGCCGGCGAACCCCAGCAGAGAAGCTCAACGTACTCCTCTGGGATAGGGGGCCGGCGAACCCCAGCTGAGAAGCTCAACGTACTCCTCTGGGACAGGGGGCCGGCGAACCCAAGCAGAGAAGCTCAACCCTACTCCACTGGGACATGGGGCTGGCGAACCCCAGCAGAGAAGCTCAATGTACTCCTCTGGCACAGGGGGCCGGCGAACCCCAGCAGAGAAGCTCAACGGACTCCTCTGGGACTGGGGGCCGGCGAACCCCAGCAGAGAAGCTCAGCGGACTCCTCTGGGACAGGGGGCCGGCGAACCCCAGCTCTGGGACAGGGGGCCGGCGAACCCCAGCAGAGAAGCTCAGCGGACTCCTCTGGTACAGGGGGCCGGCGAACCCCAGCAGAGAAGCTCAGCGGACTCCTCTGGGACAGGGGGCCGGCGAACCCCAGCAGAGAAGCTCAACGGACTCCTCTGGGACAGGGGGCCGGCGAACCCCAGCAGAGAAGCTCAACGGACTCCTCTGGGACAGGGGGCCGGCGAACCCCAGCAGAGAAGCTCAGCGGACTCCTCTGGGACAGGGGGCCGGCGAACCCCAGCAGAGAAGCTCAGCGGACTCCTCTGGGACAGGGGGCCGGCGAACCCCAGCAGAAAAGCTCAACGTACTCCTCTGGTACAGGGGCCCGGCGAACCCCAGCAGAGAAGCTCAGCGTACTCCTCTGGGACAGGGGGCCCGCGAACCCCAGCTGAGAAGCTCAACGTACTCCTCTGGGATAGGGGGCCGGCGAACCCCAGCTGAGAAGCTCAACGTACTCTCTGGGACAGAGGGCCGGCGAACCCCAGCAGAGAAGCTCAGCGGACTCCTCTGGGACAGGGGGCCGGCGAACCCCAGCAGAGAAGCTCAGCGGACTCCTCTGGGACAGGGGGCCGGCGAACCCCAGCAGAGAAGCTCAACGGACTCCTCTGGGACAGGGGGCCGGCGAACCCCAGCAGAGAAGCTCTACGTACTCCTCAGGGACAGAGGGCCGGCGAACCCCAGCAGAGAAGCTCTACGTACTCCTCTGGGACAGGGGGCCGGCGAACCCCAGCAGAGAAGCTCAACGGACTCCTCTGGCACAGGGGGCCGGCGAATCCCAGCAGAGAAGCTTAGCGGACTCCTCTGGGGCCCGGCGAACCCCAGCAGAGAAGCTCAGCGTACTCCTCTGGGACAGGGGGCCGGCGAATCCCAGCAGAGAAGCTCAGCGGACTCCTCTGGGACCCGGCGAACCCCAGCAGAGAAGCTCAGCGTACTCCTCTGGGACAGAGGGCCCGCGAACCCCAGCTGAGAAGCTCAACGTACTCCTCTGGGACAGAGGGCCGGCGAACCCCAGCAGAGAAGCTCAGCGGACTCCTCTGGGACAGGGGGCCGGCGAACCCCAGCAGAGAAGCTCAGCGGACTCCTCTGGGACAGGGGGCCGGCGAACCCCAGCAGAGAAGCTCAACGGACTCCTCTGGGACAGGGGGCCGGCGAACCCCAGCAGAGAAGCTCTACGTACTCCTCAGGGACAGAGGGCCGGCGAACCCCAGCAGAGAAGCTCTATGTACTCCTCTGGGACAGGGGGCCGGCGAATCCCAGCAGAGAAGCTCAGCGGACTCCTCTGGGACAGGGGGCCGGCGAACCCCAGCAGAGAAGCTCAACGGACTCCTCTGGGACAGGGGGCCGGCGAACCCCAGCAGAGAAGCTCAACGGACTCCTCTGGGACAGGGGGCCGGCGAACCCCAGCAGAGAAGCTCAGCGGACTCCTCTGGGACAGGGGGCCGGCGAACCCCAGCAGAGAAGCTCAGCGGACTCCTCTGGGACAGGGGGCCGGCGAACCCCAGCAGAGAAGCTCAGCGGACTCCTCTGGTACAGGGGGCCGGCGAACCCCAGCAGAGAAGCTCAATGGACTCCTCTGGGATAGGGGGCCGGCGAACCCCAGCAGAGAAGCTCAACGGACTCCTCTGGGACAGGGGGCCGGCGAACCCCAGCAGAGAAGCTCAACGGACTCCTCTGGGACAGGGGGCCGGCGAACCCCAGCAGAGAAGCTCAACGGACTCCTCTGGGACAGGGGGCCGGCGAACCCCAGCAGAGAAGCTCAGCGGACTCCTCTGGGACAGGGGGCCGGCGAACCCCAGCAGAGAAGCTCAGCGGACTCCTCTGGGACAGGGGGCCGGCGAACCCCAGCAGAGAAGCTCAACGTACTCCTCTGGGATAGGGGGCCGGCGCACCCCAGCTGAGAAGCTCAACGTACTCCTCTGGGACAGGGGGCCGGTGAACCCCAGCAGAGAAGCTCAACGGACTCCTCTGGGACAGGGGGCCGGCGAACCCTAGCAGAGAAGCTCTACGTACTCCTCTGGGACAGGGGGCCGGCGAACCCCAGCAGAGAAGCTCTACGTACTCCTCTGGGACAGGGGGCCGGCGAACCCCAGCAGAGAAGCTCTACGTACTCCTCTGGGACAGGGGGCCGGCGAACCCCAGCAGAGAAGCTCAACGTACTCCTCTGGCACAGGGGGCCGGCGAACCCCAGCAGAGAAGCTCAACGTACTCCTCTGGGACAGGGGGCCGGCGAACCCCAGCAGAGAAGCTCAACGTACTCCTCTGGGACAGGGGGCCGGCGAACCCCAGCAGAGAAGCTCAACGGACTCCTCTGGGACAGGGGGCCGGCGAACCCCAGCAGAGAAGCTCAGCGGACTCCTCTGGGACAGGGGGCCGGCGAACCCCAGCAGAGAAGCTCAACGTACTCCTCTGGGACAGGGGGCCGGCGAACCCCAGCAGAGAAGCTCAACTGACTCCTCTGGGACAGGGGGCCGGCGAACCCCAGCAGAGAAGCTCAACTGACTCCTCTGGGACAGGGGGCCGGCGAACCCCAGCCGAGAAGCTCATCGTACTCCTCTGGGACAGGGGGCTGGCCAACCCCAGCCGAGAAGCTCAGCGGACTCCTCTGGGACAGGGGCCGGCGAACCCCAGCAGAGAAGAAAAACGGACTCCTCTGGGACAGGGGGCCGGCGAACCCCAGCAGAGATATACCACCACGGGCCGCTCTGGAACCGGGGTCTAGTGGACCCCAGCAGGGAAGAAGCTCAAGAGTCTGCTCTGAGAACGAAACTAGCGAACCACCATCAGAGAGGAAGTCACAGAAACTATCCTGGGACCTGAATCCAGAGGAATACCTGAAGAGGAAACTCCACAGACTAGACTGAAGGACGGTAGAGCACCAGCTGACCCGGGGAAGTTCAAAGCCATCACTTCAATGATGGATCCCAAAATGTGAACAAATATGATCTTTACATCTTCTTACTTCTTTCCTTCGTGATCTAAAATATTTCCAAATTGAATAAACATTGAGCCTGGAAATGTAAAATTTGATGAAGAAAATAAATGAGAAAATTAACTCGTTTTATGATTATATATATATTTTTTAGGTTAGTTTTTGCAGAATATATTTATTTTTTTATATGCGAAAAAAACGAACAAATTACATATCTATTAAACAGTACTAATGCTATATCTAGTTTCATATATAATATAAAAATATGATTTTGATGTTTGATATCAAACTAATAAAATAAAATTTTAAAAAATAGAGGGGATGCTATAGACTCTTTCAATGTTAAATGTTTACATTTTAATATTTAAAATTGGGCACTATTGAGAGGAAGGCACTGTTTAGAGGGGGTGCTATAGACAGGTCACTTTCAATGTAAAATGTTTACATTTTAATGTTTAAAATTGGGCGCTATTGAGAGGAAGACGCTTTTCAGAGGGGGCGCTATAGACAGGCTTAACTGTATATATACAGTAAAACCCCTCTATAGTGAACCCCAATGGGACAGAGCTTTTGGTTCACTATAGCCACGGTTCACTATAGCCACGGTTTGGCTATTTTTTTTTTACTTTTCAAAAATTTTAGACTGTATAATTAAAAAACAGCCATACACACAAGTAGAGGCTGCCTCTTAATAGTGGTCACTTTATTTTAATTCCCTTAATTGACTAATTTCCTTATATTAATACTGAATAATAATAGAAATCATTAGATAATAGGTTCTTCTTATGATTAACATACATGTACCTCTATGTCTAAGTTAAAAATCAAGACAAATCCTAGGCAAAGTTTTATTAAATATATATTCAAAGATATAAAATGATTTTAAAACATCATTATCACATTATATAATACAATTTTTACTTGAAAAAATGACTCTAATACCTTGTTGTTTCAAAGCATTCTTCCAAGCATTGCACCATTCAAATAAAGTTAGTGTTTTTCTTCCATTTCATGTTTCCCCATATTCTTCTAGGTCTAGATTTCGTTTTTTTTTTTAACCTGCCATGCAAAACATTGCTGACTTTAAAATCACCATAGTTAATGGCATAAAAATAATTTTTGTTTCATCACGGGACCGTTTATTTGGACTTTTTTTTTTAGCCCTAAAACGTACGATCGCGATCGCGGCAAAAGTTGAAGTTGATTCCTCTTTGTAACAATTTTTAATAACTTTATATTTTATCTTTTATAATAGAAAAGTTATATTGTCTTATTTTAATATGTTCTTAACATTTTGCCTATGTTGTTTCACTTTGAAAAGTTCTGAAAATGGCCTCTTTTTTTTTTTAAGAAATAATGCTTTTGTTTTTAAAATGCCTTTGTTTTCTTCATTTTGGAAGCTATTTGCATTTTTTATATTTCAAATTTAATGGATGCAAAGATATTCTAATTAATAAAAATTATAATGTGTAAAAATGTATACAACATACAGCAAAAATAAAGTGCAAAAATCAAACAAACAATTCCGCTAAATTTATTGTTTTGAAATCGCGATCCGCGAGCTTTAAACATGCACAAAATTTTGTTTTTTAATTTTTTTTTTTAATTACAATTCTAAGTTCGTTATAAGCATAGTATTTTTAATAGATTTTATCATTTTGGGACCCGAAATAGGTTCGTTATAGGGGTAGTTCGTTATTCTAAAAATCGCAAAGTTCGTTATAACGATGGTATTTTCAATGGAATGGAATTGGGAATCGGCGTGGGTTCGTTATAAGGGAAGGTTCGTTATATCCAGGGTTCGTTATAGCGGGGTTTTACTGTATATAGTAGACGAATAACCCGGCTTTACCCGAGAATTCCCCCGAGTGGAATTTCCTTCATACTGAAAGTACATAAATAATAAATCGTAGAAATGCCATAGAAAAGCAATACAGAAGTAACACATAAACCACAGATAAAAAGTGTGTGTGATGGCAAAAATTGTATTATATCAGTGTTTTGGTATTTGATTTAATTATTATTTGTAATCCATTTAGTTGTTTCAAAATCAATATAGTTTACAATAGATGGCAGCTTTTCCACCCAACCCCCGAGGTACCTGCCCCAGCCGCAGGATTTGGTCTTATCTCAAGTGTGTGTACTTGATAATAGTAACTATTTAAAACATGCTGTGGTATTTTATCTCATTCAATACTTTTGGCTGTAGATGGTAACAACACTGCTACCGAAACATCGCACACTATTCATTGATTTTCGTTTGGTCTTATTACAGTAGAATCTTCACGAGAGGACACTCTCACTAGAGGACACCTCTCTACAAAGTACACTTTTCATCACCAAAAATACCAGATTTACTGATAGACACCTTTTCCTAAAGAACACTTTAGCTCTGCAAATAAGGCCAAATTTGCGTAAAGACGCTTAATACATGAAAAAACAATAGAAAAAAATAAAAGATGGCGCTCTGCCATCTAAAAACCACATGTGCTCGTGGTCAGGAGATGCCTTCTTTATTTTTAATATCAACACCTGACCCACTTATCTTTTTTTTTTCTATTGTTTTTTCATGTGTTAAGCGTCTTTAGGCAAATTTGGTCTTAAATACCCATTTCTTGATTTCTCAAGAAATTCTGGGACCAAAAATATTTTTGGTCGCAGTGGTTACAGCCTACTCCACGCCAACGAGCGCCAACAGCGCGAAACGCGTTCGTGGATGACTTTTCCTAATTTATCAAGAAATTGGGTTGGCCAAATATCACGGAGCAAGCTAAATAAACATTTAGTTTATTTTTGCTCCACTAGATGGCACTCTGCCATCTAAAAAGCACATGTGCTCGTGGTCAGGAGATGCCTTCTTTATTTTAATATATATATATTTATTTTTCAAATTGGTATTTAAGAATATAAGCTTTTTATGCAATTATTTATATTTTTAATAATAATCCATGTGTAAATAAAATCAACATTAGCACAAATATAAAGTGGTGTTCCACAGGACACTCCAGCAGATAGCTGAGATGCAGACACACCTCAATTCTATCAAGGTAAGATTTGTTCTGTTGTTATCTTGTCAAGGGAGTCGGAGGGCTGAACCTTGGTTTTCGACTGATACGATCCGGGATCAAACCCACATTGGGCACTTTTTTGTAAAAAAAAAAATGTTTTAATGGCCCCCGATTGTTGCAAAAGTCCAACCCCACCAGAGAGTGCAAGAAACCAAAAGGGGATCTGGCACATTTGTGATTGCAAAGTCAACTGCCTTCCACATGTGTAGACATGTGGTGCAATTACGGTGAAAACTGTCGCCAACTTCAGCCACCATGATTATCATGGCCTGTAACATGTGTACTAGAGATAATAACAAAACAATCTTGTTAAATAAGGGTCTGGTATGTGTTTAGTTATTAGTATAATGTGTGTACTTGATAATAGTAATTATTTAAAACATGCTGTGGTATTTTCTCTCATTCTGTACATTTGTCTGAAGATGGTAACAACACTGTTACCGAAACATTACACCCTAATCATTGATTGGATTTGGTGTTATCTCAAGTGTGTATACTGTGTGTACTTGACAATAGTAACTATTTAAAACATGCTGTGGTATTTTATCTCATTCAGTACTTTTGTCTGAAGATGGTAACAACACTGTTACCGAAACATCACACCCTATTCATTGATTGGATTTGGTGTTATCTCAAGTGTGTATACTGTGTGTACTTGACAATAGTAACTATTTAAAACATTCTGTGGTATTTTATCTCATTCAGTACTTTTGTCTGAAGATGGTAACAACACTGTTACCGAAACATCACACACTATTCATTGATTGGATTTGGTGTTATCTCAAGTGTTTATACTGTGTGTACTTGATAATAGTAACTATTTAAAACATGCAGTGGTATTTTCTCTCATTCAGTACGTTTGTCTGAAGATGGTAACAACACTGTTACCGAAACATCACACACTATTCATTGATTGGATTTGGTGTTATCTCAAGTGTTTATACTGTGTGTACTTAATAATAGTAACTACACTATAACTTCGTTAATTCGACACACCCCAATTCGACACTCGGCGATAATTCGACCATGTTCTGATGTCCCGACCTCCGGCCTATCAAATAACAAACCTTAATTCGACATATCGATAATACGACACTTCCGATAGTTCGACCATTTTAAAATTCGAATTTCGACAGTTGGATGTTTTTTACTTACAACTTTCCACTAAAAAGGTAGTACGGCGGCGATCAGCGGGCGCCAATAGGATTGCGCGCACGCACTTTTTCTTCCTGGTTAGTTTAAGTTTCACTTTGCAGTGCCGTTGCGCAATGTCGCGAGTGTTATTGTTTTTTTTTTTTTTTTGCTTTTTTTTACGCTGGGATTAAGGCTTCGTGCGCTAATTAACAATAATATTTTATTTTTAAATTTCAGCATTAAAATATTTTAGTTATTTTAAAATTTACAAATAATTTCCTTTTAAATGAATAAATCTTTATAAAATGTAGCCACAATGATTATGATAAAATTTTATTTCAATATTCCATTTCTGTGTTATTATAAAAGATTTAAACACAAAATCAATAACACCTGCAGCAGCAGTGGATGACTTTAATACATTAAAATGTATTTATTAAAAGACATTTCAGAGGAAGAAAGGCATGCAAGTTTTTTCAAAATGACCATCTGGAATACATCCAGAATAGGATTTCAGTGCAAAAACATACATCTATAAAGGAATTTTTAAAAAGATCTTCATGATTATTTTTAAATTTTCTTTTTATTTTCCATATTTATTTCCTTTCAACTGCTATATTTTTCAATTAGAATAAAATATTATTTAATATATTATATTTAATATTTTAATGTCTGTAGAGTTAATATTTGATTATATTACTGAAAAGAAACACATTACCAGTAAATTTATTTGTTGCAATTATTTATGTTTCTAAAATATGTATTAATGCCATTTTGTCACTGTTACTAAAAGTTAATAATGAAAATAAAATAAAAACACAATGGTTTCAATTAATATCATTAATTTATATTACAGGGCTATTTTAAAAAATATTATTTTAGCGAGTTAGATGATTACCTAATCATCTGACTTTAATTCAACAGTTCCTTTAATTCAACCGAAAGCTCTGATCCCTTGGGGTGTTGAATTATGCTGTGGTATTTTCTTTCATTTAGTACATTTGTCTGAAAATGGTAACAACACTGTTACCGAAACATCACACACTATTCATTGATTGGATTTGGTGTTATCTCAAGTGTGTATACTGTGTACTTGATAATAGTAATTATTTAAAACATGCTGTGGTATTTTATCTCATTCAGTACTTTTGTCTGAAGATGGTAACAACACTGTTACCGAAACATCACACACTATTCATTGATTGGATTTGGTGTTATCTCAAGTGTGTATACTGTGTACTTGATAATAGTAACTATTTAAAACATGCTGTGGTATTTTATCTCATTCAGTACTTTTGTCTGAAGATGGTAACAACACTGTTACCGAAACATCACACACTATTCATTGATTGGATTTGGTGTTATCTCAAGTGTGTATACTGTGTACTTGATAATAGTAATTATTTAAAACATGCTGTGGTATTTTATCTCATTCAGTACTTTTGTCTGAAGATGGTAACAACACTGCTACCGAAACATCGCACACTATTCATTGATTGGATTTGGTGTTATCTCAAGTGTTTATACTGTGTGTACTTGACAATAGTAACTATTTAAAACATGCTGTGGTATTTTATCTCATTCAGTACTTTTGTCTGAAGATGGTAACAACACTGTTACCGAAACATCACACACTATTCATTGATTGGATTTGGTGTTATCTCAAGTGTGTATACTGTGTACTTGATAATAGTAATTATTTAAAACATGCTGTGGTATTTTATCTCATTCAGTACTTTTGTCTGAAGATGGTAACAACACTGCTACCGAAACATCACACACTATTCATTGATTGGATTTGGTGTTATCTCAAGTGTGTATACTGTGTACTTGATAATAGTAATTATTTAAAACATGCTGTGGTATTTTATCTCATTCAGTACTTTTGTCTGAAGATGGTAACAACACTGTTACCGAAACATCACACACTATTCATTGATTGGATTTGGTGTTATCTCAAGTGTTTATACTGTGTGTACTTGATAATAGTAATTATTTAAAACATGCTGTGGTATTTTATCTCATTCAGTACTTTTGTCTGAAGATGGTAACAACACTGTTACCGAAACATCACACACTATTCATTGATTGGATTTGGTGTTATCTCAAGTGTGTATACTGTGTACTTGATAATAGTAATTATTTAAAACATGCTGTGGTATTTTATCTCATTCAGTACTTTTGTCTGAAGATGGTAACAACACTGTTACCGAAACATCACACACTATTCATTGATTGGATTTGGTGTTATCTCAAGTGTGTATACTGTGTACTTGATAATAGTAACTATTTAAAACATGCTGTGGTATTTTATCTCATTCAGTACTTTTGTCTGAAGATGGTAACAACACTGCTACCGAAACATCACACACTATTCATTGATTGGATTTGGTGTTATCTCAAGTGTGTATACTGTGTACTTGATAATAGTAATTATTTAAAACATGCTGTGGTATTTTATCTCATTCAGTACTTTTGTCTGAAGATGGTAACAACACTGTTACCGAAACATCACACACTATTCATTGATTGGATTTGGTGTTATCTCAAGTGTGTATACTGTGTACTTGATAATAGTAATTATTTAAAACATGCTGTGGTATTTTATCTCATTCAGTACTTTTGTCTGAAGATGGTAACAACACTGTTACCGAAACATCACACACTATTCATTGATTGGATTTGGTGTTATCTCAAGTGTGTATACTGTGTACTTGATAATAGTAACTATTTAAAACATGCTGTGGTATTTTATCTCATTCAGTACGTTTGTCTGAAGATGGTAACAACACTGCTACCGAAACATCACACACTATTCATTGATTGGATTTGGTGTTATCTCAAGTGTGTATACTGTGTACTTGATAATAGTAATTATTTAAAACATGCTGTGGTATTTTATCTCATTCAGTACTTTTGTCTGTAGATGGTAACAACACTGCTACCGAAACATCACACACTATTCATTGATTGGATTTGGTGTTATCTCA
The DNA here is from genome assembly GCA_030710605.1 of Cordylochernes scorpioides. Lineage (NCBI taxonomy): Eukaryota > Metazoa > Arthropoda > Arachnida > Pseudoscorpiones > Chernetidae > Cordylochernes > Cordylochernes scorpioides. The sequence goes on along the minus strand of CP092880.1, from coordinate 16,595,764 downwards.
AGTGTGTATACTGTGTACTTGATAATAGTAACTATTTAAAACATGCTGTGGTATTTTCTTTCATTTAGTACATTTGTCTGAAGATGGTAACAACACTGTTACCGAAACATCACACACTATTCATTGATTGGATTTGGTGTTATCTCAAGTGTGTATACTGTGTACTTGATAATAGTAATTATTTAAAACATGCTGTGGTATTTTATCTCATTCAGTACGTTTGTCTGAAGATGGTAACAACACTGCTACCGAAACATCACACACTATTCATTGATTGGATTTGGTGTTATCTCAAGTGTGTATACTGTGTACTTGATAATAGTAATTATTTAAAACATGCTGTGGTATTTTATCTCATTCAGTACTTTTGTCTGTAGATGGTAACAACACTGCTACCGAAACATCACACACTATTCATTGATTGGATTTGGTGTTATCTCAAGTGTTTATACTGTGTGTACTTGACAATAGTAACTATTTAAAACATGCTGTGGTATTTTATCTCATTCAGTACTTTTGTCTGAAGATGGTAACAACACTGCTACCGAAACATCGCACACTATTCATTGATTGGATTTGGTGTTATCTCAAGTGTTTATACTGTGTGTACTTGACAATAGTAACTATTTAAAACATGCTGTGGTATTTTATCTCATTCAGTACTTTTGTCTGAAGATGGTAACAACACTGTTACCGAAACATCGCACACTATTCATTGATTGGATTTGGTGTTATCTCAAGTGTGTATACTGTGTGTACTTGATAATAGTAACTATTTAAAACATGCTGTGGTATTTTATCTCATTCAGTACTTTTGTCTGAAGATGGTAACAACACTGTTACCGAAACATCACACACTATTCATTGATTGGATTTGGTGTTATCTCAAGTGTGTATACTGTGTACTTGATAATAGTAATTATTTAAAACATGCTGTGGTATTTTATCTCATTCAGTACTTTTGTCTGAAGATGGTAACAACACTGTTACCGAAACATCACACACTATTCATTGATTGGATTTGGTGTTATCTCAAGTGTGTATACTGTGTACTTGATAATAGTAACTATTTAAAACATGCTGTGGTATTTTATCTCATTCAGTACTTTTGTCTGAAGATGGTAACAACACTGTTACCGAAACATCACACACTATTCATTGATTGGATTTGGTGTTATCTCAAGTGTGTATACTGTGTACTTGATAATAGTAACTATTTAAAACATGCTGTGGTATTTTATCTCATTCAGTACTTTTGTCTGAAGATGGTAACAACACTGTTACCGAAACATCACACACTATTCATTGATTGGATTTGGTGTTATCTCAAGTGTGTATACTGTGTACTTGATAATAGTAATTATTTAAAACATGCTGTGGTATTTTATCTCATTCAGTACTTTTGTCTGAAGATGGTAACAACACTGTTACCGAAACATCACACACTATTCATTGATTGGATTTGGTGTTATCTCAAGTGTGTATACTGTGTACTTGATAATAGTAACTATTTAAAACATGCTGTGGTATTTTATCTCATTCAGTACTTTTGTCTGAAGATGGTAACAACACTGCTACCGAAACATCACACACTATTCATTGATTGGATTTGGTGTTATCTCAAGTGTGTATACTGTGTACTTGATAATAGTAACTATTTAAAACATGCTGTGGTATTTTATCTCATTCAGTACTTTTGTCTGAAGATGGTAACAACACTGCTACCGAAACATCGCACACTATTCATTGATTGGATTTGGTGTTATCTCAAGTGTGTATACTGTGTGTACTTGACAATAGTAACTATTTAAAACATGCTGTGGTATTTTATCTCATTCAGTACTTTTGTCTGAAGATGGTAACAACACTGTTACCGAAACATCACACACTATTCATTGATTGGATTTGGTGTTATCTCAAGTGTGTATACTGTGTACTTGATAATAGTAACTATTTAAAACATGCTGTGGTATTTTATCTCATTCAGTACTTTTGTCTGAAGATGGTAACAACACTGTTACCGAAACATCACACACTATTCATTGATTGGATTTGGTGTTATCTCAAGTGTTTATACTGTGTGTACTTGATAATAGTAACTATTTAAAACATGCTGTGGTATTTTATCTCATTCAGTACTTTTGTCTGAAGATGGTAACAACACTGTTACCGAAACATCACACACTATTCATTGATTGGATTTGGTGTTATCTCAAGTGTGTATACTGTGTACTTGATAATAGTAACTATTTAAAACATGCTGTGGTATTTTATCTCATTCAGTACTTTTGTCTGAAGATGGTAACAACACTGTTACCGAAACATCGCACACTATTCATTGATTGGATTTGGTGTTATCTCAAGTGTGTATACTGTGTGTACTTGACAATAGTAACTATTTAAAACATGCTGTGGTATTTTATCTCATTCAGTACTTTTGTCTGAAGATGGTAACAACACTGTTACCGAAACATCACACACTATTCATTGATTGGATTTGGTGTTATCTCAAGTGTGTATACTGTGTACTTGATAATAGTAACTATTTAAAACATGCTGTGGTATTTTATCTCATTCAGTACTTTTGTCTGAAGATGGTAACAACACTGTTACCGAAACATCACACACTATTCATTGATTGGATTTGGTGTTATCTCAAGTGTGTATACTGTGTACTTGATAATAGTAACTATTTAAAACATGCTGTGGTATTTTATCTCATTCAGTACTTTTGTCTGAAGATGGTAACAACACTGTTACCGAAACATCACACACTATTCATTGATTGGATTTGGTGTTATCTCAAGTGTGTATACTGTGTACTTGATAATAGTAATTATTTAAAACATGCTGTGGTATTTTATCTCATTCAGTACTTTTGTCTGAAGATGGTAACAACACTGCTACCGAAACATCGCACACTATTCATTGATTGGATTTGGTGTTATCTCAAGTGTGTATACTGTGTGTACTTGACAATAGTAACTATTTAAAACATGCTGTGGTATTTTATCTCATTCAGTACTTTTGTCTGAAGATGGTAACAACACTGTTACCGAAACATCACACACTATTCATTGATTGGATTTGGTGTTATCTCAAGTGTTTATACTGTGTGTACTTGATAATAGTAACTATTTAAAACATGCTGTGGTATTTTATCTCATTCAGTACTTTTGTCTGAAGATGGTAACAACACTGTTACCGAAACATCACACACTATTCATTGATTGGATTTGGTGTTATCTCAAGTGTGTATACTGTGTGTACTTGACAATAGTAACTATTTAAAACATGCTGTGGTATTTTATCTCATTCAGTACTTTTGTCTGAAGATGGTAACAACACTGTTACCGAAACATCACACACTATTCATTGATTGGATTTGGTGTTATCTCAAGTGTGTATACTGTGTGTACTTGATAATAGTAACTATTTAAAACATGCTGTGGTATTTTATCTCATTCAGTACTTTTGTCTGAAGATGGTAACAACACTGTTACCGAAACATCACACACTATTCATTGATTGGATTTGGTGTTATCTCAAGTGTGTATACTGTGTACTTGATAATAGTAATTATTTAAAACATGCTGTGGTATTTTATCTCATTCAGTACTTTTGTCTGAAGATGGTAACAACACTGCTACCGAAACATCGCACACTATTCATTGATTGGATTTGGTGTTATTAAGTTTTTTATTTGATTTTCAGCTAACTTATATTTGGATGAATGTAACATAGCATTCAGTGCAATATTTAGTTAGTCCCTGGTGTATAAATTGGTGACATTGAACTGTGCAGGAGAGAGGTCAGCCAGGACCAGTGGTGGTAGTGAGCACCCCTCGGGTATGACATCATTTAATTTACCAATAAAATCAAAATAAACACAAGAATAGATGCAATACAATAGAACCTCCACGAAAGGACACTCCTGCTAGAGGACACCTCTCTATAAAGGACAGTTTCATTGACATATTTACCATTTTTACTATTTAGCAACTCTCCAGCACAGGACACCTTTCTCAAAAGGACACTTTGTTTCTGCAAATTGGTGTCCCTTACAGAGAGGCTCTAGTATATACAGTAAAACCCCACTAATACGAACCTTGGATATAGCGAACCTTCCCTTATAACGAACCTAAGGTGAATCCTAATTCCATTCCATTGTAAATACCATTGTTATAATGTACTTTGCGATTTTTAAAATAACGAACTACCCCTATAACAAACCTATTTTCGGTCCCAAAATAATAAAATCTATTTAAAATACTATGCTTATAACGAACTTAAAATTGTAATATAAAAAAAATTTAAAACAACAAAATTTTGAGCATGTTTCACGTCGTGTACCGCGATTTCAAAAAATATTTAGCGGCATTATTTGTTTTTATTTATTACCAGTTGTAAACAAGACACGCTATATCCGATCTGGATAATTGCGGGTGAAACTATTTACAATAATTATTTGTTTTTATTTATTTTACCAGTTGTAAACAAGACACGCTATATCCGATCTGGATAATTGCGGGTGAAACTATTTACAATAATTATTTGTTTTTATTTATTTTTTTTACCAGTTGCAAACAAGACACGCTATATCCGATCTGGATAATTGCACGTGAAACTATTTACAATAATTTTTTTTTTTGATTTACACACACACATTCTATTTTTGCTGGTTATACTTTTTATTAAATAGAATATCTTTGCATCCATTAAATTTGAAATAGAAAAAATGCAAATGGCTCCTAAAATGAAGAAAACAAAGACATTCTAAAAACAAAAACGTTTTATTTAAAGGAAAAAAAAAAAAAGAAGCCATTTCCAAACTTTTCTAAGTGAAACAACACCGGAAAATTTTCAGAACACATGTTAAAATAAGAAAATATGACTTTTATATTGAAAGAAATAAAAAAGAAAGCTATTAAAAATTGTTACAAAGAGAAATCAACTTCATCTTTTGCCATGATCGCACGTGTTAGGTAGGGTAAAAAAAAAGTAAACATAACATTTAATACTCTCCCAAGTAAACATGTATTATATAATGTGATAATGGTCAGGATATGCCTTTTTTATTTTTAATATCAACTCCTGGCCTTTTTATTTTTAATATTTTTTTCTTATTGCTTTTTCATGTGTTAAGCGTATTTATACAAATTTGGCCTTAAATACCCTTTTCTTGGTTTTTCAGGAAGCCACTGGGATCAAAAATATTTTTGGTCGCAGTGGTACAGCCTACTCCACGCTGACGAGTGCGAAACGCGTTTGTGGATGGCTTTTTTTTTTTTTATAATCAAAAAATTGGGTTGGCCAAATATCAGGAAACAGGTTAAATTAATAAATATTTAATTTCTATTCCACCAGATGGTGGTCTGCCTTCTGAAAAGCACATGTGCTCCTGGTCAGGATATGCCTTTTTTCATTTTTAATATCAACACCTGACCTTTTCATTTTTTATATTTTTTCTATTGTTTTTTCATATGTTAAGCGTATTTGTTATCAATATCATAATTCTGTTGTCAATGCCTAATGCTAAATGTCAATTAATAAAATACATTTTGTAAGTTAAAAAGTTATAAATCTTTATATACTCACAATATAATTCAATAAATTTTAAAATAAGGATTAAATTTCAAAGTGAATAATTTGAGAAATGATCAGAAAAAACAAAACAAGATGTTTGACAAAGAGGACTTTGTACAAAAAGCACTCGTTAATTGTGTCACACAATATTCAACAACAAAGAATTTCATTTAAAAATTTAGAATAAACCGTAGAACCTCCCTATAAAGGACACCTAATTACAAAACCAAAGTGTCCTTTACGGAGAGGTGTCTTCTTACCGGAGAGTTGCTAAATAGTAAAAATGGTAAATTGCAAGTTTACACTGTCCTTTATAGAGAGGTGTCCTTTAGCAGAATTGTCCTCTCATGGAGGTTCTATTGTATTATTTTTATATCATGAATTACAATTTTTTATTTTTTAAAGGTCTCTCTTAAGAGATAAAAAAAATTATTTTTAGTGGTCACTGGTTGTTCACAGAGACGGTTGTTCATGGGAGATCTCAGTAGTAGGCTTACAAGGGAAATTCATTGGTGTCTTACAATGGGGTCTCTCATGGGAGACTACTGTATATAGTAAAATACATAATACAGTCAAACCTCTTTAATTCAACACCCCAAGGGATCAGAGCTTTCGGTTGAATTAAAGGAAGTGTTGAATTAAAGTTAGTAAGATGATTAGCTACTCATCTAACTCACTAAAGTAATGTATTCTTTTTAGATTAATTATATTGCATTTTAAGAGTGAATTCATCACTTTGTCACTTTTTAAAATGAGTCTCCCACCTTTAAAAATAAGATTGTTAAAATTCAAAAGACAATATCATAAAGATTAATTAAATACATTTGACATTAAGTCCAAAACACTAATATAGGAGCAAATAACCACGAAATAAACAGATTTTATTGGATAAAATGGTGTTCTTGTGTGGCCAGGAAACAATTTTTGCGAATACAAGTAAACCATCCTTCACAGTCTCCTGATGTAATTCTACTGATTGTATCAGTGATAACCTAACGTGATGTCGATGAAGCAGCGACCAATGTTTTAATTTTGCTGAATGAAAATTATATTGGATTCAGCATATATGAATATGGTGACCAAAACTTCATGCTGCTTCTTAGCAGACTAACAGATGTTTCTGGGGATGTATGCGCTCTTGTATTATCCATATAGAAACATTAAATCCATATCGCGTGGCTACAATTTCATCAAGCTCATGTAAAAATTCAATGAAAATTGTGCTATTACAATTTCCTTATATTGATTTTTTCATTTACTGTATTTTTTAGAGTATGAACCTCGTGGAGAATAACTTTAATATTTTAATATACAGTAAAACCCCGCTAATACGAACCCTGGATATAACGAACCTTCCCTTATAACGAAACCACGCCGATTCCCAATTCCATTCCATTGAAAATACCATCGTTATTACGAACTTTGCGATTTTTAGAATAATGAACTACCCCTATAACGAACCTATTTTCGGTCCCAAAATGATAAAATCTATCAAAAATACTATGCTTATAACGAACTTAGAATTGTAATTAAAAAAAAAAAAAATTAAAACAACCAAATTTTGAGCATGTTTCACCTCGCGGATCGCGATTTCAAAACAATACATTTAGCGGCATTGTTTGTTTTGAATTTTGCACTTTATTTTTGCTGTATGTTGTATAAATTTTAACACATTATACTTTTTATTAAATAGAATATATTTGCATCCATTAAATTTGAAATATAAAAATACAAATGGCTTCAAAATGAAGAAAACAAAGGCATTTTAAAAACAAAAGCGTTATTTAAAAAAAAAAAAAAAAGGCCATTTTCAGAACTTTTCAGAGTGAAACAACACAGGCAAAATGTTAAGAACATATTAAAATAAGAGAATATAACTTTTCTATTATAAAAGTAAAATATAAAGCTATTAAAAATTGTTACAAAGAGGAATCAACCTCAACTTTTGCCGCGATCGCGATCGTACGTTTTAGGGCTAAAAAAAAAATCCAAATAAATGGTCCCGTAATGAAACAAAAACTATTTTTATGCCATTAACTATGGTGATTTTAAAGTCAGCAATGTTTTAAATGACAGGTTAAAAAAAAAACGAAATCTAGACCTAGAAGAATATGTGGGAAAATGAAATCGAAGAAAAACACTAACTTTATTTGAATGGTGCAATGCTTGAAGAATGCTTTGAAGCAACAAGGTGTTAGAGCCATTTTTCCAAGTAAACAATGTATTATATAATCTGATAATGATGCTTTAAAATCATTTTATATCTTTGAATATATATTTAATAAAACTTTGCCTAGGATTTGTCTTGATTTTTAAATTAGACATAGAGGTACATGTATGTTAATGATAAAAAGAACCTATCATCTAATGATTTCTATTATTATTCAGTATTAATGTAAGGAAATTGGTCAATTAAGGGAATTAAAACAAAGTGACCACTATTAAGAGGAAGCCTCTTCCAGTGTGTATGGCTGTCCTTTAATTATATGGTCTAAAATTTTGAAAAGTAAAAAAAAATAGCCAAACCGTGGCTATAGTGAACCTTGGCTATAGTGAACCAAAAGCTCTGTCCCATTGGGGTTCACTATAGAGGGGTTTTACTGTATATAGCATTATTTTCATTGTTACCCTATGATATTTTATGATACTACCTCAATTGACTCCCTAACTAATTTTCACACAAATTATTAATTGAAACCATTTGTACTTTTTAATATTTATTTTTTATTTCATAATTAACTTTCAGTGTCAAGGACAAAATGGCATTAATACATATTTTTGAAACATATAAATGACTAGCCGAATGACCCGGGCAACACCCATGTTTTACCCGATTGAATGTTTTGATTCAAATACTATTTGTTACAATTATAAATTGGCGCCTTAAATAAATGCATATTTTAGTTAATAACTATAACCTATGTGCTTTATCTGTCTATGTACTGTTGGCTTCCGTAGGCGTCTCTTACTGGGAAAAAGAAAGAGAGGATTCCATTTGGTTATTAACTAATATATGCATTTATTTAAGGACCTGCTCCAACAGGGGGGGGCATGATGAGGGGGGGGGGGGGGGGGGGGCAAAGGTGGCGTGATCGTAGCCGACCAATAGGAGGGCGCCATTCCAAAAAAAAAGCAAACCGTGACAGAGGCCACGCATGACGCTCGTAACTGTATATAGAATTATACTGTACATAACATATACAGTATAACCTCGTTAATTCGACACACGCAAATTCGACACTCTACCTTCATTTGACCATATTCTGATGTCCCGACCTCTGGCCTATCAAATAACAAACCGTAATTCAACAGTATCGATAATACGACAGTTCGACCATTTTAAAATTCGAATTTCAACAGATGAATGCTTTTTTACATACAACTTTACCACTAAAAAGGTATTAAGGCAGCGGCGATCGGCGGATGCCGATAGGATCGCGCCTGCGCACTTTTGGTTTCTGTTAGTTTAACCCGGCAGTGCGCGCGCCGGGTGAAAATTACCCATGGCAACATTTGAGTGGAGAATTAACCAATAAAAAATCGGTTGGCGGAGATATGGTTTCGTTTAGCTTCCTGACTCATCATCTAGCCTAAAGTTTTGGTTTCACATTTTGACAGCTCCCACTGAAATTCCATCTATTGTCACTGTCGGGTAAAAATCACCCGGTGCGCGCATTCACGTAATTTTTTTTTGTTGCATTTTTCTTTGATACTTTTTTAAAAAAAATAACTATAATAGGTTGATATATTTATCAGCCTATAATTCTATATAAAATGGAGGGAAGAAGGTTGTTAGAGATGATCATCTTTTCATTAAATATAGGATACTATGTTATTTGTAAATTTAATTATTTAAATAATTTGTATTTTTAAATTTAATTATAAAGGAAAAAAAAAATAATTGTAAATTTATATATGTAAATTCTTGTCCAAAATTAATGTATAATAGAAGATTTGCATATTTCTTTTTTGTTAAGAAAGAAAAGTGTAGTTTTGTTGTGAGCAGAGAGGCTGAATGCTCTCAGGGCTTCAGGTATTAAAAAAGAAAATATTTTAAAAAGGTGTGTGTGCCATCTGTCCTACCTTCCACCCAACAAAGGTTATGGGCCACTTTGCAAGCTTTTACCTGAATAATATAGCTATTTAAGAAAAAAAAAATTGGCTAAACTTTTGGGGCCGTATTAAAAGTTTGAAAATGACTGATACAAATTTCACGTTTCCTAAGCTGAATGCTTTTAACTACAATATCTGGAAAGTGGATATGAAGGTCCTTCTAATTGATAGAGGAAGCTGGAATTTTATCATAGAAGATGAACATGATCTTCCAGCTGAGGCAACAGCCAAAGATATAAGAGAATTCAAATGGAGGAAGGATAGGGCAATCACTACAATTTACCAAGGAGTAGAAAGAAAATACCAAACCTTGATTGCCAATGCTGTTGATGGAAAAGAAGCTTGGAATATTTTAAAGCAGAATTTTGAGCCAAATTCAAGGGCCAGACTGGCTGGTTTGATTGACGAATTTTATGAACTGAAATTTACTCCTGATGAAGAAACTATTGGAATATTTATTAAAAGAGTCCAAGAGAAAAAATAACTGATTAAAGAAGCTGGATTTGATCTACCTGAAGTACTTGTGTGTTTTCAGTTGATAAGGAAATTGCCTCAAGATTATAATGGCATTGTCCAAGTTCTATACAGACTAGAAGAAAAACAATTCAATGTTGAAAACATTGAAGCCCACTTAATATCTGAATCGGGAAGAGTTCAACAAAAGAAAAAAGATGATGGACTTGATATTGTGGCAAATGCTTATCAAACAAAAACTCCCAGGATGTACCAAGGAAATAAAAATAAAAATTATTTTTCTGCAAAAGCACAGTATAGCAGTGGAAGCATGCTGGAGCTAACAGTGCATCCAAGAACAGCAAGAACCCATGATATAAGGAATTGCTCCTTCTGTGGGAAAACTGGCCATCTTTTAAAAGACTGTTTTCTTAGAAACAAAAACTCTCAATGTCAACACTACAGAAAGGATCAGAATTACAAGGGAAAATCTGAATTTCACTCAGAAATTCTAAGCTTCCACCACATTAGTGAAAAAGCAAGTGATCCAACTTGTGAATTGGGAGAATGGCTGATAGATAGAGCAGCTACATCTCATTTTTGCAAAGAAAATGATTGGTTTGTGAACTACCAGGATATCCCCCCGATGAACGCTTTGATTGGAGATGTCGACTGCAAGTCAACAATCTTAGGTAAGGGAGATATTAACTTTGTTTTAAGAGACATTAATAACACCTTTGTAGAGGTAACTCTACTTAATGTTTTATATGCACCAAACATGAGAAGGAATCTCATTAGTGGATCATGCATAGACATAGCAGGAAATAAGATTATATGGAAAAACGGTAAAATGACAATCTTTAAAAATAATGGAGAATATTTTTTCACAGCAAGACGAGTAGATAAGTTATATATTGTAAATGGATACCCTAATAGAGCCAAAGCTCAAAATTATTCAGTTTCTTATAACTCAAATCTTAATTTTCTCCATAAGAGATTTTGTCATATTAATTCAGAAATACTTAATTCTATGAGTAAAAAGAATACTGTCAAAGGATTAGAAAAAGTTCAGGGTAATCCAAACACATGTGATATATGTAAAGTAGCTAAGATCACCAGATCATCATTTAAATTTAGCTATACAATTCTGACTAGAAAACCTTTAGAAAAAGTGCATATGGATATCTGGGATCCTGCACCAGTGAGATCACTTGGTGGCAGTAGATATTTTCTTTCTATCATAGATGACTACTCTAGAAAGGTTAATGTTTATTTCCTAAAAGAAAAGTCAGAAGTTTTTAACTATTTTAAGCAATACTTGCATGAGTCAGAGAGAGCATTAAATGCCAAATTAAAATGTATTAGGACAGATAATGGATTAGAATTCTGTAACAAAGAATTTGAAATTTTTCTAGTAAATTTGGGTATTAAAATAGAAAGAACATCAACTTATAGTCCTGAACAAAATGGAATAGCTGAAAGGTTTAATCGAACTGCTATTGAAGGTGTTCGAGCAATGCTTTTAGATAGTGGGTTACAACCCAGATTCTGGGCAGAAGCCCTAAATACCTTTGTATACACCAAAAACAGATGTGAACATGCCCTAACAAAAGGAGTAAGTCCAATGGAATTATGGTCAGGACATAAACCATCTGTAAGACATTTTAAAATTTTTGGCTCATTAGCTTATGTACATGTCCCTAAAATGAAAAGAAATAAGTTACAACCTAAGGCCAATTCAGGCACAATGGTAGGTTATGCAACCAAAACAAAAGGTTATAGAATCTGGTTGCCAGCAGATAGAAAAGTAATAGAAACCATTCATGTATTTATTGATGAAGCTAAGAAGGGTGTGGATACTTTGTTTGGTACTGCTTCTAGAGTACAATATGTTTTTTACCCACAGGATGATAACTACCCTTATGAAAATAATGATAGTGATAACCATAATTTACATACACTTACCCCAATAGACATAACTAAATGGAAAAGACTAGAAGTACCTAGAAAGACAGGACCAAGAGTAGATGCATACTATTACCCCCCTTCTAGTGATCAAAAATTAAGATCATCTAATGATGTACAAAAATATTGCGAAACACAAAAACTTGAATTTAATTCTGAAATGTTTTCATTTAAACCACAAAAACCAGATATAAGCGAGGAAAATGAAGTTAAAATAGAAACAAATTGTTTAGAAGATGATTTGTACGAAAGTATTTTCCATGAGGAAATCTATAATGTAGAACTTCCTAAAAACTTTAATGATGTACAACAATCACAGGAAAAAAGGAATTGGATTAAAGCAATGGAAGATGAACTTAAGGTGATGAAAGATAGGAAAGTATGGAAATTAGTAGATCCCCCACCTCAAGGTGTGAAAATATTAGGTAATAAATGGGTATATAGCGTAAAAAGGGATGATAAAAATAATATAAAAAGATATAAAGCTAGGCTTGTAGCACAAGGTTATAGACAGAAATATGGAATAGATTACACTGACATTTTTTCACCAGTTGTAAATTTTTCAATAATTAGATTCCTGTTTATAATATTAGTATCTTTGCTAAGATGGAAGCATGTCCAGTTAGATGTTAAATCAGCCTATCTTTATGGAAATTTGAAGGAAAAAATTTACATGCAACAACCTGATGGATTCAAAATAAAAGGTAGTGAAGATAAAGTTTGTCTTTTAGAAAATACTATTTATGGGTTACATCAGAGTGGAAGAGAATGGAATAAAGAATTGGATTCAATTTTGAATTCAATAGGATTTGAGACCATTAAATGGTGCAACTGTGTATATAAAATGAATAATAGTATTATCCTGATAGTATATGTTGATGATATTTTGTTATTTGGAATAGAAACATCTGTAATTGGAAAAACTATTCAAATTATTAAAGAAAAGTTAGATATAGAGGAATTAGGAAAGGTCAAATATCTGTTAGGAGTTAACTTTGAAACTACAGACAAGGGCATATACTTACATCAAGAAACATATATAAACAGACTTATAACTAGTTTTACAGATCTACCTAAGACATTGGTAAATTTGCCTTTTAAAACAGGGTACTGGTTACCACCAAAAATTAAGGAAGATGAAATTATTGAGACTGAACTCATGAGAAAATACCCATATAGATCAATAATAGGTTGTTTATCTTTCCTTGCAGACAGAAGCCGACCAGATATTTCTTTTTCAGTAAACACAATGGCTCAATTCTGTAATGGATACACATATCAGCATTGGAAAATCGTTGTAGATCTAATGAATTATGTCTTTAGGACAAAACATTATAAAATAAACCTATCAAATGTTAATAGAGGCATCTTAAATGCATATTCTGATGCAAACTGGGGAAGTCATTTGACCAATAGACACTCTACAAGTGGATACATACTATATCTAGATGATACCCCATTTACATGGAAATCGAGAAAACAAAAGTGTATTGCATTAAGTTCTATGGAATCCGAATTTATAGCCTTAACTGAAAGTGTAAAAGAAACAATATGGTATTTTAATATATTTAAAGAAATAGACGTACTACCTAATGTGGGAAAACCTATTCAATTTTGTGACAATCAGTCAGCTATATATTTCTGTAAGAATAGTGTAGAAAATATAAAAACCAAGCATATTGATATCAGACTACAATTCATTCGAAAACTTGTTGAGGAGGAAGAATTCACATTAAAATTTGTTAATAGTAATTTAAACTTAGCTGACTTCCTAACTAAACCTTTATCTAAAGAGAAACTAAGTCGTTTCATAGAGAAACTGTTTTGGAGATGAACTATCTACAAATTAATTCAAGACTCATCTTCAGACAGGACTGGATCCGAAGCAGGAGGGAGTGTGAAGTCCACTACTTGTACAAGTTGACAAGGGACTCTGCATCATCTGTAAATTCCTTCACTGTGTTGTCCTGTTTATTTCATTCTATCTCATTGTACTTTTGTGTAAATAGAGTTATGATGTTGTAAATCATGAGAAATGATGATCATGGGGCCGATTGTTAGAGATGATCATCTTTTCATTAAATATAGGATACTATGTTATTTGTAAATTTAATTATTTTAATAATTAGTATTTTTAAATTTAATTAAAAAGGAAAAAAAAATAATTGTAAATTTATATATGTAAATTCTTGTCCAAAATTAATGTATAATAGAAGATTTGCATATTTCTTTTTTGTTAAGAAAGAAAAGTGTAGTTTTGTTGTGAGCAGAGAGGCTGAATGCTCTCAGGGCTTCAGGTATTAAAAAAGAAAATATTTTAAAAAGGTGTGTGTGCCATCTGTCCTACCTTCCACCCAACAAAGGTCATATTTATTAGATCAAGAAGAGATTATTGTAGAAGGTGATATTGAAGAAGATAATCTAAGTGAACATTTTTCTGAAAGTGTCATTGGAATATATTCAGATATGGGAATTTTTTGGGATAAGGGAATTATCCCACAAACACATTCTATATACAGTTACGAGCGTCATTCCTCATCTCCTAATCAACAATCAGTCATCAGTTTTCATCTCTGTCACCGTTTGCTTTTTTTTTTGGAATGGCGCCCTCCTATTGTTTGGCTACGGTCACGCCACCTTTGCCCCCCCGCCCATCATGCCCCCACTCACCTTTTCGTTTATGTAATTATTGTGTTGGAGCGGGTCGCTCCTTAAATAAATGCATATATTAGTTAATAACCAAATGGAATCCTCTCTTTTTTTTTCCCTGTAAGAGACGCCTACGGACGCCAACAGTACATAGACAGATAAAGCACATAGGCTATAGTTATTAACTAACATATGCATTTATTTAAGGCGCCAATTTATAATTGTAACAAATAGTATTTGAATAAAAACATTCAATCGGGTAAAACACGGGCGTTGCCCGGGTCATTCGGCTAGTTTTTATATAGGGAAAGCCTCGTAAACCAAATGGTCCAAAAATTGCCTTTCATAAACAGTAAAGCTGAGAACGCCTAATGTCATTACACATTTACTAGGCTTGAAACGCAAAAAATTAAAATACACCTTTAGAAACTCTTCAGAAGAAAATTCTTGAAATGTTTGGCCTTGAACTCATCAAAGAGCAACTAAATCAAAGAAAAATCGTTTCTTCACTGCCTAGAGGACTATAAAAAAAATTCATTTTTTTACAGATAAGTTAATTGAAATCATAAATGTATACTCTTAATATTTATTTCAATTAATTTTTAGAAGGCACTTCAAGCCATCAAGAAGGTCAGGACCGCAAGATAAAGCTTCCTACCAGATGTAGTGTGTCCCTCCAGTAAGGACTGGGAGACCTCAACTTTGTGCCATAAATGTGCAAAGCCAATTTATAAAGGACATACAATTGCAGTTTGCAATGATTTGTCTAAAATGTCCTCATGGAATTTTATATATTTAATATTGGAAAGGAGCAATAGTTTCATATTTTATATGCCACTACCAATTTTGAGCATTATTCAAGAATAATTTTTAAAATGTTCAATCTGTGTAAAAAATAAAAATATTTTATTAATAATTGCCTTTTTTGAAAATTAAAATGTTGTTACTTTAAAATAGAAAAGGTTTTGTTTTTCCTCAGTTAATATTTATGTTCAAATTACATAATTATAATATCGGGTATATTTCACCCAGCGCGCGCAAGTACGTTACATTTTTAGCGCTCACGCTCGAGGGTTAAGTTTCACTTTGCAGTGCTGTTGCGCAATGTCGCGAGTGTTATTATTATTTTTTTTACGCAGGAATTTAGGCATCGGGCGCTAATTAATAATATTATTTTCTTTACAATTTTCAGGATTGAAATATTTTATTTATTTTAAAAGTTACAAATAATTTCCTTTTAAATAAATAAATCTTCATAAAATGTAGCCACAATGAATATGATAACATTTTATTTCAATATTCCATTTCCGTGTTTTTATAAAAGATTTAAACAAAAAATCAATAACACCTGCAGCAGCAGTGGATGCCTTTAATACAATAAAAGCTCTTTGTTATTTAAAAGACATTTCAGAGGAAGATAGACATGCATGTCTTTTAAAAATAGACCATCTGGAATACATCCTGAATAGGATTTCAGTGCAAAAATAGACATCTATAAAGGAATTTTTAAAAGATATTCATGATTATTTTTAAATATTATTTTTAATTTTCTTTTTATTTTCCATATTTATTTCTTTCAACTGCTATATTCTTCAATTAAAATAAAATATTATTTGTAATTATTTATGTTTCAAAAATATGTATTATTGCCATTTTGTCCCTGATACTAAAAGTTGATCATGAGAATAAAAAAATAAATACAAAAAAGTACACACACAATGGTTTCAATTAATATCATTAATTTATATTACAAATCTATTTTATAAAAACATTATTTTAGTTAGTTAGATGATTAGCTAATCATCTAACCTTAATTCAACACTTCCTTTAATTCAACCGAAAACTCTGATCCCTTGGGGTGTCGATTTAAAGAGGTTCGACTGTATATACAATTTTAATATAATTGAATAGTAGCAGCTAAAAGTAAATAAATATGGAAAATAAAATGAAAATTTTTAAAATATTATTTCAAATAATCTTGAAGATCTTTTAAGGAAGTCCTTTATGGATATCTCTGTTTTTGTACACTGAAATCCTATTTAGGATGCATTCCAGCTGATCTATTCTCAAAAGACATGACTTTCCTCCTCTGTAATGTCTTTTAAATAACAAAGAGTTTTGAGTAAGTCTATTTCTTCTATATTTTTTGTTTTTCCACATAATAATTTAACTCTAAAATTATTTAGATAAAAAAAGTAAAGAAATGGTATCCAAGGATTGTTCCATTGTTGTAGTTGAGATTTGACTGGTGTCAGAGATGGATGTCCTTAGGTGTGTTTTTCCTAGGCTGTGCCTAGCTTGTTTCACTGTTGTAGTTCTGTTAGGCTGCTTTTTGGTGGTGTACCCACTGTTATGTTTACCTGTAGCAATAGTTAAAGCTGTTGTGTCCGTTGTGTCTCTGGTTTGGCCTTGTGCCATTTTTTATTTCAGATACTCGGATTATATTGGGTATCCACGTTTTATTTACAGAATTGTTTTATTTTGCTTTGTCAGGCTAAGGGACCTTTAAGGGCTTAAAGCTATAGGGAAACATTGGCATTTTTTAATCAAAATTCTTTTTTCATTGGCATTTTCCTTTCAAATTTTTTTATCAGGTCCCTAAGCCCGGCAATACAGAACGAGACAATAGTGTAATATAAAACGTGGCATATTCCAATATAATTCTGATTGCTGGAATAGAGAATGGTACAGGATCTGACCCTAGGCACTACTAATACAGCAGAGTTAACTAATGTTGCAGTAAGCATAATTGTTGGGTACACTACCATTAAGTAACTTGGCAGAACTACAGCCTTGAAATGAGTTAGACATGGTCTAGAAAAACCGTCTTTGGACATTCCATCTCTTTCACTGGTCCGTCTCAGCACAGTTCGGATGGTCCCCTCCCTGATGCCAGGCTCTCATCCTTGGGTCCCTTGAAGTCCTCTGATCAACTGAATTCTTATCCCTGCCTGCTGGAAACCAACCATCAAATCTCCTGCGGGGAATCCCAAGAAGGAATTGTTATAATGATGGAGAATATCAATTTGCTCATTATCATTTGCTCTGATCAATAAGCCCCTTGGAATAAATCCCTTGATATCGGTGAACCTCCAGCTGAAGACTTCTTACATCCTGTCTGTTGACGTCCACAAGATACCTCTTGGATTTAAAATGGAATTTCTTGAACCAAAACTCAACCATCTGACCCCAAATCATCTTTCTATTGTCATAAGAAAATAGAAACTCCTGCTCCTCTCTCTTATCCTGGCGTCCCAAGAAGTGATTCAATGGGACCAACAACCTGAGATACTCTCTTCATCCTCTTCAATATCTTCCCAATATACCTGGCCTCCTACAAGCTGGCTTCAAAGGGACCAAGATACTGGAAATAGCTGATTCTTCCATCATGCTCTTCAATACCATTCCACTCTACCTGGCATCTTTCTCCTATGAAGTGCTCCAAAGGGACCAACCTGAGACATGACCATCCTCTTCAATACCATCTCTAATAATGTACCTGGCCTCCTACAAGCTGGCTTCAAAGGGACCAAGATACTGGAAATAGCTGATTCTTCCATCATGCTCTTCAATACCATTCCACTCTACCTGGCATCTTTCTCCTATGAAGTGCTCCAAAGGGACCAACAACCTGAGACATGGCCATCTCTTCAATACCATCTCTAATAATGTACCTGGCCTCCTACAAGCTCAACCAACAACCACTGGAAATCTTCTCTACCTTCCCTCTCTTGACTGACCATATGTATGACAGAGGAAGAATAAAATCAATTATTGTAATAAGAGTTTTCTATAAAATTCTAATAGAAGTCCTATATCCATCTAGAGTAGGTTGTATGGCAACAAGTGGTGATATAACAGTGAAAGAAGGGAGAGTTTAATAGCCACCCCCAGGACTTGTGATCTTCTCTGAGGTAGAGGCTCCGACAATCCCATATATTATTATTTGATAAGGCACAATTTGGATTATAGATTATAAACACAATATAAAAAGACCATATCCAAATAAATAAGTGATGTTTTGCTAACAGCGTTGTTACCATCATCAGTCAAAAGAACAGAATGAGAAATATATCACAGCATGTAGTTACTGTTATCAAGAGTCTAAGATGGTAGATAAGAAGATAGTTTTCTAAGAGAATCCTAAAATATATATATATATATTTTTTGCTTATCCCTAGTACACGTGGTACAGGCCATGATAATCATGGTGGGTAGTTAGCGACTGCTTTTACTGTAAGTGCACCACATGTCTACACATGTGAAAAGCAGTTCGACTTTGCACTTACTAATGCCAGAGCCCCGTTTGGTTACTTGCACTCGCTGGTGGGGTTGGACTTTTGCAAGAATCGGGGGCCATTGGAGCATTTTATTTTTCTTTTAAACAGAAAAAAGTGTCCAATGCGGGAATCGAACCCGGGTCCTAGTGGTCGAAAACCAAACGGTTTAACCAGCCTTCCACCGACCCCCCCATCCTAAAATATTGTTCTCAGAATTAGAAGTGGAGAAAAAAATCTTCTTTTAAAATATAATTAAAATATCATTGATATTTCCTCTTTCTTCTATCCAGTTAATTGTAGCACATTTAAATGAAAAAGGCTTGTTTAAATTGTCTCAAAGTAATTTTTATCATAATCTAGTATCTATGCTTCTTTTAGATTGAAATTTAATTATGTCCTGTGATTTTTAAATGTTCTATAAGTGCAGAATTCTCAATTTTATTCCTTTTTAGAGCATATTCATGGTTTTTCATTCTTTATTTTAAAAGTTATGGATGTTTGCACTACATAGCATTGGTCACTCTTTTCACATTTTAATCCATAAATTAAACCTACTCTTTTGGCAATTGGGTGTTCTTGTGGTTGTTGATATGTTGAGAAATGGGGTTACATGGTTTCTATGTAATTTATTTCATACTTTCTGAATATATCAGTGAAATCTCTTTCAAACATTTGGTCTATAAATGGTAATGTGATGGATTTGGCTTCTTGGTGAATGAAAAACCATGAATATGCTCTAAAATGTGGGATAATATTGAGAATTCTGAACATAGAAAAATTACAGGACATAATAATTTCAATCTAAAAGAAACAAAGATAATAGAATATGAGAAAAATTACTTTAAGAGACAATTTAAAGAAGCCTTTTTCATAAAAAAATATATATATGCCACAATTAACAGAATGGAAGAAAGAGGAAATATTAATAATATATACAGATATGCTTGTAAATCTTTTTTTTTTTCACTTCTAATTCTAAGAATAATATTTTAGAGTTTTTAGAAAAGCATCTTTTTCTTAACTGTTATCTTGTTTAAACACTTGATAACAGTAGTGGAACCTCTTTAATTCAACACCCCAAGGGATCAGAGCTTTTGATTGAATTAAAGGAAGTGTTGAATTAGATGATTAGCTACTCATCTAACTCACTAAATAATATTACAGTAAAACCCCGCTAATACGAACCCTGGATATAGCGAACCTTCCCTTATAACGAACTCATGGCGATTCCCAATTCCATTCCATTGAAATTACCATCGTTATAACAAACTTTATGATTTTTAGAATAACGAACTACCCCTATAACCAACCTGTTTTAGGCCCCAAAATAATAAAATCTATTTAAAATACTATGCTTATAACAAACTTAAAATTGTATTAAAAAAAAAATTAAAACAACACAATTTTGCGCATTTTTCTGCTCGCGGCTCGCGATTTCAAAACAATAAATTTAGCGGCATTGTTTGTTTTCATTTTACATTCTATTTTGCTGTATGTTGTATAAATTTTTACACATTTTACTTTTTATTAAATAGAATATCTTTGCAGCCATCAAATTTGAAATAGAAAAAAATGCAAATGGCTTCCAAAATAGAGAAAACAAAGGCCTTCTAAAAACAAAAACGTTATTACTTAAAAAAAAGGGGGCATTTTCAAAACTTTTTAAAGTGAAACAACACAGGCAAAATTTTAGAACATGTTAAAATAAGAAAATATAACTTTTCTATTATAAGAGATAAAATATAAGGCTATTAAAAATTGTTTACAAAGAGGAATCAACCTCAACTTTTGCCACGATCGTACATGTTAGGGCTTAAAAAAAAAAAAAGTCCAAATAAATAGGCCCGTGATGCAACGAAATTTAATTTTTATGCCATGAACTATATGGCGATTTTAGAGCCAGCAATGGTTTGCATGACAGGTTAAAAACAAAATGAGATCTATACTTAAGAAGAATATGTGGAAACATGAAATGAAAGAAATACACTTATTAACTTTATTTGAAAGGTCAATGCTTGAAGAATTCATTGAAGCAACAAGGTATTACAGCCATTTTTTCAAGTAGACATTGTATTATATAATATGATAAAGATGTTTTAAAATCATTTTATATCTTTGAATATACAGTCGAACCTCTTTAATTCAACACCCCAAGGGATCAGAGCTTTCGGTTGAATTAAAGGAAGTGTTGAATTAAAGTTAGATGATTATCTAATCTAACTCACTAAAATAACATTTTTAAAAATAGCTTTGTAATATAAATTAATGATAATGATTAAAACCATTGTATGTACTTTTTTGTATTTATTTTTTTATTTTCATAAATAACTTTTAGTATAAAGGACAAAATGGCTTTATTACATATTTTCGAAACATAAATAATTACAATAAAATTTTATTCTAATTGAAGAATGTTACACCTGATCATCATTTCATTAAATATAAAATGCTATGTTGTTTATAAATTTAATTATTTAAATAATTTGTATTTTTTTAGAATTTAATTATAAAACAAATTTTTGTAAATATATATATACAGTAAAACCCCTCTATAGTGAACCCCAATGGGACAGAGCTTTTGGTTCACTATAGCCACGGTTCACTATAGCCACGGTTTGGCTATTTTTTTTTACTTTTCAAAAATTTTAGACCATATAATTAAAAAATAGCCATACACACAAGAAGAGGCTGCCTCTTAATAGTGGTCACTTCATTTTAATTTCCTTATATTAATACTGAATAATAATAGAAATCATTAGATAATAGGTTCTTCTTATGATTAACATACATGTACCTCTATGTCTAAGTTAAAAATCAAGACAAATCCTAGGCAAAGTTTTATTAAATATATATTCAAAGATATATTCAAAATGTAATGCCTCGATAAAGGTTGGCGTTCAGCCAGCCGAAATATTGGCAAAATAAATATTTTATTAAATCCAATATATGCCATTTATTATCTAATATTCAAAGATATGAAATGATTTTAAAACATCATTATCACATATTATATAATGCAATTTTTACTTGAAAAAATGGCTCTAATACCTTTTGTTTCAAAGCATTCTTCCAAGCATTGCACCATTCAAATAAAGTTAGTGTTTTTCTTCCATTTCATGTTTCCCCATATTCTTCTGGGTCTAGATTTCGTTTTTTTTAACCTGCCATGCAAAACATTGCTGACTTTAAAATCACCATAGTTAATGGCATAAAAAATATTTTTTGTTTCATCACGGGACCGTTTATTTGGACTTTTTTTTTTTTAGCCCTAAAACGTACGATCGCGATCGCGGCAAAAGTTGAGGTTGATTCCTCTTTGTAACATTTTTTAATAACTTTATATTTTATCTTTTATAATAGAAAAGTTATATTCTCTTATTTTAATATGTTCTTAACATTTTGCCTATGTTGTTTCACTTTTAAAAGTTCTGAAAATGGCCTTTTTTTTTTAAAGAAATAATGCTTTTGTTTTCTTCATTTTGGAAGCCATTTGCATTTTTTATATTTCAAATTTAATGGATGCAAAGATATTCTATTTAATAAAAAGTATAGTGTGTAAAAATTTATACAACATACAGCAAAAATAAAGTGCAAAAATCAAACAAACAATGCCGCTAAATTTATTGTTTGAAATCGCGATCCGCGAGCCTAAAACATGCTCAAAATTTTGTTTTTTAATTTTTTTTTTTAAATTACAATTCTAAGTTCGTTATAAACATAGTATTTTTAATAGATTTTATCATTTTGGGACCCGAAATAGGTTCGTTATAGGGGTAGTTCGTTATTCTAAAAATCGCAAAGTTCGTTATAACGATGGTATTTTCAATGGAATGGAATTGGGAATCGGCGTGGGTTCGTTATAAGGGAAGGTTCGTTATATCCAGGGTTCGTATTAGCGGGGTTTTACTGTATATGTAAATTTTTGTGTAAAAATTAATAATAGAGAATTTACATATGTGTTGGTTGATTAAAAAAGAAAGAAAATCTTTGAAAGAGGTGTGTGTGCCATCTGTCCTTCCTTCCACCCAACAAAGGTTATGGGCCTACTAGCAAGCTTTTAGCTGTATACTATAGCAACTTAAGAAAAAAAAATTGGCTAAACTTTTGGGGCCGCATTAAAAGTTTGAAAATGACTGATACAAATTTCACTTTTCCTAAGCTGAATGCTTTTAACTATAATATATGGAAGATGGATATGAAGGTCCTTCTGATTGATAGAGGAAGCTGGGATTTTATCATTGAAGATGAACCTGATCTTCCAGCTGAGGCAACAGCCAAAGATATTAGAGAATTTAAATGGAGGAAGGATAGGGCTTTCACTACAATTTACCAAGGAGTAGAAAGAAAATACCAAACCTTGATTGCTAATGCTGCTGATGGAAAAGAAGCCTGGAATATTTTTAAGCAGAATTTTGAGCCAAATTCAAGGGCCAGACTGGCTGGTTTGATTGACAAATTTTATGAACTGAAATTTGCTCCTGATGAAGAAACTATTGGAATATTTATTAAAAGAGTCCAAGAGAAAAAACAACTGATTAAAGAAGCTGGATTTGATCTACCTGAAGTACTTGTGTGTTTTCAGTTGATAAGGAAATTGCCTCAAGATTATGATGGCATTGTCCAAGTTCTATACAGACTAGAAGAAAAACACTTAAATGTTGAAAACATTGAAGCCCACTTGATAACTGAATCGGGAAGAGTTCAATAAAAGAAAAAAGATGATGGACTTGATATTGTGGCAAATGCTTATCAAACAAAAACTCCCAGGATGTACCAAGGAAAAAAAAGAAAAATTATTTTTCTGCAAAAGCACAGTATAGCAGTGGAAGCATGCTGGAGCCAACAGTGCATCCAAGAACAGCAAGAACCTATGATATAAGGAATTGCTCCTTCTGTGGGAAAACTGGCCATCTTATAAAAGACTGTTTTCTTAGAAACAAAAACTCTCAAGGGCAACACTACAGAAAGGATCAGAACTACAGGGGAAAATCTTCTGCATTTCATTCAGAAATTCTAAGCTTTCACCACATTAGTGAAAGAGCAAGTGATCCAACTAGTGAATGGGGAGAATGGCTGATAGACAGCGCAGCTACATCTCATTTTTGTAAAGAAAAGGATTGGTTTGTGAACTATCAGGATATCCCCCCGATGGACGCTTTGATTGGAGATGTCGACTGCAAGTCAACAATCTTAGGTAAGGGAGATATTAACTTTGTTTTAAGAGACATTAATAACACCTTTGTAGAGGTAACTACTTAATGTTTTATATGCACCAAACATGAGAAGGAATCTCATTAGTGGATCATGCATAGACATAGCAGGAAATAAGATAATATGGAAAAATGGTAAAATGACAATCTTTAAAAATAATGGGGAATATTTATTTACAGCAAGACTAGTAGATAAGTTATATATTGTAAATGGATACCCTAATAGAGCCAAAGCTCAAAATTATTCAGTTTCCTATAACTCAAATTAATTTTCTTAATTTTCTCCATAAGAGATTTTGTCATATTAATTCAGAAATACTTAATTCTATGAGTAAAAAGAATACTGTCAAAGGATTAGAAAAAGTTCAGGGTAATCCAACCACATGTAATTTAGCTATACAATTCTGACTAGAAAACCTTTAGAAAAAGTGCATATGGATATCTGGGGTCCTGCACCAGTGAGATCACTTGGTGGCAGTAGATATTTTCTTTCTATCATAGATGACTACTCTAGAAAGGGTAATGTTTATTTCCTAAAAGAAAAGTCAGAAGTTTTTAACTATTTTAAGCAATACTTGCATGAGTCTGAGAGAGCATTAAATGCCAAATTAAAATGTATTAGGACAGATAACGGATTAGAATTCTGTAACAAAGAATTTGAAAATTTTCTAGTAAATTTGGGTATTAAAATAGAAAGAACATCAACTTATAGTCCTGAACAAAATGGAATAGCTGAAAGGTTTAATCGAACTGCTATTGAAGGTGTTCGAGCAATGCTTTCAGATAGTGGGTTACAACCCAGATTCTGGGCAGAAGCCCTAAATACCTTTGTATACACCAAAAACAGATGTGAACATGCCCTAACAAAAGGAGTAAGTCCAATGGAATTATGGTCAGGACATAAACCATCTGTAAGACATTTTAAAATTTTTGGCTCATTAGCTTATGTACATGTCCCTAAAATGAAAAGAAATAAGTTACAACCTAAGGCCAATTCAGGCATAATGGTAAGTTATGCAACCAAAACAAAAGGTTATAGAATCTGGTTGCCAGCAGATAGAAAAGTAATAGAAACCATTCATGTATTTATTGATGAAGCTAAGAAGGGTGTGGATACTTTGTTTGGTACTGCTTCTAGAGTACAATATGTTTTTTACCCACAGGATGATAACTACCCTTATGAAAATAATGATAGTGATAACCATAATTTACATACACTTACACCAATAGACATAGCTAAATGGAAAAGACTAGAAATACCTAGAAAGACAGGACCACGAGTAGACGTATACTATTACCCCCCTTCTGGTGATCAAAAATTGAGATCATTAAATGATGTACAAAAATATTGTGAAACACAAAAGCTTGAATTCAATTCTGAAATGTTTTCATTTAGACCACAAAAACCAGATATAAGTGAGGAAAATGAAGTTAAAATAGAAACAAATTGTTTAGAAGATGATTTGTACGAAAGTATTTTTCATGAGGAAATCTATAATGTAGAACTTCCTAAAAACTTTAATGATGTACAACAATCACAGGAAAAAAGGAATTGGATTAAGGCAATGGAGGATGAACTTAAGGTGATGAGAAAGATAGGAAAGTTTGGAAATTAGTAGATCCCCCACCTCAAGGTGTGAAAATATTAGGTAATAAATGGGTATATAGCGTAAAAAGGGATGATAAAAATAATATAAAAATATATAAAGCTAGGCTTGTAGCACAAGGTTATAGACAGAAATATGGAATAGATTACACTGACATTTTTTCACCAGTTGTAAATTTTTCAATAATTAGATTCCTGTTTATAATATTAGTATCTTTGCTAAGATGGAAGCATGTCCAGTTAGATGTTAAATCAGCCTATCTTTATGGAAATTTGAAGGAAAAAATTTACATGCAACAACCTGATGGATTCAAAATAAAAGGTAGTGAAGATAAAGTTTGTCTTTTAGAAAATACTATTTATGGGTTACATCAGAGTGGAAGAGAATGGAATAAAGAATTGGATTCAATTTTGAATTCAATAGGATTTGAGGCTATTAAATGGTGCAATTGTGTATACAAAATGAATAATAGTGTTATCTTGATAGTATATGTTGATGATATTTTGTTATTTGGAATAGAGAAACATCTGTAATCGGAAAAACTATTCAAATTATTAAAGAAAAGTTAGATATAGAGGAATTTGGAAAGGTCAAATATCTGTTAGGAGTTAACTTTGAAACTACAGACAAGGGCATATACTCACATCAAGAAACATATATAAACAGACTTATAACTAGTTTTACAGATCTACCTAAGACATTGGTAAATTTACCTTTTAAAACAGGGTACTGGTTACCACCAAAAATTATAGAAGATGAAATTATTGAGACTGAACTCATGAGAAAATACCCATATAGATCAATAATAGGTTGTTTATCTTTCCTTGCAGACAGAAGCCGACCAGATATTTCTTTTTCAGTAAACACAATGGCTCAATTCTGTAATGGATACACATATCAGCATTGGAAAATCGTTGTAGATCTAATGAATTATGTCTTTAGGACAAAACATTATAAAATAAACTTATCAAATGTTAATAGAGGCATCTTAAATGCATATTCTGATGCAAACTGGGGAAGTCATTTGACCAATAGACACTCTACAAGTGGATACATACTATATCTAGATGATACCCCATTTACATGGAAATCAAGAAAACAAAAGTGTATTGCATTAAGTTCTATGGAATCCGAATTTATAGCCTTAACTGAAAGTGTAAAAGAAACAATATGGTATTTTAATATATTAAAAGAAATAGATGTACTACCTAATGTGGGAAAACCTATTCAATTTTGTGACAATCAGTCAGCTATATATTTCTGTAAGAATAGTGTAGAAAATATAAAAACCAAGCATATTGATATCAGACTACAATTCATTCGAAAACTTGTTGAGGAGGAAGAATTCACTTTAAAATTTGTTAATAGTAATTTAAACTTAGCTGACTTCCTAACTAAACCTTTATCCAAAGAGAAACTAAGTCGTTTCATAGAGAAACTGTTTTGGAGAAGAAATATCTACAAATTAATTCAAGACTCATCTTCAGACAAGATTGGACCCGAAGCAGGAGGGAGTGTGAAGTCCACTACTTGTACAAGTCGACAAGGGACTCTGCATCATCTGTAAATTCCTTCACTGTGTTGTCCTATTTATCTCATTCTATCGCTTTATAATTTTGTGTAAATTAGCGAGTGCAAAGTCTAACTACTTTTCACATGTGTAGACATGTGGTGCAATTACAGTAAAAACAGTCGCCAACTTCCACCCACCATGATTATCATGGCCTGTACCATATGTACTAAGGATAAAAAAAAATCTTGTTAAATAAGCCTCTGCTATTGACAAGGCACAATTTGGATAATAGATTATAAACACAAGGTAATAAGACCAAATCCAAATAAATAAATAGTGTGTGACGTTTCAGTAACAGCGTTGTTACCGAAACGTCACACCCTATTTATATATTTGGATTTGGTCTTATTACCTTGTGTTTAAAGCCTCTGGTATGTGTTTAGTTATGAGTTTATGAAACTTATTTTATAACCATTGACCCTGGCTTGGTGAGAAATAATTTTGCTTGGTTCAGAATGTGAGGAGTTATCAACCTCACATTTGGTCAGGTCCACAACTTGCAACATGTAATGGAAGGATTATAGATTTGAAACATATGAGGTGACTAAACCAAATAAATGTGGGGGGTAACAGTGTTGTTACCATCATTTGTACTTTTGTCTGATGAGGGTAATAACGCAGTCACTGAAACACCACAGAATTTATTAATTTGGATTATAATAGTAGTAAAACCTTTTGTGAATCACTCATCATAAAAAAAAAAAACTTTACCAGCTAAACACCTCTTAGGAAAATTGTGAGGTTTCAATATATCTCTTGTGGATCTCATGAAATTGTGTTGTTGTTTCTTATCCCCTTGTGTAAAGATTACACAAATTCCATGAGTTCATGCTCCTCGAGCTGTTTCATTGTGAGCAGTGGCCTCTTCCAAAGGTCCTGTTTAGTGAAACTAATGCAAGCCAAAATGCGTTCTGGAGCTACAGGTGCCAAGATACATTTTGGGCAAGTGGGGTAGATTTTGTTATTATTTTCTCTCTTCAATGGCTTGAGATGGCCTGTTCTAAATCTTGTTAGCGTTGTTTGATGCTGTCTATTTCTGAGGTTCAGAGCTCCTCCTGGGTCCAACTGTGCTTTGGGGGGATCCTCCAGTTCTTGTTTATTTTTGTTTCGGCTACTATTTCTATTTCTTTAAAAGTAAGTTTTTTTTTCATGGCAAGGGTTCTTTTGGGATTAAAAATGCTAGGCCACCCCGTGGGGTGATAGATATGGTTAGCCATAAGGAAATTAATTTATTAAATTAGTCTCTAACCTCTTTAATTCAACACCCCAAGCTGTTGGTTGAGTTAAAAACACAAGGTCATAAGACCAAATAAATTAATAGTGTGTTACAGTGTTGTTAACAACGCTGTTACAGAAAGTTGTTGTGACATGAATAGCATGGAATGCCTCTTTTCAGTTATTAGATAGCATGGCGTTGCATATCTATTATTCCATTTATGTTGCACTGCAAAATGCTCAATTTCTTGGAAGCTGCAAAGTTTGAAGTTTGTGGGGACTGTATTATACTTATCGGACAGAACCCTCTACCGAAGTCCTGGACGCGCTGCTGTTTATTCTGCGCGACGGGCGATGCAGCATGCAAATCAACATCTGATCTCATGGAAAGGGGTGTAGGGGTCCAGCTTTCGTTGATCATGGCACCATGATCCAGGCACACATTGGTGAAAGTCTGACTTTGCCTGTAATTTGAGGTCATTCCTAACATGTAAGCAGATGCCTTTGCTGCCGACTCTAGCATGAGTACAGAGGCAGCTCCTGGAGTGGGACCCTTGCTGAGGTCTATCAACCGGGTCAGTTGAAGTTAGAATTTTTAAAGAGGTCTACTCCTCTTCTAACATTGCTGCTGTTGGTCCGCGACTGCTTATTCGTTGGAGTTATTCTGCTTGTTTCGCAGCTGGCCTTCATATCTGAAGGTCTATCCACCACCTGGGGATGCGCCCTGTAGCAGTCAGCTCTGCCTACCAACATACAAAGGGGGATCAATAAATAAGGTGAATTATCTTATTTCTTAAAAATTAAAAAGCAAAAATAATTTAAACCACAGAATATTAAAATATAACATCTAGAGACTATTTAAGGTGTTCTGTTCTTTTTTCCCACGCGCAGCGCGAGACTTATAAATAAACTAAAATGGAAGCTCCCTTGAAGGATTGCGCCACGCTTGAACAACGTGCAGTTATTCGTTTCTTGAATACAGAAGGTATTCAAACATCTCAAATATGCCAAAGAATGAAAAATATCTCTGGTGAGTGTTGTTTGTCTCAAAAAAAACATTTATAAATGGGTTAACGAGTTCAAAAATGGACGAATTACATGTTCCTCAGGTCTCAACGTTTGGCCGGTAAAGTTTTGTTAACAATTTTTTGGGATGTTGATGGGCCAATCTGTCTTGATTTTTTATCCTCAAGGCAACGTATGAACAGCGACCTTTATTGTGACATTCTTGTAAATAAGATAAATCCCGGTATAAGAAACAAAAGAAGAGGGAAGCTTAGTAAAGGTGTTCTGTTCCTTCATGATAATGCAAGGCCGCATACATAATGTAAAACTGTATCTACAATCATTAAATTAGGTTTTGAAGTTTTAGAACATCCTGCATATAGTCCAGACCTAGCCCCCTATGACTATTTCCTTTTTGGACTACTAAAGAAGGAGTTAAAGGGAAAGCGATTTGACTTGGATGAAGATGTCCAGAAAGTGGTGCAAGATTTTTCTCACACGCTTCCTAAGAGTGCCTATAAAGAGGGTATTTACAAGTTGCCAGAACGATGGAGACGATGTATAGAAAGCCAAGGTGATTATTTTGAATAAATCAAGTCCTAATTTTTAATATCGTTCTTATTTTTTAAAATAAATTATAATTCACCTTATTTATTGATCCCACTTTGTACTTTGCTATTTATACTAAAATACAATATGGTAGATAAACTGGGAAATTCTTTAAATTAGGTTATTGCATTTGCCCATTTATTAATTCAAAGGGTGTGTTTCTTACCTCAATTATTTTTCATTAAATGTTGTAAGAGAAATATTTTTAAAAAGAAAGACAAATTTATCTCAATTTGAAACATAGTGTGACAAGTTCTTGGAATCAAATGATTAATAATGTGTTTCAATAAGAGGAATTGGTTAATAAATATTTCACATTTCTACAAACTAAACCAGGAAGTTTTAAATTTAAAATACATTTGTGAAACTTTCTAATAGCTGGTCTCAACTTTACACCTACCAATTTAATCTCAGATAAAAATTTTTCATTCACAAAATTATATTTTTTCAAATTTGATTCTGAAAAAAATATCTTGGTGGTAAATGGATTTTTTAGCTTTCTGTGAGTGTGACATTTTCTTTATATAAAGCTGTGAGTTAAAATATCTCTAGTTGATATGGGAGTAGCTCATTATTAATTAAACAATTATATTACCTCCCTATCAATAGACGCCAAGTTGTGTCTCCATTCTAGAAATCCCCCAGAAACAGGTAATACCAAGAAGAAAAATTTGATTATGATGACATATTGACAAATATTTTAAGCAAGAAATAGAAATTCTTTCACCTAAAGATAGAGGAGCCAAATCATCTTCCAAAAAGGGTCAGTTTCGGCCGCGAGCTGCTCTACAAGGAATTTGACAGCTCAGAGGTGCCAGAGGAGCTTTCAAAAAGTGAATGGAAAACATGGCAGAGGATGCTTTGTTCCTGAAGGAGGACAAGGAACGATCAATTCCTCCCCATGTAGCCCAATACTTATTCTAGCCTTCAAAAACCCGGCCACCCTATAGTATAAAGAAGCTGCTGAGAAAAGTTGCTATTCATATTGAGAGCCACAAAACAGTTGTGATATTCCAATTGGAGGCGAGAAAAGCTAGAAGGCCAAGAAACAGGAGTGCCATGAAGATCTCTGGCGATCAACAGAACTTGAACTGAGACAACTTGAGGCCAGCAAGGAGCCTGAAGACATATAGTTCCACATTGCTCCCTGAAGATCAGTTTCCAACTACCCTCTAAATTCCTGGCATTTAATTTTGATAAGATTATAAGTAATTTTTCTGAAGAGGAGAAAATAAATCTCAAAATTCAATCCTTACACTAATGATGAACGAAAGAAAGCAATATAATATCAATATAAAAGGAAAAACATGAAGGGATCCAGGGACTCCTCTGGGACAGGGATCCGGCGAACCCCAGCAGAGAAGCTCAACGGACTCCTCTGGGACAGGGGGCCGGCGAACCCCAGCAGAGAAGCTCAACGGACTCCTCTGGGACAGGGGGCCGGCGAACCCCAGCAGAGAAGCTCAACGGACTCCTCTGGGACAGGGGGCCGGCGAACCCCAGCAGAGAAGCTCAGCGGACTCCTCTGGGACAGGGGGCCGGCGAACCCCAGCAGAGAAGCTCAACAGACTCCTCTGGGACCGGGGGCCGGCGAACCCCAACAGAGAAGCTCAACGGACTCCTCTGGAAAAGGGGGCCGGCAAACCCCAGCAGAGAAGCTCAACGGACTCCTCTGGGACAGGGGGCCGGGGAACCCCAGCAGAGAAGCTCAGCGGACTCCACTGGGACCGGGATCCGGCGAACCCCAGCAGAGAAGCTCAGCGGACTCCTCTGGGACAGGGGGCCGGCGAACCCCAGCAGAGAAGCTCAACGGACTCCTCTGGGACCGGGGGCCGGCGAACCCCAACAGAGAAGCTCAACTGACTTCTCTGGGACAGGGGGCCGGCAAACCCCAGCAGAGAAGCTCAGCGGACTCCTCTGGGACAGGGGGCCGGCGAACCCCAGCAGAGAAGCTCAACGGACTCCTCTGGGACCGGGGGCCGGCGAACCCCAGCAGGGAAGCTCAACGGACTCCTCTGGGACAGGGGGCCGGCGAACCCCAGCAGACAAGCTCAACTGACTCCTCTGGGACAGGGGGCCGGCGAACCCCAGAAGAGAAGCTCAACGGACTCCTCTGGGACAGGGGGCCGGCAAACCCCAGCAGAGAAGCTCAGCGGACTCCTCTGGGACAGGGGGCCGGCAAACCCCAGCAGAGAAGCTCTCAAACTCCTCTGGGACAGGGGGCCGGCGAACCCCAGCAGAGAAGCTCAGCGGACTCCACTGGGACAGGGGGCCGGCGAACCCCAGCAGAGAAGCTCTCAAACTCCTCTGGGACAGGGGGCCGGCGAACCCCAGCAGAGAAGCTCAGCGGACTCCACTGGGACAGGGGGCCGGCGAACCCCAGCAGAGAAGTTCAAATGACTCCTCTGGGACAGGGGGCCGGCGAACCCCAGCAGAGAAGCTCAGCGGACTCCTCTGGGACAGGGGGCCGGCGAACCCCAGCAGAGAAGCTCAGCGGACTCCTCTGGGACAGGGGGCCGGCGAAACCCAGCAGAGAAGCTCAGCGGACTCCTCTGGGACAGGGGGCCGGCGAACCCCAGCAGAGAAGCTCAGCAGACTCCACTGGGACATGGGGCTGACGAACCCCAGCAGAGAAGCTCAACGTACTCCTCTGGGACAGGGAGTCGGCGAACCCCAGCAGAGAAGCTCAACGTACTCCTCTGGGACAGGGGGCCGGCCTACCCCAGCAGAGAAGCTCAACGGACTCCTCTGGGACAGGGGACCGGCGAATCCCAGCAGAGATATACCACCACGGGCCGCTCTGGAACCGGGGTCTAGTGGACCCCAGCAGGGAAGAAGCTCAAGAGTCTGCTCTGAGAACAAAACTAGCGAACCACCATCAGAGAGGAAGTCACAGAAACTATCCTGGGACCTGAATCTAGAGGAATACCTGAAGAGGAAACTCCACAGACTAGACTGAAGGACGGTAGAACACCAGCTGACCCGGGGAAGTTCAAAGCCATCACTTCAATGATGGATCCCAAACTGTGAACAAATATGATCTTTACATCTTCTTACTTCTTTCCTTCGTGATCTAAAATATTTCCAAATTGAATAAACATTGAGCCTGGAAATGTAAAATTTGATGAAGAAAATAAATGAGAAAAGTAAATGGTTTCATGATTATTTTTTAGGTTAGTTTTCAAGGTTAATTTTTGCAGAAAACATTTATTTTTTATAAGAAAAAACGAACAAATTACATATATATTAAAGAGTAATAATGCTATATCTAGTTTCATATATAATATAAGTATATGATTTTGATGTTTGATATCAAACAAATAAAAATAAAATTTAAAAAAATAGAGGGGATGCTATAGACACTTTCAATGTAAAATGTTTACATTTTAATGTTTGAAATTGGGCTCTATTGAGAGGAAGGCACTATTCAGAGAGGGCGCTATAAACATGCTTAACTGTATATATATGTTATAAATAAAGATGAGGATTATGCTATTTTAATGCAGTCGTGGTCAATAATCTTGAAAATATAAATAGTTTTGATCAGTAATTTAATTGAACTAAAGGATATATATAAAAACATAATTCAGTAGAAGTACTGCCTGGCTTAAAGCGATTAGAACATGGAAAAACAAAAGATTATTTACATAATGTACAAAAGTTTTGAGCCGGCCAGCGGGGAACAACAACAAGTTTTTATAATGAAAACGGCGACCTCTGGTGGTCGATTTAGCAAAGTATTTTATCTATGAAATATATTTGAAAAACATATTTTTATATAACATATATATATACTAGACTAATGACCCGGCTTTGCCCGTGAATTACCCCGAGTGCAATTACCTTCATACTGAAAGTACATAAATAATAAATAGTAGAAATGCCATAGGATAGCAATACAGAAGTAACACATAAACCACAGATAAAAAAAGTGTGTGTGATGGCAAAAATTGCATTATATTAGTGTTTTGGTATTTGATTTAATTATATTTTGCAATCCATTTAGTTGTTTCACAAAATCAATATAGTTTACAATAGATGGCAGCTTTTTCACCCAACCCCCGAGGTACCCGCCCCAGCCACAGGATTTGGTCTTATCTCAAGTGTGTATACTCTGTACTTGATAATAGTAACTATTTAAAACATGCTGTGGTATTTTATCTCATTCAATACTTGGTCTGTAGATGGTAACAACACTGCTACCGAAACATCGCACACTATTCATTGATTTTGGTTTGGTCTTATTACAGTAGAACCACTATGAGAGGACACCTCTCTACAAAGTAAACTTTTCATCACCAAAAATACCAGTTTTACTGATAGAAACCTTTTCCTAAAGAACACTTTAGCTCTGCAAATCAGTGTTCTTTACAGGGAAGTTCTCCTGTACCTTGAATTTCTAGATTATATTGTCACGAGATATTTATGTTTTACAGTAAATTTAAGGCAAATGTTTCTTTTAGTAAACATGTGAATAATGTTATATGAGGGGAATTATCTAGTTAGTTGTGAGGAAAACATCACTCACCATCAATGGATAAAATACAACTGTGTCTAATCCTGACAAACTGCTAGTATTTATCAGTATTAAGTATTTGGCTAACTTATATTTGGATGAATGTAACATGGCATTCAGTGCAATATTTAGTTAGTCCCTGGTGTATAAATTGGTGACATGTGCAGGAGAGAGGTCAGCCAGGACCAGTGGTGGTAGTGAGCACCCCTCAGGTATGACATCATTTAATTTACCAATAAAATCTAAACAAACACAAGAATAGATGCAATACAATAGAACCTCCATGAGAGGACACTCTCTACAAAGGACATTTTCCACTTGAAAAAAATTACTTTTTTTACTATTTAGCAACTCTCTGGTAAGAGGACATTTCTTCCTAAAGGGCAATTTTCTCTCTGCATTTAAGTGTCCTTTCCATGGAGGTTCTACTGTACTCCTTGAAATCACACTATAGGTAGCATTTATAAACAAATTATTTGCTTAACCTTTGGCAGACATGTTCCACCCCAGTGTATGCTCTGTCCAAATGTCAGTTGTTGGGGAAGCAGTAAATACAGTAAAACCCCTCTTTAGTGAACACCAATGGGACAGAGCCTTTGGTTCACTATAGCCACGGTTTGGCTATTATTATTATTATTTTTTTTACTTTTCAAAAAATGTTCAGACTGTATAATTAAAGGACAGCCATGCACACAGAAAAAGTCTCCCATTTATTAGTGGTCACCATGTTGTAATTCCCTTAAATGAACAATATTAATACTGAATAATAAAATAAATTATTTGATGATAGGTTCATATTAGCATACCTGTACCTCTATATCTAATTTAAAAATCAAGACAAATCCTAGGCTTAGTTTTATTTGTTATACAAGATTTTGTTTTGTTTTTTACCTGTCATACAAACTATTGCTGGCTTTAAAATCGCCATAGTTCAAGGCATAAAAAATAATTTTGCCTTCAACACGGGCTCGTTTATTTGGATGTTTTTTTAGCTCTAACACATACTGTCATAATTTTTAATACCTTCCATTTTATCTCTTATAATAGAAAAGTTATATTTTCTTTGTTTAACATGTGTTCTGAAATTTTGCCTGAGTTGTGTCACTTTGAAAAGTTTTGAAAATGGCCTTTGTTTTTTTAGAAATAGCTTTTTTAGATGCTTTTTTGAAAAAGTTTACAGCTCTTAGAGAACGACTTCTCCAATGGTTCGGCCAGTTTTCCCAGTAACGAATAGCCGCGTATTGGAAGGAATTGTCTTTGGTGACCAGACGCACTCTGCATTCCTGTCACAAATCCAACAACTTCTGGCGGAAATTTTACAGGAGAGGTCATAAAAGTCCTATGGACTATATTTAGTCAAGCTGGCAGAATTGGCAGAAAAAATGTATACAACCAGAAGTTCAACCTTAGCCGGAGTCGACCAAACAAGGCCAGACAACAGCAGTACTGCGGACAGCAGATGTCAGCCCAGATTAAAACTCTCCAAATACAAGTGGATGGAAAACTCAACTGTTGTATTTGATCATCTTATTCATGTCAATATGTATATGTGTTATTTGAGAAAAATGTAAATTTGTTTTGCTATGAATTTAATACAGTAGAACCTCCATGAGAGGACACTCTGCTAGAGGGAACCTCTCTATAAAGGACAGTGTCATTGACAAATTTACCATTTTTACTATTTAGTAACTCTCCAGAAAGAGGACACCTCTCAAAAGGACACTTTGTTTCTGCAAATAGGTGTCCCTTACACAGAGGCTCTACTATATACAGTAAAACCCTGCTAATACGAACCCTGGATATAGCGAACCTTCCCTTATAACGAACCAAAGGCGAATCCTAATTCCATTCCATTGAAAATACCATCGTTCTAATGAACTTTGTGATTTTTAAAATAACGAACCACCCATATAATGAACCTATTTTCGGGCCAAAATAATAAAATCTATTTAAAATACTATGCTTTTTTTCATAACGAACTTAAATTTTTAATAAAAAAAAAAATTAAAACAACAAATTTTGAGCATGTTTCTGGTCGTTCAGCTGCATTATTTGTTCTGATTTACATTCTATTTTTGCTGTATGTTGTATAGATTTTTACACGCTATACTTTTTATTAAATACTAGCCGAATGACCCGGGCAACGCCCGGGTTTTACCCGATTAAATGTTTTTATTCAAATACTATTCGTTACAATTATAAAATGGCGCCGTGGATGTCACTCTTGTGAAACGTCCCGCTCCAAATTTGTGTCTGAGAAGCAATATTTTTATAGAGAGATGATCTGGCTTTTTGTGTCTTCTGCTCGAATGATTTTTTTTTTCTGTTAGAATTTTGTTCCTGAATACTAAAAATGAACTGGCTTCACCCGTGGTCTCTGCTCTTTGGAATTTTTCCCGATATAATTTTTAATTTTGTATCTGATAATCAAATGATGATACAGCAATATTGTCATCATCATTTCCTGACTAAAAAAAAACCAACTATTTTTGCCTAAAACCTGTCAATTTCAATTTTTCTTGGCTAAAAATGCGACAAATATCCCTTCCATATTTTTCTCTATGTCCTGTTAAAACCCCTTTTTACATGTACATTAGGTCAGCTGATATTACCTTCTATCTTCACCGCTAGAGGCGCTGCTTGCGAGCGAAAGGGCAAATTTGCAACGCAATTTGCAAATAACTCGACAAATATTTGGAATAGAGACCTGAAATTTTCACTATAAGTTTTTTCAGATTCTATTCTATATACTGTTAAATTTCAGTCAGATTAGTAACGTATTGTGGACGTGTATAGCCGACATAGGAACAAACACACATACACTGACTTTTATATATATAGGGATAATATCTTTGCATCTATTAAATTTGGATTATAAAAAATGCAAATGGCTTCAAAATGAAGAAAAAAACAAATAAATTCTAAAAACAAAAACATCATTACTAAAAGATAAAAAAAAGAAGCCATTTCCAAACCTTTCTAAGTGAAACTACACATGAAAATTTTCAGAACACATGTTGAAATAATAAAATATAACTTTTATATTGGAAGAGATCAAAAATAAAGCTATTAAAAATTGTTACAAAGAGGAATCAACTTCAACTTTTGCCGCGATCGCACGTGTTAAAGCAGAAAAAAAAAACCGGGTTCATGAGGAAACAGAAATTTCTTTGAATATATATTTAATAAAACTTTGCCTAGGATGTGTCTTGATTTTTAAATTAGACATAGAAGTACATGAATGTTAATGATAAGAAGAACCTATCATCAAATAATTCCTTTATTATTCAGTATTAATGTAAAGGAAATTGGTCAATTAAGGGAATTAAAACAAAGTGACCGCTATTGAGAGGCAGCCTCTTCCTGTGTGTATGGCTGTCCTTTAATTATATGGTCTAAAAATTTTGAAAAGTAAAAAAAAAAAAATAGCCAAACCGTGGCTATAGTGAACCAAAAGCTCTGTCCCATTGGGATTCACTATAGAGGGGTTTTACTGTAATATTATTATCCCTAGTAAACGTACAGGCCATGATAATCATGGTAGGAATAACTACTTTTACTGTAAGTACACCAGATGTCTACACATGTGAAAAGCAGTTCGACTTTGCACATACAAATGTGCCAGAGCCTCGTTTGGTTACTTGTACTCGTTGGTGGGGGTGGAATTTTGCAAGAATCGAGGCCATTGGAGTATTTTAAAAAAATTTTCGGGTTTTTTTTTGTAGCAGCTGAAAACCTACGGTTTAGACAACCCTTCCACCGACCCGCTTGGTTCCTCTAAATTTAGTGGGACCCTGCACAAGGAAAATTGTAAAAGTTATTCATAGAAATCTTTTTACGTCAATTTTTCTCCCTGTTTTATCAATAGTTATTGAACTTTTATAATTAAAAATTCTTTATACAGTATAACAGACACACACCTCTTCAATCAATTATTGTAAATTCCAGCCATTTCCCCTTCAAATTGCCATCTTTAATTCAACTAACTATAATTCAGCACTCACTATAATTTAATTCAACCAGCACCCACTTGAGTGTTGACAACAAAATGTTGAACATCATCTTAACAGACTTTAATTCAACCAAAAGTTCTAATCCCTTAGGGTGTT
The DNA here is from genome assembly GCA_030710605.1 of Cordylochernes scorpioides. Lineage (NCBI taxonomy): Eukaryota > Metazoa > Arthropoda > Arachnida > Pseudoscorpiones > Chernetidae > Cordylochernes > Cordylochernes scorpioides. The sequence continues at coordinate 16,556,874 of CP092880.1, read as the reverse complement.
GAATTAAAGAAGTTTGTATATATAGCGTAAAAAAAATATTCTAATTTTTTTTATTTTAAATTAAGTTCATTGTAAAATTTTTCACAAATAAATTTACTTTCTATGGAAGGCAGCTTAGGGATGTTTAGTGAACTATGGACATAAGCTTATAGGTCTGTAGAGGTGCATACATATAATTTCAAGGTATTGCATCGAGCAAAGCTCTTCCGCAAAATATGTTTTCATAACCAATATATATTAGTAAATTAAATTTTATTGCCATCTATCGTTAAAATTTTTCACAAATAAATTTACTGGCAATGCGTTTCTTTAAATATCATCAAATATTATCGCTACAGACCTTACCGCAATGATATGAGTTATTGAATGAGAGGGCTTGGCTCATCAGTAGTGAACCCTTTCAGCGGTTTCGCCAAATTAATCTCTAGACCGCTCTACTATTGTATTGGACTGGTTTTGTTATATACCCTGCATTTTCTATGGAAGGCAGCTTAGGGGTGTTTAGTGAACTATGGACATAAGCTTATAGGTCTGTAGAGGTACATACATGCAATACCTTGAAATTATATGTATGTACCTCTACAGACCTATAAACTTATGTCCATAGTTCACTAAACATCCCTAAGCTGCCTTCCATAGAAAATGCAGGGTATATAACAAAACCAGTCCAATACAATAGTAGAGCGGTCTAGAGATTAATTTGGTGAAACCGCTGAGAGGGTTCACTACTGATGAAACTCCACCTTTGCCGGTCCCAAGCCCGGATGAAAAAGGAGGAGGGGGAGCAGTAACAAGCTCGGTAAAAAACCTGGGCTCAGCTGGCCCGGCTGATAGTACCCTGTAAGGGCTCCTAATCCAGGGATACAGGATGAGCAGCGTCTGTACTCCATGTTAGGAGCGGCTGCACATGGCGTCTGTTCCTCATGTCAGAGGCGGCCATTTTTTTTTTGGAGCTAAGTCGGCCTGCCACTGAGTAGTGCTCCCAGTCTTAATGACAAAGGCAGACGCATTTTACTTCACCCAGTGTGGAGATAAGAAAGAAGAAGAAGACTACTGATGAGCCAAGCCCTCTCATTCAATAACTCATATCATTGTGGTAAGGTCTGTAGAGATAATATTTGATGATATTTAAAGAAACGCATTGCCAGTAAATTTATTTGTGAAAAATTTTAACGATAGATGGCAATAAAATTTAATTTACTAAGTTCATTGTGTTTGCAAATATTTATAATATTTTGAAATTGAATTATATAAATCTAATTGGAGAAGCCGCTAGCAATAAGTTCCCCACTAATGAGTACTGCCCTATTTTTCATTAAAGTAACGTTAGTACAAGTTTGTATTATTTCTAAAATAAATTTTTATTTTAAATTTTTTATTTAATTATTTTTAGATGGTGCATTATCGTCTTAAAAAAATCTAATTCTTTTTAGAACACATGTTTTTGTAGTTCATGAAATGTTATATAAAAAAAATACTTTCCATTCAACTTTAAAGGTACAAGGTAATAAGTCCAAATCCAAATAAATAAATAGTGTGTGATGTTTTGTTAATAGCTTTGGTCACACACTATTTATTTTTTTTGGATTTAGTCTTATTACCTTATATTATCTAATCTATAATCCAAATTGTGCCTTATGATCTACTTTAAATCCTTTAAACCTTTTAAAATGATATTGATTTTACTATTTTTGGGGGGGGGGGTTAAGAAGCAATTTTTCTTAAACACCTTTTTAGGACAGTTTTGATGAGGTACATTTTAGGTTCTATATAATAAGAAATAACAAAGCCAAATTAATTACATCTGATGAATGGTGCCATCATCTTCAGACAAAGGTATTGAAGGAAGTACATCATAATTCAGTAGTTTTTCCTGAAGATAACAACGTTGTTACAGAAACGTACTATATAATTTATTTCTTTTGATATGTCGTCTTTTTTGTTACACCCCATGTTAGGATGTGTTTTGTTTTTGCCTGGCGGTTAAGATATATGCCAAGACATTTTCAGAGTTTTCAAAAGTTCCTTCGCCCAAGATGAACTTTAATATTACTGATTTTAGAGGATGCAAAGATTAATGTAG
>CP092880.1:16512901-16554691 GCA_030710605.1 Cordylochernes scorpioides | reverse complement strand
TGACCTTTTTATTTTTATATTTTTTCTGTTGTTTTTTCATATGTTAAGCATATTTGTTATCAATATCTTAATTCTGTTGTCAATGCCTAATACTAAATGTCAATTAATAAAACACATTTTGTGAGTTAAAAAGTTATAAATCTTTATATATTCACAATTTAATTCAATGAATTTTAAAATAACAATTGAATTTCAAAGTGAATAATTTGAGAAATGATTTGAAAACAAAACAAGATGTTTTAAAATGACAAAGGGGACTTTGTTCAAAAAGCACTCGTTAATTGTGTAGCAAAATATTCAACAACAAAGGATTTAATTTAAAAATTTTGAATAAATAGTAGAACCTCCATATAAAGGACACCTAATTGCAAAACCAAAGTGTCCTTTACGGAAAGGTGTCTTCTTACCGGAGAGTTGCTAAATAGTAAAAATGGTAAATTTGCAAATGTACACTGGTCTTTATAGAGAGGTGTCCTTTAGCAGAAGTGTCCTCTCATGGAGGTTCTATTTATTATTTTTATATCATGAATTACAATTTTTTTGTTTTTAAAGGTCTCTCATAAGAGATAAAAAAAAAATAGTTTTAGTGGTCACTGGTTGTTCACAGAGAAGGTCGTTCATGGAGCACTTGGTAGTAGGCTTACAAGGGAAATTCATTTGTGTCTTACAATGTGGTCTCTCATGGGAGACTACTATGTATGAGCTATTTTTCATGTCCATAGTTTTTTAAAATATTCTCCATTCATCTGTAAATATGTAAATCCTTTGCTTTTTACTTTTTAATAGTATGTAAATTTCCCATACTTCTTCATAGCATGTAAATTTATTTTACTTCTCTCGCTTATAAAATTGGCACTTTTGTTTCCTGCCCAGTTGTAACCTGAGGAAGGGCATTCTTGCCTGAAAGCTTGTATTTATCAATAAAAGAAAATTACCACGTTTTTATCGCCTTTGTTTCTAATAGTAAAATACATAATACAGTCTTACCTCTTTAATTCAACACCCCAAGGGATCAAAGCTTTCGGTTGAATTGAAGGAAGTGTTGAATTAAAGTTAGCAAGATGATTAGCTACTCATCTAACTCACTAAAGTAACGTATTCTTTTTATATTAATTATATCGCATTTTAAGAGTGAATTTGTCATTTTTAAAAATGAAATGAGTTTCCCGCCATTAAAAATAAGATTGGTATTTGTAAAAATCAAAAGACAATATCATAAGGATTAATTAAATACATTTGACATTAAGTCCAAAACACTAATATAGGAGCAAATAACCACAAAATAAATTAGAAACAGATTTTATTGGTTAAAATGGTGTTCTTGTGTGGCCAGGAAACTATTTTTGCGAATATAAGTAAACCATCCTTCCCTTTCTCCTGATGTAATTCTACTGATTGCATCAGTGATAACCTCACCTAACGTGATGTCACGTCGATGAAGCAGCGACCTTACCAATGTTTTCATTTTGCTGAATGAAAATTCAATTGGATTCAGCATATATGAATATGGTGACAAAAACTTCCCACTGCTTCTTAGCAGACTAACAGATGTTTCTGCGGATGTGTGCGCTCTTGTATTATCCATATAGAAACCTTAAATCCATATCACGTGGCAACAATTTCATCAAGCTCACGTAGAAATTCAATGAAAAGAGTGGCTGAGGTAGCACTTTTCACTTTTCAAAAGTGACAAATTTATTTTAAAAAGTGATGGATTCACTCTTAAAATGCTATAATATTAATTGAAACCATTTGTACATTTTTATATTTATTTTTTATTTCATTATTAACTTTCAGTGTCAAGGACAAAATGGCATTAATACATATTTTTGAAACATATAAATGATTATACTGTACATAAAATATACAGTATAACCTCGTTAATTCGACACATGCAAATTTGACACTCTACCTTCATTTGACCATATTCTGATGTCCCGACCTCCGGCCTATCAAATAACAAACCGTAATTCAACAGTATCGATAATACGACAGTTCGACCATTTTAAAATTTGAATTTCGACAGATGAATGCTTTTTTACATACAACTTTACCACTAAAAAGGTATGAAGGCGGTGGCGATCGGCGGGCGCCGATAGGATCGCGCCTGCACACTTTTGGTTTTGTTAGTTTTAAGTTTCACTTTGCAGTGCTGTTGCGCAATGTCGCGAGTGTTATTATTTTTTTTTATGCAGGAATTTAGGCATCGTGCGCTAATTAATAATATTATTTTCTTAAAAATTTTCAGCATTGAAATATTTTATTTATTTTAAAATTTACAAATAATTTACTTTTAATAAATTAATCTTCATAAAATGTAGCCACACAATGATTATGATAACATTTTATTTCAATATTCCATTTCCGTGTTATTATAAAAGATTTAAACACAAAATCAATAACACCTGCAGCAGTAGTGGATGCCTTTAATACAATAAAAACTCTTTGATATTTAAAATACATTCCAGAGGAAGAAATAAATGCATGTTTTTTTTCAAATAGACCATCTGGAATACATCCTGAATAGGATTTCAGTGCAAAAATAGACATCTATAAAGGATTTTTTAAAAATATCTTTATGATTATTTTTAAATATTATTTTTAAATTTTCTTTTTATTTTCCATATTTATTTCCTTTCAACTGCTATATTCTTCAATTCAAATAAAATATTATTTGTAATTATTTATGTTTCAAAATATGTATTAATGCCATTTTGTCCCTAATACTAAAAGTTAATCATGAGAATAAAAAATAAATACAAAAAAGTACACACACAATGGTTTCAATAATTGCAGTTGATATTAGTGCAGCTTTTGATAATGCATGGTGGCCGGCCTTGATGAAAAGACTAGATGAGGATGGTGTGCAGGCTTCAATGATAAAACTTCTACAATCATACTTTGATAATAGAAGAGTAAGATTTAGATATTCTCCAACTGAAATTAATAAGAAACTAAGTAAAGGATGTCCACAGGGAGGACCACTGTCTCCCACATTATGGAACATTCTTATTAATGAGATACTGAATAATAATCTGGATGATAATTGTGAAACAATAGGATATGCAGACGATATTACGTTAATATGTTGGAATAAAACTCCTGAACAACTAAAAAAGACAATAGATAATGTATTAAGGAAAATCAATAAGTGTTGTGAAAGTCGTAAATTAAAATTGTCAGATAAAAAAACAAAAATATTATATATTTATATAAATGCAATAGCGATATAATAGTCTCAGATAGCAAGTTAATTAAACCGGTTGAAGAACTTAAGATCCTAGGAGTGACTATTAAAAATCACCGAGTTAGAAGCAAACTGGATTTTACGCCTCACGTTAATGAAATGATCATAAAAGTAACTAGAGCTAGTGGATACCTATTTGGCTTGACAAAGAAAGCATTGGGTCTAGACTTTAGACGAAGACTGATATTGTATAAGACATTATATCGAAGTACAATTACTTATGGTTATCCAATATGGTATCCATCATAAACAAAAAGTCTAAGGACAAACTAAATTCTCTTCAATATAATATTTTAAAACATTGTATACAAGCCTACAGTACAACATCATCGGATTGTACACACATACTTGCACAAGTCCCCAAACTTACTGAATATATTGAATATAACATGTTGAAAACCAAAATAAATTACAATCGATTTGACTCTTCAAGCAGGAATATAATTTCTAATTATATAAGGGAAAAATTGCAGAAATACTATGAGAAGACTAATACCATTTTCAAGTCCTTTTTCACTGATTCCCAAATACCCAAATATGTCAAGCCAAATTTTTACAATGTACAATTTTTTACTGGACACGGTAACTTTAGATCATATTTGTACAATGTCAGAAAGACGGATTCGCCTAAATGCTCATGTGGTGCAGAAGAAAATCCTGTACATATTCTAACGGACTGTCGACTTGTAGAGGACTTGAGAGTCAAAAATCAAATAAATATAAATTGTCTAAATCAAATAGTTAATAATAGATATATGTATTGTCACACTCTGCATAGTTATTTTGTAAAAATATGTAAATTAGTATAAAATATAATTGGTAATAGAAATTTATGTAAATAAGGCTTTTGATATAAGAGCGATATACAATTAGTTGATAGAGCTTCTTTTGTTTTTTTGAGTTTAGTTCGTTGTTACTCTAAATCAGTTTAACTTCTTTCATTATTAATAAATAATAGTTGATTGCTTTATGAGAACGTGGTCTGGTTTATTTTATGAGATGGCGAACGCTGATCAGAAACCCTTAGAAGCACCTACGGTCGAGGCAGGTGTAACAACTGGTGGAGATGCCGGTTTCGACCCTATACCCTTTAATCCAAGCTTGAACATCAGGAAGTATGCTGGAGACGAAGACCCACGCCAATGGATCACTTCTCTTGAAGAAGTTGGGTTTCTTTACCGCTGGGCGGATTACATCATCACCCGCTACGCCGCCATGAACCTAGTCGAACCTGCTAAAACTTGGTATGAATTCCACAAGGTCAATCTTGCCACCTGGGAAATTTTCAAGACTCGCCTCATCCAGGACTTCGCGTCGCTAGAGAACAAGGACGAGATGATGCTCAAACTGAACAGAATGCAGGGGTGGAATGAACTCGCGATGCGATTTGCTGAAGATATATTGCTTCAATGCAGCAAAGTCCAGCCCAATATGGAAGAGTTGGAAAAAAATTCAATTTGTAATCGGAGGTCTAAAGAAAGAGTACGCGCTGGCGCTATATCTCAACCCCCCTAAAACCATCGACGAACTTCTGGAAGCATGTAAGAGAATCGATGGGTTCGAGAAGGAATACCTGGAACGAAAGGAGAAGAATAAAATTCTTATGAATCGGATTTCTCAAAAAGAAACTAATCATGCCGGATGGAACAGGCGACCAAGAGAGTTTCAATCATATAAAACTGAAAATTACTCGAGGCCTATGATGGGAACACCAAGACAAAACCAAACTTACTTCACCCCACAGGAGACTCGTACATTTCCCCGATCCACTCAAAGGGATACATATAGACGAACTCCTTCTGGCAACACTTATGATAGAAAACCTCGGAATGATAGAGGTAGAACCGAGGACGGACGACCTATCTGCTTTAGATGTAATAGACCGGGTCATGTGGCAAAGTATTGCAGAATAAAATATGTTCGCATGGTTGAGGAAGTTCCCCCTAGCCTAGACAGCCCGTCTGATGACAAAAAACCGCTGAACACCCGGAACCTGAGCCCAGAGGTATACGCCGATGTGTGTGAGAGACCAAGCATTCCAACTCACAACAGATTCGAGGTGTTGGATGATTTAAACTAGAAAGCGCGCCTGTTCCAGTCAACCAGGGCATGTCGAAAATAGGCGCGATCACAGAGATGGATTCAAAAAGCCGAATAAATGTGAGCGTTGATAGAATTGGAATATTGGAAGCCTTGGTTGACACAGGCGCGGATCTCTCGATTGTGGATTTGAGAACTGCTCTCGAAACTGGCGTTCGTATTGAGACCTATAATGGAAAGTGTATTGGCCCAGATGGTAAAAGGCTTAATATATTGGGAAGCATTTCAATGGCTATAAAAATTGACGAAAAGTCGTTGAATCATAGATTTGTAGTTCTGGAGTCCAATATGAGGTCATTAATAATTGGAAGAGATCTTCTCAGGCGTTTAAATGCGAAAATAAATTGCAAACGGGATATTTTAGAATATGACATTGTGACCGAGTGTCAAGACTCGAACGAAGCACCCAGGAAGATAATCAATCAGCAGGATGAAGTAGTGCCTCGACTTTGTGTTAAACTAGTCAGGGTAACCGTGAAGGCCAATGATGACGAATACGTGGTTGAGCCAAATGAAAGGCTAACTCTTACAAATGGGCTTAGAATTGCTAGATGTCTGATCACGGTAAGAAACAAATTAGCAGATTTATGGATAACTAATCCTTATCCTCGAACATTAAAAATAATGAAGAATCAGACCTTGGGCTACGCAAGTCCTCCCACCACGGTTAATTATATAGAAAATGATGAGGAAGATAAGGTGACGGAAATTCAGATAAACGAGGACCTGACATTAAGCCAAAAGAATGAATTAAGGCAAGTTTTATCGAAATACAGTGATCTATTTTCATCAAAATTGGGCAAGACGAATTTGGCCAAACATAGAATTGAAACAGAAAATGCGAAGCCGATAAAACACAAACCGTACAGAGTTAGCCCTAAGGAGCGAGACATCATCAAAGAACAAATTCAGGATATGCTCCAGGAGGGAGTAATAAGGGCATCTTCTAGTCCATGGGCTTTTCCGGTTATTTTGGTTAGAAAGAGAGATGGCAATTGGCGATTTTGTGTGGACTACAGGAAACTGAACAGCATAACGGTAAAGGATGTTTATCCGATCCCCAGAATTGATGATGTTATGGACACACTTCAGGGATCTAGATATTTCACGGCCATAGATCTCAGATCGGGATACTGGCAGGTAGAGATCGAGGAACAAGACAAGAAGAAGACGGCCTTCACAACATCCCACGGGTTATACGAATTTAATGTTATGCCATTTGGGTTGTGCAATGCCCCAGCTACTTTCGAAAGAATTATGGACAATGTACTAAAAAACATTAAATGGAAATTTTGCCTCTGTTACCTAGATGACGTTGTTATCTACAGTCCCGACTTTACCACTCATCTCGGAAGGATTGAGGCTGTCTTAAAGTGCTTTCGTGAATCGAACCTGAGGCTTAATGGGAAAAAGTGCCGATTTGGATTTGAAGAAATTGAAATACTCGGTCACGTGACAAGCAAACATGGAATTAAACCGGCAGATCATAATGTTAAAGCGATTAGAGATTTTCCCCGTCCTTCAAAGACAAAAGAAATTCAGTCATTCATAGGACTTTGCTCATATTACAGGAAATTCATTAAGAACTTCTCGCGAATAGCTGACCCACTGTTCAAACTAACAAGAAAGGATTCTCCATTCATCTGGTCAGAATCTCAGGAAGAAGCATTTATAACTCTGAAATCTTTGCTAACAAATCCCCGATATTGTCACATTTTGACCCAGAAGCACCGACCCAGATCCACACCGATGCATCAAATATTGGCCTAGGTGCTACCCTTGTTCAAACTATCAATGGTCAAGAAAAAGTAATTTCATACATAAGTCGATCATTAAGCAAGCCAGAACGTAATTATTCGACAACGGAGAAGGAATGCTTGGCATTAGTATGGTCAATGTCGAAGTTGCGGCCTTATCTATATGGAAGGCGCTTCAAAGTTATGACGGACCATCACGCATTATGTTGGTTAAGAAACCTACGGGATCCAACAGGTAGACTTGCAAGATGGGCATTAAAAATACAAGAATATGACTTCGAAATAATTTATAAATCCGGGAAAAAACATTTGGATGCAGATGGTCTTTCACGAGGTCCATTACCAGAGGCTGATTTTGACGATAACAATGATAGTTTGTTTTTCAACCCAGTCATCGAGGATTCCGACGAATATATCGAAAACATCAAGAGATGCCTCGGTGACACGGAGGGCAAGCGATCGATCGTTGAAAATTTTAAAGAAGAAAACGGGTGTCTGTACAAAAGAAATCCGAGGCCAGAAGGAAGAGCCTGGCTGCTGGTGGTACCCAGAGTGAGAAGGAGGGACATTTTAAAAGAGTACCACAATCATATGATCTGTGGCCATTTAGGTGTGACCAGAACAATGCACCGTCTAAAGGATAAATATTTCTGGCCATCCATGCTGAAAGATGTGGTGGAATATGTTAGGACCTGCCATCTGTGCCAAAGCAGGAAGGGTTCTAATCAGTTGCCTGCTGGCCTACTTCATCCGATCCCTGCTGCAAATTATCCCTTCGAGAGAGTTGGGATCGACTTTTTGGGACCATTGCCATCTACGAAGAACAGAAAGAAGTGGATGATAGTATTGACCGACTATTACACAAAATATGCGGAAACGAAAGCTGTCATCGATGCCACAGCGAGGGAAGTTGCTAAATTTCTGACAGAAAATGTGATTTTGAAACATGGAGCCCCACGGTATCTGATTAGCGATAGAGGAAGCCAATTCACGAGCAATTTGGTGAAAGAAATAACCAAGATATGTCAAATTCAGCATTGCCTCACAACAAGCTATCACCCACAAACAAATGGCCTCACAGAGCGATTGAACAGAACATTGATCAATATGATAAGCATGTACGTGAACGTAGATCAAAGGAATTGGGACGAGATACTACCATTCATAACCCATGCTTACAATACGACAATACAAGAAACAACCAAATATTCCCCGTTCTTCCTTTTGTATGGAAGGGAACCAGTCTCGATTTTGGATGACACGAATATCTTCATTGAGCCCGATTCGGAGGATTATGACGAGTACGTGAGCAAGTTGATGGAAAAAATCGTGAGAACGAGAGATATTGTGAAAGTTAATACCGAGAAAAGTCAGGAAAAAATGATTAATTATTACAACCAAAAACATCGGCAAACTGGTTATGAACCAGGTGACTTGGTAGCGCTGTGGACTCCAATAAGAAAACCTGGAAAATGTGAGAAACTTTTGAGACGCTATTTCGGACCCTACATCGTGCTGAAAAAAATTTCCGATGTGAACTACTCCATCGTGCCAGAAGATAACCCTGGGAACCGCACACAGCCTACAACAGTTCACATAAGCAGAATCAAGCCTTACTTTGCGAGAATGGAAGACAGTCACGAGGACGCGACCATTTCGCAGGAGGGAGAAGTGTCACACTCTGCATAGTTATTTTGTAAAAATATGTAAATTAGTATAAAATATAATTGGTAATAGAAATTTATGTAAATAAGGCTTTTGATATAAGAGCGATATACACTTAGTTGATAGAGCTTCTTTTGTTTTTTTGAGTTTAGTTCGTTGTTACTCTAAATCAGTTTAACTTCTTTCATTATTAATAAATAATAGTTGATTGCTTTATGAGAACGCGGTCTGGTTTATTTTATGAGATGGCGAACGCTGATCAGAAACCCTTAGAAGCACCTACGGTTGAGGCAGGTGTAACAGTATATAAATTTTAATAGATTTTGTAGAATGTTTTTTAGCAATAGATAGCCTGGGTTGTAATAAATGGTATATAGTTATATGCTGTAAATAGCTCTAAATTTCTGTTCTTATTTGTGATGTTCACTAATACTCATTATAGGGTAAATAAACCGTTAACCAATTGACAAATACGTTAATAATTTCTATTTATAATAACTAAAATCATATTAATAATTACTGTAAATAAGCTCCCAAACTTGTGTATGCATGCAAATATCCAAGACGGATATCGCGTGCTTTGTAAATGATAATAATAATAATAATAAATGGTTTCAATTAAAATCATTAATTTATTTTAAAAATCTATTTTATAAAAATATTATTTTAGTTAGTTAGATGATTAGCTAATCATCTAACCTTAATTCAACACTTCCTTTAATTCAACCGAAAACTCTGTTCCCTTGGGGTGTGGATTTAAAGAGGTTCGACTGTATATACAATTTTAATATAATTGAATAGTAGCAGCTAAAAGTAAATAAATATGGAAAATAAAAAGAAAATTTAAAAAAATATTATTTCAAATAATCCTGAAAATCTTTTAAGGAAGTCCTTTATGGATATCTCTGTTTTTGTACACTGAAATCCTATTTCGGGTGCCACATTCCAGCTGATCTATTTTCAAAATACATGTCTTCCCTCCTCTGTAATGTCTCTTAAACAACAGAGTTTTGAGTAAGTCTATTTCTTCTCTATTTTTTGTTTTTCCATATAATAATTTGACTCTAAAATTATTTAGATACAAAAAAGTAAAGAAATGGTATCCAAGGATTGTTCCATTGTTGTAGTTGAGATTTGACTGGTGTCAGAGATGGATGTCCTTAGGCGTGTTTTTCCTAGGCTGTGCCTAGCTTGTTTCACCGTTGTAGTTCTGTTAGGCTGCTTTTTGGTGGTGTACCCACTGTTATGTTTACCTGTAGCAATAGTTAAAGCTGTTGTGTCCGTTGTGTCTCTGGTTTGGCCTTGTGCCATTTTTTATTTCAGATACTCGGATTATATTGGGTATCCACGTTTTATTTACAGAATTGTTTTATTTTGCTTTGTCAGGCTAAGGGACCTTTAAGGGCTTAAAGCTATAGGGAAACATTGGCATTTTTAAATCAAAATTATTTTTCCATTGGCATTTTCAATTCAAAATTTTTTTATTAGGTCCCTAAGCCCGGCAATACAGAATGAGACAATTGTGTAATATAAAACGTGGCATATTCCAATATAATTCTGATTGCTGGAATAGAGAGTGGTACAGGGTCTGACCCTAGGCACTACTAATACAGCAGAGTTAACTAATGTTGCAGTAAGCATAATTGTTGGGTACACTACCATTAAGTAACTTGGCAGAACTACAGCCTTGAAATGAGTTAGACATGGTCTAGAAAAACCGTCTTTGGGCATTCCATCTCTTTCACTGGTCCGTCTCAACACAGTTCGGATGGTCCCCTCCCTGATGCCAGGCTCTCATCCTTGGGTCCCTTGAAGTCCTCTGATCAACTGAAGTCCTGCCTGCTGGAAACCAACCTTCAAATCTCCTGCGGGGAATCCCAAGAAGGAATTGTTCTAATGATGGAGAATATCAATTTGCTCATTATCATTTGCTCTGATCAATAAGCCCCTTGGAATAAATCCCTTGATATCGGTGATCCTCCAGCTGAAGACTTCTTACATCCTGTCTGTTGACATCCTCAAGATATCTCTTGGATTTAAAATGGAATTTCTTAAACCAAGACTCAACCATCTGAGCCCCAAATTATCTTTCTATTGTCATAAGAAAAAGAAACTCCTGCTCCTCTCTCTTATCCTGGCGTCTTTCTCCCAAGAAGTGATTCAATGGGACCAACAACCTGAGATACTGGACATGACCATCCTCTTCAATATCTTCCCAATATACCTGGCCTCCTACAAGCTGGCTTCAAAGGGACCAAGATACTGGAAATAGCTGATTCTCCCTTCATGCTCTTCAATACCATTCCACTCTACCTGGCATCTTTCTCCTACAAAGTGCTACAAAGGGACCAACAACCTGAGACATGGCCATCCTCTTCAATACCATCTCTAATAATGTACCTGGCCTCCCACAAGCTCGACCAACAACCGCTGGAAATCTTCTCTACCTTCCCTCTCTTGACTGACCATATGTATGACAGAGGAAGAATAAAATCAATTATTGTAATAAGAGTTTTCTATAAAATCCAATAGAAGTCCTATATTCACCTAGAGTAGGTTGTATGGCCACAAGTGATATAACAGTGAAGAAAGGGAGAGTTTAATGGCCACCACCAGGACTTGTGGGGTAGAGACTCCAACAATCCCATATATTATATTATTTAATAAGGCACAATTTGGATTATAGATCATAAACACAATATAAAAAACCATATCCAAATAAGTAGTATGTGATGTAACAGCATTGTTACCATCATCAGTCAAAAGAACAGAATGAGAAATATATCACAGCATGTTATCAAGAGTGTAAGATGGCAGATAGGAAGAAGATAGTTTTATAAGAAAACACTAAAATATTGTTCTCAGAATTAGAAGTGGAGAAAAATCTTCTTTTAAAATATAATTAAAATATCATTGATATTTCCTCTTTCTTCTATCCAGTTAATTGTAGAACATTTCTTTTGAATGAAAAATACTTCTTTAAATTGTCTCAAAGCAATTTTTATCATAATATAGTATCTTTGCTTCTTTTAGATTGAAATTTTATTATGTCCTGTGATTTTTAAATGTTCTATAAGTGCAGAATTCTCAATTTTATTCCTTTTTAGAGCATATTCATGGTTTTTCATTCTTTATTTTAAAAGTTATGGATGTTTGCCCTAGATAGCATTGGTCACTCTTTTCACATTTTACTCCATAAATTAAACCTACTCTTTTTGTTAATTGGGTGTTCTTGTGGTTGTTGATATGTTGAGAAATAGGGTTACATGGTTTCTATGCGAATTATTTCATGCTTTCTGAATATATCAGTGAAATCTCTTTCAAACCTTTGGTTTATAAATGGTAATGTGATGGTTTTGGCTTCTTGGTGAATGAAAAACCATGAATATGCTCTAAAATGTGGGATAATATTGATAATCCTGAACATAGAAAAATTACAGGACATAATAATTTCAATCTAAAAGAAACAAAGATAATAGAATATGAGAAAAATTACTTTAAGAGACAATTTAAAGAAGCCTTTTTCATAAAAAAAAAAATATATGCCACAATTAACCTAATAATATATACAGATATGCTTGTATATCTAAAAAAAAAAGTTTTTTTTTTTTTTACACTTCTAATTCTAAGAATAATATTTTAGGGTTTTTAGAAAAGCATCTTTTTCTTAACTGTTATCTTGTTTAAACACTTGATAACAGTAGTCGGAACCTCTTTAATTCAACACCCCAAGGGATCAAAGCTTTTGATTGAATTAAAGGAAGTAATTTTTTAAAATACAATATAACGCGGCTGATGATTGTAAAACGAAAATAGCAAATATACCGCGAATGTTTCTTTTATACAAAAATCGAAATTTATTTAAAAGAGAAATAGCGACCATTTCTAACTTTTTTGAATGAAGTATGAGAGGGTGAAAATATGAAGAGTAATGGCGAACGGAAAAATAAAAGTGTCCAGGGACGGGAATTTTTCTGTTCGCCATTACTCTTCATATTTTCACCCTCTCATACTTCATTCAAAAAAGTTAGAAATGGTCGCTATTTCTCTTTTAAATAAATTTTGATTTTTGTATAAAAGAAACATTCGCTGTATATTTGCTATTTTCGTTTTACAATCATCAGCCGCGTTATATTGTATTTTAAAAAATTACTTTAAGTATTAGTTACGAACGGAAAAATACGTCCAGGGTAGCCGAGTGGACAAGGCACCTGCCCGGTAAGCAGAAGGGTGTGGGTTCGATTTCCGCCCCTGGACACTTTTATTTTTCCATTCGCCATTACTCTTCATATTTTCACCCTCTCATACTTCATTCAAAAAAGTTAGAAATGGTCACTATTTCTCTTTTAAATAAATTTTGATTTTTGTATAAAAGAAACATTCGCGGTATATTTGCTATTTTCGTTTTACAATCATCAGCCGCGTTATATTGTATTTTAAAAAATTACTTTAAGTATTAGTTACGAACGGAAAAATACGTCCAGGGTAGCCGAGTGGACAAGGCACCTGCCCGGTAAGCAGAAGGGTGTGGGTTCGATTCCCGCCCCTGGACACTTTTATTTTTCCGTTCGCCATTACTCTTCATATTTTCACTCTCTCATACTTCATTCAAAAAAGTTAGAAATGGTCGCTATTTCTCTTTTAAATAAATTTGGATTTTTGTATAAAAGAAACATTCGCGGTATATTTGCTATTTTCGTTTTACAATTAAAGGAAGTGTTGAATTAGCTACTCATCTAACTCACTAAATAATATTACAGTAAAACCCCGCTAATACTAACCCTGGATATAGCGAACCTTCCCTTATAACGAACTCATGGCGATTCCCAATTCCATTGCATTGAAATTACCATTGTTATAACAAACTTTACGATTTTTAAAATAACGAACTACCCCTATAACCAAACTGTTTTAGGCCCCAAAATGATAAAATCTATTTAAAATACTATGCTTATAACGAACTTAAAATTGTGATTAAAAAAAATTAAAACAACAAAATTTTGCGCATTTTTCTGCTCGCGGCTCGTGATTTCAAAACAATAAATTTAGCGGCATTGTTTGTTTTCATTTACATTCTATTTTTGCTCTATGTTGTATAAATTTTACACATTTTACTTTTTATTAAATAGAATATCTTTGCAGCCATCAAATTTGAAATAGAAAAAATGCAAATGGCTTTCAAAATAAAGAAAACAAAGGCCTTCTAAAAACAAAAACGTTATTACTTTTTTAAAAAAGGGGGCATTTTAAAAACTTTTTAAAGTGAAACAACACAGGCAAAATTTCAGAACATGTTAAAATAAGAAAATATAACTTTTTTATTATAAGAGATAAAATATAAGGCTATTAAAAATTGATTACAAAGAGGAATCAACCTCTACTTTTGCCGCGATCGTACATGTTAGGGCTAAAAAAAAAAGTCCAAATAAATAGGCCCGTGATGCAAAGAAATTTAATTTTTATGCCATGAACTATATGGCGATTTTAGAGCCAGCAATGGTTTGCATGACAGGTTCAAAACAAAATGAAATCTATACTTAAGAAGAATATGTGGAAACATGAAATCAAAGAAATACACTTATTAACTTTATTTGAAAGGTCAATGCTTGAAGAATTCATTGAAGCAACAAGGTATTAAAGCCATTTTTTTCAAGTAGACATTGTATTATATAATATGATAAAGATGTTTTAAAATCATTTTATATCTTTGAATATACAGTCAAACCTCTTTAATTCAACACCCCAAGGGATCAGAGCTTTCGGTTGAATTAAAGGAAGTGTTGAATTAAAGTTAGATGATTATCTAATCTAACTCACCAAAATACCATTTTAAAAAATAGCTTTGTTATATATATTAATGATATTAATTGAAACCATTGTATGTACTTTTTGCATTTATTTTTTTATTTTCATAAATAACTTTTAGTATAAGGGACAAAATGGCTTTATTACATATTTTCGAAACATAAATAAATACAATAAAATGTTATTCTAATTGAAGAATATAGCAGTTGAAAGGAAATAAATATGGAAAATAAAAATAAAATTTAAAAATGTGGTTGGATTACCCTGAACTTTTTCTAATCCTTTGACAGTATTCTTTTTACTCATAGAATTAAGTATTTCTGAATTAATATGACAAAATCTTTTATGGAGAAGATTAAGATTTGAGTTATAGGAAACTGAATAATTTTGAGCTTTGGCTCTATTAGGGTATCCATTTACAATATATAACTTATCTACTAGTCTTGCTGTAAATAAATATTCTCCATTATTTTTAAAGATTGTCATTTTATCATTTTTCCATATTATCTTATTTCCTGCTATGTCTATGCATGATCCACTATTGAGATTCCTTCTCATGTTTGGTGCATATAAAACATTAAGTAGAGTTACCTCTACAAAGGTGTTATTCATATCTCTTAAAACAAAGTTAATATCTCCCTTACCTAAGATTGTTGACTTGCAGTCGACATCTCCAATCAAAGCGTCCATCGGTGGGATATCCTGGTAGTTCACAAACCAATCCTTTTCTTTGCAAAAATGAGATGTAGCTGCGCTGTCTATCAGCTATTCTCCCCATTCACTAGTTGGATCACTTGCTCTTTCACTAATGTGGTGAAAGCTTAGAATTTCTGAATGAAATGCAGAAGATTTTCCCCTGTAGTTCTGATCCTTTCTGTAGTGTTGCCCTTGAGAGTTTTTGTTTCTAAGAAAACAGTCTTTTATAAGATGGCCAGTTTTCCCACAGAAGGAGCAATTCCTTATATCATAGGTTCTTCTTGCTGTTCTTGGATGCACTGTTGGCTCCAGCATGCTTCCACGGCTATTCTGTGCTTTTGTAGAAAAATAATTTTTCTTTTTATTTCCTTGGTACATCCTGGGAGTTTTTGTTTGATAAGCATTTGCCACAATATCAAGTCCATCATCTTTTTTCTTTTGTTGAACTCTTCCCGATTCAGTTATCAAGTGGGCTTCAATGTTTTCAACATTGAATTGTTTTTCTTCTAGTCTGTATAGAACTTGGACAATGCCATCATAATCTTGAGGGAATTTCCTTATCAACTGAAAACACACAAGTACTTCAGGTAGATCAAATCCAGCTTCTTTAATCAGTTGTTTTTTCTCTTGGACTCTTTTAATAAATATTCCAATAGTTTCTTCATCAGGAGCAAATTTCAGTTCATAAAATTCGTCAATCAAACCAACCAGTCTGGCTCTTGAATTTGGCTCAAAATTCTGCTTTAAAATATTCCAGGCTTCTTTTCCATCAGAAGCATTAGCAATCAAGGTTTGGTATTTTCTTTCTACTCCTTGGTAAATTGTAGTGAAAGCCCTATCCTTCCTCCATTTAAATTCTCTAATATCTTTGGCTGTTGCCTCAGCTGGAAGATCAGGTTCATCTTCAATGATAAAATCCCAGCTTCCTCTATCAATCAGAAGGACCTTCATATCCACCTTCCATATATTATAGTTAAAAGCATTCAGCTTAGGAAAAGTGAAATTTGTATCAGTCATTTTCAAACTTTTAATGCGGCCCCAAAAGTTTAGCCAATTCTTTTTTCTTAAGTTGCTATAATATACAGCTAAAAGCTTGCTAGTAGGCCCATAACCTTTGTTGGGTGGAAGGAAGGACAGATGACACACACACCTCTTTCAAAGATTTTCTTTCTTTTTTAATCAACCAACACATATGTAAATTCTCTATTATTAATTTTTACACAAAAATTTACATATATATATATTTACAAAAATTTGTTTTATAATTAAATTCTAAAAAAATACAAATTATTTAAATAATTAAATTTATAAACAACATAGCATTTAATGAAATGATGATCAGGTGTAACAATTTGATAGGCCGGAGGTCGGGACATCAGAACATGGAGTATCGAATTAACGAGGTTATACTGTATATACAGTTGAACCTGTCTATAGCACACCCTCTTGGGATTCTGCAAAATAGAGCCTCCCTCTCTATAGCGCCTGATTTTAAATATGTAGTACGATGCGATTTACATTAAAAGTGACCTGTCTATAGCACCCTATTTTGGTGAGTCCCAAGAGGGGGTGCTATAGACAGGTCACTTTCAATGTAAAACGTTTACATCTTAATGTTTAAAATCGGGTGTTATTGAGAGGAAGGCACTCTTTAGAGAGGGCGCTCTAGACAGGTTTAACAGTTTATCTATATATACATGTTATATAAAAATATTATTTTATTTTAAATTATAATTTCATAGATTCAAATATTCTGATAAATCGACTGCCAGAGGTCCTGTCTATAGGTAAATTTCCGCGTAATAAAAACAACAATAACACTTGCGACATTTTTTTTTCTATTGTTTTTTCATGTGTTAAGCGTCTTTACGCAAATTTGGCCTTAAATACCCATTTCTTGATTTTTCGGGAAGCCATTGGGACCAAAAATCTTTTTGGTCGCAGTGGTTACAGCCTTCTCCACGCTGACGAGCGCCAACAGCATGAAACGCGTTTGTGGATGGCTTTTCTTGATTTATCAAGAAATTGGGTTGGCCAAATATCACGGAGCAAGCTAAATAAACGTTTAGTTTATTTTTGCTCCACTAGATGGCGCTCTGCCATCTAAAAAGCACATGTGCTCATGGTCAGGAGATGCCTTCTTTATTTTAATATATATATATATATATTTTAATTGGTATTTAAGAATATAAGCTTTTTATGCAATTATTTATTTATATTTTTATAATAATCCATGTGTAAATAAAATCAACATTAGCACAGAAATAAAGTGGTGTTCCACAGGACACTCTGGAGTCCAGCAGATAGCTGAACACACCTCAATTCTATCAAGGTAAGATTGTTGTTATCTTGTCAAGGGAGTCGGAGGGCTGAACCTTGGTTTTCGACTGCTACGATCCGGGATCGAAACCCGCTTCAGGCACTTTTTTTGTAAAAAAAAATGTTTTAATGGCCCCAGATTCTTGCAAAAGTCCAACCTCACCAGAGAGTGTAAGAAACTAAAAAGGGATCTAGCACATTTGTGATTGCAAAGTCGAACTGACTTTCACATGTGTAGACATGTGGTGCAATTACGGTGAAAACTGTCGCCAACTTCAGCCACCATGATTATCATGGCCTTTACCATATGTACTAGAGATAATAACAAAACAATCTTGTTAAATAAGGGTCTGGTATGTGCTTAGTTATGAGTATACTGTGTGTACTTGACAATAGTAATTTAGTAATTATTTAAAACATGCTGTGGTATTTTATCTCATTCAGTACTTTTGTCTGAAGATGGTAACAACACTGTTACCGAAACATCACACACTATTGATTGTTTTGGATTTGGTGTTATCTCAAGTGTGTATACTGTGTGTAGTTGACAATAGTAATTATTTAAAACATGCTGTGGTATTTTATCTCATTCAGTACTTTTGTCTAAAGATGGTAACAACACTGTTACAGAAACATCACAGACCTTTCATTGATTTGTATTTGGTGTTATCTCAAGTGTGTATACTGTGTGTACTTGATAATAGTAACTATTTAAAACATGCTGTGGTATTTTCTCTCATTCAGTACGTTTGTCTGAAGATGGTAACAACACTGTTACCGAAACATCACACCCTATTTATTGATTGGATTTGGTGTTATCTCAAGTGTGTATACTGTATGTACTTGACAATAGTAACTATTTAAAACATGCTGTGGTATTTTATCTCATTCAGTACTTTTGTCTGAAGATGGTAACAACACTGTTACCGAAACATCACACACTATTGATTGATTTGGATTTGGTGTTATCTCAAGTGTGTATACTGTGTGTAGTTGACAATAGTAATTATTTAAAACATGCTGTGGTATTTTATCTCATTCAGTACTTTTGTCTAAAGATGGTAACAACACTGTTACAGAAACATCACAGACCTTTCATTGATTTGTATTTGGTGTTATCTCAAGTGTGTATACTGTGTGTACTTGATAATAGTAACTATTTAAAACATGCTGTGGTATTTTCTCTCATTCAGTACGTTTGTCTGAAGATGGTAACAACACTGTTACCGAAACATCACACCCTATTTATTGATTGGATTTGGTGTTATCTCAAGTGTGTATACTGTATGTACTTGACAATAGTAACTATTTAAAACATGCTGTGGTATTTTATCTCATTCAGTACTTTTGTCTGAAGATGGTAACAACACTGTTACCGAAACTTAACACCCTATTCATTGATTTGGATTTGGTGTTATCTCAAGTGTGTAAACTGTGTGTACTTGACAATAGTAACTATTTAAAACATGCTGTGGTATTTTCTCTCATTCAGTACTTTTGTCTGAAGATGGTAACAACACTGTTACCGAAACTTAACACCCTATTCATTGATTTGGATTTGGTGTTATCTCAAGTGTGTAAACTGTGTGTACTTGACAATAGTAACTATTTAAAACATGCTGTGGTATTTTCTCTCATTCAGTACTTTTGTCTGAAGATGGTAACAACACTGTTACCGAAACTTAACACCCTATTCATTGATTTGGATTTGGTGTTATCTCAAGTGTGTAAACTGTGTGTACTTGACAATAGTAACTATTTAAAACATGCTGTGGTATTTTCTCACATTCAGTACTTTTGTCTGAAGATGGTAACAACACTGTTACCGAAACTTAACACCCTATTCATTGATTTGGATTTGGTGTTATCTCAAGTGTGTAAACTGTGTGTAGTTGACAATAGTAATTATTTAAAACATGCTGTGGTATTTTCTCTCATTCAGTACTTTTGTCTGAAGATGGTAACAACACTGTTACCGAAACATCACACACTATTCATTGATTTGTATTTGGTGTTATCTCAAGTGTGTAAACTGTGTGTACTTGACAATAGTAACTATTTAAAACATGCTGTGGTATTTTCTCTCATTCAGTACTTTTGTCTGAAGATGGTAACAACACTGTTACCGAAACATCACACACTATTCATTGATTTGTATTTGGTGTTATCTCAAGTGTGTATACTGTGTGTACTTGACAATAGTAACTATTTAAAACATGCTGTGGTATTTTATCTCATTCAGTACTTTTGTCTGAAGATGGTAACAACATTACCGAAACATCACACACTATTCATTGATTTGTATTTGGTGTTATCTCAAGTGTGTAAACTGTGTGTACTTGACAATAGTAACTATTTAAAACATGCTGTGGTATTTTATCTCATTCAGTACTTTTGTCTGAAGATGGTAACAACATTACCGAAACATTCACACTATTCATTGATTTGTATTTGGTGTTATCTTGTGGGGGCTGAAAGATTTCATTCCAGCCTACCGGGATGCCGCACCCCACCGTCGAGATATATAAACAGACGGCCGCCATAAATCACCAGGACGACCGCTGCGCCAGGAGGGCACAGCGGAGGAATCCAGAGGAAGGACCAGATGTGCATTCCGGGGTGTTGTCCTCTTTGTCTTCCCATGTGAATGTAGTTAACAAGAAACTTCAATAAAACACTAACTTGAGAGACTTTCTGAGCCATCGCTGGACCAGTAATTCGACACACCACATTGGTGAGCCGGACGTGATTGAAAAGAAAAAGCATACGAAGATTTCAAGAGATAAAGAAATGCAAAAAGTGATTCAAGCTTGAAAAGAAGCATCATCCAGGATATCGGGATATCATCTCAAGACTAAGATAAGTTTTTATATTATCTTCCTTGTTATTTTATCTCAATATTTTTATTTTTAACTTTATCTCTAAGCTGTTGTGTCGAATTTAAATTTACGTAAAATGGAAACAATAAATAAGCCTAGCGATACCTCAGAAATATGCAAAGTTAGTGTTAAAATACCGCCTTTCTGGGTTGAAAAACCTGAAATATGGTTCTTCCAGGTAGAAGCACAGTTCAAAATAGGTGGAATTATTCAGGAAGACACTAAATTTAATTATTTGATCTCCCAATTAGAACCTAAATATATAGAAAACATTTGGGACATAATTAATAGCAAAAGCGACAACAAGTACTCTGAATGTAAATCACGACTACTTGAATTGTTCAGAGAAAGTGAAGGGTTGAGAATTAAAAAGTTAATTTCAGGTATTGAGCTCGGAGACATGAAGCCGAGCCAATTATTACAAAAACTCAGATCCCTCGCTACCCCAGATATCTCTGACAATTTAATAAAAACTTTATGGCTTGATAAACTGCCCACATCCATAAAGAATATACTTATTGTAAGCGAAGAGGACATTAGCAAATTGGCCATAATGGCCGATAAAATAAATGAAATAAACTCTTCCAAAGAAATATATGATGCGGAAGTGCCTTCTTCATCAACAGATCGCTTGATCGCCAAATTGGAAGATCTTGAACGGCAGGTGTCCGAATTGAGACTGGATAGATCTAGATCTCGATCCAAAAATAGGACTCAGTCAAGACCGAGAAGTAATTCTCAAGGACCTTTCGATCCAAAAGGGAAATAATGCTATTACCATTTTAGATTTGGTCCTAATTGCTTGCAAAATAAATGCAGGTCTCCGTGCAGTTGGAAAGAGTCGGAAAACTCCAACCGGCGGACAGAGTAGCGACAAGCTCTTCTGCCGGCATTCAGGATTGTCGCAATATCCGATTATTTGTGACGGACAAAAACACAGGATTGTGCTTTTTGGTGGACAGTGGTGCTGATATATCTATAATACCTCCAAAGGATAAAACTAGGATGCCTAGCTCTGATTATAAATTATATGCAGCCAATGGTACAGAAATTGTTACCTATGGAACAAAGGTTAGAAATTTGGATATCGGACTTCGACGTCAATTCCAATGGCCTTTTGTAATCGCCAATACTAACAGAGCAATAATAGGAGCCAATTTTTTGAACAACTTTGGATTGATTATTGATATAAAAAATGGTTGCCTGTAAAGTCGGTTTTACGGGCGAAGATTTTACGTGACAACGGTAGAATATTTATTGATATGAATATAATTAAATTGCACAATAGGAACAAGGAATTGAATGAAAATAAGAATTGCACAAATTTTAACTATAGAAATATATTTTGTTTACTAAAACATTGTACATGTAAACTTAAACTTAACTAATTCCTATTTGAGTGATTTTGTTGAGGATAGGACGATGATAGGAGAAATATGAAATGAAAGGAAGTGTTTCTGCTGTAATGTGTCTTGCGAAAGTAAAGTCGATAGTTGTTCCTTTTAACGTAGTTGACTTAGAAACGTTTGATACGCAATCAAGATTATACGTATTTTTCATGAAATTAAGAAACGAGTTGTCAGGCTTTACGTTTTTGTTAAAATCACCACACAGAAGAATCGGTATACTATTTATTTAAGAGGCGTTGCTCGATGTCCTGGTGCGATGTCAAGACAATCCTCTTCATTCCACAGTAGTGTGTGCTGTCTCGCAGCAAGAACTTCAGACTCTGGCGTATATTCGGCGGAGATTGCTTCGATCCGATTAGCAGGATCATCTAGAAGGCCTTCATCTGATGGCAATGCAGGCTGCAGTCTTGACAAATCTATTTTGATATCGTACAAACGATATAGACTTGAATTTTGAAGTACATCTAACCATTCTTTGACCGTACGCTTAGACATGTACCCGCTGATGTAATTTGTTCTGTGTGCAAGATTCCTTTTGATGTTAACGTTGATAACATCGTCCTCTTCTAGATGGCGAGGCAAGCATTTTACCATGTCTTGTACGTTGACTGGGACGTTTATCACTTGTCCAATAATTCCATAAGAGAAATCATGACGCAGTCGACGCACTTGCATAAATGGAAGGCGCGGTGAGACCAAACGTTCACTGATAGGATCCAGAGGCGGTAGACCTGGAGGTATGTCAGGATATGAGAAGCCGTTGACCTTTGCGAGAGTAGGAAGCTTACGCTTATTCAGTGATTGTCTACAGGTGTTGCAAGACTTTGTATAATCCTCCTTGCGTAGCTGCCGATTTTCCTTAACGTACCAATCCGAGATTACCTTCAGTTGTAGTGCAGTGATGGTTTTAAGGTCATTCTTGAACCACAATCTGTCACAAACCGAGCAAGCATGGCCAAAATCGTTGTCCAGGAAAGTAGATTGAAATCTCCGTATTGACGATGACCATTTGGTATACCAGGTGGATTGTTCCAGTTGTATTGCTGTTTGGCTTGAAGAAGTAGTCGGTTGTACATCAGTCCGAGAAGATGCTGCTCTACGTTGTCGGAATTCACGTTGCCGTTGAGAGTTAGTTAGGGGAACGCTCGTTCTCTCCGCCACGACAGGAACGCTTGTTCTCTCCACCACAGAACAAGACGTTGAAGCAGGTGACTCTGACGTACCGCTGGTGAGGGCTATGTTAGCAGATTTACGTAGCTTGAACCTGCGTTGCCTCTCCGCAGCCGCTTTTGCAAAGGCTCTTACTTGTTCAGGAGTTCTGGTCAATGCTTTTCGTAGTCTGTACTCACGTTGTCGCTGAGCATTCGTTCTGGCGGTAGAGGTGGTGTGTGGAACAACGAAAGGTACTGCAGACGTTGACGGCACGATATCCTCCGTCTCCATTGAAGTACTGGAAGTTGAAGGCACCGTTTCCATTGTTTTGAGAGTGGTGATTCCTGTTGAACATTTGAAATTGAATGGATGAATTTTTAATTTTAAAGAATCAATTTGAAAATCAAAACACTTATTTAGATCGAAGGTTCAAATTTTTGCTAAATAAATTTGAAATTAAATAAAATTTGTAATTGTAAATGATGAAGTTGAAAATTAAAACATTTACTTATATTAGATGTTAAAATTCTTGCTCAACACAGTTTAAATAAAGTTTTCTTATATCTGCCACTTTTTCTTAATATTTGTAATTTTAAATAATCAATTCGAAAATCAAAACATTTATTCAGATCGAAGGTTCAAATTTTTGCTAAATAAATTTGAAACTATTTAAAATTTGTAAAATAATAATTAATTAATTAATTAATTTTAAACTAATAATTTACTTAACACTATCAACATTTATCAATAGTATGACATAACCTATAAACTCAGTTTCTCAACTTTTGTGTCAATCTAACAATTAATCAATCAATCATAGTTTACGATAATGAAATATCAGTGTACAATTATTTACCTTTATTGTTGTAGTTGTTGTAAATGACGAATCTAAGCACTCCACATTTTCACTACAGACACAGCTGACGATACTTTAACCACACGTGTGAACTTGTATTATGACGCTTTCTTGTTTTTCCAACGCCAAGAACGTTCGAGAAAGACAAAGACAGAGACAAGCATGCGCCGATTCAATGCGCCTAATTCTCTAGCGCTGCGCGCGCAGCTGCTCTCGTTCGGTGACTCATCGTAACGTTACCGGGCGTTACACTTTTTCATAAGTGACTCCCAGCCGCAACCTAATTTAAGACGTTGTCACGTCAAAAATAAACGCCTAATTGATGGAATAACTAATCTTTCCATAAGAGGCGCCATTCAGTCAATCTCAGACATGGGAAATATTAGCACTCTAAATTCATCATCCAAGGTCAGCGCTATCCTAACCAAATATCCTAACCTATGTAGGCCACCATCAGATTTTGTAGAAGCGAAACATAGCGTTAAGCATTATATTCCTACAAGAGGTCAGCCAATTCACTCAAAAGCCCGTCGTCTAGATTCACAGAGATTAACTCTTGCTAAGGCAGAATTTCAATATATGTTGAATAATGGAATAATTAGACCCTCAAATTCTCCTTGGGCGAGTTCACTACATTTAGTTTCAAAAAAGGACGAGTCACTAAGACCTTGTGGTGATTATAGAAGACTCAATGCAGTTACACTTCCAGATCGTTATCCAATCCCTAGACTGGACGATTTCCACCACATCTTAAAAGGTACTCGTGTGTACTCAAAAATAGACCTATGCAAGGCATTCTATCATATTCCAATTGCTGAAGAGGATAAACCTAAGACTGCCATCATTACTCCTTTTGGGCTATTCGAATTTAATGTAATGAGTTTCGGTCTTAGAAATGCTACTGCTACCTTTCAGAGATTCATGCATGAAGTCTTAAGAAACTTGGACTTTGCATTTGTCTACTTAGATGATATTCTGGTAGCCTCTAAAACGGAAGAAGAGCATTATAGCCACCTAGAAACCTTATTCAGCAGACTAAATTCCTATGGATTAAGAATCAATCTTTCTAAATCTAAATTCCTAGTACAGGAAATTGATTTTCTAGGATACCTAATTACCTCTCACGGTGTGAAACCACTCCCAACAAAGGTTAAAGCTATTCTAGAATATAAGAAACCAAAAACAGTTCATGAATTACGTATATTTTTGGGAATGCTAAACTTTTATCGTACCTTTTTGAACAATGCCGCAGAGACTCAGGCAATCCTTCATGAATACTTGAGGGGAGCCAAGAAAAAGGATAGAAGCGAAATAAAATGGAATAAAGAAGCTGAAGTTCAGTTTGAAAAATGCAAACAAGCCCTAGCTAATACAGCACTGTTAGCCTACCCCGATACTGAACTGCCTATCTCACTCTGTACAGATGCTTCAGATCGGGCAGTTGGATCAGTTCTCCAACAGCTTGACAATAATAATTGGAAACCAATAGCATTTTTCTCTAAAAAATTAAATCCGGCTCACCAATGTGGTGTGTCGAATTACTGGTCCAGCGATGGCTCAGAAAGTCTCTCAAGTTAGTGTTTTATTGAAGTTTCTTGTTAACTACATTCACATGGGAAGACAAAGAGGACAACACCCCGGAATGCACATCTGGTCCTCTCTCTGGATTCCTCCGCTGTGCCCTCCTGGCGCAGCGGTCGTCCTGGTGATTTATGGCGGCCTAGCGAGAGCGTTCTACGAAAACTGGATTGTTAGATTTGGAGCACCGCATACAGTGATATCAGATCAAGGAAAGCAGTTTACTTCTCAGCTTTTCAAAGATTTAACAACGCTGTGTGGTATCAAACTTCGTCATTCCACGGCATACCACCCTCAGTGTAACGGGAAGATTGAAAGGCTTCATAGAACCATTAAAACTGCCATTCGTGCCCACAATAGTATTAAGTGGACAGAAACGCTGCCAACAGTTCTCCTAGGCTTGCGTGCTGTGTGTTGTGTGTGTGCTATCAACAAAGATACCAACCATTCTTTGTCTCAGATGGTATATGGCAAAACCATCAGACTGCCTGGCGAATTCTTTGATGATTCTAAACATCACCTGCATGCTGAAGAATTTGTTCAACAGCTTCAAAAGCAAATGGAATTGCTCAAACCCTTAAATGAAAAACATCATTCGAAGACTAAAGTATTTGTTCATAAAGATCTGAAAACATGTTCACATGTATTTATCAGGACAGATCGAGTGAAGAAACCTCTGGAACCACCATATGAGGGACCCTTCCCAGTCCTTGAAAGAACAGACAAGTATTTCACACTCAAAGTGAAAGGAAAAAATGTTACCACATCGATTGACCGATTGCGACCTGCATACTTACTGGCAGATTCGGACAATATAACTGCAGAACACCCTGCTGCAACAAGACCCATCGTGTCGGGAGCGCTGCCTTCTACATCGTCCCAACAGAATCCTGACCCACCAGATGTGGAGAAGTACACAGAATTCCAAGGAACAGGATCAGCACCAGACCTGACTAGGACAAGATCGGGGAGAATAATCAAGAAACCCGTGAGATTTAAGGAGCAATAGACTATATTTCTCCTTATTTTATTTTCTTGCCTATATGATGATGTATATATATTGTAATTAACCACTTTGTGCACAAATCGCGACTTCGCCACTGGAAGGGGAGTACTGTGGGGGCTGAAAGATTTCATTCCAGCCTACCGGGATGCCGCACCCCACCGTCGAGATATATAAACAGACGGCCGCCATAAATCACCAGGACGACCGCTGCGCCAGGAGGGCACAGCGGAGGAATCCAGAGAGAGGACCAGATGTGCATTCCGGGGTGTTGTCCTCTTTGTCTTCCCATGTGAATGTAGTTAACAAGAAACTTCAATAAAACACTAACTTGAGAGACTTTCTGAGCCATCGCTGGACCAGTAATTCGACACACCACAATCTCAAGTGTGTAAACTGTGTGTACTTGACAATAGTAACTATTTAAAACATGCTGTGGTATTTTATCTCATTCAGTACGTTTGTCTGAAGATGGTAACAACACTGTTACTGAAACATCACACACTATTCATTGATTTGTATTTGGTGTTATCTCAAGTGTGTATACTGTGTGTACTTGACAATAGTAACTATTTAGGGGGGTCGGTGGAAGGCTGGTTAAACCGTTTGGTTTACGACCACTACGACCCGGGTTCGATCCCCGCATTGGACACTTTTTTCTGTATAAAAAAAAAAAAAAATGCTCCAATGGCCCCCCGATTCTTGCAAAAGTCCAACCCCACCAGCGAGTGCAAGTAACCAAAGGGGCTCTGGCACATTTGTAAGTGCAAAGTCGAACTGCTTTCATATGTGTAGACATGTGGTGCGCTTACAGTAAAAAGCAGTCGCTAACCACCCACCATGATTATCATGGCCTGTACCACGTGTACTAGGGATAAGCAAAAAAAAAAACTATTTAAAACATGCTGTGGTATTTTCTCTCATTCAGTACTTTTGTCTGAAGATGGTAACAACACTGTTACAGAAACATCACACACTATTAATTGATTTGGATTTGGTGTTATCTCAAGTGTGTAAACTGTGTGTACTTGACAATAGTAACTATTTAAAACATTCTGTGGTATTTTATCTCATTCAGTACTTTTGTCTGAAGATGGTAACAACACTGTTACCGAAACATCACACACTATTCATTGATTTGGATTTGGTGTTATCTCAAGTGTGTAAACTGTGTGTACTTGACAATAGTAACTATTTAAAACATGCTGTGGTATTTTATCTCATTCAGTACTTTTGTCTGAAGATGGTAACAACACTGTTACCGAAACATCACACACTATTGATTGATTTGTATTTGGTGTTATCTCAAGTGTGTATACTGTGTGTACTTGACAATAGTAATTATTTAAAACATGCTGTGGTATTTTCTCTCATTCAGTACTTCTGTCTAAGGATGGTAACAACACTGTTACCGAAACATTACACACTATTCATTGATTTGTATTTGGTGTTATCTCAAGTGTGTATACTGTGTGTACTTGACAATAGTAACTATCTAAAACATGTTGTGGTATTTTATCTCATTCAGTACTTTTGCTTATTTTTGCTTAAATCTTTTATAATAACACGGAAATGCAATACTGAAATAAAATGTTATCATTGTGGCTACATTTTATAAGAATTATTGATTTAAAAGCAAATTATTTGTAAATTTTAAAATAATTAAAATATTTCAATGCTGAAATTTAAAAAGAAAATAATATTATATATTTGCGAACGATGCCTAAATTCCCGCATAAAAAAAAAAAACAATAACACTCGTGACATTGCACAACAGCACTGCAAAGTGAAACTTGAACTAACAGAAACTAAAAGTGCGCAGGCGCGATCCTATCGGCTCGCGCCGATCGTCGCCACTTGCTGCCACTGTGATACCTTTTTAGCTGAAGTCGTATGTAAAAAAACATTCAACTGTCGAAATTCAAATTTTAAAATGGTCGAAATATCGGAAGTGTCGTATTATTGATTTTTCCGAATTACGGTTTGTTATTTGATAGGCTGTAGGTTTGGACATCTAAACAGGGTCGAATTATCGTATATTGTCGAATTAACGAGGTTCTACTGTATTTAAAATATTCCATGGTATTTTCTCTCATTCGGTACTTTTGTCTGGAGATGGTAACAACACTGTTACCGAAACATTACACACTATTCATTGATTTTGGTTTGGTCTTATTACAGTAGAACCTCCATGAGAGGACACATCTCAACAAAGTACACTTTTCATCACCAAAATTACCAGGTTTACTGATAGACACCTCTTCCTAAAGAACACTTTAGCTCTGCAAATCAGTGTACTTTACAGGGAGGTTTGACTGTACCTTGAATTTCTAGATTATATTGTAACGAGATATTTCTGTTTTCAGTAAATTTAAGGTAAATGTTTCTATTAGTAAACATGTGAATAATGTTATATGAGGGGAATGTAAATTATCTAGTTAGTTGTCACTCGCCATCAATGGATAAAATAGAACTGTGTCTAATCCTGACAAGCTGCTAGTATTTATCATATTAAGTATTTGGCTAACTTATATTTGGTGGCCATATGAATGTAACATAGCATTCAGTGCTATACAGCAATATTTAGTTAGTCCCTGGTGTATAAATTGGTAACATTGAACTGTGCAGGAGTGAGGTCAGCCAGGACCAGTGGTGGTAGTGAGCACCCCTCGGGTATGACATCATTTAATTTACCAATAAAATCAAAACAAACACAAGAATAGATGCAATGCAGTAGAACCTCCACGAAAGGACACTCCTGCTAGAGGACACCTCTCTATAAAGGACAGTTTCATTGACAAATTTACTATTTAGCAACTCTCCAACAAGAGGACACCTCTCTCGAAAGGACACTTTGTTTCTGAAAATAGGTGTCCTTTACAGAGAGGCTCTACTATGTACAGTAAAACCCCACTAATATGAACCCTGGATATAGCAAACCTTCCCTTATAACGAACCTAAGGTGAATCTTAATTCCATTCCATTGAAAATACCATCGTACGAACTTCCTGATTTTTAAAATAACGAAATACCCCTATGACGAACCTATTTTCGGTCCCAAAATAATAAAATCTATTTAAAATACTATGCTTATAACGAACTTAAAATTGTAATTAAAAAAAATTAAAACAACAAAATTTTGAGCATGTTTCACCTCGTGTATCGCGATTTCAAAAAATATTTAGCGGCATTATTTGTTTTTATTTATTACCAGTTGTAAACAAGACACGCTATATCCGATCTGGATAATTACGCGTGAAACTATTGACAATAATTATTTGTTCGATTTACATTCTATTTTTGCTGGTTATACTTTTTATTAAATAGAATATCTTTACATCCATTAAATTTTGAATAGAAAAAAATGCAAATGGCTTCCAAAATGAAAACAAAGACATTCTAAAAACGTTTTAACTAAAGGAAAAAAAGAAGCCATTTCCAAACTTTTCTAAGTGAAACAACACCGGAAAATTTTCAGAACACTTGTTAAAATAAGAAATATAACTTTTATATTAAAAGAAATAAAAAAGAAATCTATTAAAAATTGTTACAAAAGGAAATCAACCTCATCTTTTGCCGCGATCGCACGTGTTGAGCAGGAAAAAAAAAGTAAACATAACAGTTAATACTTTCCCAAGTAAAAATGTATTATATAATGTGATAATGGTCAGGATATGCCTTTTTTATTTTTAACCCTTAACTGGACGGGTTGGGTGGATTCCGCCCATGCATAAACTTAATATAGGAAAAATATATATTTTTCGTTTACTGAGAGCTAACAGCTTTGGTGTATTCTAATTTTGCAGTGATACAAACAATTTCCATTCATCGTTTAAAAATATAAGTTTTGGGAGGGCGGTTAAATTTGCATGTGTGGGCTGATTCCGCCCATGCCGTCCAGAAGCGTGAGAATTTTTCATGTTAGGGTTATAGCTGATTGCTCATTCTCGAGTCGCTTTCTTCCGCTATTTTTTAGCTTCCATTCATAAAATAAGACTTCTTTCTTTGGCTAAGTAGAATTTATTCTTTTAGATAAAAAAAACAACTTCCTTAATTTTTTTATCAAGGTAAGACTTTTTATTTTTGAAATTCTATTTATAATGGAAGACGAAATTTTGAATAAGAATTTTGACGGTGATTCTGAAACTGAAAATTATTCATTGAACGAATCTTCAGATGTCAGTACAGATGAGGAATGTGATTTAATTCTTACCACTGTTCAAATGTCTTCAAGTAATTGTTTTATTGGGAAAAATGGCTATAAGTGGAACAAGAAACATGCAATAATTGGAAGAACCCGTTCTCAAAACATAATTACACACTTACCTGATCTGAAAGGCCCTGCTAAACCGAAGCCAAATTGTGGCATAGATATATTCAACTTATTTTTTACTGCCGCAATTATAAAACAAATATCTGAATTTACAAATGCAAAAATTGAAGAATTTCGCCAAAGAATTTCAGATTTGACCAAAAGTACTTACTCAAATTTTACAAGTGAAATAGAAATAAGAGCATTCTTAGGTTTGTTGTATCTAGCTGTAGTTTACAAATCAGGTCATGAAAATGTAGAATCTTTGTTTGCCTCAGATGGAACAGGCCGTGACATTTCGCTCTGTAATGAGTGTGAAGCGTTTCCTTTTTCTATTACTTTGTATTAGATTTGATAATTTCAAGACAAGATGCAAAGAAGATAGACTCTCACCCATAAGAGATATTTTCCAAACCATTATTGAAAATTTTCAAAGTTGTTATACACCTGCTGAATACCTTACTGTTGACGAAATGCTTGTAGGGTTTCGGGGAAAATGTCCATTCAAAATTTATATACCCTCAAAACCTAATAAATATGGGATAAAAATAGTGATACTAGCAGACTCAAGAACACATTATATGTATAATGCAATGATATATACAGGAAAATCTAAAACTCCAAAGTCAAAAGAACTATCCCTGCCAACCCAAATAGTTTTAGATATTAGTCGACCACTTTGGAAGAGTAATAGAAATATTACAGCAGACAACTGGTTTACTTCAATAGAATTAGTTGATAAGTTGAAAGAACATGGCCTTACATATTTAGGAACCATGAGAAAGAACAAACCTCAGATTCCACCACAATTCCAACCGCATCCTAAAAGAGAATCAGGAACATCTATATTTTTGGTTTCTCTGGAACAAAAATTTAGTCTCCTATGTTCCCAAAAAAATAAAATCAGTAATCCTTATATCTTCGATGCATCATGACAATAAATGTGATGAAACAACAGGAAAACCTGCCATTATAATGGATTATAATCTAACAAAAGGAGGTGTAGATACCATTGACCAAATGGTCTCTAATTTTTCTACCTCTCGTCGATCCAGAAAATGGCCTTTGGCACTTTTTATGCCCTCTTAGATATCACAGCTCTGAATTCTTACATCTTCAACTATCAGATTGATAAAAAGGATCAAAAAGAAAGAAGTACCTTTATTGTTGATCTTGGAAGATCCTTGATTGATGAACACCTGGCCACACGTAATCTAAATTCCCTCCCGCTGGAATTACAGACGACAATAAAAAAATTCAAAAATAATGATGGTTCAAGTACATCAAGAGGATCTACGATGCCACAAGAATCTGATACTCCAAAAAGGTGCTACAAATGTCCATCAAAAAATGTGGGAAATGTGAAAACCTTATGCTCTGTATGTCAACTAAG
Organism: Cordylochernes scorpioides; assembly: GCA_030710605.1. Lineage (NCBI taxonomy): Eukaryota > Metazoa > Arthropoda > Arachnida > Pseudoscorpiones > Chernetidae > Cordylochernes > Cordylochernes scorpioides. The sequence goes on along the minus strand of CP092880.1, from coordinate 16,522,520 downwards.
CGTCTGTAAAAAACATTTCTTAATTATTTGTGAAAACTGTAAATAGATTATATTTAGAATTTTTAGAAGTCAAAATCTGTATATTAACATTTGTAATCATTAAATAATCTTTCAAATATTGATTTAATTCATTATTTAGCGCTTATTTCGTAAAGGTACATAAGTGGGTTGAATCTACCCACCCCGTCCAGTTACGTAAGAAAAAATCACCCGTCCAGTTAAGGACTTTTATTATTTATTTATTAGGATTTTTATAGGATTTTTTATTATTATATACACTGGTGTCCAAAAAATAAGAAACTTAACCAATATTGAAAAATCTCAAAAGCTAATTTATTAACAAATATATAATTTAGTATACAAATAGTTTGAACTATGGAGAATTTGACTAGCTATATGAAAATTAAAAAAATATTTGAAAAATGAAATATGCAAATTATTACCAACATACCCAAAGCTAAGGTTCCTGATCTTGAAGAAATAAGATATCAATAGGGAGTATGATCACCTCTAACAGCTATCAAGGTCTCACAGCGAGCCCTCATACTGTTTACCAGGCTTTGGAGGAGGTCCAGGGGTAGTAAACCCCACTCCTCGAATAGAGCAGTTCTTAGCTCAACAAGGGTTCTGGGAGAGGGGTGACGAGCTCCAATACGCCTCCCTAGAGCATCCCACACATGCTCTATTGGATTCAGGTCCGGAGATCTGGCTGGCCAATCCATCCTTCGAATATTCTCACTCTGGATATATTCATTGACTAGCCTAGCCCTATGCGGACGAGCATTATCGTCCATTAAAATTAAATTGTGACCAATTTGATCTCTATAAGGTTTTAGATAGGGCTCAAGGATCTTGTCTCTGTACCTTTGGGCAGTTAAAGTGCCCCCAGAAAAAATGTGAAGGGGTGTGCGTCTGCTAGAACTGATGCCAGCCCAGACTAAGAGACTGCCCCCTCTAAAACTGTCTATTTCCCTGATGTTACTGGAATGATAATGGGTTCCAGGCTCCCTCCAGATGAAAACTCGTCGAGAATCTGTGTTTAAACTAAATCTTGACTCGTCACTGAAGAGAACATTGGCCCACTGATAATGAGTCCAGGCGTGATGTTCCAAGCACCAATTCAAGCGGGCTCTCCTGTGACCAGAGGTTAAAGGGATACAGACCATTGGTTGTCTTGCATAAAGAGCACCTTCGTGAAGCCTTCGGTAAACGGCTTGTCTTGAAATTCTCGTTCCAGTAGCACTTGAGAGTTCATTAGAGAGTTGAATAGCTGTCTTCTCCCTATGGCGCTTGGCAGTTATGACCAGATAACGGTCTTCAGGGGTAGCTGTTTTTCTTTTTCTTCCAGAACCTTCTTTTCTTTTGATGGTTCCTGTCTCAATGAACTGTTTCCATATTTTGCTGACCACAGATTTATTCACAGTTAGCCATTTTGCTACTTCAACTTGTGATTGCCCTGCCTCCATTCTTCCAACAGCTCTCCATTTTAAATCATCTGCTAAAATATTTCGTAAACTTATAATTAACTAAGGATTAAATAAAATTATAATTGGACAATTCTTAGATGGGGTAAATGACACGCCAAATAGCACACTTATAAAGACAAGCAAAAATTAGCATATTTTCAATTTTACCGAATCGAATGGTTGCGATAAATAAATTCTACGACTTAAAATACCTAATTAAATTACTTTTTAGCTTTTAGCGTTGTATATTTTAAAACATATCATTAAAAAACAAAAGTTTCTTATTTTTTGGACACCAGTGTATTTTTTCTATTGTTTTTTCATGTGTCATGGGTTAAATACCCATTTCTTGGTTTTTCAGGAAGCCACTGGGACCAAAAATCTTTTTGGTCGCAGTGGTACAGCCTACTCCATGCTGGCGAGCGCCAAAAGCATGAAATGCGTTCGTGGATGGCTTTTCTTGATTTATCAAGAAATTGGGTTGGCCAAATATCAGGGAACAGGTTAAATTGATAAATATTTGATTTATATTCCACCAGATGGCGCTCTGCCTTCTGAAAAGAACATGTGCTCCTGTTCAAGATATGCCATTTTTTTATTTTTAATATCAACACCTGACCTTTTTATTTTATTTTTTATATTTTTTCTATTGTTTTTTAATGTTAAGCGTATTTGTTATCAATATCTTAATTCTGTTGTCAATGCCTAATACTAAATGTCAATTAATAAAACACATTTTGTGAGTTAAAAAAGTTATAATTCTTTATATATTCACAATTTAATTCAATAAATTTTAAAATAAGGATTGAATTTCAAAGTGAATAATTTGAGAAATGATTTGAAAACAAAACAAGATGTTTTAAAATGACAAAGGGGACTTTGTTCAAAAAGCACTCGTTAATTGTGTCGCACAATATTCAACAACAAAGAATTTCATTAAAAAATTTTGAATAAACCGTAGAACCTCCCTATGAAGGACACCTAATTGCAAAACCAAAGTGTCCTTTACGGAGAGGTGTCTTCTTACCAGAGAGTTGCTAAATAGTAAAAATGGTAAATTTGCAAGTGTACACTGTCCTTTATAGAGAGGTGTCCTTTAGCAGAAGTGTCCTCTCATGGAGGTTCTATTGTATTATTTTTATATCATGAATTACAATTTTTTATTTTTTAAGGTCTCTCATAAGAGATAAAACAATTATTTTCAGTGGTCACTGGTTGTTCACAGAGACATGGGAGATCTCAGTAGTAGGCTTATAAGGGAAATTCATTTGTGTCTTACAATGTGGTCTCTCATGGGAGACTACTGTATATAGTAAAATACATAATATATACAGTTGAACCTATTTATAGCGCCCCTCTTGGGACTCACCAAAATAGGGTGCTATAGAGAGGGGGTGCTATAGACAAGTCACTTTCAATGTAAAAGGTTTACATTTTAATGTTTAAAATTGGGTGTTATTGAGAGGAAGGTACTATTTAGAAGGGGTGCTATAGACGGGTTTAACTGTATATATATATATATATATGTTATAATAAATATTATTTTGAGATAGAAATTAATTGCTGGTTCTTTTGAGTACATGAGTACCTAATAGTATCGTTTGCAGTCGTGTCATTTTGAAAGAAAAGCAGAAGTATAACTATTTATTATCAAGTAGTTTTTATTTTAAATTACTTGAAGAAAATTACAATAAGACATTTTTCACAGTTATATGGAATTTATGAAATGAATTCTATATTAGTTAATTTCAAAAATAGGTTAGATAACTACATATTTACAGCAAGTATTAAAAGTCGGCGTATTCTAAAACTATGGTCAAAACACAAGTAGAATTATCAATGAATGAAAATAAAATATATTTTTTAAATTATAGAATATTTTTATATTTAGATTATATAATATATATATATGTGGCGACCACATTTTGCTTCAGCGAGCGTGAACTGGGACAAAGCTTCAATACACATACGGGCAGTAGTGTGGTAGCCTCACTACGCATGCTCGGGCGGAATCCGGGACACTCTGGCCATGTGCGTCGTCAACAACAAGGCTTGCATCCAACGGCCGTTACTTCTTTTATCTTTATATATTTCTGGCTTTAAATAAATAAATTTATTTTATAAAAAATAAGTATATCAGCGGTCACTAATAGTGGTCACTTTGTTTTAATTCCCTTAATTGACCAATTTCCTTACATTAATACTGAATAATAATAGAAATCATTAGATGATAGGTTCTTCTTATCATTAACATACATGTACCTCTATGTCTAATTTAAAAATCAAGACAAATCCTAGGCAAAGTTTTATTAAATATATATTCAAAGATATAAAATGATTTTAAAACATCATTATCACATTATATAATACATTGTTGTTGAAGATATTAATCTGTGATTTTAAATGTTTCTTTTTGACCAGTACTTTTGTTTTGTTTTTGCCTTTTTCCTAAAATGTTTCTTTCTTCTTCTTAATTATTATTTGTTCTATATGTAAAGCTTTGTTTTTTGATACTTGAATAAACAAATTCAAGTTTATTATATTTTTGTGTGCTTTTAAAGTTAAAACACAACAGGTTATGGACCCAACCACGCATTCACTGCGAAATATAAATAAAACGAAGCAACGGTAAGCCTAAAAAGAATTTTATTTTGTTTATTACGTTAAAATTTATATTAGTAATGGCTGGAATGGATAATATTAAAATGGGTATGAATATTCCCAAATTGGAAGGATTAATAAACTGGCCAGAATATAAGAAAAATATAAAATTGCTTTTAACAATAAACAAAGTAATAGGCGTTGTTGATGGAACATATAGAAAGCCAATAAAACAAGAAACAAATGAAGAAAAAGAGGCATATGTAAAATGGGAAAGTGAAGATGCAATATCCCAATTGTTATTTACAACAAGTGTGATGCCTGATGTAAGTCAACTAATCATTCCCTGCTCAAGTGCTAAAGATATGTGGGACAAATTGTTAAGTGTCTATGAGCAAAGCTCTGGTCAAAGATTAGACATGCTCTATAATCAATTCTTTAATTTTAAGAAGGATCCTACAGATGATATTTCAAAGCACATTTCAAAATTAGAAAGTTTATGGAATAATATGCAAAATGAACTTACCAAACAAGAAAATTTGAAATTGCCTGAATCCATGCTGATGTGCAGAATCATAAACACCTTGCCTGATGAATATTTTGATTTTAAAAGTGTTTGGGAATCAGTGTCTAAAGAAGAACGTTCTGTAGACAATCTCACACAAAGGCTTCGGTTACTCGAAATAAGAATTCAACAGCGAGATGAATGCAGCGCATCAAGTTCGACAGCACTAATGGCAAATGCATATGAAAATAAGCAAAATATGAAAGGAAAAGCTACCAAAAGTAATGAAAAATTTCAGGAAACAAGAGAAACAAGAGAATGTTACTTTTGTCATAGAAAAGGACACTTGGCCAAAGATTGTAGGTATGCAAAACAGAAGAAACTAAAGGAAAAAGAAAAGGATGAAACTAAATTAAAACTTAATTCAAAATTTTTTAAGTGAAAGTTTAATCAGTGAAAGATTCAATGAACAAGATGAAGACATTTGGATTGGTGACTCAGGAGCTACTAATCACATTACAAGAAATGCAAGTTTTTATACTTCTTATAAGGATTTTCCTACCCAACAGACTGTTAAAGTTGGAAGTAATGAAAAATTGATAGCTTATGGAAGTGGAACTATAACAATTGAAACTTGTGTAAAAGGTAAATGGCAAACTCACTACCTAACTGATGTATGGTATGTTCCCAATTTCAGTCGTAATGTGATGTCATTACAGTCCACATTGGATAAAGGGTTTGAAATGAAAATGGATAAAAAAGGTTGTAAACTTTTTAAGACAACAACTGGAGAAGTTATTGTAGAAGGGAAAAGACTACCAGGAGGCTTGTATGGTATGTTAATAACAAGTATCAAACCTAAAAATGCTGCAGAAGTCAATTTAGCCAAAACCCAAAATGTCAATATGCTACAACTATGGCATGAAAAATTTGGACATCAAAATAAAAGGCATGTTCAAAAATGGCTTAAAGAACAAGGAATAGATGCAGTCATGGACAATGAACCTTGCGAGGCATGCATTTATGGCAAACAACATAGACTGAGTTTTGGATCAAGAGAACAATATGCTTCTACTCAACCTGGAAACTTAATTCATGTAGATGTATGTGGCCCTATGCAGGAGGTTTCGAAAGGAGGGATGAGATACTTTGTGTGTTTCAAAGATGATTTTACAAAATACCGATCAGTGTATTTCCTAAAAGAAAAGTCACAAGTCATTGAAAAGCTAGAACAATTTCTCTTGGAAACAAAGACTACTGGACATATAGTGAAAGAAATTCTCACAGATGGAGGAAAGGAGTTTGTAAATAAAGAAACCTCAAAAATTACAAACAAGTATGGTATTAATCATAGGATCACAATGCCATATACTCCACAACAGAATGGTTCAGCAGAAAGGGAAAACAGGACTTTAATAGAAGCAGCTCGTTCAATGATATATGCCAAAAATATGAGCCTAAAGCTTTGGGCAGAGGCAGTTAATACTGCTACATATGTTTTGAATAGAACAGGACCAACACAAATTGAGGGAAAGACACCTTATGAACTATGGTTTGATAAAAAACCAGCAGTTGATCATCTTCGAATATTTGGAACTGAATGTTTTGTTCATGTGCCTGATGAAAAGAGAAGAAAGTTAGATGCCAAAAGCGAAAAAGGTATTTTGGTTGGTTATTGCAGTAACAAGGATGGGTATCGAATCTGGATGCCGAACTCAAACAAAGTTGTCACAAGTAGGGATGTAATATTCAAGGAAACTATACCAACATTTAGCCTTGATATTGAAAAGAGAAATAAGGAACTTTCAAGTAACCAGATTGATGAACAAAATGATACTCAAGATATTGAGAAAATTGAAAGCAATGTTCAAACATCAGACGTATACAATCTAAGAGATCGATCAAATATATCCAAACCTCAAAGGTATATTGATGCTGAAATAAATATTGCAGAAGGTCTTGAACCCAAGACATACAAAGAAGCAATGGATTCTCCAAATGCACAATTTTGGAAAGAAGCAATGAATGAAGAAATGAATTCTTTAACGGAAAATGATGTATACGAATGCACAACATTACCACCTGGGCAAAAACCAATTGATTGTAAATGGGTATTAAAGACCAAATTGAATTCTAAAGGAGATATTACAAGATATAAGGCAAGACTGGTGGCAAAAGGGTTTGCACAAAAGAAGGTTATAGATTATGAAGAAACATTTAGTCCTGTGGCAAGACATGACACCATAAGAACTCTTTTAGCAATTGCTGCTAATGAAGACTTAAAATTGGTACAGTTTGACATAAAGACAGCCTTTCTCTATGGAGACTTACAAGATCAAATTTATATCAAACAACCTGAAGGATTCAACAATGGAACAGATCTTGTATGGAAATTGAAGAAAAGTCTCTATGGACTTAAACAGTCACCAAGATGCTGGAATCAGAAAATAGTCAACTTCATGAAAGAAAGATGTCTGAAGGAAAGTACAGCTGACCCCTGTTTATTCTTCAGAAAAACAAATGATCATCTACTCATTATTGCCATATATGTTGATGATGGAATCATTGCTGGTACAAATGAACAGGAAATCAAAGAATTTCTTGATGAACTAATGTTTTCATTTAAGATCACAAGTGAACCATTAAATTACTTTTTGGGTATTGAGATAGAGCGGCAACCGGATGGGTCAATCTTTATAAATCAAAAGGCATATATAAAAAGAATTCTTGAGAAATTCAATATGTCTCAAGCGAATAAAGTGGGAACACCAACTGATAATTCTACTGTTCCTGGGGAAGCAGAGATTCTAGAAAATGTTCCCTTTCGTGAAGCGATTGGTAGTCTGATGCATCTGAGCTGCTTAACAAGACCCGATATCACTTTTGCACTGAATAAAGTTTCTCAAAAACTTGCAGCACCAACAATATATGACTGGGAAGCAGTTAAATGAATCTTCAAATATCTACTGGGTATGAGGAACATTTGAAATCTGATTAAGGGGAAGTGTTGAAGATATTAATCTGTGATTTTAAATGTTTCTTTTTGACCAGTACTTTTGTTTTGTTTTTGCCTTTTTCCTAAAATGTTTCTTTCTTCTTCTTAATTATTATTTGTTCTATATGTAAAGCTTTGTTTTTTGATACTTGAATAAACAAATTCAAGTTTATTATATTTTTGTGTGCTTTTAAAGTTAAAACACAACAATTGTTTACTTGGAAAAATGGCTATGACACCTTGTTGCTTCAAAGCATTCTTCAAGCATTGCACCATTCAAATAAAGTTAGTGATTTTCTTCCATTTCATTTTCCCACATATTCTTCCAGGTCTAGATTTCGTTTTTTTTTTTAACCTGTCATGCAAAACATTGCTGACTTTAAAATCACCATAGTTAATGGCATAAAAATAGTTTTTGTTTCATCACGGGACCATTTATTTGGATTTTTTTTTTTTTTAGCCCTAAAACGTACGATCGCTATCGCGGCAAAAGTTGAGGTTGATTCCTCTTTGTAACAATTTTTAATAGCTTTATATTTTATCTTTTATAATAGAAAAGTTATATTCTCTTATTTTAATATGTTCTTAACATTTTGCCTGTGTTGTTTCACTTTGAAAAGTTCTGAAAATGGCTTTTTTTTTTTTTAAAGAAATAACGCCTTTGTTTTTAAAATGCCTTTGTTTTCTTCATTTTGGAAGCCATTTGTATTTTTATATTTCAAATTTAATGGATGCAAATATATTCTATTTAATAAAAAGTACAATGTGTTAAAATTTATACAACATACAGCAAAAATAAAGTGCAAAATTCAAAACAAACAATGCCGCTAAATTTATTGTTTTGAAATCGCGATCTGCGAGCTAAAACATGCTCAAAATTTGGTTGTTTTAATTTTTTTTTTAATTACACGTCTAAGTTTGTTATAAGCATAGTATTTAAAATAGATTTTATTATTTTGCGACCGAAAATAGGTTTGTTATAGGGGTAGTTCGTTATTCTAAAAATCGCAAAGTACGTTATAACGATGGTATTTTCAATGGAATGGAATTGGGAATCGGCGTGGGTTCGTTATAAGGGAAGGTTCGTTATATCCAGGGTTCGTATTAGCGGGGTTTTACTGTATATATATTTTTAAATAGACCAATCAATAAATAGATCTTTAATTAAAAAGGCATATTTCAGGTCAAAGTATAATTTATTCACCAATATTTCAGTTAGCTATTGACGTTATGTGGCGCTGAGATTGTTGTTGACATAAATATGTTGTAATACCTGAAAAGGGTTGGTGTTCAGCCAACTGAAATATTGGTAAATATATTATATTTTGATCGAATATTTGCCTTTTTAATAAATAAATATATACAGTAGAATCTCTGAGAGAGGACACTCGCACTAGAGGACACCTTTCTATAATTGAGTTTTCATTTGCAAAATTGGTAATTTTGCAATTTAGCAACTCTCCAGTGAGAGGACATCTCTCCCTAAAGGCCTCTGGTATGTGTTTAGTTAGGAGTTTATGAAACTTATTTTATAACCATTGACCCTGGCTTGGTGATAAATAATTTTGCTTGGTTCAGAATGTGAGGAGATATCAACCTCACATTTGGTCAGGTCCACAACTTGCAGCATGTAATGGAAGGATATGGATTGTACAATTTGAAACATATGAGGTGACTAAACCAAATAAATGTGGGGGGTAACAGTGTTGTTACCATCATTTGTACTTTTGTCTGATGAGGGTAATAACGCAGTCACTGAAACACCACAGAATTTATTAATTTGGATTATAATAGTAGTAAAACGTTTGTGAATCACTCATCATAAATTTACCATCATATTCACCAGCTATAAACACCTCTTAGGAAAATTGTGATGTTTCAATATATCTCTTGTGGATCTCATGAAATTCTGTTGTTGTTTCTTATCCCCTTGTGTAAGGATTACACAAATTCCATGAGTTCATGCTCCTCAAGCTGTTTTATTGTGAGCAGTGACTCTTATAAAGGTCCTGTTTAGTGCAACTAATGCAAGCCAAAATGTGTTCTGGAGCT
>CP092880.1:16476607-16512801 GCA_030710605.1 Cordylochernes scorpioides | reverse complement strand
ACAGGTGCCAAGATACATTTTGGGCAAGTGGGGTAGACTGTTATTATTTTCTATCTTCAATGGCTTGAGATGGCCTGTTCTAAATCATATTAGTGTTGTTTGATGCTGTCTATTTCTGAGGTTCAGATATCTTCCTGGGTCCAGTCCACTGTTCCAACTGTTCCTTCGCGTTGGTTCCCTGCGTAAACCTCAGAACCTCAGAGGTCCTTGATTCGTCGGCAGAATCAGGGAGTACTGTGAACAAAGGGTTCGAGGGCCAAAAGGGGGGGAGTCCTATTGGAGCAGAGGAAGGGTTTAACTAAGTCCGAACGGGAGGTCTCGGTCAGCAACCTTGCCATGAACTCTCGGAGACACCTGTGGGTTTGATTGGTCGACCCCATGGAGCCAGACCATAATGGCGGGCGCGAGGGGCCAAACAATGGCCGCTCGGTGCATGGAGAATGCATCATTCCCTTTTGGCTGGTGACCTAGATGGCAGCAATGGGTGTGCTATCGCGCGCCGGTTTATGGACCTTTGAGGTCTGGGAAACCATTATTGCTCCAAGTCTGTTCCAACTGCTTTGGGGGGATCCTCCAGTTCTTGTTTATTTTTGTTTCGGGTACTATCTCTATTTTGTTGGGTGGAAGGATGGACAGAAGGCACACACACCTTTCTTAAAATATTTTCTACTTTTTAATGAACAAAAACATATGTACCCCTCTGAAGAAATTATATTTATTTTTACAATAAAGTTAAATTAGAGACTTTTAAAAAATTATATAAACATATTTACAAGAGAAAAACTAACCTGAGAGCATCTAGCTTCTCTGCCCAAAAAAGAACAAACTATTATTTCTAACCAACTAACCAGACATATGCAAATTCTCTATTATTAATTAATTTTTACACAAGAATTTACATATATATATTTACAATTTTTTATAATTAAATTTAAAAATACAAATTATTTAAATAATTAAATTTACAAACAACATAGCATTCTATATTTAATGAAAAGATGATCAGGTGTAACAATCGGCCCCATGATCATCATTTCCCATGATTTACAACATGATAGCTATATTTACACAAAATTATAAAGAGACAGAATGAGACAAATAGGAATCTAATTATTGAAAAATTTACAACTGGTGAAAAAATGTCAGTGTAATCTATTCCATATTTCTGTCTATAACCTTGTGCTACAGGCCTAGCTTTATATCTTTTTATATTATTTTTATCATCCCTTTTTACGCTATATACCCATTTATTACCTAATATCTTCACACCTTGAGGTGGGGGATCTACTAATTTCCATACTTTCCTATCTTTCATCACCTTAAGTTCATCCTCCATTGCCTTAATCCAATTTCTTTTTTCCTGTGATTGTTGTACATCATTAAAGTTTTTAGGAAGTTCTACATTATAGATTTCCTCATGAAAAATACTTTCGTACAAATCATCTTCTAAACAATTTGTTTCTATTTTAACTTCATTTTCCTCGCTTATATCTGGTTTTTGTGGTCTAAATGAAAACATTTCAGAATTGAATTCAAGCTTTTGTGTTTCACAATATTTTTGTACATCATTAAATGATCTTAATTTTTGATCACTAGAAGGAGGGTAATAGTATACATCTACTCTTGATCCTGTCTTTCTAGGTATTTCTAGTCTTTTCCATTTAGCTATGTCTATTGGTGTAAGTGTATGTAAATTATGGTTATCACTATCATTATTTTCATAAGGGTAGTTATCATCCTGTGGGTAAAAAACATATTGTACTCTAGAAGCAGTACCAAACAAAGTATCCACACCCTTCTTAGCTTCATCAATAAATACATGAATGGTTTCTATTACTTTTCTATCTGCTGGCAACCAGATTCTATAACCTTTTGTTTTGGTTGCATAACCTACCATTATGCCTGAATTGGCCTTAGGTTGTAACTTATTTCTTTTCATTTTAGGGACATGTACATAAGCTAATGAGCCAAAAATTTTAAAATGTCTTACAGATGGTTTATGTCCTGACCATAATTCCATTGGACTTACTCCTTTTGTTAGGGCATGTTCACATCTGTTTTTGGTGTATACAAAGGTATTTAGGGCTTCTGCCCAGAATCTGGGTTGTAACCCACTATCTAAAAGCATTGCTCGAACACCTTCAATAGCAGTTCGATTAAACCTTTCAGCTATTCCATTTTGTTCAGGACTATAAGTTGATGTTCTTTCTATTTTAATACCCAAATTTACTAGAAAATTTTCAAATTCTTTGTTACAGAATTCTAATCCAATATCTGTCCTAATACATTTTAATTTGGCATTTAATGCTCTCTCAGACTCATGCAAGTATTGCTTAAAATAGTTAAAAACTTCTGACTTTTCTTTTAGGAAATAAACATTAACCTTTCTAGAGTAGTCATCTATGATAGAAAGAAAATATCTACTGCCACCAAGTGATCTCACTGGTGCAGGACCCCAGATATCCATATGCACTTTTTCTAAAGGTTTTCTAGTCAGAATTGTATAGCTAAATTTAAATGATGATCTGGTGATCTTCGCTACTTTACATACATCACATGTGGTTGGATTACCCTGAACTTTTTCTAATCCTTTGACAGTATTCTTTTTACTCATAGAATTAAGTATTTCTGAATATGACAAAATCTCTTATGGAGAAAATTAAGATTTGAGTTATAAGAAATTGAATAATTTTGAGCTTTGGCTCTATTAGGGTATCCATTTACAATATATAATTTATCTACTAGTCTTGCTGTGAAAAAATATTCTCCATTATTTTTAAATATTGTCATTTTACCGTTTTTCCATATTATCTTATTTCCTGCTATGTCTATGCATGATCCACTAATGAGATTCCTTCTCATGTTTGGTGCATATAAAACATTAAGTAGAGTTACCTCTACAAAGGTGTTATTAATGTCTCTTAAAACAAAGTTAATATCTCCCTTACCTAAGATTGTTGACTTGCAGTCGACATCTCCAATCAAAGCGTCCATCGGGGGGATATCCTGATAGTTCACAAACCAGTCCTTTTCTTTACAAAAATGAGATGTAGCTGCGCTGTCTATCAGCCATTCTCCCCATTCACTAGTTGGATCACTTGCTTTTTCACTAATGTGGTGGAAGCTTAGAATTTCTGAGTGAAATGCAGAAGATTTTCCCCTGTAGTTCTGATCCTTTCTGTAGTGTTGCCCTTGAGAGTTTTTTTTTCTAAGAAAACAGTCTTTTATAAGATGGCCAGTTTTCCCACAGAAGGAGCAATTCCTTATATCATAGGTTCTTGCTGTTCTTGGATGCACTGTTAGCTCCAGCATTGCTACCACTGCTATACTGTGCTTTTGCAGAAAAATAATTTTTCTTTTTAATTCCTTGGTACATCCTGGGAGTTTTTGTTTGATAAGCATTTGCCACAATATCAAGTCCATCATCTTTTTTCTTTTGTTGAACTCTTCCCGATTCAGTTATCAAGTGGGCTTCAATGTTTTCAACATTAAATTGTTTTTCTTCTAGTCTGTATAGAACTTGGACAATGCCATCATAATCTTGAGGCAATTTCCTTATCAACTGAAAACACACAAGTACTTCAGGTAGATCAAAACCAGCTTCTTTAATCAGTTGTTTTTTCTCTTGGACTCTTTTAATAAATATTCCAATAGTTTCTTCATCAGGAGCAAATTTTAGTTCATAAAATTCATCAATCAAACCAGCCAGTCTGGCTCTTGAATTTGGCTCAAAATTCTGCTTTAAAATGTTCCAGGCTTCTTTTCCATTAGCAGCATTAGAAATCAAGGTTTGGTATTTTCTTTCTACTCCTTGGTAAATTGTAGTGAAAGCTCTATCTTTCCTCCATTTAAATTCTCTAATATCTTTGGCTGTTGCCTCAGCTGGAAGATCAGGTTCATCTTCAATGATAAAATCCCAGCTTCCTCTATCGATCAGAAGGACCTTCATATCCACCTTCCATATGTTATAGTTAAAAGCATTTAGCTTAGGAAAAGTGAAACTTGTATCAGTCATTTTCAAACTTTTAATGCGGCCCCAAAAGTTTAGCCAATTCTTTTTTCTTCTTAAGTTGCTATAGTAAACAGCTAAAAGCTTGCTAGTAGGCCCATAACCTCTGTTGGGTGGAAGGATGGACAGAAGGCACACACACCTTTCTTAAAATATTTTCTACTTTTTAATGAACAAAAACATATGTACCCCTCTGAAGAAATTATATTTATTTTTACAATAAAGTTAAATTAGAGACTTTTAAGAAATTATATAAACATATTTACAAGAGAAAAACTAACCTGAGAGCATCTAGCTTCTCTGCCCAAAAAAGAACAAACTATTATTTCTAACCAACTAACCAGACATATGCAAATTCTCTATTATTAATTAATTTTTACACAAGAATTTACATATATATATTTACAATTTTTTTATAATTAAATTTAAAAATACAAATTATTTAAATAATTAAATTTACAAACAACATAGCATTCTATATTTAATGAAAAGATGATCAGGTGTAACATATTTCTTTAAAAGTAAGTTTTTTTCTATGGCAAGGGTTCTTTTGTGCCTTGATTAAAAATGCTAGGCCACCCCGTGGGGTGATAGATATGGTTAGCCATAAGGAAATTAATTTATTGAATTAGTCTCTAACCTCTTTAATTCAACACCCCAAGGCTTCAAGCTGTTGGTTGAGTTAAAAACACAAGGTAATAAGACCAAATAAATTAATAGTGTGTTACAGCGTTGTTAACAACGCTGTTACAGAAAGTTGTTGTGAAATGAATAGCATGAAATGCCTCTTTTCAGTTATTAGATAGCATGGTGTTCCATATCTATGATTCCATTTATGTTGCACTGCAGAATGCTCAATTTCTTGGAAGCTGCAAAGTTTGAAGTTTGTGGAGACTGTATTATAATTATCGGACAGAACCCTCTACCTAAGTCCTGAACGCGCCCCTATTTATTCTGCGCGACAGGCGATGCAGCATGCAAATCAACATCTGATCTCATGGAAAGGGGTGTAGGGGTCCAGCTTTCGTTGATCATGGCACCATGATCCAGGCACACATTGGTGAAAGTCTGACTTTGCCTGTAATTTGAAGTCGTTCCTAACATGGAAGCAGACGCCTTTGCTGCCGACTCTAGCATGAGTACAGAGGTAGCTCCTCCGTATCCCTGGAGTGGGACCCTTGCTGAGGTCTATCAAACGGGTCAGTTGAAGTTAGAATTTTTAAAGAGGTCTACTCCTCTTCTAACAATGCTGCTGTTGGTCCGCGACTGCTTATTCGTTGGAGTTATTCTGCTTGTTTCGCAGCTGGCCTTCATATCTGAAGGTCTATCCACCACCTGGGGACGCGCCCTGTAGCAGTCAGCTCTGCCTACCAACATACAAAGGGGGACCAATAAATAAGGTGAATTATCTTATTTCTTAAAAATTAAAAAAGCAAAAATAATTTAAACCACAGAATATTAAAATATAACATCTAGAGACTATTTAAGGTGTTCTGTTTTTTTTTCCCACGCGCGGCGCGAGACTTATAAATAAACTAAAATGGAAGCTCCCTTGAAGGATTGAGCCACGCTTGAACAACGTGCAGTTATTCGTTTCTTGAATGCAGAAAGTATTCAAACATCTCAAATATGCCAAAAAATGAAAAATATCTATGGTGAGTCTTGTTTGTCTAAAAAAAAACATTTATAAATGGGTTAACGAGTTCAAAAATGGACGAATTACATGTTCCTCAAGTCTCAACGTTTGGCCGATAAAGTTTTGTTAACAATTTTTTGGGATGTTGATGGACCAATCGTCTTGATTTTTTATCCTCAAGGCAACGTGTGAACAGCGACCTTTATTGTGACATTCTTGTAAATAAGCTAAATCCCGGTATAAGAAACAAAAGAAGAGGGAAGCTTAGTAAAGGTGTTCTCTTCCTTCATGATAATGCAAGGCCGCATACATCATGTAAAACTATATCTACAATCATTAAATTAGGTTTTGAAGTTTTAGAACATCCTGCATATAGTCCAGACCTAGCCCCCTCTGACTATTTCCTTTTTGGACTACTAAAGAAGGAGTTAAAGGGAAAGCGATTTGACTCGGATGAAGATGTCCAGAAAGTGGTGCAAGATTTTTTTCACACGCTTCCTAAGAGTGCCTATAAAGAGGGTATTTACAAGTTGCCAGAACGATGGAGACGATGTATAGAAAGCCAAGGTGATTATTTTGAATAAATCAAGTCCTAATTTTTAATATCGTTCTTATTTTTTTAAATAAATTATAATTCACCTTATTTATTGATCCCACTTTGTACTTTGCTATTTATACCAAAATACCCATAGGTAGATAAACTGGGAAATTCTTTCAATGATTTACAGAGAGGTTATTGCATTTGCCCATTTATTAATTCAAAGGGTGTGTTTCTTACCTCAATTATTTTTCATTAAATGTTGTATGAGAAATATTTTTAAAAAGAAAGACAAATTTATCTCAATTTGAAACATTGTGTGCAAGTTCTTGGAATCAAATGATTAATAATGTGTTTCAATAAGAGGAATTTGTTAATAAATATTTCACACTTCTACAAACTAAACCAGGAAGTTTTAAATTTAAAATACATTTGTGAAACTTTCTAATAGCTGGTCTCAACTTTACACCTACCAATTTAATCTCAGATTAAAATATTTCATTCACAGAATTATATTTTTTCAAATTTGATTCTGAAAACAATATATTGGTGGTAAATAGATTTTTTAGCTTTCTGTGGGTGTGATATTTTCTTTATATAAAGCTGTGATTTAAAATATCTCTAGTTGATATGGGAGTAGCTCATTATTAATTAAACAATTATATTACCTCCCTATCAATAGACGCCAAGATGTGTCTCCATTCTAGAAATCCCCCAGAAACAGGCAATACCAAGAAGAAAAATTTGATTATGAAGACATAATGAACAAATATTTCAAACAAGAAATAGAAATTCTTCCATATAAAAATAGAAGAGCCAAATTATCTTCCAAAAAGGGTCAGTTTCGGCCGCGAGCTGCTCTACAAGGAATTCGACAGCTCAAAGATGCCAAAGGAGCTTTCAAATAGTGAATGGAAAAACATGGCAGAGGATGCTTTGTTCCTGAAGGAGGACAAAGAACGATCAATTCCTTCCCATGTACCCAAATACTTCTTCCAGCCTTCAAAAACCCGGCCACCCTACAGTGTAAAGAAGCAGTTGAAAGAAGTTGCTGTTCATCTGGAGAGCCACAAAACAGATGTGATATGCCAATTGGGGGCCAGAAGATCTAGAAAGGCCAAGAAACGGGAGTGCCATTAAGAGCTCTGGCGATCATCAGAACTTGAACTGAGACAACTTGAGGCCAGCAAGGAGTCTGAAGACATATAGTTCCGTATTGCTCCCTGAAGATCAGTTTCCAACTACCCTCTAAATTCCTGGCATTTAATCTTGATAAGATTATAATAAATTTTTCTGAAGAGGAGAAAATGAAGATCAAAATTCAATCCTTACACTAAAGATGAACGAAAGAAAGCAATATAATATCAATATAAAAGGAAAAACATGAAGGGATCTAGGAATTCCTCTGGGACAGGGGGCCGGCGAACCCCAGCAGAGAAGCTCAACGTACTCCTCTGGGACAGGGGGCCGGTGAACCCCAGCAGAGAAGCTCAACGGACTCCTCTGGGACAGGGGGCCGGCGAACCCCAGCAGAGAAGCTCAGCGGACTCCTCTGGGACAGGGGGCCGGCGACCCCAGCAGAGAAGCTCAGCGGACTCCTCTGGGACAGGGGGCCGGCGAACCCCAGCAGAGAAGCTCAACGTACTCCTCAGGGACAGGGGGCCGGCGAACCCCAGCAGAGAAGCTCAGCGGACTCCTCTGGGACAGGGGGCCGGCAAACCCCAGCAGAGAAGCTCAACGTACTCCTCTGGGACAGGGGGCCGGCGAACCCCAGCAGAGAAGCTCAAAGTACTCCTCTGGGACAGGGGGCCGGCGAACCCCAGCAGAGAAGCTCAACGTACTCCTCTGGGACAGGGGCCGGCAAACCCCAGCAGAGAAGCTCAGTGTACTCCTCTGGGACAGGGGGCCGGCGAACCCCAGCAGAGAAGCTCAACGTACTCCTCTGGGACAGGGGGCCGGCGAACCCCAGCACAGAAGCTCAACGTACTCCTCTGGGACAGGGGGCAGGCGAACCCCAGCAGAGAAGCTCAACGGACTCCTCTGGGACAGGGGGCCGGCGAACCCCAGCAGAGAAGCTCAACGTACTCCTCTGGGACAGGGGGCCGGCGAACCCCAGCAGAGAAGCTCAACGTACTCCTCTGGGACAGGGGGCCGTCGAACCCCAGCAGAGAAGCTCAGCGGACTCCTCTGGGACAGGGGGCCGGCGAACCCCAGCAGAGAAGCTCAGCGGACTCCTCTGGGACAGGGGGCCGGCGAACCCCAGCAGAGAAGCTCAACGTACTCCTCTGGGACAGGGGGCCGGCGAACCCCAGCAGAGAAGCTCAGCGGACTCCTCTGGGACAGGGGGCCGGCGAACCCCAGCAGAGAAGCTCAGCGGACTCCTCTGGGACAGGGGGCCGGCGAACCCCAGCAGAGAAGCTCAGCGGACTCCTCTGGGACAGGGGGCCGGCGAACCCCAGCAGAGAAGCTCAACGTACTCCTCTGGGACAGGGGGCCGGCGAACCCCAGCAGAGAAGCTCAACGTACTCCTCTGGGACAGGGGGCCGGCGAACCCCAGCAGAGAAGCTCAACGTACTCCTCTGGGACAGGGGCCCGGCGAACCCCAGCAGAGGAGATCAACGGACTCCTCTGGGACAGGGGGCCGGCGAACCCCAGCAGAGATATACCACCACGGGTCGCTCTGGAACCGGGGTCTAGTGGACCCCAGCAGGGAAGAAGCTCCAGAGTCTGCTCTGAGAAAGAAACTAGCGAACCACCATCAGAGAGGAAGTCACAGAAACTAGCCTGGGACCTGAATCTAGAGGAATACCTGAAGAGGAAACTCCACAGACTAGACTGAAGGACGGTAGAGCACCAGCTGACCCGGGGAAGTTCAAAGCCATCACTTCAATGATGGATCTCAAAATGTAAACAAATATGATCTTTACATCTTCTTACTTCTTTCCTTCGTGATCTAAAATATTTCCAAATTAAATAAACATTGAGCCTGGAAATGTAAAATTAGATGAAGAAAATAAATTAGAAAATTAACTTTTTTTATCATTATATATTTTTTAGGTTAGTTTTTGCAGAATATTTATTTTTTTATATACGAAAAAAACGAACAAATTACATATCTATTAAACAGTACTAATGCTATATCTAGTTTCATATATATTATAAATATATGATTTGGATGTTTGATATCAAACTAATAAAAATAAAATTTAAAAGTTGAGGGCGTGCTATAGAGAGGTCACTCTCAATGTTAAATGTTTACATTTTAATGTTTAAAATTGGGCGCTATTGAGAGGAAGGCACTATTTAGAGGGGGCGCTATAGACAGGCTTAACTGTATATATATGTTATAAATGAATGAGATTTTCTGCTTGAATTTGGATCATGTTGAGATTAATTGAGGATTATGCTATGTTAATGGAGTCGTGGTCAATAATCTTGAAAATATAAATAGTTTGATCAGTAATTTAATTGAACTAAAGGATATATATAAAAACATAATTTGGTAGAAGTACTGCCTGGCTTAAAGAGATTAGAACAAGGAAAAACAAAAGATTATTTACATAATGTACAAAAGGTTTGAGCCGGCCAGCGGGGAACAACAACAACAAGTTTTTATAATGAAAATGGCGACCTCTGGTGGTCGATTTAGCAGAGTATTTTATCAATGAAATATATTTAAAAACATATTTTTATATAACATATGTATACTAGACTAATGACCCGGCTTCGCCCGTGAATTACCCCGAGTGCAATTTCCTTCATACTGAAAGTACATAAATAATAGTAGAAATGCCATAGGATAGCAATACAGAAGTAACACATAAACCACAGATAAAAAGTGTGTGTGATGGCAAAAATTGTATTATATTAGTGTTTTGGTATTTGATTTAATTATTTTTTGCAATCCATTTAGTTGTTTCAAAATCAATATAGTTTACAATAGATGGCAGCTTTTCCACCCAACCCCCGAGGTACCAGCCCCAGGATTTGGTCTTATCTCAAGTGTGTATACTGTGTGTACTTGATAATAGTAACTATTTAAAACATGCTGTGGTATTTTCTCTCATTCAATACTTGGTCTTTAGATGGTAACAACACTGCTACCGAAACATCGCACACTATTCATTGATTTTCGTTTGGTCTTATTACAGTAGAACCTTCACGAGAGGACACTCTCACTAGAGGACACCTCTCTACAAAGTACACTTTTCATCACCAAAATTACCAGTTTTACTGATAGATACCTCTTCCTAAATAACACTTTAGCTCTGCAAATAAGTGACCTTTACAGGGAAGTTCTCCTGTACCTTGAATTTCTAGATATTGTAACGAGATATTTTTATTTACAGTAAATTTAAGGTAAATGTTTCTATTAGTAAACTTGTAAATAATGTTATATGAGGGGAATGTAAATTATCTAGTTAGTTGTGAGGAAAACATCACCCACCATCAATGGATAAAATAGAACTGTGTCTAATCCTGACAAGCTGGTATTAAAAGGTAAGTATTTGGCTAACTTATATTTGGATGAATGTAACATAGCATTCACTGCTATATTTAGTTAGTCCCTGGTGTATAAATTAGTGAACTGTGCAGGAGTGAGGTCAGCCAGGACCAGTGGTGGTAGTGAGCACCCCTCGGGTATGACATCATTTAATTTACCAATAAAATCAAAACAAACACAAGAATAGATGCAATACAATAGAACCTCCATGAAAGGATGCTCTCTACAAAGGACATTTTCCACTTGAAAAAATTACTTTTTTTTTTACTATTTAGCAACTCTCTGGTAAGAGGACACCTCTTCCTAAAGGGCAATTTGGCTCTGCATTCAAGTGTCCTTTATATGGAGGTTCTACTGTACTATTTGAAAAAACACTAAAGGTAGCATTTATAAACAAATTATTTACTTAACCTTTGGCAGAAATGTTCCACCCCAGTGTATGCTTTGTCCAAATGTCAGTTGTTGGGGAAGCAGTAAATACAGTAAAACCCCTCTATAGTGAACACCAATGGGACAGAGCCTTTGGTTCACTATAGCCACGGTTTGGCTATTATTATTATTTTTATTTTTTACTTTTCAAAAAATTTTCAAACCGTATAATTAAAGGACAGCCATACACACAGAAAAAGGCTGCCATTTATTAGTGGTCACCATGTTGTAATTCCCTTAAATGAACAATATTAATACTGAATAATAAAATAAATTATTTGATGATAGGTTCATATTAGCAAACATGTACAACAACAACAACAAAAGCCTTTATTGAGAACCTCTCGTCCTATAAAGGATTTGTCAGTTTACAGAGTAATTGAAGAGAAGAGAATTAAGAATACAGAGAAAAACCTATAAGTTAGTAGGTATAGTATAGTATTTTCTACGCTGTGACTATATACAACAGCAGCAACAAGCCTTTTAGTGGAATCAAAGTCCCATACAGGATTCGTCATTCTAATCCTGACAAAGATTATTTACATATGATTATTTACATCAATTAGATTATGTATATAGCTTTCTTTTCTCTTCAGCCGTCTTCCAAAATTTGAACAACGCAAACGCTCCAGCTCTGTTTCTCACCACCTCATTCAACAGGAGCTCCAAAGAGAGTCCCTCAAGGCCTATTTCACTGAGGAGCACTTCTCGTTCGTCTTTCAGCCCCATACATGAGAGTATATGGTGATGTAGCCCCGGCTCCATTCTTGTCCCGCAAATCTCGCATGTCCATCCGTCTGTTTTAAATATTCTGGGGCGATCATCAGTAAAGAGCACCGAGAGGATTCTCAGTCCCGCAATACACCTTTTGACCCGGAGCGGGAAATCGCTGGACAGATAGTGTTCCGGTAACGGAGTTGAGCAGATGTTTTTATAGTGGGGGTATAGTCTTGAATTTATTATTCTTGTGTGATCCTTTTGCAGAGATTGATCTATTGCAGTCCTGATTATGAAGGGAATTTCTCTTTGTAATGTTCTATAGTCTGTGCAGAAATTCAGCCATTGAAATCCGGTGGTGTTTAAAATATTAACTATACTTCCTGTGAAACCTATATATTTTTTCGTAACGTTTGAGATTTCCCACAGCTGGGACAAGCAGAGCAGCGGCAATCTAGTTTCACCCATTCCCAGCCTTATCAACCAGAACTTTAAGGTAAGTTTCAAGACTGTAACGCTGAGTGACACTCTTCCCAATTCTATCCTGAGCATGTATCCGGGGGTATATCTTGGTAAATTTAGATATCTTCGCAAAAATGAGTCCTGAATTTGATCAACAATTAATGTAGGCTCATTTGCCCAAACAGGTGCCGCGTATAGCAGGGTTGATAGAACCATCGCGTCAAGAAGTTTCATAGAGGATTTAAAAGAGTTCATCTTCGACCTGGTCAGAATAAGCCAGACCGCACCACCGCACCAGTGCTGTTGCGCAATGTCCCGAGTGTTATTATTTATTTATTTATTTTTTTTACACAGGAATTTAGGCATCGTGCGCTAATTAATTATATTATTTTCTTTAACATTTTCAGCATTGAAATATTTTATTTATTTTAAAATTTACAAATAATTTCCTTTTAAATAAATAAATCTTCATAAAATGTAGCCACAATGATTATGATAACATTTTATTTCAATATTCCATTTCCGTGTTATTATAAAAGATTTAAACACAAAATCAATAACACCTGCAGCAGCAGTGGATACCTTTAATACAATAAAGCTCTTTGTTATTTAAAACACATTCCAGAGGAAGAAATAAATGCATGTTTTTTTTCAAAATAGACCATCTGGAATACATCCTGAATAGGATTTCAGTGCAAAAATAGACATCTATAAAGGATTTTTTAAAAAGATCTTCATGATTGTTTTTAAATTTTCTTTTTATTTTTCATATTTATTTCCTTTCAACTGCTATATTCTTCAATTAAAATAAAATATTATTTGTAATTATTTATGTTTCAAAAATATGTATTATTGCCATTTTGTCCCTGATACTAAAAGTTAATCATGAGAATAAAAAAATAAATACAATAAAGCACACACAATGGTTTCAATTAATATCATTAATTTATATTAAAAATCTATTTTTGAAAAATATTTTAGTTAGTTAGATGATTAGCTAATCATCTAACCTTAATTCAACACTTCCTTTAATTCAACCGAAAACTCTGTTCCCTTGGGGTGTCGATTTAAAGAGGGTCGACTGCATATACAATTTTAATATAATTGAATAGTAGCAGCTAAAAGTAAATAAATATGGAAAATAAAAAGAATATTTTTTAAAATATTATTTCAAATAATCCTGAAGATCTTTTAAGGAAGTCCTTCATGGATATCTCTGTTTTTGTACACTGAAATCCTATTTAGGATGCATTCCAGCTGATCTATTCTCAAAAGACATGTCTTTCCTCCTCTGTAATGTCTTTTAAATAACAGAGTTTTGAGCAAGTCCATTTCTTCTATATTTTTTGTTTTTCCACATAATTTAACTCTAAAATTATTAGATAAAAGAAAAAAAAGAGTTAAGAAATGGTATCCAAGGATTGTTCCATTGTTGTAGTTGAGATTTGACTGGTGTCAGAGATGGATGTCCTTAGGCGTGTTTTTCCTAGGCTGTGCCTAGCTTGTTTCACTGTTGTAGTTCTGTTAGGCTGCTTTTTGGTGGTGTACCCACTGTTATGTTTACCTGTAGCAATAGTTAAAGCTGTTGTGTCCGTTGTGTCTCTGGTTTGGCCTTGTGCCATTTTTTATTTCAGATACTCGGATTATATTGGGTATCCCCGTTTTATTTACAAGATTGTTTTATTTTGCTTTGTCAGGCTAAGGGACCTTTAAGGGCTTAAAGCTATAGGGAAGCATTGGCATTTTTTAATCAAAATTATTTTTTCATTGGCATTTTCCTTTCAAAATTTTTTTATCAGGTCCCTAAGCCCGGCAATACAGAACGAGACAATCGTGTATTATAAAACGTGGCATATTCCAATATAATTCAGAGTAGCTGGAATAGAGAGTGGTACAGGATCTGACCCTAGGCACTACTAATACAGCAGAGTTAACTAATGTTGCAGTAAGCATAATTGTTAGGTACACTACCATTAAGTAACTTGGCAGAACTACAGCCTTGAAATGAGTTAGACATGGTCTAGAAAAACCGTCTTTGGGCATTCCATCTCTTTCACTGGTCCGTCTCAACACAGTTCGGATGGTCCCCTCCCTGATGCCAGGCTCTCATCCTTGGGTCCCTTGAAGTCCTCTGATCAGCTGAAGTCTTATCCCTGCCTGTTGGAAACCTTCAAATCTCCTGTAGGGAATCCCAAGAAGGAATTGTTCTAATGATGGGGAATATCAATTTGCTCATTATCATTTGCTCTGATCAATAAGCCCCTTGGAATAAATCCCTTGATATCGGTGATACCCTGCTGAAGACTTCTTACATCCTGTCTGTTGACGTCTACAAGATATCTCTTGTATTTAAAATGGAATTTCTTGTACCAACACTCAACCATCTGAGCCCCAACTTATCTTTCTATTGTCATAAGACCCCTGCTCCTCTCTCTTATCCTGGCATCCCAAGATGTGATTCAATGGGACCAACAACCTGAGATACTCTCCTTTCATCCTCTTCAATATCTTCCCAATATACCTGGCCTCCTACAAGCTGGCTTCAAAGGGACCAAGATACTGGAAATAGCTGATTTTCCCTTCATGCTCTTCAATACCACTCCACTCTACCTGGCATCTTTCTCCTACAAAGTGCTCCAAAGGGACCAACAACCTGAGACATGGCCATCCTCTTCAATACCATCTCTAATAATGTACCTGGCCTCCCACAAGCTCGACCAACAACCACTGGAAATCTTCTCTACCTTCCCTCTCTTGACTGACCATTTGTATGTCAGAGGAAGAATAAAATCAATTATTGTAATAAGAGTTTTCTATAAAATTACAATAGAAATCCTATAGTCACCTAGAGTAGGTTGTATGGCAACAAGTGATATAGCAGTGAAAGAGGGGAGAGTTTAATAGCCACCGCCAGGACTTGTGATCTTCTCTGAGGTAGAGGCTCCGACAATCCCATATATTATTATTTGATAAGGTACAATTTGGATTATAGATTATAAACACAATATAAAAAGACCTTATCCAAATAAATAAGTGATGTTTTGGTAACAGCGTTGTTACCATCATCAGTCAAAAGAACAGAATGAGAAATATATCACAGCATGTAGTTACTGTTATCAAGAGTCTAAGATGGCAGATAAGAAGATAGTTTTCTAAGAGAACCCTAAAATATTGTTCTCAGAATTAGAAGTGGAGAAAAATCTTCTTTTAAAATTTAATTAAAATATCATTGATATTTCCTCTTTCTTCTATCCAGTTAATTGTAGCACATTTGAATGAAAAAGGCTTCTTTAAATTGTCTCAAAGTAATTTTTATCATAATCTAGTATCTTTGCTTCTTTTAGATTGAAATTTTATTATGTCCTGTGATTTTTAAATGTTCTACAAGTGCAGAATTCTCAATTTTATTCCTTTTTAGAGCATATTCATGGTTTTTCATTCTTTATTTTAAAAGTTCTCCGTGTTTGTCCTACATAGCATTGGTCACACATTTTACTCCATAAATTAAACCTACTCTTTTTGTTAATTGGGTGTTCTTGTGGTTGTTGATATATTGAGAAATAGGGTTACATGGTTTCTATGCAATTTATTTCATACTTTCTGAATATATCAGTGAAATCTCTTGCAAACATTTGGTCTATATATGGTAATGTGATGGATTTGGCTTCTTGGTGAATGAAAAATCATGAATATGCTCTAAAATGTGGGATAATATTGAGAATTCTGAACATAGAAAAATTACAGGGCATAATAATTTCAATCTAAAAGAAACAAAGATAATAGAATATGAGAAAAATTACTTTAAGAGACAAACCCTGGATATAGCGAACCTTCCCTCATAACGAACCCACGGCGATTCCCAATTCCATTCCATTGAAATTACCATCGTTATAACAAACTTTGCAATTTTTAAAATAACGAACTACCCCTATAACGAACCTATTTTCGGTCCCAAAATGATAAAATCTATTAAAAATACTATGCTTATAACAAACTTAAAATTGTGATTTAAAAAATTTTTAAAACAACAAAATTTTGAGCATGTTTCAGCTCGCGGATCGCGATTTCAAAACAAAAAATTTTGCGGCATTGTTTGTTTTCATTTACATTCTATTTTAGCTGTATGTTGTATACATTTTTACACATTATACTTTTATTGATTAAAATATCTTTGCAGCTATCAAATTTGAAATAGAAAAAATGCAAATGGTTTCCAAAATAAAGAAAACAAAAGCCTTCTTAAAAAAAGGGGGCATTTTCAAAACTTTTCAAAGTGAAACAACACAGGCAAAATTTCAGAACATGTTAAAATAAGAAAATATAACTTTTTTCATTATAATAGATAAAATATAAGGCTATAAAAAATTGTTTACAAAGAGGGAACAATCTCAACTTTTGCTGCGATCGTATATGTAAGGGCTAAAAAAATATATTTTTTATGCCATAAACAATGGCGATTTTAAAGCCTGCAATGGTTTGCATGACAGGTTCAAAGCAAAAGGAAGTCTAGACTTAACCCGGCATTGCGCGCGCCGGGTGAAAATTACCCATGGCAACATTTGAATGGAGAATTAACCAATAAAAAATCGGTTGGCGGAGAAGTGGTTTCGTCTAAAGTTTTTGTTTCACATTTTGACAGCTCCCACTGAAATTCCATCTATTGTAACTGTCGGGTAAAAATTACCCGGCGCGCGCACTCACGTAATTTTTTTGTTGCATTTTTTTTATAACATTTTTAAAGTGAGATAAATAATTTGAATTAATAATTTCAAAAATAACTATAATAGGTTGATATATTTATCAGCCTATAATTCTATATAAAATGGAGGGAAGAAGGTCATATTTATTAGATCA
This sequence comes from Cordylochernes scorpioides, assembly GCA_030710605.1. Lineage (NCBI taxonomy): Eukaryota > Metazoa > Arthropoda > Arachnida > Pseudoscorpiones > Chernetidae > Cordylochernes > Cordylochernes scorpioides. The sequence goes on along the minus strand of CP092880.1, from coordinate 16,495,652 downwards.
AGAAGAGATTATTGTAGAAGGTGATATTGAAGAAGATCATCTAAATGAACATTTTTATGGAAGTGACACTGGAATATATTCAGATATAGGAATTTTGTGGAATAAGGGAATTATCCCACAAACACATTTTTATATAGGGAGAGCCTCGAAAATCAAATGGTTCAAAAATTGTCCTTCACAAACAGTAAAGCTGAGAATGCCTAATGTCATTACACATTTATTAGGCTTGAAAGGTGAAGAAGCAAAAATTAAAATACACCTTTATAGGCTCTTTTGAAGAAAATTCTTGAAAGTTTTGGCCCTTGAACTCATCAAAGAGCAACTAAATCAAAGAAAAATCATTTCTTCACTGCCTAAAAGACTATTAAAAATTTCCTTTTTTTACAGTTAAGTTAATTTAAATCATAAATGTATACTCTAAATATTTATTTCAATTATTTTTAGAAGGCACTTCAAGCCATAAAGAAGGTCAGGAACCGCAAGATAAAGCTTCCTACCAGATGTAGTGTGTCCCTCCAGTAAGGACAGGAAGACCTCGACTTTGTGCCATAAATGTGCAAAGCCAATTTATAAAGGACATACAATTGCAGTTTGCAATGATTTGTCTAAAATATCCTCATGGAATTTTATATATTTAATATTGAAAAGGAGCAATAGTTTCATATTTTATATGCCATTACCAATTTTGAGGATTATTCAAGAATAGTTTTTAAAATGTTTAATCTGTGTAAAAAATATAAATATTTTATTAATAATTGCCTTTTTTGAAAATTAAAATGTTATTACTTTTGAAATATAAAAGGTTTTGTTTTTCCTCAGTTAATATTCATATTCAAAATATGTAATTTTAATATCGGGTAAATTTCACCCAGCGCGCGCAAGTACGTTACATTTCTAGCGCGCGCGCTCGAGGGTTAAGAAGAATATGTGGAAACATGAAATGGAAGAAAAACACATTAACTTTATTAGAAAGGTGCAATGCTTGAAGAGTGCTTTGAAGCAAAAAGGTGTTAGAGCCATTTTTTCAAGTAAACATTGTATTGTATAATGTGATAAAGATGTTTTTGTTGAAGGTGATCATCTTGAAATTTCTTGAAAGAAAATATGTAAATTGTTCAAGCTGTTAGAAGTTATGTATGCAAATTCCTTATTGTAAAAAGTATTTTTTTTAATTAAGATTTATTTGCATATCTGAAGAATGTATATAGAATTTTTTTTTTCTTCAGTTGCTGGTGAAGTGTAGATGAGTGTGTAGCACTCTATAATAAATAATTTTTGTAGGATAATAGGACTTATTGATTTTCTTTAAAAAGGTAAGATAAAAAATCTCTGCACAACAACAGGGTTATGGGCAAACATCTACCTGATCTCTGGCAAACTTCTAGCAATTCAAAATTAGTAATATAAACTTCTGGGGCCGTATTAAGAAAAGAAATAAATAAAAAGAAAGAATGAATGATTCTATTTTTAATTTTCCAAAGCTAAATGCTTTTAATTATAGTACTTGGAAGACTGATATGAAAGTCATTTTGATTGATAGAAACTTTTGGGAATTTTTTATTGACAATCAAAGTGAACTACCTGTAGATGCTACAACAAAAGAGGCTAGAGAATATAATTGGAGAAAAGCTAGAGCTTTCACCACTATCTACCAAGGTGTAGAAAGAAGTTACTAAACTCTTATTGCTAATGCAAATGATGGTAAGGAAGCATGGAATATACTCAAGCAGAATTTTGAACCAACGTCAAGGGCAAGATTGGCTGGATTGATTGATGAATTCTATGATCTCAAATTTACTTCTTAGGAGGAAACTATAGGAATATTTTGTAAGAGAGTTCAAGAAAAAAGGCAACTAATCAAGGAGGCTGGTTTTGAAATACCTGATGTTTCAGTTTACTTTCAACTGATAAGGAAATTACCCCAAGATTATGAAGGTATAGTGCAAATTTTATATAGACTGGAGCAGTTCAACATTGAGACTCATCTAGTAAATGAATCAGGTAGAATACAATAAAAGATGAAGGGCTTGATATTGTAGCCAATGCATATCAAACGAAATCTCCAAAGATGTACCAAGGAAAGAAGAAAAATTATCCTACACAAGCTCAACATAACAGTGGAAGCATGCTGGAGCCAAGAGTGCATCCAAATGCCATGAGACATAATGTGAAAATATGTTATTTCTGTGGAAAGACAGATCATCTTATAAAAGATTGTTTTCTGAAAAACAAGAATCCTCCGAGACAACTGTATAGAAGGAATCAAGACTACCAAGGAAAATCTCCTGCGTTCCATTCAGAAATCTCAAGCATCCACCATGTCGACGAAAATATAAATGATCAACTGGGAGAATGGCTGATGACAGTGCAGTTACTTCACATTTCTGTAAAGAGAAAGATTGGTTTACCAACTATCAAGAAATACCCCCAATGGATGCGTTAATAGGAGATGTCGACTGCAAGTCAAAAATCTTAGGTAAGGGAGATATAAACTTTATCTTTAAGGATATAAATAATTCCTATGTAGAGGTAACTATACTTAAGGGAGATATAATTAGTGGCTCATGTATTGATATGGCAGGAAATAAGATCATTTGGAAAAATGGTAAAATGGTAATTTTCAGAAATAATGGAGAATATTTCTTTACAGCTGAAAGAGTAGATAAATTATATATAGTTAATGGATACCCTAATAAAGCTAGCTCTCAATATTATTCAGTGTCTCATAATTCAAATCTGGATTTTCTCCATAAGAGATTTTGTCATATTAATTCAGAAATTATAAATTCCATGAGTAGGAAAAATACAGTTAAAGGATTAGAAAATATCACTGGTAAACCAAACACTTGCGATATATGTAAAATGGCTAAGCTAACCAGATCATCATTTGAATTTAAATATAACATTCTGACTAAAAAGCCATTAGAAAAGGTACATATGGATATCTGGGGTCCAATGAGATCACTTGGTGGCAGTAGATATTTTCTCTCTATTATTGATGACTACTATAGAAAGGTTAGTGTTTATTTCCTAAAAGAAAAATCTGAAGTTTTTAACAAATTTAAACAATATTTAAGTGAATCTGGGAGAGAGAGAGCATTAAATACTAAGTTAAAAAGTGTTAGAACAGATAATGGACTAGAATTTTGTAATAGAGAATTTAACCTTTTTAGACACAAGGTAATAAGACCAAATCCAAATAAATACATAGTGTGTGACGTTTCGGTAACAGCGTTGTTACCATCTTCAGACAAAAGTACTGAATGAGAGAATTTTACCACAGCATGCTTTTAAATAGTTCCTGTTATCAAGTGTGTAAACAAGATAACAGATAAGAAGATATTTATCTGATAAACAGATGGGATAAACACCTGCTGATTAATATTCTTAGAATTAAAAGTTTTTTCAAATATAATTAAAAGCATATCTATAAATATCATTTATATTTCCTCTTTCTTCCATTCTGTTAATTGTAGCACATTTCTTTTGAATGAAAAAGGCTTCTTTAAATTGTCTCTTAAAATAATTTTTCTCATAATCTAGTATCTTTGTTTCTTTTAGGTTAAAATTATTATGTCCTGTGATTTTTCTATGTGCAGAATTCTCAATTTTATCCCATTTCAGAGCATATTCATGGTTTTTCATTCTTTCTTTTAAAGTTCTGGATGTTTGTCCTACATAACATTGGTCACATTTTTCACATTTCACTTCATAAATTAAACCTGCTCTATTTGGTATGTGAGTGTTCTTATGGTTGTTGATATATTGAGAGATAGGGTTACATGGTTTCCATGCAATGTTTATTTTTTCATACTTTTTGAATATATTAGTAAATTTTCTTGCAAATATTTGGTTTATAAATGGCAATGTGATAAATTTGGCTTCTTTGTTTTTGCACTTTAGATTTTGAATTAAAGTATTATTCTCATATTTTTGGTTCATGTCTTCTATTATTCTATCTAGCAATTTGATGGGAAAATCTTCATTGATTAGTTCTTTTTTGATGTTGTTAATTTCTATATTTCTTTTAGTTGTATCATTAATGAGTGTAAAAGCTCTATATATAAGAGCTTTTACTAATCCTACTTTTTGGCTGAAATGGTGCTGTGAGCTAAAGTTCCAATAAGTTCCTGTATGTGTTGGTTTTTTGTATATAGAGGTTGTAATGTTGTTATTGTTGTATGATAAGTTCATGTCCAGGAAATTTATTGATTTGTTGTTATCTACTTCCATAGAGTAATTGATATCAGGCAATATATTGTTGAAAGTATCCAAAATTTTTTGTTCACTTCCCTGATTAATAAATAAAATGGAGTCATCCACATATCTTTTAAAATAATAAACATCATTTTTAAGTGAATTTAGAGCTTTTATTTCTAATTGGCCTATAGTAATACAAGCTGCGTTTGGTGATATTGGACTTTAACCTAAAAGAAACAAAGATACTAGATTATGAGAAAAATTATTTTAAGAGACAATTTAAAGAAGCATTTTTCATTCAAAAGAAATGTGCTACAATTAACAGAATGGAAGAAAGAGGAAATATAAATGATATTTATAGATATGCTTTTAATTATATTTGAAAAAACTTTTAATTCTAAGAATATTAATCAGCAGGTGTTTATCCCATCTGTTTATCAGATAAATATCTTCTTATCTGTTATCTTGTTTACACACTTGATAACAGGAACTATTTAAAAGCATGCTGTGGTAAAATTCTCTCATTCAGTACTTTTGTCTGAAGATGGTAACAACGCTGTTACCGAAACATCACACACTATGTATTTATTTGGATTTGGTCTTATTACCTTGTGTTTATAATCTACAATCCAAATTGTGCCTCATCAATTAACCTTTTTAGAAAATTTAGGAATTAAAATAGAACAACATCGACTTATAGCTCTGAGCAAAATGGAATTGCTGAGAGATTTAACCGAACTGCTATTGAGGGTGTTCGTGCCTTGCTTTTGGATAGTGGACTACAAGCCAGATTTTGGGCAGAAGCCCTGAATACCTTTGTGTATACCAAAAATAGATGTGAACATGCTCTGACTAAAGGAGTAAGTCCAATAGAATTAATTATGGCTAGGACATAAACCATCTATAAGACACTTTAAAATTTTTGGTTCATTAGCCTATGTGTATGTCCCAAAGGTTAAAAGAAATAAATTTCAATCTAAAGCCAATCTAGGTATAATGGTAGGGTATGCAAATAAAATAAAGGATATAGAATTTGGTTACCAAAAGAAAGGAAAGTAATTGAAACAATACATGTGTATATTGAGGAAGCTAAAAAAGGTGTAAATTCTATATTTGGTACTGTGTCTAGAGAACAAAGTGTTTTCTATCCTCAGGATGATAGATATCCCTACAATGACCATAATGATGATAGTCATGATACACATACCCCAATAGATATAACAAAATGGAAAAGGATAGAAGTACCAAGAAAAACAGGACCAAGAGTTGATGTTTATTACTATCCACCTTCTAGTGATAAAAAATTAAGATCAGTTAATGATGTACGAAAATTTTGTGAATCACAAAAACTTGAATTTGAGCCTAAATTGTTTTCATTTAAACCACAACAACAATACTATAGGGAAGAAAATGAGATAAAAATGGAGACAAATATTTTGGAAGAAAATTTATATGAATGTATATTTCAAGAGGAAATCTATAATGTGGAACTTCCTAAAACCTTTGGTGATGTCCAACAATCACAAAAAAAGGAGAACTGGGTTAGAGCAATGAAGGATGAGCTGAAGATAATGGAGGATAGGAAAGTTTGGAAGTTGGTAGATCGTTCACTACAAGGTGTTAAAGTATTAGGTAATAAATGGGTATATAGCCTTAAAAGAGATATTCAAAATAATATAAAGAGATATAAGGCTAGGCTTGTGGCACAAGGTTTCAAACAAAAATATGAAACAGACTATACTGAAATTTTTTCTCCAGTTGTAAATTTTTCAATAATTAGATTCTTATTTATAATATTAGTATCTTTGCTGAAATGGAAGCATGTACAGCTGGATGTCTGCTTACCTTTATGGAAATTTAAAAGAGAAAATCTACTTGCAACAGCCAAATGGATTCAAAATGAAAGGTAATGAAGTTTGCCTGTTAGAGAAAACAATTTATGGATTACACCAAAGTGGAAGAGAGTGGAATAAGGAACTAGATTCAATTTTGAAATCAATTGGATTTGAGGCAATTAAATGGTGCAATTGTGTATACAAAATGAATAATGGTGTCATATTAATAGTATATGTTGATGATATTCTATTATTTGGAATAGAAAAATTTGTAATTGACAAAACTATTCAAATAATCAAAGAAAAAGTAGATATAGAGGAATTAGGAAGAGTCCAATATTTGTTGGGAGTTAATTTTGAAACCACCGACAAGGGAATATACTTACATCAAGAAACATATATAAACCGACTTATAGCTAGTTTTATGGATATACCTAAGACATTGGTAAGTTTACCATTTAAAACAGGTACCTGGTTACCTCCAAAGGTTAAGGAAGATGAAATTATTGAAACTGAACTCATGAAGAGATACCCATACATATCAATGATAGGTTGTTTATCATTCCTTGCAGACAGAAGCCGACCAGATATATCTTTTTCAGTAAACTAGTACACTATGGCTCAATTCTGTAACTGATACAATTATCAACATTGGAAAATTGTAGTAGATTTAATGAACTATGTTTTCAGGACAAAATATTATATGATAAACCTATCAAATGTCAATAATGGAATTTTGACAGCATACTCAGATGCCAACTGGGGAAGTCATTTGACCAATAGACATTCTATAAGTGGTTACATATTATATTTTGATGACACCCTGTTTACTTGGAAATCTAGGAAACAGAAATGTATTGCACTAAGCTCTTGGTATTGCAATATATCAAAAGAAATTAACATATTACCTAACATAGAAAAACCTATCCAATTTTGTGATAATCAATCTGCTATATATTTCTGTAGTGTAGAGAATATAAAAACTAAGCACATTGATAAAAGACTACAATTTATTCCAAAACCTGTTGAAGATGAAGAATTTAAATTAAAATTTGTAAGAAGTAACTTGAATTTGGCCGACTTCCTAACGAAACCTTTATCCAAAGACAGGTTGAATTATTTACTTGAACGAATGTTTATGAAGGATCATATAGATTCCCTCAAGACTTCAGATGACACCTGACCTGGAGCAGAGGGGAGCCTCTCACTACATTGTCCTAGTTGACTTTGATTGTGTAAATATAACTATTGATGTGAAGGATATAAGATGATCATGGGGCCGAATGTTGAAGGTGATAATCTCGGAATTTCTTGGAAGAAAATATGTAAATTGTTCAAGCTGTTAGAAGTTATGTATGCAAATTCCTTATTGTAAAAAGTATTTTTTAATTAGATTTATTTGCATATCTGAAGAATTAAAATAGAATTTTTTTTTCTTCAGTTAGTTGCTGGTGAAGTGTAGATGAGTGTGTAGCAATGTATAATAAATAATTTTTTGTAGGATAATAGGACTTATTGATTTTCTTTAAAAAGGTAAGATAAAAAATCTATGCACAACAACAGGTTTAAAATCATTTTATATCTTTGAATATACAGTCGAACCTCTTTAATTCAACACCCCAAGGGATCAGAGCTTTCAGTTGAATTAAAGGAAGAGAGTGTTGAATTAAAGTTAGATGATTAGCTAATCTAACTCACTAAAATAACATTTTTAAAAAATAGCTTTATAACATAGATTAATGATATTAATTAAAACCATTGTATGTTCTTTTTTGTATTTATTTTTTATTTTCATGATTAACTTTTAGTATCAGGGACAAAATGGCAATAATACATATTTTTGAAACATAAATAATTACAAATAATATTTTATTCTAATTGAAGAATATAGCAGTTGAAAGGAAATAAATATGGAAATTAAAAAGAAAATTCAAAAATATTATTCTAAAAGAATCATGAAGATCTTTTAAAAAATTCCTTTATAGATGTTTTTTGCACTGAAATCCTATTCAGAATGTATTTCAGATGGTCTATTTTAAAAGACATGCATGTCTATCTTCCTCTGAAATGTCTTTTAAATTACAATGAGCTTTATTGTATTAAAGCCATTCACTGCTGCTGCAGGTGTTATTGATTTTGTGTCTAAATCTTTTATAATAACATGAAAATGGAATATTGAAATAAAATGTTATCATAATCATTGAGGCTGTAGTATTCTGTGTTTTAAAATATATAATAGATCATCATCATAAACAATAATATACGAGGTATAATGTAAACAACGTGTTGATGTAAAAATATAAATATAAAGTGTAATAAATAATTTGTAATAATAATTTCATCTGGTGAGTAATGTTTAATTAAATAATAACTATACAACAATAACTATACAACAGAGGCCTCATTTCATAAAGATTTTTTTATTTAAAATGAAATTATTTGTGAATTTTAAATTAACTAAAATATTTCAATGTTGAAATTATTATATTATTTATTAACGCGCGATGCCTAAATTCCCGCGTAAAAAAAAAATAAAGAAATAACACTCGCGACATTGCGCAACAACGGCACTGCAAAGTGAAACTTAAACTAACAGAAACCAAAAGTGCGAAGGCGCGATCCTATCGGCGACCGCCGATCATCGCCGCTGTAATACCTTTTTAGTGGTAAAGTTGTATGTAAAATAAAAACATTCAACTGTCGAAATTCGAATTTTAAAATCGTCGAACTATCGGAAGTGTCGTATTATCGATAGTGTCAAATTACGGTTTGTTATTTGATAGGCCGGAGGTCGGGACATCAGAACATGGAGTATCGAATTAACGAGGTTATGCTGTATATACAGTTGAACCTGTCTATAGCACACCCTCTTGGGATTCGGCAAAATAGAGCCTCCCTCTCTATAGCGCCTGATTTTAAATAAATAGTATGATGCGATTTACATTAAAAGTGACCTGTCTATAGCACCCTATTTTGGTGAGTCCCAAGAGAGGGTGCTATAGACAGGTCACTTTCAATGTAAAACCTTTACATTTTAATGTTTAAAATCGGGTGCTATTAAGAGGAGGCACTCTTTAGAGAGGGCGCTCTAGACAGGTTTAACAGTTTATGCAAAAAATAAGATATTATTTTCCTTGTACGATTCATTTTACCATAGTTACCATTTTGTATTATATACCTTCTCTTAATCTTTTATCATTCATTTTGTACGTTTTTATTGATACACCACCATTACAGCATCTTTCTCTTTTTAATTTATAGCTTAATAATAATTTTAACTAATTTGTACACAAATTATTTCTTTTATTTTTTATAATAGGTTTGTTAGGTTATCATTCATTACATGTCATTCCCCCAACCAAACCTTCATCACCGGGGACACATTCTGTAGTATATTTTGAGTAATATAGTTCACAGCCTTATTCTAATATTTGTTATAACCCCATATCTGTATATAAAAATATGTATCGAATAATAGAAGTGACAAATAAAACAAAAGGAGTAGAGGTAGTCCAGACGACAAAGACCAGACGAACACGTGTTTATGATAATGAGTTCGATTACCCCGTCAACAGGTGGCCAGACGTAATAATTAATCAACGCTTGACAGGTGGCGTGTTTTCTGGGGGCCAATCAAAACGCGCCACCACATGCCAGAGTCTGAGTATATAAGGAGCCCAGAAATGGGACAAAAAAGTAGTTGTTTCAGTTGTTTCGGAGCGACACCGTTATACGGTCATTCAGATCTCTCACCCCTATCCGCGATGTAGACTTAGGGCATCCGTGACGTCCATGGTCCGACTACCTTCGTCCGTGGTCTACCTCTACTTCTTGGAGTTTACCATCTAGACCTGCCTCTGTCTCTTGCTGTCCCAGTGCGGGAATCCCATCACGCACCCACTACCACGACTGCCCAGTACATTCCACCTCGGGATTACTACAGAACCCGTTAAAGTCGACAGGATAACCGAGGACAGCAACATACAGAAGATGACAGAGGCCGAAGTCGAGTACTTCGCGGATGCCCTCACCGACATGCAACCCCACTGCGACGACCTGGTAAGCCGCCTAACAGACGCCATCCGGGGGCTAGCCATGCCTCGTGTGGAGGAAGCCCTCATTCCTCCTTTCGACGGATCCTACGCGGCAAACAACTTCATCCAACAGCTCGAGCGGACAAGCGAGGGACCACAGGATGACGCCACGCTGCAAGCCCGGCTCCGCGCACTGCTCAAAGGTGAGCCCCTCTCCCTCTATAACGAACTAAATATGGCCTCTCTGCCATACAGTCAGGCAAAACAAACTCTGATAGACCTCTACCCCGGAAAATCCGAGGTCACCTTCACCAATTTTTAACGTTTAAATTAAATAATCAGATGCAAATAGGAGAATATTACCGTCAAAAAATAACAATGGGACTACAACTGGGCCTAACCAACCCCATCATAGTAGAGGCATTAACGGAAGGCCTTCAGGCCAATGATCAGCGCCTCATGAGGGCCATAGCCCCTAAAACCCTGAACGAATGGTATTCTACCATGAATAGAATAAAAGGTACAAATTCACTCCCTACTCCATCCGAACAATTTCAAGGTGTTTCCAACACCAGTGCTTTTCACCGTAATACCGGAACCCCTTCTAGAGGAAGGAACTACAATCATTTTTCCACAGACAGTACCCCAAGATACCCTTCTAGTGCCAGGAAACCACCCTCACCATGCAAATACTGCCAAGGTGACCACTGGAACAATGAATGTTCCATGAACAGGCGACCCTACAGGCAGCAGGCCTATCACAGCCAACCTACGGCGCACTATTTCCCATCGGAACAAAATGGCGCCCACAACATTCCCGTGCCGGCCCCCAAGTCTTCTCACACCCCACAAGGCAACGAAAACTCCAATTTTCGTCCCTAAACTATCTAATATTCTATGTAACCCTAAAATTTTTAATAATCTTTATTGTCCATTCCTCTTAGACACAGGAGCTTCTATTAACATAATTAATTTAAATATTTTTAATCATCTTAGTAAAAACTTATCTAATCCTTTAAAATTATATCCATGCCATATATTAATCAATTCCATATCTACTCAAATAAATTCGATAGGATACACATATTTGACCACTACCATAGGAAAAATTACAAGATCAATTAAATTTTATATAATAGATAATTTATTACCTTTTGGTATACTATCATTAAATTCCATTAGTCAATTTTGTTTAACCTTAAATTTATATAATCATTCTATTTATCAATGTGACGCTCCTTTGTCTAAGAAATGGTACCATATAACTTATGTAACCCCATGTAATAATGGAGAGAGTGATCATAATCCACCCAATGTGGGTCATTTAAAAAACATACCTAACTCACATTCTCCATTATTACAAAGGGAAAATGTCCATTCTATACCATGTCCCATTACCTTGACCAAGACCTCTACCAATTATGACAAAAATGCACCCAGCCAAACTTTAGACCATTTACCCCATTTATATTTATTACCCCCACTATATCCCTCTGAACATCAATGTAAAAATTTTAATGATTCTTGTAATTTATGTGTTAGGAATGATATCCCTTTAACTTTTATGAACATTATTAAGAATTACTCAAATATTTTTTCTACTAACAAATATAACATCCCAAAATTGAAAATTCCCCCTATCAATATTAGGACAAATTCAGATAAAATAATTGCACTCAGGCCGTATCGTACATCTCTCTCAGATCAACGTGAAATACAAGAACAAGTAGGTAAAATGCTAGAATATGATATTATAGAGCCTTCTTTCTCCCCCTATTCATCCCCCGTTACTTTAGTTACCAAAAAGGATAAGACAAAGCGATTTTGCGTAGACTACCGCCGCCTGAATGAAATAATTTTCCCCGATGTTCACCCCCTTCCGCTCATAGAGAATATCTTAGATAAATTAGCCAACGCCAAAATTTACTCCCGCGCCGATTTTTCATCAGCATACTGGTCCATCGAAATAAGTCCCCCTGATAGGAATTTATTATCTTTTGTCACGTTAGAGGGTTAGTATAATTTCAAAAGATTACCATACGGGATTAAAATAGGACCCCAGGTGTATGAGCGAGCAGTCAGTCAGATATTGCAAAGAAATAGGTTAGGTTTTATAGCACATTATTTCGACGATTTCATTATCTTTTCAAATTCCATAGAAGAACATTTAGATCACTTACAGCAATTTTTTGATATGTGTAATAGGGAAAATTTTAGATTAAATTATAATAAGTGTGACTTCTTTAAAACTACAATAGAATTTTTAGGCTATACCATATCATCAGGCACATACACTCCATTAGTAAAAAATTTAGATGTAATTAATGCCATTAGGGTCCCCACTAGCGTTAAATCCCTCCAATCATTCTTAGGCTCCATTAATGTATATAATAAATTTATAAAAGATCACGCCCGCATTAGGAACCCCCTCAATAACCTACTCAAGAAAGATACACCATGGCACTGGAATGCAAAATGTCAACATTCATTTGACACTCTAAAGGAATGTCTCACCACAAAACCGGTACTACACCTCTTTAAAGAAGGATTACCCTGTCAGCTATTCTGTGATGCCTCACTTCAGGGAATAGCTGGCATCCTAAAACAACAACAACCAGACGGCACTCTACACCCCGTGCAATATTACAGCAGAACACTCCGACCCCACGAGAAAAATTATACCATCACAGAGTTGGAATGCCTTGCTGTGATAGATAGTGTGGAAAAATTCTGCATCTATCTCGCAGGTGTAAGGTTCACAATTTTTACGGACCACCATGCATTACAATGGTTAAAAACCATAAAAAACCCAACGGGTAGACTTTTTAGGTGGAGCTTAAAGATGTCCGCATACGAATACGATATAAAATATATAAAAGGTAAAACGCAGTACGAGGCAGATCTACTGTCCCGCAATCCCATATGTGGTTTTCTCACGACCACCCAAATAATAGAAAAGCAACCCCAATTACCTCCATCTACACTTATCAAAACGAATATAGATGGCCTCCATACAATCAAACGTAAAGGTATTGTTAAGATTATAGTTCCCCCTTCCTTACAACATACGCTAATTAATAAAGTACATTTAGAATATAACCATCCTGGTGTATCCCAAATGATTAGGCTCATCTCCACACAGTATACTTGGTGTGGAATGACCAAATCTATAGTTAAATATAATAGGTCCTGTCCCACATGCCAACTTATAAAGAAACCGAAAGGTCCATTATATGGTAGATTAGAACGCCCCCCTATAGCTTTACAACCCTACGATATGTTATCTATAGACACTATTTCAGGTTTTTCTAAATACGGTAATTCTAAGTCATACTTACACGTAATTGTAGATCACCTAAGTCGGTATACATGGACCTTCCCCAGTAAGTCAACTAATATAATCACATACATTCAGTGTATCAAAAAGGTATTGCAGTGTGGCCGACCAAAACGCCTTCTTTCGGACCGGGCACCTGCTTTTACTTCCCCAAAGTTCAGGAGATTCTTAATAAAGAACGGGATACAGCCTCTACTAACCACTGCAAATAACCCGCAAGCTAACGGTTTATGCGAGCGTCTTAACGCGACACTCACCGGGAAGCTGAGGTTACTGAACTTAGAGAATCCAGGAACCTCCTGGACTAAATTAATTAAGATAGTAACTAATAAATATAACGATACCCCCCATACGATAACTGGATTTCCCCCCGTATTTTTAATGTATAATATAATCCCCTCAGACTTAAATAACCACATAAATCCCTATCCCAATATAATAGAAAGTAGAAAACTAGCAATACAACGTACAAATGACAGGCATGACAAAGAGAAAATTAAATATGATAACAAACATAAAAATCCACACTTTGATACAGGAGATTTAGTATTAGTAAAGGCGTATCATCATCCAAATAGCGGTAAGCTAGTACCCTACTTTACAGGTCCATATAAAATTACGGAAATAATTTCTGATAATGTCGTACGTATAAATAGACCCAATAGGATTACAGGTAATGATAACGATACTGTACATGTAAATAAATTACAATATTATAATGAAGAGGTCCTCTATATTTCACCACCCAAAGTAGAACCCCTAATAATAAATAGAATAATAAACCCTTTCCGACATTTAGATCCCAAGTTGTTTAGTCCAATAGAAAAAAGTATAGCTCATAGATTTTCCGAACCATTCAACCATTTGTCCCCACATCTATTCTCATAAAATTAGGGAAATCTAGGTCCTGAACGTCTGGCGAACTCCTCGACATAAAGTAGTCAATTAAAAAATCATAAATCATGGCATTCAACACCATTTCATGATTACCTTTTCCTTCACCAATAATTTCTCTCCCTCAAATGTAGGACTATATTTCTTTTTCTATTAGGCACACAACTGATCACTTAAGACTAACCCTCGGAATTGTTTGGACTGGAATAGCGCAATTCCGAGAATATAATTCATACGCACATTGTATATAAAAACAAAGAAACATTATGTAATAATTTTTTATTATCCCAGTTAGCTTCTTTTTCTTAATTTATGATAATATATCCCGTATCCCATTAACACAGTTCGCATGATCATAACCCCATTATTTATACACTAGTTAATTAATTCCTTTTATACCAAATCTTATTTTTTATAATGTTATAGGATAGTTATAATTTTGTCAACCCCGTTTTAAAATTTAGGTCCCCATCACCTCTAAAATCGATACTGTACATGAGACCAAAGAAGACGCCATCTTGGCCTTCTAAGAAGACAATTAATTCCAATCTGCTTCCCAACGCGCGCGACAACAAACTCAAGGTCGCACTGATCTCCCCCTAATTGTTTTTTCTACTTCGTCTTTGCCTCCCTACTGCTAAAGGGGTGGAATGACATTTGCACCCATCATTAGCATCCATCATTAGCAGAGGTAATCTTTCTTACCTCATCACTCTTACCTGTCAATCAATCAATTATAGGCCTTCCATACTTCTTTCGTCTCTTGATCATTTTCCATTGGCCTTCTATGCCTTCGTTCTAACCACCCCTCGTCCATCGCAGAGTTTCTGTTTGCCGACTTTTTTTTATTTACACCCAGGTCACCGTCCAAGCATTCTTTATTTCATTCTTTTTTCCTCAAACCCAGGTTCACTCAATCACCGACAGCAGCGCAGCTCTTGAGCCACCATCTCTTTTTAACCTCTCTCAGAAGAAAATTCTTTCCCATATTCTCCCATTAACTACCTCTCCTTCGATCTTCTCACCTTTTGCCCATCTGATCTAATGCTACTTACAGAGCATCTTGAGATTGCTCAACCCTGAAAACAATACTTCGCTTCTAAGCTCGTATTGCAGGGCAGGACTCCTGAGATGTCCTTTGCAGAAACCAATTCAGACCTTCTTCCTTTATTCCTCACTGTGTCACTACCTATCACAAACCTTTTGCTTAAGTCAATTTTCTTTTATATTTTATTTTAATTTTATTATCTATACTTCTCCTCCTTCCTGTATTACATCCCTGAAACTATGTTGTAAATATTCAAGACACCTTAAGTAACACACTATTGTGTGTGTTTACTTTAAATTTATCCTTCCTATGTACTCCTCTTAAATATTTTTGGTAGTTTTATAATATTATATAAGTGTGTCACCACTACTCCCCTTTATCTTTATTTTTATTCTAGTAACTAATTCGTGCCCCAAATTATTTCCCATTTAATAGGTTTGCTAGCTTTTCTCTCATTTATTGTAAATAGACTTATAGTTTTACTAGTTTTGTGGTGTTGGACTCTGCTTTATAACTTACAGATGTAGATAAAACATTTCAATATTAATCGATAATATCATTTTGTTTATTAACCATCAAAATTAATGCCATCAAATACCAATCAACCCTTTATATATTATTACCTTTAATATTTTTATTTTCTCTTTTTCTCATCATGTTCAGACTTAGCATTTTACAACTTCAACTATTTTAGGCACCGTCTTAAAAAACCTACACCTAACAATATTTATAATATTTCTTAAATAGATAAAACATTTATCATTTTATTTTTCTTAATAGATTTTCAAAATGTTATTTTTGACGCTTCCCTTACAACCTCTTAACTCTATCCCATGAACCTTTCCTCCCAACCTTTCCCTCCATCAAGAGTTTATTGTTCGTCAGCCATTTTCTTTTTTTTTTAGTGATTAACTTAACTAGAAGACCCTTCCTTGCTGTACATCTCCCAACAGTGAGCTCAGGAGACCCAGTTAGATTTTTTTTTTCTCTCATCGTCCGGCTCATCATTTTTTCATTTTTCAACTTTTTCTTTTCACCATACAAGCCGGACACAATCAAAATTGGCAGCAATAACTCTCTTACACCCACCTCTCCTTTTCCGCATCCTTCAAACCTCCAACCTTCCAAGGGATTCCAGTTCGCCGAACATTTTTGTTTTTTTTCATTGATTAATCCGACTGGAACAATCCTTCCTCGTTATACCATTCCCGATAATGAGTTCAGGATATCCAGCGCGATATTTTTATTTTTTTCTCCTCATCGCCCGACGCATCATATCAATTCATCATTTTTTCAACTTTTCATTTATTTTTTTCACAATTCAACTGGGCACAATCATTATGGACAACAGGGATCCCTCTTACCTCTACCTCCCCCTTTTACCTCCATCTATCTTCCCAACTCTTTCCGCTGTCTGAGCTAATGATGCAGACGGAATATCTTGGGCCTTCTGTTAATGAAAACAATGCCTCACTTAATCAAGTTCGCATTGCATTGCAGGATGCTTGGGATACTACTTTTGCAGAAACATGCTCAGATACCCCCTTTCCCTTTTTCAACCTTAGCGTCACATTATACGTTCAGTTAATAAACTAACTTAAATTTTTTTTCCTCTCATCTTTTATGCAAAAAATAAGATATTATTTTCCTTGTACGATTCATTTTACCATAGTTACCATTTTGTATTATATACCTTCTCTTAATCTTTTATCATTCATTTTGTACGTTTTTATTGATACACCACCATTACAGCATCTTTCTCTTTTTAATTTATAGCTTAATAATAATTTTAAATAATTTGTACACAAATTATTTCTTTTATTTTTTATAATAGGTTTGTTAGGTTATCATTCATTACATGTCATTCCCCCAACCAAACCTTCATCACCGGGGACACATTCTGTAGTATATTTTGAGTAATATAGTTCACAGCCTTATTCTAATATTTGTTATAACCCCATATCTGTATATAAAAATATGTATCGAATAATAGAAGTGACAAATAAAACAAAAGGAGTAGAGGTAGTCCAGACGACAAAGACCAGACGAACACGTGTTTATGATAATGAGTTCGATTACCCCGTCAACAGGTGGCCAGACGTAATAATTAATCAACGCTTGACAGGTGGCGTGTTTTCTGGGGGCCAATCAAAACGCGCCACCACATGCCAGAGTATGAGTATATAAGGAGCCCAGAAATGGGACAAAAAAGTAGTTGTTTCAGTTGTTTCGGAGCGACACCGTTATACGGTCAGTCAGATCTCTCACCCCTATCCGCGATGTAGACTTAGGGCATCCGTGACGTCCATGGTCCGACTACCTTCGTCCGTGGTCTACCTCTACTTCTTGGAGTTTACCATCTAGACCTGCCTCTGTCTCTTGCTGTCCCAGTGCGGGAATCCCATCACGCACCCACTACCACGACTGCCCAGTACATTCCACCTCGGGATTACTACAGAAAGTACTTTTGTCTGAGGATGGCAACAACGCTGTTACCGAAACGTCACAAACTATTTATTTATTTGGATTTGGTCTTATTACCTTGTGCTTTAAGCCTCTGTTATGTGTTTAGTTTTGAGTTTATGAAACTTATTTTATAACTATTGACCCTGGCTTGGTGAGAAATAATTTTGCTTGGTTCAGAATGTGAGGAGATATCAACCTCACATTTGGTCAGGTCACACACCACAACTTGCAGCATGTAATGGAAGGATATGGATTATACAATTTGGATTATAGATTTGAAACATATTAGGTGACTAAACCAAATAAATGTGAGGGGTAACAGTGTTGTTACCATCATTTGTACTTTTGTCTGATGAGGGTAATAACGCAGTCACTGAAACACCACAGAATTTATTAATTTGGATTATAATAGTAGTAAAACGTTTGTGAATCACTCATCATAAATTTACCATCATATTCACCAGCTAAACACCTTTTAGGAAATTTGTGAGGTTTCAATATATCTCTTCTGGATCTCATTAAATTGTGTTGTTGTTTCTTATCCCCTTGTGTAAAGATTACACAAATTCCATGAGTTCATGCTCCTCGAGCTGTTTTATTGTGAGCAGTGGCCTCTTATAAAGGTCCTGTTTAGTGCAACTAATGCAAGCCAAAATGTGTTCTGGAGCTACAGGTGCCAAGATACATTTTGGGCAAGTGGGGTAGATTTTGTTATTATTTTCTATCTTCAATGGCTTGAGATGGCCTGTTCTAAATCTTATTAGTGTTGTTTGATGCTGTCTATTTCTGAGGTTCAGAGCTCTTCCTGGGTCCAGTCCACTGTTCCAACTGTTCCTTCGCGTCGGTTCCCTGCGTAAACCTCAGAGGTCCTTGATTCGTCGGCAGATTCAGGGATTACTGTGAACAAAGGGTTCGAGGGCCAAAGGGGGGGGTGTCCTATTGGAGCGTAGGACGGGTTTAACTAAGTCCGAACGAGAGGGCTCGGTCAGCAACCTTGCCATGAACTCTCAGAGACGCCTGTGGGTTTGATTGGTCGACCCCATGGAGCCAGACCATAATTGCGGGCTCGAGGGGCCAAACAATGGCCGCTCGGTGCATGGAGAATGCATCATTCCCTTTTGGCTGGGTGACCTAGATGGCAGCAATAGGTGTGCTATCGCGCGCCGGTTTATGGACCTTTGAGGTCTGGGAAACCATTATTGCTCCAAGTCTGTTCCAACTGCTTTGGGGG
>CP092880.1:16455194-16476507 GCA_030710605.1 Cordylochernes scorpioides | reverse complement strand
ATGCGGTCACTTATAGGGTGGTCATCCAATAGTGTTGTTTGATGCTGTCTATTTCTGAGGTTCAGAGCTCTTCCTGGGTCCAACTGTGCTTTGGGGGGATCCTCCAGTTCTTGTTTATTTTTGTTTCGGCTACTATTTCTATTTCTTTAAAAGTAAGTTTTTTTTTTCATGGCAAGGGTTCTTTTGGGATTAAAAATGCTAGGCCACCCTGTGGGGTGATAGATATGGTTAGCCATAAGGAAATTAATTTATTGAATTAGTCTCTAACCTCTTTAATTCAACACCCCAAGCTGTTGGTTGAGTTAAAAACACAAGGTAATAAGACCAAATAAATTAATAGTGTGTTACAGTGTTGTTAACAACACTGTTACAGAAAGTTGTTGTGAAATGAATAGCATGAAATGCCTCTTTTCAGTTATTAGATAGCATGGCGTTCCATGTCTATTATTCCATTTATGTTGCACTGCAAAATGCTCAATTGCTTGGAAGCTGCAAAGTTTGAAGTTTGTGGGGACTGTATTATACTTATCGGACAGAACCCACTACCTAAGTCCTGAACGCGCTGCTGTTTATTCTGCGCGACGGGCGAGGCAGCATGCAAATCAACATCTGATCTCATGGAAAGGGGTGTAGGGGTCCAGCTTTCGTTGATCATGGCACCATGATCCAGGCACACATTGGTGAAAGTCTGACTTTGCCTGTAATTTGAGGTCGTTCCTAACATGGAAGCAGATGCCTTTGCTTCCGACTCTAGCATGAGTACAGAGGCAGCTCCTCCGTATCCCTGGAGTGGGACCCTTGCTGAGGTCTATCAACCGGGTCAGTTGAAGTTAGAATTTTTAAAGAGGTCTACTCCTCTTTTTTCTAACAATGCTGCTGTTGGTCCGCGACTGCTTATTCGTCGGAGTTATTCTGCTTGTTTCGCAGCTGGCCTTCATATCTGAAGGTCTATCCACCACCTGGGGACGCGCCCTGTAGCAGTCAGCTCTGCCTACCAACATACAAAGGGGGATCAATAAATAAGGTGAATTATCTTATTTCTTAAAAATTAAAAAAGCAAAAATAATTTAAACCACAGAATATTAAAATATAACATCTAGAGACTATTTAAGTGTTCTGTTCTTTTTTCCCACGCGCGGCGCGAGACTTATAAACAAACTAAAATGGAAGCTCCCTTGAAGGATTGCGCCACGCTTGAACAACGTGCAGTTATTCGTTTCTTGAATGCAGAAGGTATTCAAACATCTCAAATATGCCAAAGAATGAAAAATATCTATGGTGAGTCTTGTTTGTCTCAAAAAAAATTTATAAATGGGTTAACGAGTTCAAAAATGGACGAATTACATGTTCCTCAGGTCTCAACGTTTGGGCGGTAAAGTTTTGTTAACAATTTTTTGGGATGTTGATGGACCAATCTGTCTTGATTTTTTATCCTCAAGGCAACGTATAAACAGCGACCTTTATTGTGACATTCTTGTAAATAAGCTAAATCCCGGTATAAGAAACAAAAGAAGAGGGAAGCTTAGTAAAGGTGTTCTCTTCCTTAATGATAATGCAAGGCCGCATACATCATGTAAAACTGTATCTACAATCATTAAATTAGGTTTTGAAGTTTTAGAACATCCTGCATATAGTCCAGACCTAGCCCCCTCTGACTATTTCCTTTTTGGACTACTAAAGAAGGAGTTAAAGGGAAAGCGATTTGACTCGGATGAAGATGTCCAGAAAGTGGTGCAAGATTTTTCTCACACGCTTCCTAAGAGTGCCTATAAAGAGGGTATTTAAAAGTTGCCAGAACGATGGAGACGATGTATAGAAAGCCAAGGTGATTATTTTGAATAAATCAAGTCCTAATTTTTTAATATCGTTCTTATTTTTTAAATAAATTATAATTCACCTTATTTATTGATCCCACTTTGTACTTTGCTATTTATACCAAAATACCCATATGGTAGATAAACTGGGAAATTCTTTCAAAGATTTACAGAGAGGTTATTGCATTTGCCTATTTATTAATTCAAAGGGTGTGTTTCTTACCTCAATTATTTTTCATTAAATGTTGTAAGAGAAATATTTAAAAAAAGGAAGACAAATTTATCTCAATTTGAAACATAGTGTGACAAGTTCTTGGAATCAAATGATTAATAATGTGTTTCAATAAGAGGAATTGGTTAATAAATATTTCACATTTCTACAAACTAAACCAGGAAGTTTTAAATTTAAAATACATTTGTGAAACTTTCTAATAGCTGGTCTCAACTTTACACCTACCAATTCAATCTCAGATAAAAATATTTCATTCACAAAATTATATTTTTTAAATTTGATACTGGAAAAAATATCTTGGTGGTAAATAGATTTTTTAGCTTTCTGTGTGTGTGTCATTATAAAGCTGTGAGTTAAAATATCTCTAGTTGATATGGGAGTAGCCCATTATTAATTAAA
The DNA here is from genome assembly GCA_030710605.1 of Cordylochernes scorpioides. Taxonomy (NCBI): domain Eukaryota; kingdom Metazoa; phylum Arthropoda; class Arachnida; order Pseudoscorpiones; family Chernetidae; genus Cordylochernes; species Cordylochernes scorpioides. The sequence goes on along the minus strand of CP092880.1, from coordinate 16,474,062 downwards.
CAATTATATTACCTCCCTATCAATAGACGCCAAGATGTCTCCATTCTAGAAATCCCCAGAAACAGGCAATACCAAGAAGAAAAATTTGATTATGATGACATATTGACAAATATTTCAAACAAGAAATAGAAATTCTTTCACGTAAAAATAGAAGAGCCAAATTATCTTCCAAAAAGGGTCAGTTTCGGCCGCGAGCTGCTCTACAAGGAATTTGACAGCTCAGAGGTGCCAGAGGAGCTTTCAAAAAGTGAATGGAAAAACATGGCAGAGGATGCTTTGTTCCTGAAGGAGGACAAAGAACGATCAATTCCTTCCCATGTACCCAAATACTTCTTCCAGCCTTCAAAAACCCGGCCCCCCTACAGTGTAAAGAAGCTGTTGAAAGAAGTTGCTGTTCATCTGGAGAGCCACAAAACAGATGTGATATGCCAATTGGGGGCCAGAAGAGCTAGAAAGGCCAAGAAACGGGAGTGCCATTAAGAGCTCTGGCGATCATCAGAACTTGAACTGAGACAACTTGAGGCTAGCAAGGAGTCTGAAGACATATAGTTCCGCATTGCTCCCTGAAGATCAGTTTCCAACTACCCTCTAAATTCCTGGCATTTAATCTTGATAAGATTATAATAAATTTTTCTGAAGAGAGAGAGGAGAAAATAAAGATCAATATTCAATCCTTACACTAATGATGAACGAAAGAAAGCAAATAATATCAATATAAAAAGGAAAAACATGAAGGGATCTAGGGATTCCTCTGGGACAGGGGGCTGGCGAACCCCAGCAGAAATGCTCAATGGATTCCTCTGGGACAGGGGGCCGGCGAACTCCAGCAGAGAAGCTCTACGTACTCCTCTGGGACAGGGGGCTGGCGAACCCCAGCAGAGAAGCTAAACGTACTCCTCTGGGACAGGGGGCCGGCGAACCCAAGCAGAGAAGCTCAACCCTACTCCTCTGGGACATGGGGCTGGCGAACCCCAGCAGAGAAGCTCAAATGTACTCCTCTGGCACAGGGGGCCGGCGAACCCCAGCAGAGAAGCTCAACGTACTCCTCTGGGACAGGGGGGCCGGCGAACCCCAGCAGAGAAGCTCAACGGACTCCTCTGGGACAGGGGCGCCGGCGAACCCCAGCAGAGAAGCTCAACGTACTCCTCTGGGACAGGGGGGCCGGCGAACCCCAGCAGAGAAGCTCAGCGGACTCCTCTGGGACAGGGGGCCGGCGAACCCCAGCAGAGAAGCTCAGCGGACTCCTCTGGGACAGGGGGCCGGCGAACCCCAGCAGAGAAGCTCAACGGACTCCTCTGGGACAGGGGGCCGGCGAACCCCAGCAGAGAAGCTCAGCGGACTCCTCTGGGACAGGGGGCCGGCGAACCCCAGCAGAGAAGCTCAGCGGACTCCTCTGGGACAGGGGGGCCGGCGAACCCCAGCAGAGAAGCTCAACGTACTCCTCTGGGACAGGGGGCCCGGCGAACCCCAGCAGAGAAGCTCAGCGGACTCCTCTGGGACAGGGGGCCGGCGAACCCCAGCAGAGAAGCTCAGCGGACTCCTCTGGGACAGGGGGCCAGCGAACCCCAGCAGAGAAGCTCAGCGGACTCCTCTGGGACAGGGGGCCGGCGAACTCCAGCAGAGAAGCTCAGCGGACTCCTCTGGGACAGGGGGCCGGCGAACTCCAGCAGAGAAGCTCAACGTACTCCTCTGGGACAGGGGGCCGGCGAACCTCAGCTGAGAAGCTCAACGTACTCCTCTGGGACAGGGGGCCGGCGAACCCCAGCAGAGAAGCTCAGCGGACTCCTCTGGGACAGGGGGCCGGCGAACCCCAGCAGAGAAGCTCAGCGGACTCCTCTGGGACAGGGGGCCGGCGAACCCCAGCAGAGAAGCTCAGCGGACTCCTCTGGGACAGGGGGCCGGCGAACCCCAGCAGAGAAGCTCAGCGGACTCCTCTGGGACAGGGGGCCGGCGAACCCCAGCAGAGAAGCTCAGCGGACTCCTCTGGGACAGGGGGCCGGCGAACCCCAGCAGAGAAGCTCAACGGACTCCTCTGGGACAGGGGGCCGGCGAACCCCAGCAGAGAAGCTCAACGTACTCCTCTGGGACAGGGGGGCCGAACCCAGCAGAGAAGCTCTACGTACTCCTCTGGGACATGGGGCTGGCGAACCCCAGCAGAGAAGCTCAACGTACTCCTCTGGCACAGGGGGCCGGCGAACCCCAGCAGAGAAGCTCAACGTACTCCTCTGGGACAGGGGGCCGGCGAACCCCAGCAGAGAAGCTCAACGGACTCCTCTGGGACAGGGGGCCGGCGAACCCCAGCAGAGAAGCTCAACGTACTCCTCTGGGACAGGGGGCCGGCGAACCCCAGCAGAGAAGCTCAACGGACTCCTCTGGGACAGGGGGCCTGCGAACCCCAGCAGAGAAGCTCAGCGGACTCCTCTGGGACAGGGGGCCGGCGAACCCCAGCAGAGAAGCTCAGCGGACTCCTCTGGGACAGGGGGCCGGCGAACCCCAGCAGAGAAGCTCAGCGGACTCCTCTGGGACAGGGGGCCGGCGAACCCCAGCAGAGAAGCTCAACGTACTCCTCTGGGACAGGGGGCCGGCGAACCCCAGCAGAAAAGCTCAACTTACTCCTCTGGGACAGGGGGCCGGGGAACCCCAGCAGAGAAGCTCAGCGGACTCCTCTGGGACAGGGGGCCGGCGAACCCCAGCTGAATAGCTCAACGTACTCCTCTGGGACAGAGGGCTGGCGAACCCCAGCAGAGAAGCTCAGCGGACTCCTCTGGTACAGGGGGCCCGGCGAACCCCAGCAGAGAAGCTCAGCGGACTCCTCTGGGACAGGGGGCCGGCGAACCCCAGCAGAGAAGCTCAACGGACTCCTCTGGGACAGGGGGCCGGCGAACCCCAGCAGAGAAGCTCGACGGACTCCTCTGGGACAGGGGGCCGGCGAACCCCAGCAGAGAAGCTCGACGTACTCCTCTGGGACAGGGGGCCGGGGAACCCCAGCAGAGAAGCTCGATGTACTCCTCTGGGACAGGGGGCCGGGGAACCCCAGCAGAGAAGCTCGACGTACTCCTCTGGGACAGGGGGCCGGGGAACCCCAGCAGAGAATCTCGACTCCTCTGGGACAGGGGGCCGGCGAACCCCAGCAGAGAAGCTCAACGGACTCCTCTGGGACAGGGGGCCGGTGAACCCCAGCAGAGAAGCTCAACGGACTCCTCTGGGACAGGGGGCCGGCGAACCCCAGCAGAGAAGCTTAACGGACTCCTCTGGGACAGGGGGCCGGCGAACCCCAGCAGAGAAGCTCAACGGACTCCTCTGGGACAGGGGGCCGGCGAACCCCAGCAGAGAAGCTCAACGGACTCCTCTGGGACAGGGGGCCGGCCAACCCCAGCAGAGAAGCTCAGCGGACTCCTCTGGGACAGGGGGCCGGCGAACCCCAGCAGAGAAGCTCAACGGACTCCTCTGGGACAGGGGGCCGGCGAACCCCAGCAGAGAAGCTCAGCGGACTCCTCTGGGACAGGGGGCCGGCGAACCCCAGCAGAGAAGCTCAACGGACTCCTCTGGGACAGGGGGCCGGCGAACCCCAGCAGAGAAGCTCAGCGGACTCCTCTGGGACAGGGGGCCGGCCAACCCCAGCAGAGAAGCTCAGCGGACTCCTCTGGGACAGGGGGCCGGCGAACCCCAGCAGAGAAGCTCAACGTACTCCTCTGGGACAGGGGGCCGGCGAACCCCAGCAGAGAAGCTCAACGTACTCCTCTGGGACAGGGGCCGGCGAACCCCAGCAGAAAAGATCAACGGACTCCTCTGGGACAAGGGGACCGGCGAATCCCAGCAGAGATATACCACCACGGGCCGCTCTGGAACCGGGGTCTAGTGGACCCCAGCAGGGAAGAACCTCAGAGTCTGCTCTGAGAACAAAACTAGCGAACCACCATCAGAGAGGAAGTCACAGAAACTAGCCTGGGACCTGAATCCAGAGGAATACCTGAAGAGGAAACTCCACAGACCAGACTGAAGGACGGCAGAGCACCAGCTGACCCGGGGAAGTTCAAAGCCATCACTTCAATGATGGATCCCAAAATGTGAACAAATATGATCTTTACATCTTCTTACTTCTTTCCTTCGTGATCTAAAATATTTCCAAATTGAATAAACATTGAGCCTGGAAATGTAAAATTTGATGAAGAAAATAAATGAGAAAATTAACTCGTTTTATGATTATATATTTTTTAGGTTAGTTTTTGCAGAATATTTATTTTTTTATATGCGAAAAAAACGAACAAATTACATATCTATTAAACAGTACTAATGCTATATCTAGTTTCATATATAATATAAAAATATGATTTTGATGTTTGATATCAAACTAATAAAATAAAATTTTAAAAAATAGAGGGGATGCTATAGACTCTTTCAATGTTAAATGTTTACATTTTAATATTTAAAATTGGGCACTATTGAGAGGAAGGCACTGTTTAGAGGGGGTGCTATAGACAGGTCACTTTCAATGTAAAATGTTTACATTTTAATGTTTAAAATTGGGCGCTATTGAGAGGAAGACGCTTTTCAGAGGGGACGCTATAGACAGGCTTAACTGTATATATACAGTAAAACCCCTCTATAGTGAACCCCAATGGGACAGAGCTTTTGGTTCACTATAGCCACGGTTCACTATAGCCACGGTTTGGCTATTTTTTTTTACTTTTCAAAAATTTTAGACTGTATAATTAAAAAACAGCCATACACACAAGTAGAGGTTGCCTCTTAATAGTGGTCACTTTATTTTAATTCCCTTAATTGACTAATTTCCTTATATTAATACTGAATAATAATAGAAATCATTAGATAATAGGTTCTTCTTATGATTAACATACATGTACCTCTATGTCTAAGTTAAAAATCAAGACAAATCCTAGGCAAAGTTTTATTAAATATATATTCAAAGATATGAAATGATTTTAAAACATCATTATCACATTATATAATACAATTTTTACTTGAAAAAATGGCTCTATTACCTTGTTGTTTCAAAGCATTCTTCCAAGCATTGCACCATTCAAATAAAGTTAGTGTTTTTCTTCCATTTCATGTTTCCCCATATTCTTCTAGGTCTAGATTTCGTTTTTTTTTTTTTAACCTGCCATGCAAAACATTGCTGACTTTAAAATCACCATAGTTAATGGCATAAAAATAATTTTTGTTTCATCACGGGACCGTTTATTTGGACTTTTTTTTTAGCCCTAAAACGTACGATCGCGATCGCGGCAAAAGTTGAAGTTGATTCCTCTTTGTAACAATTTTTAATAACTTTATATTTTATCTTTTATAATAGAAAAGTTATATTCTCTTATTTTAATATGTTCTTAACATTTTGCCTATGTTGTTTCACTTTGAAAAGTTCTGAAAATGGCCTCTTTTTTTTTTAAGAAATAATGCTTTTGTTTTTAAAATGCCTTTGTTTTCTTCATTTTGGAAGCCATTTGCATTTTTTATATTTCAAATTTAATGGATGCAAAGATATTATAATTAATAAAAAGTATAATGTGTAAAAATTTATACAACATACAGCAAAAATAAAGTGCAAAAATCAAACAAACAATGCCGCTAAATTTATTGTTTTGAAATCGCGATCCGCGAGCTTTAAACATGTTCAAAATTTTGTTTTTTAATTTTTTTTTTTAAATTACAATTCTAAGTTCGTTATAAGCATAGTATTTTTAATAGATTTTATCATTTTGGGACCCGAAATAGGTTTGTTATAGGGGTAGTTCGTTATTCTAAAAATCGCAAAGTTCGTTATAACGATGGTATTTTCAATGGAATGGAATTGGGAATCGGCGTGGGTTCGTTATAAGGGAAGGTTCGTTATATCCAGGGTTCGTTATAGCGGGGTTTTACTGTATATAGTAGACGAATAACCCGGCTTTACCCGAGAATTCCCCCGAGTGGAATTTCCTTCATACTGAAAGTACATAAATAATAAATCTTAGAAATGCCATAGAAAAGCAATACAGAAGTAACACATAAACCACAGATAAAAAGTGTGTGTGATGGCAAAAATTGTATTATATCAGTGTTTTGGTATTTGATTTAATTATTATTTGCAATCCATTTAGTTGTTTCAAAATCAATATAGTTTACAATAGATGGCAGCTTTTCCACCCAAACCTCGAGGTACCTGCCCCAGCCGCAGGATTTGGTCTTATCTCAAGTGTGTGTACTTGATAATAGTAACTATTTAAAACATGCTGTGGTATTTTATCTCATTCAATACTTTTGGCTGTAGATGGTAACAACACTGCTACCGAAACATCGCACACTATTCATTGATTTTCGTTTGGTCTTATTACAGTAGAATCTTCACGAGAGGACACTCTCACTAGAGGACACCTTTCTACAAAGTACACTTTTCATCACCAAAAATACCAGTTTTACTGATAGACACCTTTTCCTAAAGAACACTTTAGCTCTGCAAATAAGGCCAAATTTGCGTAAAGACGCTTATACATGAAAAAACAATAGAAAAAAATAAAAGATGGCGCTCTGCCATCTAAAAACCACATGTGCTCGTGGTCAGGAGATGCCTTCTTTATTTTTAATATCAACACCTGACCCACTTATCTTTTTTTTTTTTTCTATTGTTTTTTCATGTGTTAAGCGTCTTTAGGCAAATTTGGTCTTAAATACCCATTTCTTGATTTCTCAAGAAATTCTGGGACCAAAAATCTTTTTGGTCGAAGTGGTTACAGCCTACTCCACGCCAACGAGCGCCAACAGCGCGAAACGCGTTCATGGATGACTTTTCCTAATTTATCAAGAAATTGGGTTGGCCAAATATCACGGAGCAAGCTAAATAAACATTTAGTTTATTTTTGCTCCACTAGATGGCACTCTGCCATCTAAAAAGCACATGTGCTCGTGGTCAGGAGATGCCTTCTTTATTTTAATATATATATATTTATTTTTCAAATTGGTATTTAAGAATATAAGCTTTTTATGCAATTATTTATTAATATTTTTTAAATAATCCATGTGTAAATAAAATCAACATTAGCACAGAAATAAAGTGGTGTTCCACAGGACACTCCAGCAGATATCTGAACACACCTCAATTCTATCAAGGTAAGATTGTTGTTATCTTGTCAAGGGAGTCGGAGGGCTGAACCTTGGTTTTTGACTGATACACGATCAAACCCGCATTGGGCACTTTTTTGTAAAAAAAAAAATGTTTTAATGGCCCCCGATTGTTGCAAAAGTCCAACCCCACCAGAGAGTGCAAGAAACCAAAAGGGTATCTGGCACATTTGTGATTGCAAAGTCAACTGCCTTCCACATGTGTAGACATGTGGTGCAATTACGGTGAAAACTGTCGCCAACTTCAGCCACCATGATTATCATGGCCTGTACCATGTGTACTAGAGATAATAACAAAACAATCTTGTTAAATAAGGCTCTGGTATGTGTTTAGTTATGAGTATACTGTGTGCACTTGATAATAGTAACTATTTAAAACATGCTGTGGTATTTTATCTCATTCAGTACTTTTGTCTGAAGATGGTAACAACACTGTTACCGAAACATCACACACTATTCATTGATTTGTATTTGGTGTTATCTCAAGTGTGTATACTGTGTGTACTTGATAATAGTAATTATTCAAAACATGCTGTGGTATTTTCTCTCATCCTGTCTGTTTGTCTGAAGATGGTAACAACACTGTTACCGAAACATCACACACTATCTATTGATTGGATTTGGTGTTATCTCAAGTGTGTATACTGTGTGTACTTGACAATAGTAATTATTTAAAACATGCTGTGGTATTTTCTCTCATTCAGTACTTTTGTCTGAAAATGGTAACAACACTGTTACCGAAACATCACAGACTATTCATTGATTTGTATTTGGTGTTATCTCAAGTGTGTATACTGTGTGTACTTGACAATAATAACTATTTAAAACATTCTGTGGTATTTTATCTCATTCAGTACTTTTGTCTGAAGATGGTAACAACACTGTTACCAAAACATTACACCCTATTCATTGATTTGTATTTGGTGTTATCTCAAGTGTGTATACTGTGTGTACTTGACAATAGTAACTATTTAAAACATTCTGTGGTATTTTATCTCATTCAGTACTTTTGTCTGAAGATGGTAACAACACTGTTACCAAAACATTACACCCTATTCATTGATTTGTATTTGGTGTTATCTCAAGTGTGTATACTGTGTGTACTTGACAATAGTAACTACAGTCGAACCTCTTTAATTCAACACCCCAAGGAATCAGAGCTTTCGGTTGAATTAAAGGAAGTGTTGAATTAAAGTTATTCAGATGATTAGCTAATCATCTAACTTGCTAAAATAATATTTTTTTAAAAATAGCTTTGTAATATAAATTAATGATATTAATTGAAACCATTGTGTGTACTTTTTTTTTTTTCATGATTAACTTTTAGTATCAAGGACAAAATGGCATTAATACATATTTTTGAAACATAAATAATTACAAATAATATTTTATTATTTGGGCACCTTCAAGGCTATTGGACTCAATTGTTGTAGCGGTACTCCTATACGCAGCTCCGATCTGGGCTTGTGATCAAAATGAGTTACTGGACAAGACTCAGGATGTTTTCCTGCGTCGGCTTTTAAACCTGCCGAGGTATACCCCAGGATATATCCTTCGAATGGAGGGTGGACGAACTTCTCTTGCAGTCACCTCCATAAAACTTACAATGAAATACTGGATCATAATCCTCAATATGGAAGCTAACCGATTACCATTTATATGCTTAACTGAACTAATGAATTTGTCCCGAAATTCAAATATCCACATAGGTCTTGTTAAAACCATTAATGACATTCCGAATTCCACTGGTTTTTCTTATCTGATTAATTGCACTGATAAGGACTTTCTTCAACATGAACTGCCACTGATTACTAGAACAGCAATAGACCAATCCATACAAGGTGACTGGGCGAGAATCAATAATACAAAACTATATCCTCACTATAGAAACCTGAAGAAAGCATCCCTTCCTGAAGGATATCTGTTGGACAATCTTCCATTCATTGTTAAACGACACATTGCCCAACTGCGAGTACTTTACACATTCTTCCGGGAAAATCACAAGAACATTTTTGGAGAAGCGGAACTGTTATGTAAGCTCTGTAAGCAGAAAATGAACTCCGAAATATCTCACTATTTTTTCCACTGTACAAGTATTTCAGATGAAAGAAAAACATTTATTTCGAAACAGGATAATAGATTCCCGGACACAGTTGAGGATATCTTAACAAACTACATAACAGATAGAAAGTTTTCACTGGATCTATGTGGGTTTTACAAGGCAGTGAATAAAAAGGCATCGTTACTGTTACTACTGATATCGGCTCCCGCTGATTGTCGCCACTTGCCGCCGCTGAAGTCGTATGTAAAAAAACATTCAACTGTCGAAATTCGAATTTTAAAATGGTCGAAATATCGGAAGTGTCGTATAATTGATTTTTCCGAATTACAGTTTGTTATTTGATAGGCTGTAGGTCGGGACATCTAAACATGGTCCAATTATCGTATATTGTCAAATTAACGAGGTTCTACTGTATTTAAAATATTCCATGGTATTTTCTCTCATTCGGTACTTTTGTCTGAAGATGGTAACACCACTGTTACCGAAACATCACACTATTCATAGATTTTGGTTTGGTCTTATTACAGTAGAACCTCCATGAGAGGACACCTCTCTACAAAGTACACTTTCATCACCAAAATTACCAGGTTTACTGATAGACACCTCTTCCTAAAGAACACTTTAGCTCTGCAAATAAGTGTCCTTTACAGGAAAGTTCTCCTGTACCTTGAATTTCTAGATTATATTTTAACGAGATTTTTTTTATTTACAGTAAATTTAAGGTAAATGTTTCTATTAGTAAATAAATTTATTAGAGGGGAATGTAAATTATCTAGTTAGTTGTGAGGAAAGCATCACTCACCATCAATGGATAAAATAGAACTGTGTGCCGCCTCTAATCCTGACAGTAACAAGCTGGTATTAAAAGGTAAGTATTTGGCTAACTTATATTTGGTTATGAATGTAACATAGCATTCAGTGCTATACAGCAATATTTAGTTAGTCCCTGGTGTATAAATTGGTGACATGTGCAGGAGTGAGGTCAGCCAGGACCAGTGGTGGTAGTGAGCACCCCTATCACCCCTCGGGTATGACATCATTTAATTTACCTATAAAATAAAAAAAAACACAAAAATAGATGCAATGCAATAGAACCTCCATGAGAGGACACTCTGCTAGAGGGCACCTCTCTATAAAGGACAGTTTCATTGACAAATTTACCATTTTTACTATTTAGTAACTCTCCAACAAGAGGACACCTCTCTCGAAAGGACACTTTGTTTCTGAAAATAGGTGTCCTTTACAGAGAGGCTCTACTATGTACAGTGAAACCCCACTAATATGAACCCTGGATATAGCAAACCTTCCCTTATAACGAACCTAAGGTGAATCCTAATTCCATTCCATTGAAAATACCATCGTATGAACTTCACGATTTTTAAAATAACGAAATACCCCTATAACGAACCTATTTTCAGTCCCAAAATAATAAAATATATTTAAAATACTATGCTTATAACAAACTTAAAATTGTAATTAAAAAAAAATTGAAACAACAAAATTTTGAGCATGTTTCACCTCGTGTATCACGATTTCAAAAAAATATTTAGCGGCATTTTTTGTTTTTATTTATTACCAGTAGCAAACAAGACACGCTATATTCGATCTGGATAATTGCGCGTGAAACTATTTACAATAATTATTTGTTTTGATTTACACACACACATTCTATTTTTGCTGGTTATACATTTATTAAATAGAATATCCTTGCATTCATTAAATTTGGAATATAAAAAATCAAATGGCTTCCAAAATGAAGAAAACAAAGGCATTCTAAAAACAAAAACGTTTTAACTAAAGGAAAAAAAAAGAAGCCATTTCCAAACTTTTCTAAGTGAAACAACACACGGAAATTTTCGGAACACATGTTAAAATAAGAAAATATAACTTTTATATTGAAAGAAATAAAAAAGAAAGCTATTAAAAATTGTTACAAAGAGAAATCAACCTCATCTTTTGCCACGATCGCACGTGTTAGGTAGGGAAAAAAATAAACATAACAGTTAATACTTTCCCAAGTAAACATGTACCATCATCAGACAAAAGACTAAATAAGAAAAAATCAGCATGTTCTTGAATAGTACATTAAATCTGCTTCAGCTATGTCTCCATTTTTACTGTTGTATTGTTTTATCAACTTTTCAAAAACACGGTCAAATTTTAGATTTTTTTTCCCCCAATAGTACCCTTGGTATTGGAAACATTTTGAATCGCATATCTGCATATTGGCCATTTGTATATTAACATATTAACTATTTATTTTCAGCTATAAATAGTCTTTATATAATTCAATCTCTAAAATTTGTTGTTTGATCCATTTAGTTATTCTTGATAACATTTTAAAACGGGCTCTAACAATATCTTAATTCAGTTGCCAATCCCTAATACTAAATGTCAATTAATAAAACACATTTTGTGAGTTTAAAAAGTTATAAATCTTTATATATTCACAATATAATTCAATAAATTTTAAATAAGGATTGAATTTTAAAGTGAATAACCTATTATTTGAGATATGATTAGAAAACAAAATAAGATGTTTTAAAATGACAAAGGGGACTTTGTTCAAAAAGCACTCGTTAATTGTGTCGCACAATATTCAACAACAAATAATTTCATTTAAAAATTTAGAATATTCAGTAGAACCTCCCTATAAAGGACACCTAATTACAGAGAGGTGTCTTCTTACGGAGAGTTACTAAATAGTAAAAATGGTAAATTTGCAAATGTACACTGTCTTTTATAGAGAGGTGTCCTTTAGCAGAAGTGTCCTCTCATGGAGGTTCTATTGTATTACAGTCGAACCTCTTTAATTCAACACCCCAAGGGATCAAAGCTTTCGGTTGAATTAAAGGAAGTGTTGAATTAAAGTTGGCAAGATGATTAGCTACTCATCAAACTCACTAAAGTAATGTATTCTTTTTTAGATTAATTATATAGCATTTTAAGAGTGAATTCGTCACTTTTTAAAATGAGTCTCCCGCCTTTAAAAATAAGATTGTTAAAAATCAAAAGACAATATCATAAAGATTAATTAAATACATTTGACATTAAGTCCAAAACACTAATATAGGAGCAAATAACCACGAAATAAACAGATTTTATTGGATAAAATGGTGTTCTTGTGTGGCCAGGAATCAGTTTTTGCGAATACAAGTAAACCATCCTTCACAGTCTCCTGATGTAATTCTACTGATTGCATCAGTGATAACCTCACCTAACGTGATGTCGAGGAAGCAGCGACCTTACCAATGTTTTAATTTAGCTGAATGAAAATTCAATTGGATTCAGCATATATGAATATGGTGACAAAAACTTCACGCTGCTTCTTAGCAGACTAACAGATGTTTCTGCGGATGTGTGCACTCTTGTATTATCCATATAGAAACATTAAATCTATATTGCGTGGCTACAATTTCATCAAGCTCACGTAAAAATTCAACGAAAATTGTGCTATTACAATTTCCTTATATTGATTTTTTCATTCACTGTATTTTTTTTAGTATGAACCTCTGGAGAATAACTTTAATATTTTAATATATATAGCATTATTTTCATTGTTACCATATGATATTTTATGATACTACCTCAATTGACTCCCTAACTAATTTTCACACAAAATATTAATTGAAACCATTTGTACTTTTTATATTTATTTTTATTTCATTATTAACTTTCAGTGTCAAGGACAAAATGGCATTAATACATATTTTTGAAACATATAAATGATTATACTGTACATAACATATACAGTATAATCTCGTTAATTCGACACTCTACCTTCATTCGACCCTATTCTGATGTCCCAACCTCCGGCCTATCAAATAACAAACCGTAATTCAACAGTATCGATAATACGACAGTTCGACCATTTTAAAATTTGAATTTCGACAGATGAATGCTTTTTTACATACAACTTTACCACTAAAAAGGTATTAAGGTGGCGGCGATCGGCGGGCGCCGATAGGATCGCGCCTGCGCACTTTTGGTTTCTGTTAGTTTCAAGTTTCACTTTGCAGTGCTGTTGCGTAATGTCACGAGTGTTATTATTATTATTTTTTTTTTTTACACAGGAATTTAGGCATCGTGTGCTAATTAATAATATTATTTTCTTTACAATTTTTAGCATTGAAATATTTTATTTATTTTAAAATTTACAAATAATTTCCTTTTAAATAAATAAATATTCATAAAATGTAGCCACAATGATTATGATAACATTTTATTTCAATATTTCATTTCCATGTTATTATAAAAGGTTTAAACACAAAATCAATAACACCTGCAGCGGCAGTGAATGCCTTTAATACAATAAAAACTTTTTGATATTTAAAACACATTCCAGAGGAAGAAAGACATGCATGTATTTTAAAAATAGACCATCTGGAATACATCCTGAATAGAATTTCAGTGCAAAAATAGACATCTATAAAGGATTTTTTAAAAATATCTTTATGATTATTTTTAAATTTTATTTTTATTTTCAATATTTATTTCCTTTCAACTGCTATATTCTTCAATTAAAATAAAATATTATTTGTAATTATTTATGTTTCAAAAATATGTTTTATTGCCATTTTGTCCCTAATACTAAAAGTTAATCATGAAAATAAAAAAATAAATACAAAAAAGTACACACACAATGGTTTCAATTAATATCATTAATTTATATTAAAAATCTATTTTATAAAAATATTATTTTAGTTAGTTAGATGATTAGCTAATCATCTAACCCTAATTCAACACTTCCTTTAATTCAACCGAAAACTCTGTTCCCTTGGGGTGTTGATTTAAAGAGGTTCGACTGTATATACAATTTTAATATAATTGAATAGTAGCAGCTAAAGTAAATAAATATGGAAAATAAAAAGAAAATTTTTAAAAATATTATTTCAAATAATCCTGAAGATCTTTTAAGGAAGTCCTCCATGGATATCTCTGTTTTTGTACACTGAAATCCTATTTAGGATGCATTCCAGCTGATCTATTTTCAAAATACATGTCTTCCCTCCTCTGTAATGTCTTTTAAATAACAAAGAGTTTTGAGTAAGTCTATTTCTTCTGTATTTTTTGTTTTTCCACATAATTTAACTCTAAAATTATTAGATAAAAGAAAAAAAAAAAAAAGAGTTAAGAAATGGTATCCAAGGATTGTTCCATTGTTGTAGTTGAGATTTGACTGGTGTCAGAGATGGATGTCCTTAGGCGTGTTTTTCCTAGGCTGTGCCTAGCTTGTTTCACTGTTGTAGTTCTGTTAGGCTGCTTTTTGGTGGTGTACCCACTGTTATGTTTACCTGTAGCAATAGTTAAAGCTGTTGTGTCCGTTGTGTCTCTGGTTTGGCCTTGTGCCATTTTCTATTTCAGATATTCAGATTATATTGGATATCCACGTTTCATTTATAGGATTGTGTTATTTTGCTTTGTCAGGCTAAGGGACCTTTAAGAGCTTAAAGCTATAGAGAAGCATTGGCATTTTTTAATCAAAATTCTTTTTTCATTGGCATTTTCCTTTCAAAATTTTTTTATCAGGTCCCTAAGCCCGGCAATACAGAACGAGACAATCATGTAATATAAAACGTGGCATATTCCAATATAATTCTGATTGCTGGAATAGAGAGTGGTACAGGATCTGACCCTAGGCACTACTAATACAGCAGAGTTAACTAATGTTGCAGTAAGCATAATTGTTGGGTACACTACCATTAAGTAACTTGGCAGAACTACAGCCTTGAAATGAGTTAGACATGGTCTAGAAAAACCGTCTTTGGGCATTCCATCTCTTTCACTGGTCCGTCTCGACACAGTTTGGATGGTCCCTCCCTGATGCCAGGCTCTCATCCTTGGGTCCCTTGAAGTCCTCTGATCAACTGAAGTCCTCCCTGCTGGAAACCTTCAAATCTCCTGTGGGGATCCCAAGAAGGAATTGTTCTAATGATGGAGAATATCAATTTACTCATTATCATTTGCTCTGATCAATAAACCTCTTGGAATAAATCCCTTGATATCGGTGATCCTACAGCTGAAGACTTCTTACATCCTGTCTGTTGACGTCCACAAGATACCTCTTGGATTTAAAATGGAATTTCTTGAACCAAAACTCAACCATCTGAACCCCAAATCATCTTTCTATTGTCATAAGAAAATAGCAATCCCTGCTCCTCTCTCTTATCCTGGCATCCCAAGAAATGATTCAATGGGACCAACAACCTGAGATACTCTCTTTTCATCCTCTTCAATATCTTCCCAATATAACTGGCCTCCTACAAGCTGGCTTCAAAGGGACCAAGATACTGTAAAAAGCTGATTCTCACTTCATGCTCTTTAATACCATTCCACTCTACCTGGCATCTTTCTCCTACGAAGTGATTCAATGGGACCAACAATCTGAGACATGACCATCCTTTCAATACCATATCTAATAATGTACCTGGCATCCTACAAGCTGGCTTTGAAGGGACCAACCTGAGACATGGCCATTTCTTCAATACCATCTCTAATAATGTACCTGGCCTCCCACAAGCTGGCTACGAAGGGACCAACAACCTGAGACATGGCCATCCTCTTCAATACCATATCTAATAATGTACCTGGCCTCCCACAAGCTCGACCAACAACCAATGGAAATTTTCTCTACCTTTCCTTCTTGACTGACCATATGTATGACAGAGGAAGAATAAAATAAATTATTGTAATAAGAGTTTTCTATAAAATTCCAATGGAAGTCACCTAGAGTAAGTTGTATGGCAACAAGTGGTATAACAGTGAAAGATGGGAGAGTTTAATGGCCACCCCCAGGACTTGTGGACTTATCTGAGGTAGAGGCTCCAACAATCCCATATATTATATTATTTTATAAGGCACAATTTGGATGATAGATTATAAACACAATATAAAAAGACCATATCCAAATAAGTAGTATGTGATGTAACAGCGTTGTTACCATCATCAGTCAAAAGAACAGAATGAGAAATATATCACAGCATGTTATCAAGAGTGTAAGATGGCAGATAAGAAGATAGTTTTCTAAGAGAACCCTAAAAGATTGTTCTCAGAATTAGAAGTGGAGAAAAATCTTCTTTTAAAATATAATTAAAATATCATTGATATTTCCTCTTTCTTCTATCCAGTTAATTGTAGAACATTTCTTTTGAATGAAAAATACTTCTTTAAATTGTCTCAAAGTAATTTTTATCATAATCTAGTATCTTTGCTTCTTTTAGATTGAAATTTTATTTTGTCCTGTGATTTTTAAATGATCTATAAGTGCAGAATTCTCAATTTTATTCCTTTTTAGAGCATATTCATGGTTTTTCATTCTTTATTTTAAAAGTTATGGATGTTTGCCATAGATAGCATTGGTCACTCTTTTCACATTTTACTCCATAAATTAAACCTACTCTTTTTGTTAATTGGGTGTTCTTGTGGTTGTTGATATGTTGAGAAATGGGGTTACATGGTTTCTATGCGAATTCTTTCATGCTTTCTGAATATATCAGTGAAATCTCTTGCAAACCTTTGGTTTATAAATGGTTAATGTGATGGTTTTGGCTTCTTGGTGAATGAAAAACCATGAATATGCTCTAAAATGTGGGGTAATTTTGAGAATTCTGAACATAGAAAAATTATGGGACATAATAATTTCAATCTAAAAGAAACAAAGGTAATAGAATATAGGAAAGATTACTTTAAGAGACAATTTAAAGAAGCCTTTTTCATTAAAAAATACAAGGTATGTCCCATAAGTTCCCGGACTGGGTCCATAAAAAAATAAATAAATGAAAAATGTAAATGAATTTGACTGTTTATTATAGAAAAAATATCTGGCTACACGGTGGTACCAATATCGAGGCGGTACGTGCACGCGCCCCAAAGTTATTCTAATTTATTTAAAGGTTACACATAGCGCTGCGGCGATTTTACGATGGAACGAAAATTGAAGCAGAGGATTTGCATAGAATTTTGTGTGAAACTTCAAATATCAGCAACCGAAACTTTTTAAATGCTTAATAAAGCATTCCCCAAAGAGAACAATTGTTTTTGAATGGCATTCTAGATTTAAAGCTGGCAGAATTTCCATTGAAGATGATCTTCGTCAAGGACGCCCAAAAATTTCAAAGGACTGATGAAAATGTGCAAAAAATCACCGATTTGATAAAAGAAAATCCTCGAACCACTTTGCTGGAGCTAGAGCAAGACACAGGCATCTCTAAAACAACGATTGGAAGGATCGTAACCAAATCCAAAAGACTCCTGCAAAATTCATCCCAAGATTCCTCACTAATGAGCAAAAACTGTATCGGCTTGCAACCTGTGAGGACATGTTGGAAATGACAAGAACGGATCCGGAATGGAAAGACAAGATAATCACAGGCTACGAGACATGGGTGTATGGCTATGATCCTGAAACCAAGCATCAATCTGCCGAGTGGAGATGTCAGGGTGAGCTTAGACCCAAAAAATCCAGGATATTTAAATCCAGAAACAAGGTGTTGCTGGTCGCTTTTTTGGATAACAAGGGCATTGTTCATCACGAGTATCTTCCTGCAGGCCAAACAGTTATCAAGGATATGTATTTGGGCATTCTTCGCCGTCTAAGGGAAGCGATTCGAAAAAAAGCCAGAAAAATGGACTAATGGTGGCTGGATCCTACACCATGACAATGCTCGCCCTCACACAGCGCACTTGATGACTAGCTTTTTGGCGAAAAACGGGACACAAATCCTACTTCAACCACCCTATTTCCCAGACATCGCACCAAATGACTTTTTTCTGTTCCCCAAACTTAAAGCAGTTCTAAAAGGAAGACATTTTGACACCAGGGATGACATAATAGAAAAATCGCCGTTAGCATTGAAGAGCATTCCAAAAGAGGCTTATAAAAACTGTTTCGACAATTGGGAGAAACGATGGCGCTGGTGCGTTGAAGCAAGGGGGGATTACTTTGAAAAGTTTTAATTAAAAAATTTTAAAAAAATCTTACCTTTTTTTTTTTATGGACCCAGTCCGTGAACTTATGGGTCATACCTTGTATATATGCCACAATTAACCGAATGGAAGAAAGAAAAAATATCAATAATATATACAGATATGCTTGTATATCTAAAAAATTTTTTTTTTCACTTCTAATTCTAAGAATAATATTTAAGAGTTTTTAGAAAAGCATCTTTTTCTTATCTTCTATCTTGTTTACACACTTGATAACAGTAGTCGAGCCTCTTTAATTCAACACCCCAAGGGATCAGAGGTTTTGATTGAATTAAAGGAAGTGTTGAATTAGAGATGATTAGCTATACTCATCTAACTCGCTAAATAATATTACAGTAAAACCCCGCTAATACGAACCCCAGATATAGCGAACCTTCCCTTATAACAAACCTATGGCAATTCCATTCCATTGAAAATACCATCGTTATAACGAACTTTGCGATTTTTAAAATAACGAACTACCCCTATAACAAACCTTTTTCAGACCCCAAAATAATAAAATCTATTTAAAATACTATGCTTATAACGAACTTAAAATTGTAATTAAAAAAAAATTAAAACAACAAAATTTTGCGCATTTTTCTGCTCGTGGCTCGCGATTTCAAAACAATAAATTTAGCGGCATTGTTTGTTTTCATTTCCATTCTATTTTTGCTATATGTTGTATAAATTTTTACAAATTATACTTTTATTTAATAGAAT
>CP092880.1:16416355-16455094 GCA_030710605.1 Cordylochernes scorpioides | reverse complement strand
CTATAGCCCCCTCTCTGAATAGTGCCTACCTCTCAATAGAGCCCAATTTTAAACATCAAAATGTAAACATTTTACATTGAAAGTGTCTATAGCATCCCCTCTATTTTTTAAAATTTTATTTTTATTAGTTTGATATTAAACATCAAAATCATATATTTATAATATATATGAAACTAGTTATAGCATTATTACTGTTTAATAGATATGTAATTTGTTCGTTTTTTTTTCGTATAATAAATAAATATTCTGCAAAAATTAAGCTTGAAAACTAACCTAAAAAATAATCATGAAACCAGTTACTTTTCTCATTTATTTTCTTAATCAAATTTTACATTTCCAGGCTCAATGTTTATTTAATTTGGAAATATTTTAGATCACGAAGGAAAGAAGTAAGAAGATGTAAAGATCATATTTGTTCACATTTTGGGATCCATCATTGAAGTGATGGCTTTGAACTTCCCCGGGTCAGCTGTTGCTCTACCATCCTTCAGTCTAGTCTGTGGAGTTTCCTCTTCAGGTATTCCTCTAGATTCAGGTCCCAGGCTAGTTTCTGTGACTTCCTTTCTGATGGTGGTTCCCTAGTTTCGTTCTCAGAGCAGACTCTGGAGCTTCTTCCCTGCTGTGGTCCACTAGACCCCGGTTCCAGAGGAGTCCGTTGAGCTTCTCTGCTGGGGTTCGCCGGCCCCCTGTCCCAGAGGAGTCCGTTGAGCTTCTCTGCTGAAGTTCGCCGGCCCCTGTCCCAGAGAAGTCCGTTGAGCTTCTCTGCTGAAGTTTGCCGGCCCCCTGTCCCAGAAGAGTCGGTTGAGCTTTTCTGCTGGGGTTCGCCGGCCCCCTGACCCAGAGGAGTCCGCTCAGCTTCTCTGCTGGGGTTCGCCGGCCCCCTGTCCCAGAGGAGTCCGTTGAGCTTCTCTGCTGGGGTTCGCCGGCCCCCTGTCCCAGAGGAGTCAGTTGAGCTTCTCTGCTGGGGTTCGCCGGCCCCCTGTCCCAGAGGAGTCCGTTGAGCTTCTCTGCTGGGGTTCGCCTGCCACCTGTCCCAGAGGAGTCCACTGAGCTTCTCTGCTGGGGTTCACCGGCCCCCTATCCCAGAGGAGTCCGCTGAGCTTCTCTGCTGGGGTTCGCCGGCCACCTGTCCCAGAGGAGTCCGTTGAGCTTCTCTGCTGGGGTTCCCCGGCCCCCTGTCCCAGAGGATTCCGTTGAGCTTCTCTGCTGGGGTTCGCCGGCCTCCTGTCCCAGAGGAGTCCGTTGAGCTTCTCTGCTGGGGTTCGCCGGCCCCCTGTCCCAGAGGAGTCCGCTGAGCTTCTCTGCTGGGGTTCGCCGGCCCCCTATCCCAGAGGAGTCCGCTGAGGTTCTCTGCTGGGCTTCGCCGGCCCCCTGTCCCAGAGGATTCCGTTGAGCTTCTCTGCTGGGGTTCGCCGGCCCCCTGTCCCAGAGGAGTCCGTTGAGCTTCTCTGCTGGGGTTTGCCGGCCCCCTGTCCCAGAGGAGTCCGTTGAGCTTCTCTGCTGGGGTTCGCCGGCCCCCTGTCCCAGAGGAGTCCGCTGAGCTTCTCTGCTGGGGTTCGCCGGCCCCCTATCCCAGAGGAGTCCGCTGAGGTTCTCTGCTGGGGTTCGCCGGCTCCCTGTCCCAGAGGAGTCCGCTGAGGTTCTCTGCTGGGGTTCGCCGGCCCCCTGTCCCATAGGATTCCGTTGAGCTTCTCTGCTGGGGTTCGCCGGCCCCCTGTCCCAGAGGAGTCCGTTGAGCTTCTCTGCTGGGGTTCGCCGGCCCCCTGTCCCAGAGGAGTCCGTTGAGCTTCTCTGCTGGGGTTCGCCGGCCCCCTGTCCCAGAGGAGTCCGCTGAGCTTCTCTGCTGGGGTTCGCCGGCCCCCTGTCCCAGAGGAGTCCGCTGAGCTTCTCTGCTGGGGTTCGCCGGCCCCCTTTCCCAGAGGAGTCCGTTGAGCTTCTCTCCTGGGGTTCGCCAGCCCCCTGCCCCAGAGGAGTGGGGTGTTGCCGGCCCCCTGACTCAGAGGAGTCGGTTGAGCTTCTCTGCTGGGGTTCGCCGGCCCTCTGTCCCAGAGGAGTCCGCTGAGCTTCTCTGCTGGGGTTCGCCGGCCCCCTGTCCCAGAGGAGTCCGTTGAGCTTCTCTGCTTAAGTTCGCCGGCCACCTGTCCCAGAGGAGTCCGCTGAGCTTCTCTACTGGGGTTCGCCGGCCCCCTGTCCCAGAGGAGTCCGCTGAGCTTCTCTGCTGGGGTTCGCCGGCCCCCTGACCCAGAGGAGTCCGCTGAGCTTCTCTGCTGGGGTTCGCCGGCCCCCTGTCCCAGAGGAGTCCGTTGAGCTTCTCTGCTGGGTTTCGCCGGCCCCCTGTCTCAGAGGAGTCCGTTGAGCTTCTCTGCTGGGGTTCGCCGGCCCCCTGTCCCAGAGGAGTCCGTTGAGCTTCTCTGCTGGGGTTCGCCGGCCCCCTGTCCCAGAGGAGTCCGTTGAGCTTCTCTGCTGGGGTTCGCCGGCCCCCTGTCCCAGAGGAGTCCGTTGAGCTTCTCTCCTGGGGTTCGCCGGCCCCCTGCCCCAGAGGAGTCCGTTGAGCTTCTCTGCTGGGGTTCGCCGGCCCCCTGTCCCAGATGAGTCCGTTGAGCTTCTCTGCTGGGGTTCGCCGGCCCCCTGTCCCAGAGGAGTCCGCTGAGCTTCTCTGCTGGGGTTCGCCGGCCCCCTGTCCCAGAGGAGTCCGCTGAGCTTCTCTGCTGGGGTTCGCCGGCCCCCTTTCCCAGAGGAGTCCGTTGAGCTTCTCTCCTGGGGTTCGCCAGCCCCCTGCCCCAGAGGAGTGGGGTGTTGCCAGCCCCCTGACCCAGAGGAGTCCGTTGAGCTTCTCTGCTGGGGTTCGCCGGCCCCCTGTCCCAGAGGAGTCCGTTGAGCTTCTCTGCTGGGGTTCGCTGGCCCCCTGTCCCAGAGGAGTCCGTTGAGCTTCTCTGCTTAAGTTCGCCGGCCACCTGTCCCAGAGGAGTCCGCTGAGCTTCTCTGCTGGGGTTCGCCGGCCCCCTGTCCCAGAGGAGTCCGCTGAGCTTCTCTGCTGGGGTTCGCCGGCCCCCTGACCCAGAGGAGTCCGTTGAGCTTCTCTGCTGGGGTTCGCCGGCCCCCTGTCCCAGAGGAGTCCGTTGAGCTTCTCTGCTGGGGTTTGCCGGCCCCCTGTCCCAGAGGAGTCCGTTGAGCTTCTCTCCTGGGGTTCGCCGGCCCCCTGCCCCAGAGGAGTGGGGTGTTGCCGGCCCCCTGTCCCAGAGGAGTCCCTTGATCCCTTCATGTTTTTCCTTTTATATTAATATTATATTGCTTTCATTCGATCATCATTCGTGTAAGGATTGAATTTTGAGATTTATTTTCTCCTCTTCAGAAAAATTACTTATAATCTTATCAAGATAAAATGCCAGGAATTTAGAGGGTAGTTGGAAACTCAGGGAGCAATGTGGAACTATATGTCTTCAGATTCCTTGCTGGCCTCAAGTTGTCTCAGTTCAAGTTCTGATGATTGCCAGAGCTCTTCATGGCTCTCCTGTTTCTTGGCCTTTCTAGCTCTTCTGGGGCCCCCAATTGGCATATCACATCTGTTTTGTGGCTCTGCAGATGAACAGCAACTTCTTTCAACAGCTTCTTTCAACTATAGGGTGGTCGGGTTTTTGAAGGCTGGAAGAAGTATTGGGGTATATGGGAAGGAATTGATCGTTCTTTGTCCTCCTTCAGGAACAAAGCATCCTCTGCCATGTTTTTCCATTCACTTTTTGAAAGCTCCTCTGGCACTTCTGAGCTGTCAAATTCCATGTAGAGCAGCTCGCGGCCGAAACTGACCCTTTTTGATAGATAATTTGGCTCTTCTATTTTTATGTGAAATAATTTCTATTTCTTATTTGAAATATTTGTAAATATGTCATCATAATCAAATTTTTCTTCTTGGTATTGCCAGTTTCTGGGGGATTTCTTGAATGGAGACACATCTTGGCGTCTATTGATAGGGAGGTAATATAATTGTTTACCTAATAATGAGCTACTCCCATATCAACTAGAGATATTTTAACTCACAGCTTTATAATGACACACACACACAGAAAGATAAAAAATCTATTTACCACCAAGATATTTTTTTCAGTATCAAATTTGAAAAAAATAATTTTGTGAATAAAATATATTTTTTTATCTGAGATTAAATTTGTATTTGTAAACTTGAGACCAGCTATTAGAAAGATTCACAAATGTATTTTAAATTGAAAACTTCCTGGTTTAGTTTGTAGAAGTGTGAAATATTTATTAACAAATTCCTCTTATTGAAACACACTATTAACTATTTGATTCCAAGAACCTGTCACACTATGTTTCAAATTGAGATAAATTTGTCTTTCTTTTTTTAAATATTTCTCTTACAATATTTAATGAAAAATAATTGAGATAAGAAACACACCCTTTGAATTAATAAATGGGCAAATGCAATAACCTCATTGAAAGAATTTCCCAGTTTATCTACCATATGGGTATTTTGGTATAAATAGCAAAGTATGTTGGTAGGCAGATCTGACTGCTACAGGGCACGTCCCCAGGTGGCGGATAGACCGTCAGATATGAAGGCCAGCTGTGAAACAAGTAGAATAACTCTGATTAATAAGCAGTCGCAGACCATCAGCAGCATTGTTAGAAGAGGAGTAGAACTCTTTAAAAATTCTAACTTCAACTGACCCGGTTGATAGACCTCAGCAAGGCTCCCACTCCAGGGATACGGAGGAGCTGCGTCTGTTTTCATGCTAGAGTCGGCAGAAAAGGCGTCTGCTTTCATGTTAGAAACGACCTCAAATTACAGGCATAGTCAGACTTTCACCAATGTGTGCCTGGATCACGGTGCCATGATCAACGAAAGCTGGAGCTCTACACCCCATTCCATGAGATCAGATGTTGATTTGCATGCTGCATCGCCCGTCGCGCAGAATAAACAGGGGCGCCTTCAGGACTTAGGTAGAGGGTTCTGTCCGATAAGTATAATACAGTCTCCACAAACTTCAAAGCTTCCAAGAAATTGAGCATTCTGCAGTGCAACATAAATGGAATCATAGATATGGAACGCCATGCAATTTAATAACTGAAAAGAGGCATTCCATGCTATTCATGTCACAACTTTCTGTAACAGCGTTGTTAACAACGCTGTAACACACTATTAATTTATTTGGTCTTATTACCTTGTGTTTTTAACTCAACCAACAGCTTGAACCTTTGGGGTGTTGAATTAAAGAGGTTAGAGACTAATTCAATAAATTAATTTCCTTATGGCTAACCATATCTATCACCCCACGGGGTGGCCTAGCATTTTTAATCAAGGCACAAAAGAACCCTTGCCATAGAAAAAAAAACTTACTTTAAAGAAATAGAGATAGTACCTGAAACAAAAATAAACAAGAACTGGAGGATACCCCAAAGCAGTTGGAACAGACTTGGAGCAATAATGGTTTCCCAGACCTCAAAGGTCCATAAACCGGCGCGCGATAGCACACCCATTGCTGCCATCTAGGTCACCTAGCCAAAAGGGAATGATGCATTCTCCATGCACCGAGCGGCCATTGTTTGGCCCCTCGCGCCCGCCATTATGGTCTGGCTCCATGGGCTAGACCAATCAAACTCACAGGCGTCTCCGAGAGTTCATGGCAAGGTTGCTGACCGAGCCCTCTCGTTCGGACATAGTTAAGCCCGTCCTACGCTCCAATAGGACTCCCCTCCCTTTGGCCCTCAAACCCTTTGTTCACAGTACTCCCTGAATCTGCCGACAAATCAAGGACCTCTGAGGTTCTGAGGTTTACGCAGGGAGCCGACACGAAGGAACAGTTGGAACAGTGGACTGGACCCAGGAAGAGCTCTGAACCTCAGAAATAGACAGCATCAAACAACACTAATAAGATTTAGAACAGGCCATCTCAAGCCATTGAAGATAGAAAATAATAACAAAATCTACCCCACTTGCCCAAAATGTATCTTGGCACCTGTAGCTCTAGAACACATTTTGGCTTGCATTAGTTTCACTAAACAGGACCTTTATAAGAGGCCACTGCTCACAATAAAACAGCTCGAGGAGCATGAACTCATGGAATTTGTGTAATCTTTACACAAGGGGATAAGAAACAACAACACAATTCCATGAGATCCACAAGAGATATATTGAAACCTCACAATTTTCCTAAAAGGTGTTTAGCTGGTAAAGTGTTTTTTTTTTTATGATGAGTGATTCACAAAAGGTTTTACTACTATTATAATCCAAATTAATAAATTCTGTGGTGTTTCAGTGTTATTACCCTCATCAGACAAAAGTACAAATGATGGTAACAACACTGTTACCCCCCACATTTATTTGGTTTAGTCACCTCATATGTTTCAAATCTATAATCCTTCCATTACATGCTGCAAGTTGTGGACCTGACCAAATGTGAGGTTGATATCTCCTCACATTCTGAACCAATCCAAATTATTTCTCACCAAGTCAGGGTCAATGGTTATAAAATAAGTTTCATAAACTCATAACTAAACACATAACAGAGGCTTTAAACACAAGGTAATAAGACCAAATCCAAATAAATAAATAGTTTGTGACGTTTCTGTAACAGCGTTGTTACAGAAACGTCACAAACTATTTATTTATTTGGATTTGGTCTTATTACCTTGTGTTTATAATCTATAATCCAAATTGTGCCTTATCAATAACAGAGGTTTATTTAATAAGATTTTTTTTTATCCCTAGTACATATGGTACAGGCCATGATAATCATGGTGGGTGGAAGTTGGCGACTGTTTTTACTGTAATTGCACCATATGTCTACACATGTGAAAAGCAGTTAGACTTTGCACTCACAAATGTGCCAGATCACTTTTTGGTTTCTTGCACTCTCTGTTGGGGTTGGACTTTTGCAACAATCGGGGGGCATTAAAACATTTTTTTTTACAAAAAAGTGACCAATGTGGGTTTCAATCCTGTAGCAGTTGAAAACCAAGGTTCAGACCACCATTCCCTTGACAAGATAACAACAATCTTACCTTGATAGAATTGAGGTGTGTTCAGTTATCTGCTGGACTCCAGAGTATCCTGTGGAACACCACTTTATTTCTGTGCTAATGTTGATTTTATTTACACATGGATTATTATAAAAATAATAATAAATAATTGCATAAAAAGCTTATATTTTTAAATACCAAATACCAATTTAAAAAAAAATTATATATATACAGTTAAACCTGTCTATAGTGCCTGCTCTTGGGACCCCCCAAAATAGGGTGCTATAGTCAGGTTACTTTCAATGTAAATCACATCGTACGACATATTTAAAATCAGCAGCTATAGAGAGGAAGGCACTATTTAGAGGGGGCGCTATAGACAGGTTCAACTGTATATATATATGTTATATATAAAAAAAGAATGAGAAATGAGTGAGATTTTCTGTTGTATTTTGGAATTAGGTTTATATATTGAATTATTATTATTTGTTGCTTGATTTTGGTATCCATGAGTATCATTATGAAATTGTTCTTTGCAGTCGTGGGAAAAATAAAAGAGTTTTGATCATTGATTTCTTTATTTGAGCTGAGGAATATATAAAAGAACATAATTTGATAAAAGTAATGCCTGGCTTAAGGTGAGTAGAATAAGGGAAACAAAAGATTATTTACATAATGTACAAAAGTTTTGAGCCGGCCATTGGGATAGAGAAAATATCTTTATTTATGGGGCTGCTAACCAATCTAAAGGCCATTGGGATAAAACAACAACAAGATTTTATAGGGGAAGAGTGACCTCTGGCAGTCAATTTATCAGAATATTTGAATCTAAGAAATTATAATTTAAAATAAAATAATATTTTTATATAACATATGTATATATAGATAAAGTGTTAAACCTGTCTAGAGCGCCCTCTCTAAAGAGTCCCTTCCTCTTAATAGCACCCGATTTTAAACATTAAAATGTAAACAGTATAACCTCGTTAATTCGACACACCCCAATTCGACACTCGGCGATAATTCGTCCATGTTCTGATGTCCCGACCTCCGGCCTATCAAATAACAAACCGTAATTCGACACTATCGATAATACGACACTTCCGATAGTTCGACGATTTTAAAATTTGAATTTCGACAGTTGAATGGTTTTTTTACATACAACTTTACCGCTAAAAAGGTATTACAGCGGCGAAGATCGGCGGTGCCGATAGGATCGTGCCTGCGTACTTTTGGTTTAGGTTAGTTTAAGTTTCACTTTGCAGTGCAGTTTTTGCGCAATGTTGCAAGTATTATTGTTGTTTTTTTTACACAGGATTTAGCCATCGTGCGCTAATAAATAATATAATAATTTCAGCATTGAAATATTTTATTTATTTTAAAATTTACAAAAAATTTCATTTTAAATAAAAAATCTTTATGAAATGAGGCCACAATGATTATGATAACATTTTATTTCAATATTCCATTTCCATGTTATTATAAAAGATTTAAACACAAAATCAAAAACACCTGCAGCAGCAGTGGATGCCTTTAATACAATAAAAACCCTTTGTTATTTAAAATACATTTTAGAGGAAGATAGGCATGCATGTCTTTTAAAATAGACCATCTGGAATACATCCTGAATAGGATTTCAGTGCAAAAACACATCTATAAAGGAATTTTTTAAAAGATCTTCATAATTCTTTTAGAATATTATTTTTAAATTTTATTTTTATTTTCCATATTTATTTCCTTTCAACTGCTATATTCTTCAATTAGAATAAAATTTTATTTGTAATTATTTATGTTTCGAAAATATGTAATAAAGCTATTTTGTCCCTTATACTAAAAGTTATTTATGAAAATAAAAAAATAAATACAAAAAAGTACATCAATGGTTTCAATTAATATCATTAATTTATATTACAAAGCTATTTTTTTAAATGCTATTTTAGTGAGTTAGATTAGATAATCATCTAACTTTAATTCAACACTCTCTTCCTTTAATTCAACCGAAAGCTCTGATCCCTTGGGGTGTTGAATTAAAGAGGTTTGACTGTATATTCAAAGATATAAAATGATTTTAAAACATCTTTATTATATTATATAATACAATGTCTACTTGAAAAAATGGCTCTAATACCTTGTTGCTTCAATGAATTCTTCAAGCATTGACCTTTCAAATAAAGTTAATAAGTGTATTTCTTTCATTTCATGTTTCCATATATTCTTCTAAAATATAGATTTCATTTTGTTTTGAACCTGTCATGCAAACCATTGCTGGCTCTAAAATCGCCATAGTTCATGGCATAAAAATTAAATTTTGTTGCATCACGGACCTATTTATTTGGACTTTTTTTTTTTTAGCCCTAACATGTACGATTGCGGCAAAAGTTGAGATTGTTCCCTCTTTGTAAACAATTTTTAATAGCCTTATATTTTATCTTTTATAATAGAAAAGTTATATTCTCTTATTTTAATATGTTCTTAACATTTTGTCTGTGTTGTTTCACTTTGAAAAGTTTTGAAAATGCCCCCTTTTTTTTTAAAGTAATAACGTTTTTGTTTTTAGAAGGCCTTTGTTTTCTTTATTTAGGAAGCCATTTGCATTTTTTCTATTTCAAATTTGATGGCTGCAAAGATATTCTATTTAATAAAAGGTATAATGTGTAAAAATGTATACAACATACAGCAAAAATAGAATGTAAATGAAAACAAACAATGCCGCTAAATTTATTGTTTTGAAATCGCGAGCCGCGAGCAGAAAAATGTGCAAAATTTTGTTGTTTTAATTTTTTTTAATTACAATTTCAAGTTCGTTATAAGCATAATATTTTAAATAGATTTTATTTTGGGGCCTAAAACAGGTTGGTTATAGGGGTAGTTCGTTATTCTAAAAATCGTAAAGTTCGTTATAACGATGGTAATTTCAATGCAATGGAATTGGGAATCGCCATGAGTTTGTTATAAGGGAAGGTTCGCTATATCCAGGGTTCGTATTAGTGGGGTTTTACTGTAATATTATTTAGTGAGTTAGATGAGTAGCTAATCATCTAATCCAACACTTCCTTTAATTCAATCAAAAGCTCAGATCCCTTGAGGTGTTGAATTAAAGAGGCTCGACTACTGTTATCAAGTGTGTAAACAAGATAGCAGATAAGAAAAAGATGCTTTTCTAAAAACCCTAAAATATTATTCTTAGAATTAGAAGTGTAAAAAAAAAAAAAAACTTTTTTTTTTAGATATACAAGCATATCTGTATATATTACAGTCGAACTTGGATAATTCGAACCCCAAGGGACCATAAAAAAATTCGAATTATCAAAAAATTCGAATTAAAGATGTTAAATTATATATATAGGAAATTCTAGGGACCAAGATAAATATTCGAATTAAAGAGGTTTTCGAATTAAAGAAGTTCGAATTATCCAAGTTCTACTGTATTGATATTTCCTCTTTCTTCCATTCGGTTAATTGTGGCATATATTTTTTAATGAAAAAGGCTTCTTTAAATTTTTTCTTAAGGTCATTTTTCCTATATTCTATTATCTTTGTTTCTTTTAGATTGAAATTATTATGTGCTGTAATTTTTCAATGTTCAGAATTCTCAATAATATCCCATATTTTAGAGCATATTAATGGTTTATCATTCACCAAGAAGTCAAATCCATCACATTACCATTTATAGACCAAAGGTTTGCAAGAGATTTCACTGAAATATATTCAGAAAGTATGAAATAAATTACATAGAAACCATGTAACCCTATTTCTCAACATATCAACAGCCACAAGAAAGCCCAATTAACAAAAAGAGTAGGTTTAATTTATGGAGTAAAATGTGAAAAGAGTGACCAATGCTATGTAGGGCAAACATTCATAACTTTTAAAATAAAGAATGAAAAACCATGAATATGCTCTAAAAAGGAATAAAATTGAGAATTCTGCACTTATAGAACATTTAAAAATCACAGTACATAATAAAATTTCAATCTAAAAGAAGCAAAGATACTAGATTATGATAAAAATTACTTTGAGACAATTTAAAGAAGCCTTTTTCATTCAAATGTGCCACAATTAACTGGATAGAAGAAAGAGGAAATATCAATGATATTTTAATTAAATTTTAAAAGAAGATTTTTCTCCACATCTAATTCTGAGAACAATATTTTAGGGTTCTCTTAGAAAACATCTTCTTATCTGTCATCTTAGACTCTTGATAACAGTGACTACATGCTGTGATATATTTCTCATTCTGTTCTTTTGACTGATGATGGTAACAACGCTGTTACCAAAACATCACTTATTTATTTGGATAGGGTCTTTTTATATTGTGTTTATAATCTATAATCCAAATTGTGCCTTATCAAATAATATAATATATGGGATTGTTGGAGCCTCTACCTCAGAGAAGATCACAAGTCCTGGGGGTGGCCATTAAACTCTCCCTTTTTTCACTGTTATATCACTTGTTGCCATACAACCAACTCTAGGTGAATATAGGACTTCTATTGGAATTTTATAGAAAACTCTTATTACAATAATTGATTTTATTCTTCCTCTGTCATACATATGGTCAGTCAAGAGAGGGAAGGTAGAGAAGATTTCCAGTGGTTGTTGGTCGAGCTTGTGGGAGGCCAGGTACATTATTAGAGATGGTATTGAAGAGGATGGCCATGTCTCAGGTTGTTGGTCCCTTTGGAGCCAGCTGGTAGGATGCCAGGTATATTATTAGAGATGGTATTGAAGAGGATGGTCATGTCTCAGGTTGGTCCCTTTGTAGCCAGCTGGTAGGATGCCAGGTATATTATTAGAGATGGTATTGAAGAGGATGGTCATGTCTCAGGTTGTTGGTCCCTTTGTAGCCAGCTGGTAGGATGCCAGGTACATTATTAGAGATGGTATTGAAGAGGATGGCCATGTCACAGATTGTTGGTCCCATTGAATCACTTTGTAGGAGAAAGATGCCAGGTAGAGTGGAGTGGTATTGAAGAGCATGAAGGGAGAATCAGCTATTTCCAGTATCTTGGTCCCTTTGAAGCCAGCTTGTAGGAGGCCAGGTATATTGGGAAGATATTGAAGAGGATGAAGGGAGAGTATCTCAGGTTGTTGGTCCCATTGAATCACTTCTTGGGAGAAAGACGCCAGGATAAGAGAGAGGAGCAGGAGTTTCTTTTTCTTATGACAATAGAAAGATGATTTGGGGCTCAGATGGTTGAGTTTTGGTTCAAGAATTTCCATTTTAAATCCAAGAGGAATCTTGTAGACGTCAACAGACAGGATGTAAGAAGTCTTCAGCTGGAGGATCACCGATATCAAGGGATTTATTCCAAGGGGCTTATTGATCAGAGAAAATGATATTCCCCATCATTAGAACAATTCCTTCTTGGGATTCCCCGCAGGAGATTTGAAGGTTTCCAGCAGGCAGGACTTCAGTTGATCAGAGGACTTCAAAGGACCCAAGGATGAGAGCCTGTCATCAGGGAGGGGACCATCCGAACTGTGTTGAGACGGACCAGTGAAAGAGATGGAATGCCCAAAGACGATTTTTCTAGACCATGTCTAACTCATTTCAAGGCTGTAGTTCTGCCAAGTTACTTAATGGTAGTGTACCCAACAATTATGCTCACTGCAACATTAGTTAACTCTGCTGTATTAGTAGTGCCTAGGGTCAGATCCTGTACCACTCTCTATTCCAGCAATCAGAATTATATTGGAATATGCCACGTTTTATATTACACGATTGTCTCGTTCTGTATTGCCGGGCTTAGGGACCTGATAAAAAAATTTTGAAAGGAAAATGCCAATGAAAAAAGAATTTTGATTAAAAAATGCCAATGTTTCCCTATAGCTTTAAGCCCTTAAAGGTCCCTTAGCCTGACAAAGCAAAATAAAACAATCTTGTAAATAAAACGTGGATACCCAATATAATCCGAGTATCTGAAATAAAAAATGGCACAAGGCCAAACCAGAGACACAACGGACACAACAGCTTTAACTATTGCTACAGGTAAACATAACAGTGGGTACACCACCAAAAAGCAGCCTAACAGAACTACAACAGTGAAACATGCTAGGCACAGCCTAGGAAAAACACGCCTAAGGACATCCATCTCTGACACCAGTCAAATCTCAACTACAACAATGGATCAATCCTTGGATACCATTTCTTTACTCTTTTTTTATCTAAATAATTCTAGAGTTAAATTATGTGGAAAAACAAAAAATACAGAAGAAATAAACTTACTCAAAACTCTTTGTTATTTAAAAGACATTACAGAGGAGGGAAGACGTGTCTTTTGAGAATAGATCAGCTGGAATGCATCCTAAATAGGATTTCAGTGTACAAAAACAGAGATATCCATAAAGAACTTCCTTAAAAGATCTTCAGGATTATTTAAATAATATGTTTAAAAATTTTCTTTTTTTTTCCATATTTATTTACTTTTATAGCTGCTACTATTCAATTATATTAAAATTGTGTATACAGTCGAACCTCTTTAAATCGACACCCCAAGGGAACAGAGTTTTCGGTTGAATTAAAGGAAGTGTTGAATTAAGGTTAGATGATTAGCTAATCATATAACTAACTAAAATAATATTACCTATAAAATAGATTTTTAAAATAAATTAATGATATTAATTGAAACCATTTATTATTATTATTATTATCATTTACAAAGCACGCGATATCCGTCTTGGATATTTGCTTGCATACACAAGTTTGGGAGCTTATTTACAGTAATTATTAATATGATTTTAGTTATTATAAATATAAATTATTAACGTATTTGTCAATTGGTTAACGGTTTATTTACCCTATAATGAGTATTAGTGAACATCACAAATAAGAACCGAAATTTAGAGCTATTTACAGCATATAACTATTTACCATTTATTACAGCCCAGGCTATCTATTGCTAAAAAACATTCTACAAAATCTATTAAAATTTATATACATATATCTATTATTAACTATTTGATTTGAACTATTTATATTTATTTGATTTTTAACTCTCAAGTCCTCTACAAGTCGACAGTCCGTTAGAATATGTACAGGATTTTCTTCTTCTGCACCACATGAGCATTTAGGCGAATCCGTCTTTCTGACATTGTACAAATATGATCTAAAGTTACCGTGTCCAGTAAAAAATTGTACATTGTAAAAATTTGGCTTGACATATTTGGGTATTTGGGAATCAGTGAAAAAGGACTTGAAAATGGTATTAGTCTTCTCATAGTATTTCTGCAATTTTTCCCTTATATAATTAGAAATTATATTCCTGCTTGAAGAGACATATTGATTGTAATTTATTTCGGTTTTCAACATGTTAGATTCAATATATTCAGTAAGTTTGGGGACTTGTGCAAGTATGTGTGTACAATCCGATGATGTTGTACTGTAGGCCTGTATACAATGTTTTAAAATATTATATTGAAGAGAATTTAGTTTGTCCTTAGACTTTTTGTTTATGAATGGATACCATATTGGATAACCATAAGTAATTGTACTTCGATATAATGTCTTATACAATATCAGTCTTCGTCTAAAGTCTAGTCCCCATGCTTTCTTTGTCAAGCCAAATAGGTATCCACTGGCTCTAGTTACTTTTGTGATCATTTCATTAACGTGAGGCGTAAAATCCAGTTTGCTTCTAACTCGGTGATTTTTAATAGTCACTCCTAGGATCTTAAGCTCTTCAACCGGTTTAATTAACTTGCTACCTGAGACTATTATATCGCTATTGCATTTATATAAATATAATATTTTTGTTTTTTCATCTGACAAATTTAATTTACGACTTTTACACCACTTATTGATTTTCCTTAATACATTATCTATTGTCTTTCTTAGTTGTTCAGGAGTTTTATTCCAACATATTAACGTAATATCATCTGCATATCCTATTGTTTCACAATTATCATCCAGATTATTATTCAGTATCTCATTAATAAGAATTTTCCATAATGTGGGAGACAGTGGTCATCCCTGTGGACATCCTTTACTTAGTTTCTTATTAATTTCAGTTGAAGAATATCTAAATCTTACTCTTCTATTATCAAAGTATGATTGTAGAAGTTTTATCATTGAAGCCTGCACACCATCCTCATCTAGTCTTTTCATCAAGACCGGCCACCATGCATTATCAAAAGCTGCACTAATATCAACTGCAATTATTGAAACCATTGTGTGTGTACTTTTTTGTATTTATTTTTTATTCTCATGATTAACTTTTAGTATCAGGGACAAAATGGCATTAATACATATTTTGAAACATAAATAATTACAAATAATATTTTATTTGAATTGAAGAATATAGCAGTTGAAAGGAAATAAATATGGAAAATAAAAAGAAAATTTAAAAATAATCATAAAGATATTTTTAAAAAATCCTTTATAGATGTCTATTTTTGCACTGAAATCCTATTCAGGATGTATTCCAGATGGTCTATTTAAAAAAAAACATGCATTTATTTCTTCCTCTGGAATGTATTTTAAATATCAAAGAGTTTTTATTGTATTAAAGGCATCCACTGCTGCTGCAGGTGTTATTGATTTTGTGTTTAATCTTTTATAATAACACGGAAATGGAATATTGAAATAAAATGTTATCATAATCATTGTGGCTACATTTTATGAAGATTAATTTATTTAAAAGTAAATTATTTGTAAATTTTAAAATAAATAAAATATTTCAATGCTGAAAATTTCAAAAAAATAATATTATTAATTAGCGCACGATGCCTAAATTCCTGCGTAAAAAAAAATAATAATAACACTCGCGACATTGCGCAACAGCACTGCTAAGTGAAACTTAAAACTAACAGAAACCAAAAGTGTGCAGGAGCGATCCTATCGGCGCCCGCCGATCGCCACCGCCTTAATACCTTTTTTTAGTGGTAAAGTTGTATGTAAAAAAGCATTCATCTGTCGAAATTCAAATTTTAAAATGGTCGAACTGTCGTATTATCGATACTGTTGAATTATGGTTTGGTTTTTGATAGGCCGGAGGTCGGGACATCAGAATATGGTCGAATGAAGGTAGAGTGTCAAATTTGCATGTGTCGAATTAACGAGGTTATACTGTATATGTTATGTACAGTATAATCATTTATGTTTCAAAAATATGTATTAATGCCATTTTGTCCTTGACACTGAAAGTTAATAATGAAATAAAAAATAAATATAAAAAGTACAAATGATTTCAATTAATAATTTGTGTGAAAATTAGTTAAGGAGTCAATTGAGGTAGTATAATAAAATATCATATGGTAACAATGAAAATAATGCTATATATATTAAAATATTAAAGTTATTCTCCACGAGGTTCATACTAAAAAAAATACAGTAAATGAAAAAATCAATATAAGGAAATTGTAATAGCACAATTTTCGTTGTATTTTTACGTGAGCTTGATGAAATTGTAGCCACGCGATACGGATTTAATGTTTCTATATGGATAATACAAGAGTGCACACATCCGCAGAAACAACTGTTAGTCTGCTAAGAAGCAGTGGGAAGTTTTTGTCACCATATTCATATATACTAAATCAAATTGAATTTTCATTCAGCAAAATTAAAACACACGTAAGGTCGCTGCTTCCTCGACATCACGTTAGGTTATCACTGATGCAATCAGTAGAATTACATCAGGAGACTGTGAAGGATGGTTTACTTGTATTCGCAAAAATTGCTTCCTGGCCACAAGAACACCAGTTTATCCAATAAAATCTGTTTATTTCGTGGTTATTTGCTTCTATATTAGTGTTTTGGACTTAATGTCAAATGTTTTTAATTAATCTTTATGATATTGTCTTTTGATTTTTAACAATCTTATTTTTAAAGGCGGGAGACTCATTTTAAAAAGTGACGAATTCACTCTTAAAATGCTATATAATTAAATCTAAAAAGAATACGTTACTTTAGTGAGTTTGATGAGTAGCCAATCATCTTGCTAACTTTAATTCAACACTTCCTTTAATTCAACCGAAAGCTTTGATCCCTTGGGGTGTTGAATTAAAGAGGTTCGACTGTAATACAATAGAACCTCCATGAGAGGACACTTCTGCTAAAGGACACCTCTCTATAAAAGACAGTGTACATTTGCAAATTACCATTTTTACTATTTAGTAACTCTCCGTAAGAAGACACCTCTCTGTAATTAGGTGTCCTTTATAGGGAGGTTCTACTGAATATTCTAAATTTTTAAATGAAATTATTTGTTGTTGAATATTGTGCGACACAATTAACGAGTGCTTTTTGAACAAAGTCCCCTTTGTCATTTTAAAACATCTTATTTTGTTTTCTAATCATTTCTCAAATAATAGGTTATTCACTTTAAAATTCAATCCTTATTTAAAATTTATTAAATTATATTGTGAATATATAAAGATTTATAACTTTTTTAACTCACAAAATGTGTTTTATTAATTGACATTTAGTATTAGGGATTGACAACAGAATTAAGATATTGTTAGAGCCATTTTAAAATGTTATTAAGAATAACTAAATGGATCAAACAACAAATTTTAGAGATTGAATTATATAAAGACAATTTATAGCTGAAAATAAATAGTTATTATGTTAATATAGAAATGGCCGAAATATGCTGATATGCGATTCAAAATGTTTCCAATACCAAGGGTACTATTGGAAAAAAAAAATCTGAAATTTGTCTGTTTCTTTGAAAAGTTGATAAAACGATACAAAAGTAAAAATGGAGACATAGCTGAAGCAGATTTATTGTACTATTCAAGAACATGCTGATTTTTTCTTATTTAGTCTTTTGTCTGATGATGGTACATGTTTACTTGAGAAAGTATTAACTGTTATGTTTATTTTTTGACGTGACAACGTCTTAAATTAGGTTGCGGCTGGGAGTCACTTATGAAAAAGTGTAACGCCCGGTAATGTTACGATGAGTCACCGAACGAGAGTGCTGCGCGCGCAGCTGCGCGCGCAGCGCTAGAGAATTAGGCGCATTGAATCGGCGCATGCTTGTCTCTGTCTTTGTCTTTCTCGAACGTTCTTGGCGTTGGAAAAACAAGAAAGCGTCATAATACAAGTTCACACGTGTGGTTAAAGTATCGTCAGCTGTGTCTGTAGTGAAAATGTGGAGTGCTTAGATTCGTCATTTACAACAACTACAACAATAAAGGTAAATAATTGTACACTGATATTTCATTATCGTAAACTATGATTGATTGATTAATTGTTAGATTGACACAAAAGTTGAGAAACTGAGTTTATAGGTTATGTCATACTATTGATAAATGTTGATAGTGTTAAGTAAATTATTAGTTTAAAATTAATTAATTAATTTATTATTATTTTACAAATTTTAAATAGTTTCAAATTTATTTAGCAAAAATTTGAACCTTCGATCTGAATAAATGTTTTGATTTTCGAATTGATTATTTAAAATTACAAATATTAAGAAAAAGTGGCAGATATAAGAAAACTTTATTTAAACTGTGTTGAGCAAGAATTTTAACATCTAATATAAGTAAATGTTTTAATTTTCAACTTCATCATTTACAATTACAAATTTTATTTAATTTCAAATTTATTTAGCAAAAATTTGAACCTTCGATCTGAATAAGTGTTTTGATTTTCAAATTGATTCTTTAAAATTAAAAATTCATCCATTCAATTTCAAATGTTCAACAGGAATCACCACTCTCAAAACAATGGAAACGGTGCCTTCAACTTCCAGTACTTCAATGGAGACGGAGGATATCGTGCCGTCAACGTCTGCAGTACATTTCGTTGTTCCACACACCACCTCTACCGCCAGAATGAATGCTCAGCGACAATGTGAGTACAGACTACGAAAAGCATTGACCAGAACTCCTGAACAAGTAAGAGCCTTTGCAAAAGCGGCTGCTGAGAGGCAACGCAGGTTCAAGCTACGTAAATCTGCTAACATAGCCCTCACCAGCGGTACGTCAGAGTCACCTGCTTCAACGTCTTGTTCTGTGGTGGAGAGAACAAGCGTTCCTGTCGTGGCGGAGAGAACGAGCGTTCCCCTAACTAACGCTCAACGGCAACGTGCATTCCGACAACGTAGAGCAGCATCTTCTCGGACTGATGTACAACCGACTACTTCTTCAAGCCAAACAGCAATACAACTGGAACAATCCACCTGGTATACCAAATGGTCATCGTCAATACGGAGATTTCAATCTACTTTCCTGGACAACGATTTTGGCCATGCTTGCTCGGTTTGTGACAGATTGTGGTTCAAGAATGACCTTAAAACCATCACTGCACTACAACTGAAGGTAATCTCGGATTGGTACGTTAAGGAAAATCGGCAGCTACGCAAGGAGGATTATACAAAGTCTTGCAACACCTGTAGACAATCACTGAATAAGCGTAAGCTTCCTACTCTCGCAAAGGTCAACGGCTTCTCATATCCTGACATACCTCCAGGTCTACCGCCTCTGGATCCTATCAGTGAACGTTTGGTCTCCCCGCCCCTTCCATTTATGCAAGTGCGTCGACTGCGTCATGATTTCTCTTATGGAATTATTGGACAAGTGATAAACGTCCCAGTCAACGTACAAGACATGGTAAAATGCTTGCCTCGCCATCTAGAAGAGGACGATGTTATCAACGTTAACATCAAAAGGAATCTTGCACACAGAACAAATTACATCAGCGGGTACATGTCTAAGCGTACGGTCAAAGAATGGTTAGATGTACTTCAAAATTCAAGTCTATATCGTTTGTACGATATCAAAATAGATTTGTCAAGACTGCAGCCTGCATTGCCATCAGATGAAGGCCTTCAAGATGATCCTGCTAATCGGATCGAAGCAATCTCCGCCGAATATACGCCCGAGTCTGAAGTTCTTGCTGCGAGACAGCACACACTACTGTGGAATGAAGAGGATTGTCTTGACATCGCACCAGGACATCGAGCAACGCCTCTTAACATCATTTATGACCGTCATGCAGAAGAACTATCATTTCCTGCGATATACTTCGGAGAGCCCCGCCGTTTCAACATGAACATTTCAGTGACACCGTACATGATGGCGACCAGTGAAAATAATCGACCTACCTCAGATACCAACGCGGCTGGTGGAGTGGCGATCTATCGTAAATTATCATCGACATCTACGGCGGAAGTATTCCAAGTTGCGATTACAGACGTAACTCGTGTCATTAAAACCAAGGGTGACATGTGCATGACTGAAGTTACTTGCTTCGCCGCTAATACTAGCTTCAAGTTTATACTCGGTGCTGTATATATTCATCCAGGAGCTAGTATGCAGGATATTGGAATGTTACTATGGCAAGGACTCGGTCCGTACATTCACAACAGCCAGTACGTGCCACCGTTCGTGCAAATTGATTCTAGTATACCGATTCTTCTGTGTGGTGATTTTAACAAAAACGTAAAGCCTGACAACTCGTTTCTTAATTTCATGAAAAATACGTATAATCTTGATTGCGTATCAAACGTTTCTAAGTCAACTACGTTAAAAGGAACAACTATCGACTTGACTTTCGCAAGACACATTACAGCAGAAACACTTCCTTTCATTTCATATTTCTCCTATCATCGTCCTATCCTCAACAAAATCACTCAAATAGGAATTAGTTAAGTTTAAGTTTACATGTACAATGTTTTAGTAAACAAAATATATTTCTATAGTTAAAATTTGTGCAATTCTTATTTTCATTCAATTCCTTGTTCCTATTGTGCAATTTAATTATATTCATATCAATAAATATTCTACCGTTGTCACGTAAAATCTTCGCCCGTAAAACCGACTTTACAGGCAACCATTGTTTTTTTTCCCTACCTAACACGTGCGATCGTGGCAAAAGATGAGGTTGATTTCTCTTTGTAACAATTTTTAATAGCTTTCTTTTTTATTTCTTTCAATATAAAAGTTATATTTTCTTATTTTAACATGTGTTCTGAAAATTTCCGTGTGTTGTTTCACTTAGAAAAGTTTGGAAATGGCTTCTTTTTTTTTCCTTTAGTTAAAACGTTTTTGTTTTTAGAATGCCATTGTTTTCTTCATTTTGGAAGCCATTTGATTTTTTATATTCCAAATTTAATGAATGCAAGGATATTCTATTTAATAAAAAGTATAACCAGCAAAAATAGAATGTGTGTGTGTGTGTGTGTAAATCAAAACAAATAATTATTGTAAATAGTTTCACGTGCAATTATCCAGATCGAATATAGCGTGTCTTGTTTTTGCTATTGGTAATAAATAAAAACAAAAAATGCCGCTAAATATTTTTTTGAAATCGTGATACACGAGGTGAAACATGCTCAAAATTTTGTTGTTTCAATTTTTTTTAAATTACAATTTTAAGTTTGTTATAAGCATAGTATTTTACATATATTTTATTATTTTGGGACTGAAAATAGGTTCGTTATAGGGGTATTTTGTTATTTTAAAAATCGTGAAGTTCATACGATGGTATTTTCAATGGAATGGAATTAGGATTCACCTTAGGTTCGTTATAAGGGAAGGTTCGCTATATCCAGGGTTCATATTAGTGAGGTTTTACTGTACATAGTAGAGCCTCTCTGTAAACGACACCTATTTTCAGAAACAAAGTGTCCTTTCGAGAGAGGTGTCCTCTTGTTGGAGAGTTACTAAATAGTAAAAATGGTAAATTTGTCAATGAAACTGTCCTTTATAGAGAGGTGTCCTCTAGCAGGAGTGTCCTTTCGTGGAGGTTCTACTGCATTGCATCTATTTTTGTGTTTGTTTTGATTTTATTGGTAAATTAAATGATGTCATACCCAAGAGGTGATAGGGGTGCTCACTACCACCACTGGTCCTGGCTGACCTCACTCCTGCACAGTTCACCAATTTATACACTAACTAAATATTGCACTGAATGCTATGTTACATTCATCCAAATATAGGTTAGCCAAATACTTAAAACTGATAAATACTAGCAGCTTGTCAGGATTAGACAAAGTTCTATTTTATCCATTGATGGTGAGTGATGTTTTCCTCACAACTAACTAGATAATTCCCCTCATATAACATTATTTACATGTTTACTAATAGAAACATTCACCTTAAATTTACTGTAAATAAAAAAATCTCATTACAATATCTAGAAATTCAAGGTACAGTAAAACCTCCCTGTAAAGAACACTTATTTGCAGAGCTAAAGTGTTCTTAAGGAAGAGGTGTCTATCAGTAAAACTGGTTTTGTTGGTGATGAAAGTGTACTTTGTAGAAAGGTGTCCTCTCATGGTTGTTCTACTGTAATAAGACCAAACCAAAATCAATGAATAGTGTGTGATGTTTCGGTAACAGTGGTGTTACCATCTTCAGACAAAAGTACCGAATGAGAGAAAATACCATAGAATATTTTAAATACAGTAGAACCTCGTTAATTCAACAATATACGATAATTGGACCATGTTTGGATGTCCCAACCTACAGCCTATCAAATAACAAACTGTAATTCGGAAAAATCAATTATACGACACTTCCGATATTTCGACCATTTTAAAATTCGAATTTCGACAGTTGAATGTTTTTTTACATACGACTTCAGCTAAAAAGGTATTACAGCGGCAGAGAGTGGCGACGATCAGCGGGAGCCGATATCAGTAGTAACAGTAACGATGCCTTTTTATTCACTGCCTTGTAAAACCCACATAGATCCAGTGAAAACTTTCTATCTGTTATGTAGTTTGTTAAGATATCCTCAACTGTGTCCGGGAATCTATTATCCTGTTTCGAAATAAATGTTTTTCTTTCATCTGAAATACTTGTACAGTGGAAAAAATAGTGAGATATTTCGGAGTTCATTTTCTGCTTACAGAGCTTACATAACAGTTCCGCTTCTCCAAAAATGTTCTTGTGATTTTCCCGGAAGAATGTGTAAAGTACTCGCAGTTGGGCAATGTGTCGTTTAACAATGAATGGAAGATTGTCCAACAGATATCCTTCAGGAAGGGATGTTTTCTTCAGGTTTCTATAGTGAGGATATAGTTTTGTATTATTGATTCTCGCCCAGTCACCTTGTATGGATTGGTCTATT
Organism: Cordylochernes scorpioides; assembly: GCA_030710605.1. Taxonomy (NCBI): domain Eukaryota; kingdom Metazoa; phylum Arthropoda; class Arachnida; order Pseudoscorpiones; family Chernetidae; genus Cordylochernes; species Cordylochernes scorpioides. Next base: position 16,432,098 of record CP092880.1, on the reverse strand, counting down.
GCTGTTCTAGTAATCAGTGGCAGTTCATGTTGAAGAAAGTCCTTATCAGTGCAATTAATCAGATAAGAAAAACCAGTGGAATTCGGAATGTCATTAATGGTTTTAACAAGACCTATGTGGATATTTGAATTTCGGGACAAATTCATTAGTTCAGTTAAGCATATAAATGGTAATCGGTTAGCTTCCATATTGAGGATTATGATCCAGTATTTCATTGTAAGTTTTATGGAGGTGACTGCAAGAGAAGTTCGTCCACCCTCCATTCGAAGGATATATCCTGGGGTATACCTCGGCAGGTTTAAAAGCCGACGCAGGAAAACATCCTGAGTCTTGTCCAGTAACTCATTTTGATCACAAGCCCAGATCGGAGCTGCGTATAGGAGTACCGCTACAACCATTGAGTCCAATAGCCTTGAAGGTGCCCAAATATTAAAATATTATTTGTAATTATTTATGTTTCAAAAATATGTATTAATGCCATTTTGTCCTTGATACTAAAAGTTAATCATGAAAAAAAATATATATATATACACACAATGGTTTCAATTAATATCATTAATTTATATTACAAAGCTATTTTTAAAAAAAAAATTATTTTAGCAAGTTAGATGATTAGCTAATCATCTGAATAACTTTAATTCAACACTTCCTTTAATTCAACCGAAAGCTCTGATTCCTTGGGGTGTTGAATTAAAGAGGTTCGACTGTAGTTACTATTGTTAAGTACACACAGTATACACACTTGAGATAACACCAAATACAAATCAATGAACAGGATGTGATGTTTCGGTAACAGTGTTGTTACCATCTTCAGACAAAAGTACAGAATGAGATCAAATACCACAGCATGTTTTATATAATTACTATTGTCAAGTACACACAGTATACACACTTGAGATAACACCAAATACAAATCAATGAACAGGATGTGATGTTTCGGTAACAGTGTTGTTACCATCTTCAGACAAAAGTACAGAATGAGATAAAATACCACAGCATGTTTTATATAATTACTATTGTCAAGTACACACAGTATACACACTTGAGATAACACCAAATCCAATCAATGAATAGTCTGTGAAGTTTCGGTAACAGTGTTGTTACCATCTTCAGACAAAAGTACAGAATGAGATAAAATACCACAGCATGTTTTATATAATTACTATTGTCAAGTACACACAGTATACACACTTGAGATAACACCAAATACAAATCAATGAACAGGATGTGATGTTTCGGTAACAGTGTTGTTACCATCTTCAGACAAAAGTACTGAATGAGATAAAATACCACAGCATGTTTTAAATAGTTACTATTATCAAGTACACACAGTATACACACTTGAGATAACACCAAATCCAAATCAATCAATAGTGTGTGATGTTTCTGTAACAGTGTTGTTACCAACTTCAGACAAAAGTACAGAATGAGATAAAATACCACAGCATGTTTTAAATAATTACTATTATCAAGTACACACAGTATACACACTTGAGATAACACCAAATACAAATCAATGAATAGTGTGTGATGTTTCGGTAACAGTGTTGTTACCAACTTCAGACAAAAGTACAGAATGAGATAAAATACCACAGCATGTTTTAAATAATTACTATTATCAAGTACACACAGTATACACACTTGAGATAACACCAAATACAAATCAATGAATAGTGTGTGATGTTCCGGTAACAGTGTTGTTACCATCTTCAGACAAAAGTACTGAATGAGATAAAATACCACAGCATGTTTTAAATAGTTACTATTATCAAGTACAAACAGTATAAACACTTGAGATAACACCAAATACAAATCAATGAACAGGATGTGATGTTTCGGTAACAGTGTTGTTACCATCTTCAGACAAAAGTACTGAATGAGATAAAATACCACAGCATGTTTTAAATAGTTACTATTGTCAAATACACACAGTATACTCACTTGAGATAACACCAAATCCAATCAATGAATAGTCTGTGATGTTTCGGTAACAGTGTTGTTACCATCTTCAGACAAAAGTACTGAATGAGATAAAATACCACAGCATGTTTTAAATAGTTACTATTATCAAGTACAAACAGTATAAACACTTGAGATAACACCAAATACAAATCAATGAACAGGATGTGATGTTTCGGTAACAGTGTTGTTACCATCTTCAGACAAAAGTACTGAATGAGATAAAATACCACAGCATGTTTTAAATAGTTACTATTGTCAAATACACACAGTATACTCACTTGAGATAACACCAAATCCAATCAATGAATAGTCTGTGATGTTTCGGTAACAGTGTTGTTACCATCTTCAGACAAAAGTACTGAATGAGATAAAATACCACAGCATGTTTTAAATAGTTACTATTGTCAAGTACACACAGTATACTCACTTGAGATAACACCAAATCCAATCAATGAATAGTCTGTGATGTTTCGGTAACAGTGTTGTTACCATCTTCAGACAAAAGTACTGAATGAGAGAAAATACCATAGCATGTTTTAAATAGTTACTATTGTCAAGTACACACAGTATACACACTTGAGATAACACCAAATCCAATCAATGAATAGTCTGTGATGTTTCGGTAACAGTGTTGTTACCATCTTCAGACAAAAGTACTGAATGAGAGAAAATACCACAGCATGTTTTAAATAGTTACTATTGTCAAGTACAAACAGTATACACACTTGAGATAACACCAAATCCAAATCAATGAATAGTGTGTAATGTTTCGGTAACAGTGTTGTTACCATCTTCAGACAAAAGTACTGAATGAGATAAAATACCACAGCATGTTTCAAATAGTTGCTATTGTCAAGTACACACAGTATACACACTTGAGATAACACCAAATCCAATCAATGAATAGGGTGTGATGTTTTGGTAACAGTGTTGTTACCATCTTCAGACAAAAGTACTGAATGAGATAAAATACCACAGCATGTTTTAAATAGTTACTATTGTCAAGTACACACAGTATACACACTTGAGATAAAACCAAATCCAATCAATGAATAGTCTGTGATGTTTCGGTAACAGTGTTGTTACCATCTTCAGACAAAAGTACTGAATAAGATAAAATACCACAGCATGTTTTAAATAGTTACTATTGTCAAGTACACACAGTATACACACTTGAGATAACACCAAATCCAAATCAATGAATAGTGTGTAATGTTTCGGTAACAGTGTTGTTACCATCTTCAGACAAAAGTACTGAATGAGATAAAATACCACAGCATGTTTTAAATAGTTGCTATTGTCAAGTACACACAGTATACACACTTGAGATAAGAACAAATCCAATCAATGAATAGTCTGTGATGTTTCGGTAACAGTGTTGTTACCATCTTCAGACAAAAGTACTGAATGAGAGAAAATACCACAGCATGTTTTAAATAGTTACTATTGTCAAGTACAAACAGTATACACACTTGAGATAACACCAAATCCAATCAATAAATAGGGTGTGATGTTCCGGTAACAGTGTTGTTACCATCTTCAGACAAAAGTACTGAATGAGAGAAAATACCACAGCATGTTTTAAATAGTTACTATTGTCAAGTACAAACAGTATACACACTTGAGATAACACCAAATACAAATCAATGAATAGTCTGTGATGTTTCGGTAACAGTGTTGTTACCATCTTCAGACAAAAGTACTGAATGAGAGAAAATACCACAGCATGTTTTAAATAGTTACTATTGTCAAGTACAAACAGTATACACACTTGAGATAACACCAAATACAAATCAATGAATAGTCTGTGATGTTTCGGTAACAGTGTTGTTACCATCTTCAGACAAAAGTACTGAATGAGATAAAATACCACAGCATGTTTTAAATAGTTACTATTGTCAAGTACACACAGTATACACACTTGAGATAACACCAAATCCAAATCAATGAATAGTGTGTGATGTTTCGGTAACAGTGTTGTTACCTTCTTCAGACAAAAGTACTGAATGAGATAAAATAACACAGCATGTTTTAAATAGTTACTATTGTCAAGTACACACATTATACACACTTAAGATAACACCAAATGCAAATCAATCAATAGTGTGTGATGTTTCGGTAACAGTGTTGTTACCATCTTCAGACAAAAGTACTGAATGATATAAAATACCACAGCATGTTTTAAATAGTTACTATTATCAAGTACACACAGTATACACACTTGAGATAACACCAAATCCAATCAATGAATAGTGTGTGATGTTTCGGTAACAGTGTTGTTACAATCTTCAGAAAAAAGTACTGAAAGAAAGAAAATACCACAGCATGTTTTAAATAGTTACTATTATCAAGTACACACAGTATAGACACTTGAGATAACACCAAATTAAAATCAATGAATAGTCTGTGATGTTTCTGTAACAGTGTTGTTACCATCTTCAGACAAAAGTACTGAATGAGAGAAAATACCACAGCATGTTTTAAATAGTTACTATTTTCAAGTACACACAGTATAGACACTTGAGATAAAACCAAATACAAATCAATGAATAGGGTGTGATGTTTCAGTAACAGTGTTGTTACCATCTTCAGACAAAAGTACTGAATGAGAGAAAATACCACAGCATGTTTTAAATAGTTACTATTTTCAAGTACACACAGTATACACACTTGAGATAACACCAAATCCAATCAATAAATAGGGTGTGATGTTTCAGTAACAGTGTTGTTACCATCTTCAGACAAAAGTACTGAATGAGATAAAATACCACAGCATGTTTTAAATAGTTACTATTGTCAAGTACACACATTATACACACTTAAGATAACACCAAATGCAAATCAATGAATAGTGTGTGATGTTTCGGTAACAGTGTTGTTACCATCTTCAGACAAAAGTACTGAATGAGATAAAATACCACAGCATGTTTTAAATAGTTACTATTGTCAAGTACACACAGTATACACACTTGAGATAACACCAAATCCAAATCAATGAATAGTGTGTGATGTTTGGGTATCAGTGTTGTTACCATCTTCAGACAAACATACAGAATGAGATAAAATACCACAGCATGTTTTAAATAGTTACTATTGTCAAGTACACACAGTATACTCATAACTAAACACATACCAGACCCTTATTTAACAAGATATTTTTGTTATTATCCCTAGTACATATGGTACAGGCCATGATAATCATGGTGGCTGAAGTTGGCGACAGTTTTCACCGTAATTGCACCACATGTCTACACATGTGGAAGGTAGTTCGACTTTGCAATCACAAATGTGCCAGATCCCCTTTTGGTTTCTTGCACTCTCTGGTGGTGTTGGACTTTTGCAACAATCGGGGGCCATTAAAACATTTTTTTTTTTACAAAAAAGTGCCCAATGCGGGTTTGATCCCGGATCGTATCAGTCAAAAACCAAGGTTCAGCCCTCCGACTCCCTTGACAAGATAACAACAATCTTACCTTGATAGAATTGAGGTGTGTTCATCTATCTGCTGGACTCCAGAGTCTCCTGTGGAACACCACTTTATTTCTGTGCTAATGTTGATTTTATTTACACATGGATTATTATAAAAATAATATTAAATAATTGCATAAAAAGCTTATATTCTTAAATACCAATTAAAAATATATATATTAAAATAAAGAAGGCATCTCCTGACCACGAGCACATGTGCTTTTTAGATGGCAGAGCACCATCTAGTGGAGCAAAAATAAACTAAACGTTTATTTAGCTTGCTCCGTGATATTTGGCCAACCCAATTTCTTGATAAATCAAGAAAAGCCATCCACGAACGCGTTTCGCGCTGTTGGCGCTTGTCGGCGTGGAGTAGGCTGTAACCACTGCGACCAAAAAGATTTTTGGTCCCAGAATTTCTAGAGAAATCAAGAAATGGGTATTTAAGACCAAATTTGCCTAAAGACGCTTAACACATGAATAAACAAAAGGAAAAAAAAAAAAAAAGATAAGTGGGTCAGGTGTTGATATTAAAAATAAAGAAGGCATCTCCTGACCACGAGCACATGTGCTTTTTAGATGGCAGAGGGCCATCTTTTATTTTTTCTATTGTTTTTTCATGTATTAAGCGTCTTTACGCAAATTTGGCCTTATTTGCAGAGCTAAAGTGTTCTTTAGGAAGAGGTGTCTATCAGTAAAACTGGTAATTTTGGTGATGAAAAGTGTACTTTGTAGAGAGGTGTCCTCAAGTGAGAGCGTCCTCTCGTGAAGGTTCTACTGTAATAAGACCAAACCAAAATCAATGAATAGTGTGCGATGTTTCGGTAGCAGTGTTGTTAACATCTACAGCCAAAAGTATTGAATGAGAGAAAATACCACAGCATGTTTTAAATAGTTACTATTATCAAGTACACACACTTGAGATAAGACCAAATCCTGCGGCTGGGGCAGGTACCTCGGGGGTTGGGTGGAAAAGCTGCCATCTATTGTAAACTATATTGATTTTGTGATGCAACTAAATGGATTGCAAAAAATATTTAAATCAAATACCAAAACACTAATATAATACCATTGTTGCCATCACACACACTTTTTATCTGTGGTTTATGTGTTACTTCTGTATTGCTTTTCTATGGCATTTCTACTATTTATTATTTATGTACTTTCAGTATGAAGGAAATTGCACTCGGGGGAATTCTCGGGTAAAGCCGGGTTATTCGTCTACTATATATATACAGTTAAGCCTGTCTATAGCGCCCCCTCTGAAAAGCGTCTTCCTCTCAATAGTGCCCAATTTTAAATATTAAAATGTAAACATTTAACATTGAAAGAGTCTATAGCATCCCCTCTATTTTTTAAAATTTTATTTTAATCGTTTGATATCAAACATCAAAATCATATTTTTATATTATATATGAAACTAGATATAGCATTAGTACTGTTTAATAGATATGTAATTTGTTCGTTTTTTTCGCATATAAAAAAATAAATATTCTGCAAAAACTAACCTAAAAAAAATATATATATATATATATATCATAAAACAAGTTAATTTTCTCATCTATTTTCTTCATCAAATTTTACATTTCCAGGCTCAATGTTTATTCAATTTGGAAATATTTTAGATCACGAAGGAAAGAAGTAAGAAGATGTAAAGATCATATTTGTTCACATTTTGGGATCCATCATTGAAGTGATGGCTTTGAACTTCCCCGGGTCAGCTGGTGCTCTACCAGCCTTCAGTCTAGTCTGTGGAGTTTCCTCTTCAGGTATTCCTCTAGATTCAGGTCCCAGGCTAGTTTCTGTGACTTCCTTTCTGATGGTGGTTCGCTAGTTTTGTTCTCAGAGCAGACTCTGGAGCTTCTTCCCTGCTGGGGTCCACTAGACCCCGGTTCCAGAGCGGCCCGTGGTGGTATATCTCTGCTGGGGTTCGCCGGCCCCCTGTCCCAGAGGAGTCCGTTGAGCTTCTCTGCTGGGGTTCGCCGGCCCCCTGTCCCAGAGGAGTCCGTTGAGCTTCTCTGCTGGGGTTCGCCGGCCCCCTGTCCCAGAGGAGTCCGTTGAGCTTCTCTGCTGGGGTTCGCCGGCCCCCTGTCCCAGAGGAGTCCGCTGAGCTTCTCTGCTGGGGTTCGCCGGCCCCCTGTCCCAGAGGAGTACGTTGAGCTTCTCTGCTGGGGTTCGCCGGCCCCCTGTCCCAGAGGAATCCGCTGAGCTTCTCTGCTGGGGTTCGCCGGCCCCCTGTCCCAGAGGAGTCCGCTGAGCTTCTCTGCTGGGGTTCGCCGGCCCCCTGTCCCAGAGGAGTCCGCTGAGCTTCTCTGCTGGGGTTCGCGGGCCCCCTGTCCCAGAGGAATCCGCTGAGCTTCTCTGCTGGGGTTCGCCGGCCCCCTGTCCCAGAGGAGTACGTTGAGCTTCTCTGCTGGGGTTCGCCGGCCCCCCGTCCCAGAGGAGTCCGTTGAGCTTCTCTGCTGGGGTTCGCCGGCCCCCTGTGCCAGAGGAGTACATTGAGCTTCTCTGCTGGGGTTCGCCGGCCCCCCGTCCCAGAGGAGTACGTTGAGCTTCTCTGCTGGGGTTCGCCGGCCCCCCGTCCCAGAGGAGTCCGTTGAGCTTCTCTGCTGGGGTTCGCCGGCCCCCTGTGCCAGAGGAGTACATTGAGCTTCTCTGCTTGGGTTCGCCGGCCCCCTGTCCCAGAGGAGTACGTTGAGCTTCTCTGCTGGGGTTCGCCAGCCCCCTGTCCCAGAGGAGTACGTAGAGCTTCTCTGCTGGGGTTCGCCAGCCCCCTGTCCCAGGGGAATCCCTAGATCCCTTCATGTTTTTCCTTTTATATTGATATTATTTGCTTTCTTTCGTTCATCATTAGTGTAAGGATTGAATATTGATCTTTATTTTCTCCTCTCTCTTTTCAGAAAAATTTATTATAATCTTATCAAGATTAAATGCCAGGAATTTAGAGGGTAGTTGGAAACTGATCTTCAGGGAGCAATGCGGAACTATATGTCTTCAGACTCCTTGCTAGCCTCAAGTTGTCTCAGTTCAAGTTCTGATGATCGCCAGAGCTCTTAATGGCACTCCCGTTTCTTGGCCTTTCTAGCTCTTCTGGCCCCCAATTGGCATATCACATCTGTTTTGTGGCTCTCCAGATGAACAGCAACTTCTTTCAACAGCTTCTTTACACTGTAGGGGGGCCAGGTTTTTGAAGGCTGGAAGAAGTATTTGGGTACATGGGAAGGAATTGATCGTTCTTTGTCCTCCTTCAGGAACAAAGCATCCTCTGCCATGTTTTTCCATTCACTTTTTGAAAGCTCCTCTGGCACCTCTGAGCTGTCAAATTCCTTGTAGAGCAGCTCGCGGCCGAAACTGACCCTTTTTGGAAGATAATTTGGCTCTTCTATTTTTACGTGAAAGAATTTCTATTTCTTGTTTGAAATATTTGTCAATATGTCATCATAATCAAATTTTTCTTCTTGGTATTGCCTGTTTCTGGGGGATTTCTAGAATGGAGACATCTTGGCGTCTATTGATAGGGAGGTAATATAATTGTTTAATTAATAATGGGCTACTCCCATATCAACTAGAGATATTTTAACTCACAGCTTTATAATGACACACACACAGAAAGCTAAAAAATCTATTTACCACCAAGATATTTTTTCCAGTATCAAATTTAAAAAATATAATTTTGTGAATGAAATATTTTTATCTGAGATTGAATTGGTAGGTGTAAAGTTGAGACCAGCTATTAGAAAGTTTCACAAATGTATTTTAAATTTAAAACTTCCTGGTTTAGTTTGTAGAAATGTGAAATATTTATTAACCAATTCCTCTTATTGAAACACATTATTAATCATTTGATTCCAAGAACTTGTCACACTATGTTTCAAATTGAGATAAATTTGTCTTCCTTTTTTTAAATATTTCTCTTACAACATTTAATGAAAAATAATTGAGGTAAGAAACACACCCTTTGAATTAATAAATGGGCAAATGCAATAACCTCTCTGTAAATCTTTGAAAGAATTTCCCAGTTTATCTACCATATGGGTATTTTGGTATAAATAGCAAAGTACAAAGTGGGATCAATAAATAAGGTGAATTATAATTTATTTAAAAAAATAAGAACGATATTAAAAATTAGGACTTGATTTATTCAAAATAATCACCTTGGGTTTCTATACATCGTCTCCATCGTTCTGGCAACTTGTAAATACCCTCTTTATAGGCACTCTTAGGAAGCGTGTGAGAAAAATCTTGCACCACTTTCTGGACATCTTCATCCGAGTCAAATCGCTTTCACTTTAACTCCTTCTTTAGTAGTCCAAAAAGGAAATAGTCAGAGGGGGCTAGGTCTGGACTATATGCAGGATGTTCTAAAACTTCAAAACCTAATTTAATGATTGTAGATACAGTTTTACATGATGTATGCGGCCTTGCATTATCATGAAGGAAGAGAACACCTTTACTAAGCTTCCCTCTTCTTTTGTTTCTTATACCGGGATTTAGCTTATTTACAAGAATGTCACAATAAAGGTCGCTGTTTATACGTTGCCTTGAGGATAAAAAATCAAGACAGATTGGTCCATCAACATCCCAAAAAATTGTTAACAAAACTTTACCGGCCAAACGTTGAGACCTGAGGAACATGTAATTCGTCCATTTTTGAACTCGTTAACCCATTTATAAATGTTTTTTTTAGACGAACAAGACTCACCATAGATATTTTTCATTCTTTGGCATATTTGAGATGTTTGAATACCTTCTGCATTCAAGAAACGAATAACTGCACGTTGTTCAAGCGTGGCGCAATCCTTCAAGGGAGCTTCCATTTTAGTTTGTTTATAAGTCTCGCGCCGCGCGTGGGAAAAAAGAACAGAACACCTTAAATAGTCTCTAGATGTTATATTTTAATATTCTGTGGTTTAAATTATTTTTGCTTTTTTAATTTTTAAGAAATAAGATAATTCACCTTATTTATTGATCCCCCTTTGTATGTTGGTAGGCAGAGCTGACTGCTACAGGGCGCGTTCCCAGGTGGTGGATAGACCTTCAGATATGAAGGCCAGCTGCGAAACAAGCAGAATAACTCCGACGAATAAGCAGTCGCGGACCAACAGCAGCATTGTTAGAAGAGGAGTAGACCTCTTTAAAAATTCTAACTTCAACTGACCCGGTTGATAGACCTCAGCAAGGGTCCCACTCCAGGGATACGGAGGAGCTGCCTCTGTACTCATGCTAGAGTCGGCAGCAAAGGCATCTGCTTCCATGTTAGGAACGACCTCAAATTACAGGCAAAGTCAGACTTTCACCAATGTGTGCCTGGATCATGGTGCCATGATCAACGAAAGCTGGACTTTTCGACCACTGCAACCCGGGTTCGATTCCCGCATTGGACACTTTTTCTGTTTTAAAAAAAAATGCTCCAATGGCCCCTGATTCTTGCAAAAGTCCAACCCCACCAGCGAGTGCAAGTAACCAAACGGGGCTCTGGCACATTTGTAAGTGCAAAGTCGAACTGCTTTTCACATGTGTAGACATGTGGTGCGCTTACAGTAAAAAGCAGTCGCTAATTACCCACCATTATTATCATGGCCTGTACCACGTGTACTAGGGATAAGAAAAAAAAAAAAGATGTTGATTTGCATGCTGCCTCGCCCGTCGCGCAGAATAAACAGCAGCGCGTTCAGGACTTAGGTAGAGGGTTCTGTCCAATAAGTATAATACAGTCCCCACAAACTTCAAACTTTGCAGCTTCCAAGCAATTGAGCATTTTGCAGTGCAACATAAATGGAATAATAGACATGGAACGCCATGCTATCTAATAACTGAAAAGAGGCATTTCATGCTATTCATTTCACAACAACTTTCTGTAACAGTGTTGTTAACAACACTGTAACACACTATTAATTTATTTGGTCTTATTACCTTGTGTTTTTAACTCAACCAACAGCTTGGGGTGTTGAATTAAAGAGGTTAGAGACTAATTCAATAAATTAATTTCCTTATGGCTAACCATATCTATCACCCCACAGGGTGGCCTAGCATTTTTAATCCCAAAAGAACCCTTGCCATGAAAAAAAAAAACTTACATTTAAAGAAATAGAAATAGTAGCCGAAACAAAAATAAACATGAACTGGAGGATCCCCCCAAAGCACAGTTGGACCCAGGAAGAGCTCTGAACCTCAGAAATAGACAGCATCAAACAACACTATTGGATGACCACCCTATAAGGACAGAACTACAATGTTCACAAACATTACAGCACACATAAGGGTGTTGGATGACCACCCTATAAGGACAGGATTACAATGTTCAAACATATTACAGCACATATAAGGGTGTTGGATGACCACCCTATAAGGACAGGACTACAATGTTCACACACATTACAGCACATATAAGGGTGTTGGATGACCACCCTATAAGGACAGGACTACAATGTTCACAAACATTACAGCACATATAAGGGTGTTGGATGACCACCCTATAAGGACAGGACTACAATGTTCACACACATTTCAGCACATATAAGGGTGTTGGATGACCACCCTATAAGGACAGGACTACAATGTTCACAAACATTACAGCACATATAAGGGTGTTGGATGACCACCCTATAAGGACAGAACTACAATGTTCACACACATTACAGCACATATAAGGGTGTTGGATGACCACCCTATAAGGACAGAATTACAATGTTCACAAACATTACAGCACATATAAGGGTGTTGGATGACCACCATATAAGGTCAGGACTACAATGTTCACACACATTACAGCACATATAAGGGTGTTGGATGACCACCCTATAAGGACTGGACTACAATGTTCACAAACATTACAGCACATATAAGGGTGTTGGATGACCACCCTATAAGGACAGGATTACAATGTTCACAAACATTACAGCACATATAAGGGTGTTGGATGACCACCCTATAAGGACAGGACTACAATGTTCACAAACATTACAGCACATATAAGGGTGTTGGATGACCACCCTATAAGGACAGGACTACAATGTTCACACACATTACAGCACATATAAGGGTGTTGGATGACCACCCTATAAGGACAGAATTACAATGTTCACAAACATTACAGCACATATAAGGGTGTTGGATGACCACACTATAAGGACAGGACTACAATGTTCACACACATTACAGCACATATAAGGGTGTTGGATGACCACCCTATAAGGACAGGACTACAATGTTCACAAACATTACAGCACATATAAGGGTGTTGGATGACCACCCTATAAGGACAGGACTACAATGTTCACAAACATTACAGCACATATAAGGGTGTTGGATGACCACCCTATAAGGACAGGACTACAATGTTCACACACATTACAGCACATATAAGGGTGTTGGATGACCACACTATAAGGACAGGACTACAATGTTCACAAACATTACAGCACATATAAGGGTGTTGGATGACCACCCTATAAGGACAGGACTACAATGTTCACACACATTACAGCACATATAAGGGTGTTGGATGACCACCCTATAAGGACAGAATTACAATGTTCACAAACATTTCAGCACATATAAGGGTGTTGGATGACCACCCTATAAGGACAGGACTACAATGTTCACAAACATTACAGCACATATAAGGGTGTTGGATGACCACCCTATAAGGACAGGACTACAATGTTCACAAACATTACAGCACATATAAGGGTGTTGGATGACCACCCTATAAGGACAGGACTACAATGTTCACAAACATTACAGCACATATAAGGGTGTTGGATGACCACACTATAAGGACAGGACTACAATGTTCACACACATTACAGCACATATAAGGGTGTTGGATGACCACCCTATAAGGACAGGACTACAATGTTCACAAACATTACAGCACATATAAGGGTGTTGGATGACCACCCTATAAGGACAGGACTACAATGTTCACAAACATTACAGCACATATAAGGGTGTTGGATGACCACCCTATAAGGACAGGACTACAATGTTCACAAACATTACAGCACATATAAGGGTGTTGGATGACCACCCTATAAGGACAGGACTACAATGTTCACAAACATTACAGCACATACGAGGTGTGTTCAATTTGGATTTGGTCTTATTACCTTGTGTTTATAATCTATAATCCAAATTGTGCCTTATCATTACTGGCAATATGATTATTTTTAAAATTGCATCGAATATATTTTCTCTAATGACCTTACTGCAATAATAAAAGTGATTGAATGAGCAGGCATCAGTGGTTACCCTCTCTCATAACTTACATCATTGTAGTAAGGTCTGTAGGGAAAATATATTTGATGCAATATCAGAAGGAAACACATTACCATCAGTAAATGTATATGTTACAAATTTAAAGGTATAAAATGTCACACACAATGGTCTTGTTACCATAAGAGTGATAGTATCTGTTACAGACATAAAATATTCCCTTGTATCAAGGACAAAACATCCCCAGATGTTTCCACCTAAAACAGTTATTTTTATAATACAGTAGAACCTCCATGTAAAGGACACTTAAGCCAAAGTGTCTTTTAGGGACAGATGTCCTCTTACTGGAGAGTTGCTAAATTGTAAAAATGGTATTTTTGCAAATGAAAACTGTCCTTTGTAAAGAGGTGTCCTCTAGCGCGAGTGTCCTCTCATGGAGTTTGTTCTACTGTATCATTTTTTTGATTTCTTGATATCTTTCATATATATATTCTCATCAACAATATTCAGTGGCAGGAGAGTTCAAGTTTTACTCTCACATATGAAGACTTCTAAAAACATATTTACAAAGGAAGAAACAATGTTGGGAGGTCTTAAAAGCTAGGTCACACAATAAGATGGTAACAATGGGAAAAAACAAACTGTTGTCACATTACTGTGATAATTATTTTATAAAAACATTTTCCTTTCATTCAAAATATTCAAAAATGTAAATATTTGTGATGGTCATTCAATTTCATTGGAAGTCAAAATAGTGGGTAATCAATGATTTTATTCATTTCTCTCACTTAAATATTGTGTTAGATTTGATTTCGAATATTTTATACAATTAAATTTACTAGGACTCCATAATAAGTCTTCTTTGAGAGAATATTTTTCCATATTACAAAAAAAAAATGTATTCATATTATTTTTAATTAGTATACTTAGCGTGAACTTTATAAATATAGAAAAAATACATATTTATTTTCTTATCTTGCAAAGATTGTGGCTGAAAAGGCCTTTTCATATAATGTATTTTTAATGACATATGTCAGTAATGACGTTAATATACACTATACCCATTGATACTGTTAAAATACTTGGTAATCTGGATTGCTCCTTGTTCACGTTTTTTTAAAACATAGTTAAATATCAATTCTAAAATGTTTATTGTTATCAATCATCTTGAAACGTTTAATAAAACTTTTAAATTAGAGAGAAAGAGATATTTATAAACCAGGTTCCTAGTGCGTAGTTTTACTTTCAAATTGAAATAGTAAAAAGTAAATTTGTAAAGGGTGACCGAATCATTTTTCCTTTATTTAGAGATTTGAAAAAATATATGTTTTATTTGATAAAAATTTTGAAAAAAAAAATATAATTTCAAATAATTAAATTAATGCTCAAATCAAAGAAAAACACAGAACAATTCAAGTAAGAACATGTTCATTTAAATAATGTATTTAGGACACACACCTTGCGAGTTTAAATGTATTATATATAATAACACAAAAAATACTAATTAAAACTTTTAGCCCTCTCAATGTATAGAGAATAATTTTAAAGTTAATAATTTATATTTAAAACTTCATTTTACCTGCTAGTGGGTATAAATATATTAAAATAAAAACAATGAATATCCTTATTTACTCTGCTAAATAATTAAAACAGAGGTTATTTTTTAAAAGGCCTTGAGTTTTTTAGTGAGCGTTTTTTGTATATATATAATACAAATTGCCTACCTAGATACACTTGGATTAATTCTAGTACAGTTGTTTCTTCATGTGGTGTATTGATTTTGTAACTACACCGATGGACAAAACTTAAGGAAGTTGCATTTTATGATGTCGCCGATCATCTATTTTTTTAAGGGGACAAAGGAAATTTTGTTCTCACTTGGTTATCTCGTGTGTCATCAATAAAGGTCAACATGTATCAAATATCTTTCAGAGTTATTGTCTGAATCCTGATATACATGCTAAGTGGTACAACTTCCTTAAGTTATGTCTATGACAATTGACAATTGAAACTAATTTTATTGACTTCTTGTCAATAATTTACATTAAAAATGGAAATAAAGCTAAAATATAAATGATCATGCGGGGGGGGGGGGG
>CP092880.1:16319975-16416255 GCA_030710605.1 Cordylochernes scorpioides | reverse complement strand
GAATTAGAAGTGAAAAAAAATTTTTTTTTAGATATACAAGCATATCTGTATATATTATTGATATTTTCTCTTTCTTCCATTCGGTTAATTGTGGCATATATTTTTTTTTATGAAAAAGGCTTCTTTAAATTGTCTCTTAAAGTAATCTTTCCTATATTCTATTACCTTTGTTTCTTTTAGATTGAAATTATTATGTCCCATAATTTCTCTATGTTCAGAATTCTCAATATTACCCCACATTTCAGAGCAATATTAATGGTTTTTCATTCACCAAGAAGCCAAATCCATCACATTACCATTTATAAACCAAAGGTTTGCAAGAGATTTCACTGATATATTCAGAAAGTATGAAATAAATTACATAGAAACCATGTAACCCTATTTCTCAACATATCAACAACCACAAGAACACCCAATTAACAAAAAGAGTAGGTTTAATTTATGGAGTAAAATGTGAAAATAGTGACCAATGCTATGTAGGGCAAACATCCATAACTTTTAAAATAAAGAATGAAAATCCATGAATATGCTCTAAAAAGGAATAAAATTGATAATTCTGCACTTATAGAACATTTTAAAATCATAGAGGACATAATAAAATTTCAATCTAAAAGAAGCAAAGATACTAGATTATGATAAAATTTACTTTGAGGCAATTTAAAGAAGTCTTTTTCATTCAAAAGAAATGTGCTACAATTAACTGGATAGAAGAAAGAGGAAATAGCAATGATATTTTAATTAAATTTTAAAAGAAGATTTTTTTCTCCACTTCTAATTCTGAGAACAATCTTTTAGGATTCTCTTAGAAAACTATCTTCTTCTTATCTGCCATCTTACACTCTTGATAACAGTAACTACATGCTGTGATATATTTCTCATTCTGTTCTTTTGATTGATGATGGTAACAATGCTGTTACCAAAACATCACATACTACTTATTTGGATATGGTCTTTTTATATTGTGTTTATGATCTATAATCCAAATTGTGCCTTATCAAATAATATAATATATGGGATTGTTGGAGCCTCTACCTCAGATAAGTCCACAAGTCCTGGGGGTGGCCATTAACTTCTGCCATCTTTCACTGTTATATCACTTTTTGCCATACAACCTACTCTAGGTGACTATAGAACTTCTACTGGAATTTTATAGAAAACTCTTATTACAATAATTGATTTTATTCTTCCTCTGTCATACATATGGTCAGTCAAGAGAGGGAAGGTAGAGAAGATTTCCAGTGGTTGTTGGTCAAGCTTGTGGCAGGCCAGGTACATTATTGGAGATGGTATTGAAGATGGTCATGTCTCAGGTTGTTGGTCCCTTTGTAGCCAGCTTGTAGGATGCCAGGTACATTATTAGAGATGGTATTGAAGAGGATGGCCATGTCTCAGGTTGTTGGTCCCTTTGTAGCCAGCTTGTAGGATGCCAGGTATATTATTAGAGATGGTATTGAAGAGATGGCCATGTCTCAGGTTGTTGGTCCCTTTGTAGCACTTTGTAGGAGAAAGATGCCAGGTAGATTGGAATGGTATTGAAGAGCATGAAGGAAGAATCAGCTATTTCCAGTATCTTGGTCCCTTTGAAGCCAGCTTGTAGGAGGCCAGGTACATTGGGAAGATATTGAAGAGAATGAAGGGAGATTATCTCAGGTTGTTGGTCCCATTGAATCACTTCTTGGGAGAAAGATGCCAGGATAAGAGAGAGGAGCAGGGGTTTCTATTTTCTTATGACAATAGAAAGATGATTTGGGGCTCAGAGTCTTGGTTCAAGAAATTCCATTTTAAATCCAATAGGTATATTGTAGATGTCAACAGACAGGATGTAAGAAGTCTTCAGCTGGAGGATCACCGATATCAAGGGATTTATTCCAAGGGGCTTATTGATCAGAGGAAATCATAATGAGCAAATTGATATTCTCCTTCTTGGGATTCCCCGCAGGAGATTTGAAGGTATCCAGCAGGCAGGACTTCAGTTGATCAGAGGACTTCAAGGGACCCAAGGATGAGAGCCTGGCATCAGGGAGGGGACCATCTGAACTGTGTTGAGACGGACTAGTGAAAGAGATGGAATGCCCAAAGACGGTTTTTCTAGACCATGTCTAACTCATTTCAAGGCTGTAGTTCTGCCAAGTTACTTAATGGTAGTGTACCCAACAATTATGCTCACTGTAACATTAGTTAACTCTGCTGTATTAGTAGTGCCTAGGGTCAGATCCTGTACCACTCTCTATTCCAGCTACTCTGAATTATATTGGAATATGCCACGTTTTATATTACATGATTGTCTCGTTCTGTATTGCCGGGCTTAGGGACCTGATAAAAAAATTTTGAATTGAAAATGCCAATGAAAAAAGAATTTTGATTAAAAAAATGCCAATGCTTCCCTATAGCTTTAAGCCCTTAAAGGTCCCTTAGCCTGACAAAGCAAAATAAAACAATCCTGTAAATAAAACGTGGATACCCAATATAATCCGAGTATCTGAAATA
This sequence comes from Cordylochernes scorpioides, assembly GCA_030710605.1. Taxonomy (NCBI): domain Eukaryota; kingdom Metazoa; phylum Arthropoda; class Arachnida; order Pseudoscorpiones; family Chernetidae; genus Cordylochernes; species Cordylochernes scorpioides. Next base: position 16,413,768 of record CP092880.1, on the reverse strand, counting down.
AAAAATGGCACAAGGCCAAACCAGAGACACAACGGACACAACAGCTTTAACTATTGCTACAGGTAAACATAACAGTGGGTACACCACCAAAAAGCAGCCTAACAGAACTACAACAGTGAAACAAGCTAGGCACAGCCTAGGAAAAACACGCCTAAGGACATCCATCTCTGACACCAGTCAAATCTCAACTACAACAATGGAACAATCCTTGGATACCATTTCTTTACTCTTTTTTATCTAAATAATTTTAGAGTTAAATTATATTATGTGGAAAAACAAAAAATACAGAAGAAATAGACTTAACTCAAAACTCTTTGTGATTTAAGAGACATTACAGAGGAGGGAAAACATGTCTTTTGAAAATAGATCAGCTGGAATGTGGCATCCTAAATAGGATTTCAGTGTACAAAAACAGAGATATCCATAAAGGACTTCCTTAAAAGATCTTCAGGATTATTTGAAATAATATTTTTTAAAATTTTCTTTTTATTTTCCATATTTATTTACTTTTAGCTGCTACTATTCAATTATATTAAAATTGTATATACAGTCGAACCTCTTTAATTCAACACCCCAAGGGAACAGAGTTTTCGGTTGAATTAAAGGAAGTGTTGAATTAAGGTTAGATGATTAGCTAATCATCTAACTAAAATAATATTTTTATAAAATAGATTTTTAATATAAATTAATGATATTAATTGAAACCATTGTGTGTGTACTTTTTTGTATTTATTTTTTTTATTCTCATGATTAACTTTTAGTATCAGGGACAAAATGGCAATAATACATATTTTTGAAACATAAATAACTACAAATAACATTTTATTTTAATTGAAGAATATAGCAGTTGAAAGGAAATAAATATGGAAAAAAAAAAGAAAATTTAAAAATACAGTCGAACCTCTTTAATTCAACACCCCAAGGGATCAGAGCTTTCGGTTGAATTAAAGGAAGTGTTGAATTAAGGTTATATGATTAGGTAATCATCTAACTCGCTAAAATAATATTTTTTTAAATAGCTTTGTAATATAAATTAATGATATTAATTGAAACCATTAGGTGTTTTTATATTATTTTCATGATTAACTTTTAGTATCAGTGACAAAATGGCATTAATACATATTTTAGAAACATAAATAATTGTAACAAATAAATTTATTGGCAATGTGTTTCTTTTCAGTAATATAATCAAATATTAACTCTACAGACATTAAAATATTAAATATAATATATTAAATAATATTTCATTCTAATTGAAAAATATAGCAGTTGAAAGGAAATAAATATGGTAAATATATAAAAAGAAAATTTTAAAATATTATTTTAAAATAATCATGAAGTGATCTTTTAAAAAATTCCTTTATAGATATCTGTTTTTGCACTGAAATCCTATTCAGGATGTATTCCAGATGGCCTATTTAAAAAAAACATGCATTTATTTCTTCCTCTGAAATGTATTTTAAATATCAAAGAGCTTTTATTGTATTAAAGGCATCCACTGCTGCTGCAGGTGTTATTGATTTTGTGTTTAAATCTTTTATAATAACACGGAAATGGAATATTGAAATAAAATGTTATCATAATCATTGTGGCTACATTTTATGAAGATTAATTTATTTGAAAGTAACTTATTTGTAAATTTTAAAATAAATAAAATATTTCAATGCTGAAAATTTTAAAGAAAATAATATTATTAATTAGTGCACGATGCCTAAATTCCTGCGTAAAAAAAATAATAAAAAAATAATAACACTTGCGACATTGCGCAACAGCACTGCAAAGTGAAACTTAAAACTAACAGAAACCAAAAGTGTGCAGGCGCGATCCTATCGGCGCCCGCCAATCGCCTTAATACCTTTTTAGTGGTAAAGTTGTATGTAAAAAAGCATTCATCTGTCGAAATTAGAATTTTAAAATGGTCGAACCGTCATATTATCGATACTGTTGAATTACAGTTTGTTATTTGATAGGCCGGGACATCAGAATATGGTCGAATTAAGGTAGAGTGTCGAATTTGCGTGTGTCGAATTAACGAGGTTATACTGTATATGTTATATACAGTATAATCATTTATATGTTTCAAAAATATGTATTAATGCCATTTTGTCCTTGACATTGAAAGTTAATAATGAAATAAAAAATAAATATAAAAATGTACAAATGGTTTCAATTATATTATAGCATTTTCGTCACTTTTAAAATAAATTCATCACTTTTGAAATGAGTTCATCGCCGTTAAAAGAGTGCTACCTCAGTCGCTCTTTTCATTGAATTTTTACGTAAGCTTGATGAAATTGTAGCCACGCGATATGGATTTAATGTTTCTATATGGATAATACAAGAGCGCATACATCCTCAGAAACATCTTTTAGTCTGCTAAGAAGCAGTGGGAAGTTTTTGTCACCATATTCATATATGCTGAATCCAATTGAATTTTCATTCAGCAAAATTAAAACATTGGTAAGGTCGCTGCTTCATCGACGTGACATCAGGTTAGGTGAGGTATCACTGATGCAATCAGTAGAATTATATCAGGAGAAAGGGAAGGATGGTTTACTTGCATTCGCAAAAATAGTTTCCTGGCCACACAAGAACACCATTTTAACCAATAAAATCTTTTTCTAATTTATTTCGTGGTTATTTGCCCCCAATATTAGTGTTTTGGACTTAATGTCAAATGTATTTAATTAATCTTTATGATATTGTCTTTTGATTTTTACAAATACCAATCTTATTTTTAATGGCGGGAAACTCATTTCATTTTTAAAAATGACGAATTCACTCTTAAAATGCGATATAATTAATATAAAAAGAATACGTTACTTTAGTGAGTTAGATGAGTAGCTAATCATCTTACTAACTTTAATTCAACACTTCCTTCAATTCAACCGAAAGCTTTGATCCCTTGGGGTGCTGAATTAAAGAGGTAAGACTGTATTATGTATTTTACTATTAGAAACGAAGGCGATAAAAACGTGGTAATTTTCTTTTATTGATAAATACAAGCTTTCAGGCAAGAATGCCCTTCCTCAGGTTACAACTGGGCAGGAAACAAAAGTGCCAATTTTATAAGCAAGAGAAGTAAAATAAATTTACATGCTATGAAGAAGTATGGGAAATTTACATACTATTAAAAAGTAAAAAGCAAAGGATTTACATATTTACAGATGAATGGAGAATATTTAAAAAACTATGGACATGAAAAATAGCTCATACATAGTAGTCTCCCATGAGAGACCACATTGTAAGACACGAATGAATTTCCCTTGTAAGCCTACTACCGAGTGCTCCATGAGAGACCACATTGTAAGACACGAATGAATTTCCCTTGTAAGCCTACTACCGAGTTCTCCCATGAGAGACCACATTGTAAGACACGAATGAATTTCCCTTGTAAGCCTACTACCGAGTTCTCCCATGAGAGACCACATTGTAAGACACGAATGAATTTCCCTTGTAAGCCTACTACCGAGTTCTCCCATGAGAGACCACATTGTAAGACACCAATGAATTTCCCTTGTAAGCCTACTACCGAGTTCTCCCATGAGAGACCACATTGTAAGACACGAATGAATTTCCCTTGTAAGCCTACTACCGAGTTCTCCCATGAGAGACCACATTGTAAGACACGAATGAATTTCCCTTGTAAGCCTACTACCGAGTGCTCCATGAGAGACCACATTGTAAGACACGAATGAATTTCCCTTATAAGCCTACTACCAAGTGCTCCATGAGAGACCACATTGTAAGACACGAATGAATTTCCCTTATAAGCCTACTACCGAGTGCTCCATGAGAGACCACATTGTAAGACACGAATGAATTTCCCTTGTAAGCCTACTACCGAGTGCTCCATGAGAGACCACATTGTAAGACACCAATGAATTTCCCTTGTAAGCCTACTACCGAGTGCTCCATGAGAGACCACATTGTAAGACACCAATGAATTTCCCTTGTAAGCCTACTACCGAGTGCTCCATGAGAGACCACATTGTAAGACACCAATGAATTTCCCTTGTAAGCCTACTACCGAGTGCTCCATGAGAGACCACATTGTAAGACACCAATGAATTTCCCTTGTAAGCCTACTACCGAGTGCTCCATGAGAGACCCCATTGTAAGACACGAATGAATTTCCCTTGTAAGCCTACTACCGAGTGCTCCATGAGAGACCCCATTGTAAGACACGAATGAATTTCCCTTGTAAGCCTACTACCGAGTGCTCCATGAGAGACCACATTGTAAGACACGAATGAATTTCCCTTGTAAGCCTACTACCGAGTGCTCCATGAGAGACCACATTGGAAGACACGAATGAATTTCCCTTGTAAGCCTACTACCGAGTGCTCCATGAACGACCATCTCTGTGAACAACCACTAAAAATATTTTTTTTTATCTCTTATGAGAGACCTTTGAAAACAAAAAAATTGTAATTCATGATATAAAAATAATAAATAGAACCTCCATGAGAGGACACTTCTGCTAAAGGACACCTCTCTATAAAGACCAGTGTACATTTGCAAATTTACCATTTTTACTATTTAGCAACTCTCCGGTAAGAAGACACCTCTCCGTAAAGGACACTTTGGTTTTGCAATTAGGTGTCCTTTATATGGAGGTTCTACTATTTATTCAAAATTTTTAAATGAAATCCTTTGTTGTTGAATATTTTGCTACACAATTAACGAGTGCTTTTTGAACAAAGTTCCCTCTGTCAAACATCTTGTTTTGTTTTCTAATCATTTCTCAAATAATAGGTTATTCACTTTGATATCCAATCCTTATTTTAAAATTTATTGAATTATATTGTGAATATATAAAGATTTATAACTTTTTAAACTCACAAAATGTGTTTTATTAATTGACATTTAGTATTAGGGATTGACAACAGAATTAAGATATTGATAACAAATACGCTTAACATGAAAAAGCAATAGAAAAATATAAAAAATAAAAAGGTCAGGTGTTGATATTAAAAATAAAAAAAGGCATATCCTGACCAGGAGCACATGTGCTTTTCAGAAGGCAGACTGCCATCTGGTGGAATAGAAATCAACTATTCATTGATTTAAACTGTTTCCTGATATTTGCCAACCCAATTTCTTGATTATACAGTAAAACCCCTCTATAGTGAATCCCAATGGGACAGAGCTTTTGGTTCACTATAGCCACGGTTTGGCCATTTTTTAAAACTTTTCTAAATTTTTAGACCTTATAATTAAAAAACAGCCATACAAACAGGAAAAGGCAGCCACTTAATAATGGTCACTTTGTTTTAATTCCCTAAATTGACCTATTTCTTTACAGTGATGCTGAATATCAAAAGAAGTATTTTGATAATAGGTTCTTCTTATCATTAGCATACATGTTTATATATAAACCTATGTATTATTTAAAAATTGAACCAAATCCCCTAGGCAAAATATTATTAATTATATATTTGAAAGGTATATGAGTATCTTAGAACATCTTTCTCAAATAATATAATACTAAATTTATTTGAAAAAATGCCTCTAATACCTTGTTTGAAAGTGAAAAGTGAAAATCAGAATTGTCTTAAATATTGGTTATTTCCATCAAAGGAATAAAGCTCTGTGTATTCTGAATCAATTGAGGATGAATCAAAAGTATCCAATTCAGAAAAATCGGACGCGAAACATGTTGATACGATAGCGCGATCGGTAAAATTGAGAATAAAAAACGAACAAAATCGGTGGTAAAACGGCCGGCCAGGGGGAATATCCGCGAACCCTGAATGAGTCATATACCTAACAAGAATTCCATTCTAAAAATAGAATTGTAGTGGTAGTTTTTGAGAATTTTTAAGTCAATATTTTTGTGGCCCATGAGACACGGGGAACTTGGGGTAGTGTTTTTTTTTTTTTCTTCCAATTCCAGTTTCTACATATTCTTCTGAAGTGTATATTAAATTTTGTTTTTAACCTGTTATTCAAACCATTTCTGGCTTTAAAATTATTTGGAATTATTTTTTAGCCTAGGTTAAACTTGATATAGAATGTTTCTAAAAGGGCATGCTCCCACTTTTTTTTTTTTAGAACGCCACTCTTTGTTTCTTTTCTTTATTTTGGAAGCCATTTTTATTTTTCTTCTATTTCAAAAATGTTGAATGCAAAGATATTCTATTAAATAAAAGTATAATGTGTAAAAATTTATACAACATACAGCAAAAATAGAATGGAAATGAAAACAAACAATGCCGCTAATTTTTTTTTTTTTTAAATAGCGATCCGCGAGCTGAAACATGCTCAAAATTTTATTGTTTTAAAAATTTTTTGAATCACAATTTTAAGTTCGTTATAAGCATAGTATTTTTAATCAATTTTATCATTTTGGGACCGAAAATAGGTTCGTTATAGGGGTAGTTCGTTATTTTAAAAATCGCAAAGTTCATCATAAAGATGGTATTTTCAATGGAATGGAATCAGGAATCGCCGTGGGTTCGTTATAAGGGAAGGTTCGCTATATCCAGGGTTCGTATTAGTGGGGTTTTACTGTATATATATAAAAAAAAAGCCATCCACAAACGTGTTTCGCGCTCATCAGCGTGGAGTAGGCTGTACCACTGCAACCAAAAAGATTTTTGGTCCCAGTGGCTTCCTGAAAAACCAAGAAAAGGGTATTTAAGGCCAATTTTACGTTAATACGCTTAACACATGAAAAAACAATAAGAAAAAAATATTAAAAATAAAAAGGCCAGGTGTTGATATTAAAAATGAAAAAGGCATATCCTAACCATTATCACATTATATAATACATGTTTACTTGGGAAAGTATTAACTGTTATGTTTACTTTTTTTTTACCCTACCTAACACATGCGATCATGGCAAAAGATAAGGTTGATTTCTCTTTGTAACAATTTTTAATAGCTTTCTTTTTTATTTCTTCCAATATAAAAGTTATATTTTCTTATTTTAACAAGTGTTCTGAAAATTCCCCTGTGTTGTTTCACTTTGAAAAGTTTGGAAATGGCTTCTTTTTTTCCTTTAGTTAAAAAGTTTTTAGAATGTCTTTGTTTTCTTCATTTTGGAAGCCATTTGATTTTTTCTATTCCAAATTTAATGGATGCAAAGATATTCTATTTAATAAAAAGTATAACCAGCAAAAATAGAATGTAAATCAAAACAAATAATTATTGTAAATAGTTTCACGTGCAATTATCCAGATCGGATATAGCGTGTCTTGTTTGCAACTGGTAAAAAAAAAAAAAAATAAAAACAAATAATTATTGTAAATAGTTTCACGCGCAATTATCCAGATCGGATATAGCGTGTCTTGTTTGAAACTGGTAAAAAAAATAAATAAAAACAAATAATTATTGTAAATAGTTTCACGCGCAATTATCCAGATCGGATATAGTGTTGGGTGGAAGGAAGGACAGATGGCACACACACCTCTTTCAAAGATTTTCTTTCTTTTTAATCAACCAAAACATATGTACCCCCCTGAAGAAATTATATTTATTTTTACAATAAAGTTAAATTAGAGACTTTTAAGAAATTATATAAACATATTTACAAGAGAAAAACTAACCTGAGAGCATCTAGCTTCTCTGCCCAAAAAAAAAAAAACTATTATTTCTAACAAACAAGACATATGCAAATTCTCTATTATTAATTAATTTTTACACAAGAATTTACATATATATATATATTTACAAAAATTTGTTTTATAATTAAATTCTAAAAAAATACAAATTATTTAAATAATTAAATTTATAAACAGTTGGATCCTGTGATATAATTTTGGAAGTCGGATTTTTCTTTAAATTAAATTTTGTATTAAGCAATTTTTTAATTTTTATTCTTATATGTAAATAATTGTAAATCCTTTAAAATTTCAATTTTTGTATATTGTTGATGATTCAGTAAGATATGTAAATTTCTATCAGGCAAAAAAAGACTCAATTTAGATAACTAATGTAGTAGCTTCTCCTAACTCTAAAACTCAAATAAATCAAATAATTCAAGTCAAGTGGTAAAATGCTTCTTTATATCATTTACTGAACATTCAAGCCACAACAGTATGGTCCCTCGAGCCGGATTCTTTAAAAAATTAAGGTAAGCCATTTGAAAACTTAAAATTATTAAAATAAAGTCATGCCTAAATCAGAAGTTAAAATTCGGCATAAATTCAACTTTATTATTCAGGAAATAAAGGATCTGGAATCAAGGAATAAATCTATTTTAGAATCCAAAAATATACATAGATTAAAGCTATTCCAACAAGAAGTTAATGAAAGGAAAATTAGCCTAAATCAAATTGTCAACACATTATTAGAATCAGAGTTAGATGAGACACAATATGAGGATTATTCAAAAGCCAAAGATGATATTTTTAATATGTTGGTGTCTATTGAAGAAGCTTTATCTTTGATTGAAACCAAAGAAAATACTCATAGTGATAAACAACTGCCCGAATCCAATGTCAATTTACCTAAGATAAATTTACCCATTTTCAATGGTGATTCAGCCAATTGGCTTAGTTTTAGAGAAATATTTAACTCCACCATTAATTCAAATCAAATACTAACTGAAATACAAAAATTTCAATATCTAAATGCATCAGTTAAGGGTCCTGCGGAAAAGTTGATTCGGGGTTTTCCCATTTCTGACAGAAACTACCAGCAAGCATGTGTGGGATACCTTATGCAATAGATTTAATAACAGAAGAGAATTGGCTTTTTCACAAATCAACAAAATATTCTCCATAAGGCCATTAAAATCTATTACAACTGGTTCTCTCTATGAAATCCTTGATGTTTGCAATGAAGGCATTAGAAATCTCTCAGTGCTAGGACTTGAGAAAAACACATTAACAGATCTAATCCTGATCAATTTTTTTGAAAAAAGAATTGGTGAAGCCCTCAGGAAAGAATGGGAATTAACCCTTCAAAATGAAGAATATCCAACATTTGAAAACTTTGTGAAATTTTTAGAAAAACATGCTAGAAGCCTGCAAGGTATGAGAATTCCTTTGTTCCAGGAACAAAAAACCTCTAGCAAAAATATGATGGCTCACGGCCTTTATGTCAACAAAGGTCAAAATTGTATTTTATGTCATCAAATTCATAAACTAAATGACTGCCATAGATTCATAAATCTTCCCTTGCCTAAAAAATGGGAATTAGTTAAAAAACATAAACTTTGTCAAAATTGCCTTAGAGCAAATCATGAGATATCCAAATGTTTCATCACATCAAGATGTAAAAACTGCAAGCAGAACCATCATACTCTTCTGCATTAATACAACTCTGAACCATCCATTCCACAACCAACAACCTCTCAAGAGATGTTGATTTCAACAAATACCATCTGTAATGTGATGCCTTTGGAAACGGAAACAAATATTCTACTGTCAACAGCCCTTATTAAAGTCAAGGCGAAGGATGGCTCATTTGTGCTATGTAGAGCATTAGTGGACAATGGGTCCCAAATATGCCTAATTTCAGAACAATGTTGCCACAAGTTGGGACTTGAAAAAATGAAAAATTCTAATACACTAAAAGGTGTAGGTGACATTGTTGTCAACAGGACAACATCGCAGGTTGAAATAGAGTTCACCCCACATCATAATGATCAATTATTTTCTGCCAGAGCATTTGTGGTTGGGAGGGTAACTGCAGACCTTCCAAACTTCCAAATTCAGTCAGCAGACTTTCCTCATTTAGAAAATTTGCTCTTGGCAGACCCAGAATTCTATGTCACCAAGCCCATAGACCTAATTTTGGGTGCAGATACCTTTGTAGAAATCATTCTAGGTCATAAAACAGATTTAAAGCACCATCCTATAGCACTTAATACCAAGTTAGGTTGGCTTGTTTCTGGGAGAATCCATTCAAATATTTAGTCGAATACTTCGGTAATCAATCACTGTACCACTGAACTTGATTCCAGCATAAGAAAATTCTGGGAACTTGAAGATGTCCCAATTTCTAAGGCCCAGTTGGGTACAAAGAATGCCTGTGAGATATTATTCAAGTCAAACCTCAAAAGAGACATTGAGGGCAGATATTCAGTCAATCTCCCTTTTAAATCAACACCCAATTTAGGTGATTCAAGATCTCAAGCATTGAGAAGGTTTTTTAATTTGGAAAAAAGGCTACAGGCTAATCCAAGTCTCAAATCTCAATACATCAACTTTATGAGGAAAACTTCATGGGATGAACCAATTGAATCAGATATAAAGTCAAATTGGAATAAATTCCAAACTCAACTATCGTGCCTAAAGGAAATCAAAATACCAAGATACCTGAACAGCTCATCTTCTGAAATAGAAGAATTACAACTACATGGATTTTGTGATGCATCCCTTAATGCTTATTCAGCAGTTTTTTACTTGAAAACTAGATTCAAAAATCAAAAGATCAAAATTATTCTGATAACCTCAAAAACTAAGGTTGCACCATTAAAGGCCATTACAATTCCAAGACTTGAACTAAGTGCAGCATTGCTTTTGGCTCAACTGAATCAAGTCATTCTTGAATCATTTCCTTTTCAACCTGACAAAACCTTTTTGTGGACTGATTCACAAATCTGCATAGATTGGATAAGATCAGATGCCAGCAGATGGAAAGCCTTTGTTTCGAACAGAGTGTCGTCAATTCAAAATTTGACTCAAATCACTGATTGGTTCCATGTATACAGTCAAGATAATCCAGCTGATTGCGCATCCAGAGGAATCATGCCTCAAGACTTGGTCAATCATAGAATTTGGTGGCGGGGTCCTATTTGGCTTCAAGAAAATAATGTTCGATATATTCCTTCTTCACCAACCCAAGTAAACCTCAATATCATTCAAGAAGAAGTCGGTGAAGGTCAAGTGTTGGATCAAACAACCTTAATTCAAAAATCAGAAACTATTTTAAACCTAGAATTCATTGAAAGGTATTCCACAATGACCAAATTGATCCGAATAACAGCTTGGTGTTGGAGATTCTACTACAATTGCCTCCTCTTTGATCCAATTCGTCAGAAACGACCTTTGACAACAAGAGAATTAACAAAGGCAATTCAAGTCTTAGTCAAATCAATCCAGCAAGTTGAATTCTGCACGGAAATAAAATTACTGAAGTTAAACAAGCAACTACCTCTGTCCAACAAGCTAACTTCTCTAAATCCCTTTTTAGACACTCAAGGACTTCTAAGAGTTGGAGGTAGACTCAAGTATTCCTATTTAAATGAAAATCAAAAATTCCCTCTCTTACTACCGAAGAATCACCACATCACCAATCTTATAATCGATGATATTCACAGGAAATACCTACATGCAGGACCTCAACTTGTATTGCCAATACTCAGAAAAAATTATTGGATTTCGGGAGCAAGAGATGCATTCAAAAAAATCATTAAAAAATGTCTGATTTGTTTAAAATTTAAATCTACTACCATTCATCAAATCATGGGAAATCTACCTCCGGAGAGAATCATCCCATCAAGGCCATTCTCAAAGACTGGCATTGATCTTATAGGACCATTCTTAATAAAGAGAAGCCTGGGCAGATCTAAAACAATAAGCAAATCTTACATTGTACTATTAATTTGCTTTACTACTAAGGCCATTCATTTAGAATTGACAACAAGTTTATCAACTGATTCATTCATGGCCTCGTTGAGAAGATTCATGGCCAGAAGAGGGAAGCCCTCTGACATTTACTCAGATAATGCTACCAATTTTAAAGGAGCATCCAATTTTTTCCGCACTCAGTTTCAATTATTGAACTCTCAATCAGTGCAAAGATTGGTTACAGAGGAATTAATCACTTGGCATTTCATCCCCCCAGGTGGACCTCACTTTGGTGGCCTTTGGGAAGCCGGAATCAAAAGTGTGAAATCACACTTGGTCCGAACCTTTAAATCAACAACCCTGAATTATGAAGAAATGAACACTTTGATTATTCAGATAGAATCTTGCCTAAATTCAAGACCACTGGCCCCTCTAATTAGTGATCCCAATGATTATGAGGCCTTGACACCAGCTCATTTCTTAATAGGATCTTCGTTTTCAGAAATTCCAACCTCAAACTCTGAAGTCTTAAACTTACAGACAAGATGGAAGCTGATTCAAAAACTAAAAAACTCATTCTGGTCAAGATGGTCCAAGGAATATCTGAGCAACCTCCAAGGCCGTGGTAAATGGCGAATCAAACAAGACAATATCCAAATAGGTCAACTAGTTTACCTCAAAGAGGCTCAAATATCTCCACTTCACTGGCCTTTGGCTAGGATTCAGGAGATATTTCCAGGAGAGGACAAGAATGTCAGGGTAGTCCAGATAAAGACTTCAAAAGGAGTCTTCAAGAGACCCATTACAAATCTGATTCCATTACCTTTCAAACAATGAAAATTGTAATCTTAGCTACATAGTCGGAATCAATTAGTCCAGCATCTATACTATTGGAACTCTTTTTTTTATTTTTATTTTCTGGTCATCTCTTCCCAGCCGGGGGAGTATGTTGGATCCTGTGATATAATTTTGGAAGTCGGATTTTTCTTTAAATTAAATTTTGTATTAAGCAATTTTTTAATTTTTATTCTTATATGTAAATAATTGTAAATCCTTTAAAATTTAAATTTTTGTATATTGTTGATGATTCAGTAAGATATGTAAATTTCTATCAGGCAAAAAAAAGACTCAATTTAGATAACTAATGTAGTAGCTTCTCCTAACTCTAAAACTCAAATAAATCAAATAATTCAAGTCAAGTGGTAAAATGCTTCTTTATATCATTTACTGAACATTCAAGCCACAACAATATTTAATGAATTATGATCAGGTGTAACAATCGGCCCCATGACCATCATTTCCCATGATTAACAACATGATAGCTATATTTACACAAAATTATAAAACAATAGAATGAGATAAATAGGAATCTAATTATTGAAAAATTTACAACTGGTGAAAAAATGTCAGTGTAATCTATTCCATATTTCTGTCTATAACCTTGTGCTACAAGCCTAGCTTTATATCTTTTTATATTATTTTTATCATCCCTTTTTACGCTATATACCCATTTATTACCTAATATTTTCACACCTTGAGGTGGGGGATCTACCAATTTCCATACTTTCCTATCTTTCATCACCTTAAGTTCATCCTCCATTGCCTTAATCCAATTCCTTTTTTCCTGTGATTGTTGTACATCATTAAAGTTTTTAGGAAGTTCTACATTATAGATTTCCTCATGGAAAATACTTTCGTACAAATCATCTTCTAAACAATTTGTTTCTATCTTAACTTCATTTTCCTCACTTATATCTGGTTTTTGTGGTCTAAATGAAAACATCTCAGAATTGAATTCAAGCTTTTGTGTTTCACAATATTTTTGTACATCATTTAATGATCTCAATTTTTGATCACCAGAAGGGGGGTAATAGTATACGTCTACTCGTGGTCCTGTCTTTCTAGGTATTTCTAGTCTTTTCCATTTAGCTATGTCTATTGGTGTAAGTGTATGTAAATTATGGTTATCACTATCATTATTTTCATAAGGGTAGTTATCATCCTGTGGGTAAAAAACATATTGTACTCTAGAAGCAGTACCAAACAAAGTATCCACACCCTTCTTAGCTTCATCAATAAATACATGAATGGTTTCTATTACTTTTCTATCTGCTGGCAACCAGATTCTATAACCTTTTGTTTTGGTTGCATAACCTACCATTATGCCTGAATTGGCCTTAGGTTGTAACTTATTTCTTTTCATTTTAGGGACATGTACATAAGCTAATGAGCCAAAATTTTTAAAATGTCTTACAGATGGTTTAGGTCCTGACCATAATTCCATTGGACTTACTCCTTTTGTTAGGACATCTTCACATCTGTTTTTGGTGTATACAAAGGTATTTAGGGCTTCTGCCCAGAATCTGGGTTGTAACCCACTATCTAAAAGCATTGCTCGAACACCTTCAATAGCAGTTCGATTAAACCCTTCAGCTATTCCATTTTGTTCAGGACTATAAGTTGATGTTCTTTCTATTTTAATACCCAAAATTACTAGAAAATTTTCAAATTCTTTGTTACAGAATTCTAATCCGTTATCTGTCCTAATACATTTTAATTTGGCATTTAATGCTTTCTCAGACTCATGCAAGTATTGCTTAAAATAGTTAAAAACTTCTGACTTTTCTTTTAGGAAATAAACATTAACCTTTCTAGAGTAGTCATCTATGATAGAAAGAAAATATCTACTGCCACCAAGTGATCTCACTGGTGCAGGACCCCAGATATCCATATGCACTTTTTCTAAAGGTTTTCTAGTCAGAATTGTATAGCTAAATTTAAATGATGATCTGGTGATCTTAGCTACTTTACATATATCACATGTGGTTGGATTACCCTGAACTTTTTCTAATCCTTTGACAGTATTCTTTTTACTCATAGAATTACGTATTTCTTAATTAATATGACAAAATCTTTTATGGAGAAGATTAAGATTTGAGTTATAGGAAACTGAATAATTTTGAGCTTTGGCTCTATTAGGGTATCCATTTACAATATATAACTTATCTACTAGTCTTGCTGTAAATAAATATTCCCCATTATTTTTAAAGATTGTCATTTTACCATTTTTCAATATTATCTTATTTCCTGCTATGTCTATGCATGATCCACTAATGAGATTCCTTCTCATGTTTGGTGCATATAAAACATTAAGTAGAGTTACCTCTACAAATGTGTTATTTATATCTCTTAAAACAAAGTTAATATCTCCCTTACCTAAGATTGTTGACTTGCAGTCGACATCTCCAATCAAAGCGTCCATCGGGGGGATATCCTGGTAGTTCACAAACCAATCCTTTTCTTTACAAAAATGAGATGTACCTGCGCTGTCTATCAGCCATTCTCCCCATTCACTAGTTGGATCACTTGCTCTTTCACTAATGTGGTGGAAGCTTAGAATTTCTGAATGAAATGCAGAAGATTTTCCCCTGTAGTTCTGATCATTTCTGTAGTGTTGCCCTTGAGAGTTTTTGTTTCTAAGAAAACAGTCTTTTATAAGATGGCCAGTTTTCCCACAGAAGGAGCAATTCCTTATATCATAGGTTCTTACTGTTCTTGGATGCACTGTTGGCTCCAGCATGCTTCCACTGCTATACTGTGCTTTTGCAGAAAAATAATTTTTCTTTTTATTTCCTTGGTACATCCTGGGAGTTTTTGTTTGATAAGCATTTGCCACAATATCAAGTCCATCATCTTTTTTCTTTTGTTGAACTCTTCCCGATTCAGTTATCAAGTGGGCTTCAATGTTTTCAACATTAAATTGTTTTTCTTCTAGTCTGTATAGAACTTGGACAATGCCATCATAATCTTGAGGCAATTTCCTTATCAACTGAAAACACACAAGTACTTCAGGTAGATCAAATCGTGCTTCTTTAATTAGTTGCTTTTTCTCTTGGACTCTTTTAATAAATATTCCAATAGTTTCTTCATCAGGAGCAAATTTCAGTTCATAAAATTCGTCAATCAAACCAGCCAGTCTGGCTCTTGAATTTGGCTCAAAATTCTGCTTTAAAATATTCCAGGCTTCTTTTCCATCTGCAGCATTAGCAATCAAGGTTTGGTATTTTCTTTCTACTCCTTGGTAAATTGTAGTGAAAGCCCTATCCTTCCTCCATTTAAATTCTCTAATATCTTTGGCTGTTGCCTCAGCTGGAAGATCAGGTTCATCTTCAATGATAAAATCCCAGCTTCCTCTATCAATCAGAAGGACCTTCATATCCACCTTCCATATATTATAGTTGAAAGCATTCAGCTTAGGAAAAGTGAAATTTGTATCAGTCATTTTCAAACTTTTAATGCGGCCCCAAAAGTTTAGCCAATTCTTTTTTCTTAAGTTGCTATAGTATACAGCTAAAAGCTTGCTAGTAGGCCCATAACCTTTGTTGGGTGGAAGGAAGGACAGATGACACACACACCTTTCTTAAAATATTCTCTTCTTTTTAATCAACAAAAACATAAGTACCCCTCTGAAGAAATTATATTTATTTTTACAATAAAGTTAAATTAGAGACTTTTAAGAAATTATATAAACATATTTACAAGAGAAAAACTAACCTGAGAGCATCTAGCTTCTCTGCCCAAAAAAAACAAACTATTATTTCTAACCAACTAACAAGACATATGCAAATTCTCTATTATTAATTTTTACACAAAAATTTACATATATATATATTTACAAAAATTTGTTTTATAATTAAATTATAAAAAAATACAAATTATTTAAATAATTAAACTTATAAACAACATAGCATTTTATATTTAATGAAATGATGATCAGGTGTAACACTTCTCTGCTGGGGTTCGCCGGCCCCCTGTCCCAGAGGAGTCCGCTGAGCTTCTCTGCTGGGGTTCGCCGGCCCCCTGTCCCAGAGGATTCCGTTGAGCTTCTCTGCTGGGGTTCGCCGGCCCCCTGTCCCAGAGGAGTCCGTTGAGCTTATCTGCTGGGGTTCGCCGGCCCCCTGTCCCAGAGGTGTCCGTTGAGCTTCTCTGCTGGGGTTCCCCGGCCCCCTGTCCCAGAGGAGTCCGTTGAGCTTCTCTGCTGGGGTTCGCCGGCCCCCTGTCCCAGAGGAGTCCGTTGAGCTTCTCTGCTGGGGTTCGCCGGCCCCCTGTCCCAGAGGAGTCCGTTGAGCTTCTCTGCTGGGTGCTGGGGTTCGCCGGCCCCCTGTCCCAGAGGAGTCCGTTGAGCTTCTCTGCTGGGGTTCGCCGGCCCCCTGTCCCAGAGGAGTCCGTTGAGCTTCTCTGCTGGGGTTCGCCGGCCCCCTGTCCCAGAGGAGTCCGCTGAGCTTCTCTGCTGGGGTTCGCCGGCCCCCTGTCCCAGAGGAGTCCGTTGAGCTTCTCTGCTGGGGTTCGCCGGCCCCCTGACCCAGAGGAGTCCGTTGAGCTTCTCTGCTGGGGTTCGCCGGCCCTCTGTCCCAGAGGAGTCCGTTGAGCTTCTCTGCTGGGGTTCGCCGGCCCCCTGTCCCAGAGGAGTCCGTTGAGCTTCTCTGCTGGGGTTCGCCGGCCCCCCCGTCCCAGAGGAGTCCGCTGAGCTTCTCTGCTGGGGTTCGCCGGCCCCCCGTCCCAGAGGAGTCCGTTGAGCTTCTCTGCTGGGGTTCGCCGGCCCCCTGTCCCAGAGGAGTCCGCTGAGCTTCTCTGCTGGGGTTCGCCGGCCCCCTGTCCCAGAGGAGTCCGCTGAGCTTCTCTGCTGGGGTTCGCCGGCCCACTGTCCCAGAGGAGTCCGCTGAGCTTCTCTGCTGGGGTTCGCCGGCCCCCTGTTCCAGAGGATTCCGATGAGCTTCTCTGCTGGGGTTCGCCGGCCCCCTGTTCCAGAGGAGTCCGCTGAGCTTCTCTGCTGGGTTTCGCCGGCCCCCTGTCCCAGAGGAGTCCGCTGAGCTTCTCTGCTGGGTTTCGCCGGCCCCCTGTCCCAGAGGAGTCCGCTGAGCTTCTCTGCTGGGGTTCGCCGGCCCCCTGTCCCAGAGGAGTCCGTTGAGCTTCTCTGCTGGGGTTCGCCGGCCCCCTGTCCCAGAGGAGTCCGTTGAGCTTCTCTGCTGGGGTTCGCCGGCCCCCTGTCCCAGAGGAGTCCGCTGAGCTTCTCTGCTGGGGTTCGCCGGCCCACTGTCCCAGAGGAGTCCGCTGAGCTTCTATGCTGGGTTTCGCCGGCCCCCTGTCCCAGAGGAGTCCGTTGAGCTTCTCTGCTGGGGTTCGCCGGCCCACTGTCCCAGAGGAGTCCGCTGAGCTTCTCTGCTGGGGTTCGCCGGCCCCCTGTCCCAGAGGAGTCCGCTGAGCTTCTCTGGTGGGGTTCGCCGGCCCCCTGTCCCAGAGGAGTCCGCTGAGCTTCTCTGGTGGGGTTCGCCGGCCCCCTGTCCCAGAGGAGTCCGCTGAGCTTCTCTGCTGGGGTTCGCCGGCCCCCTGTCCCAGAGGAGTCCGTTGAGCTTCTCTGCTGGGGTTCGCCGGCCCCCTGTCCCAGAGGAGTCCGTTGAGCTTCTCTGCTGGGGTTCCCCGGCCCCCTGTCCCAGAGGTGTCCATTGAGCTTCTCTGCTGGGGTTCGCCGGCCCCCTGACCCAGAGGAGTCCGTTGAAATTTGGAGGGTAGTTGGAAACTGATCTTAAGGGAGCAATGCAGAACTATAAGTCTTCAGACTCCTTGCTGGCCTCAAATTGTCTCAGTTCAAGTTCTGATGATCGCCAGAGCTCTTCATGGCGCTCCCGTTTCTTGGCCTTTCTAGCTCTTCTGGCCCCAATTGGCATATCACATCTATTTTATGGCTCTCCAGATGAACAGAAACTTCTCTCAGCAGCTTCTTTACACTATAAGATGGCCGGGTTTTTGAAGGCTGGAAGAAGTATTGGGCTAAATGGGGGGCAGTGAGGAATTGATCGTTCTTTGTCCTCCTTCAGGAACAAAGCATCTACCGCCATGTTTTTCTATTCTCTTTTTGAAGGCTCTTCTAGCATCTCTGAGCTGTCGAATTCCTTGTAGAACTGTTCGCGGCCGAAAATGACCCTTTTTGGAAGATAATTTGGCTCTTCTATTTTTATGTGAAAGAATTTCTATTTCTTGTTTGAAATATTTGTTCAATTAATAATGGGCTACTCACATATCAACTAGAAATATTTTAACTCACAGATTTATAAAGACACACCCACAGAAAGCTAAAAAAATCTATTTACACCAAGATATTTTTTTCAGTATCAAATTTGAAAATTATAATTTTGTGAATGAAATATTTTTATCCGAGATTAAATTGGTATGTGTAAAGTTGAGACCAGCTATTAGAAAGTTTCACAAATGTATTTTAAATTTAAAACTTCCTGGTTTAGTTTGTAGAAGTGTGATATATTTATTAACCAATTCCTCCTTTTGAAACAAATTAATAACTATTTGATTCCAAGAACCTATCCCACTATGTTTCAAATTGAGATAAATTTGTCTTCCTTTTTTAAATATTTCTCTTACAATATTCAATGAAAAATAATTGAGGTAAGAAACACACCCTTTGAATTAATAAATGGGCAAATGCAATAACCTCTCTGTAAATCATTGAAAGAATTTCCCAGTTTATCTACCATATAGGTATTTTGGTATAAATAGCAAAGTATGTTGGTAGGCAGATCTGACTGCTACAGGGCGTGTCCCCAGGTGGCGGATAGACCTTCAGGTATGAAGGCCAGCTGCGAAACAAGCAGAAAAACTCTGATGAATAAGCAGTCGTGGACCAACAGCAGCATTGTTAGAAGTATAAGGTGTGTCCAATAAATAATGAGATTCGTCAAAAATAAAGAAAAAATAGAATGATTAAACATTTTTTTTAGTATTTTTCAAAATAGTCCCCTCCCGCATCTATACATAATTTCCATCTCTCCTCCCATGATTTAAAACATTTAGAAAAGGCATCTTTCGGGATGTTCTTCAAGACCTTTTTCGAATCCGCTAGATGGACTCTCTAGTGTCAAATCTCCTTCCTTTTAGAGCCATTTTGAGTTTTGGAAAGAGAAAAAAATCATTTGGAGCTAGGTCTGGGGAATAGGGAGGTTGTTGAAGTATTTGGATGCCGTGTTTAGCCAAATAAGTCAGTACAGATGTAGCGGTGTGTGGTGGTGCATTATCATGATGGATAATCCAATTTTTGGAACTCCACATTTCACTTCTTTTCGGACGAATTGATTCACGTACACGTCTCATAATGTTTAAATAAGACACCTTATTGATTGTTTGACCTTCCTCTAAATATTCACAATGCACAATTACTTTTATGTCAAAGAACGTGACCAATAAGACTTTGTTTTTTGACTTTCAAAGTCGGGATTTCTTCGTTCTTGGTTCATCTTTTCCTTTCCACTCCATGGATTGGCATTTTGTTTCCGGGTCATACCCGTAAAGTGATGTCTCGTCTCCAGTTATTACTTTTTCCTTCCAATTAGGGTTTTCTTCCACCATTTCAAGCATTTTTTGGCAACTTCAACGTGATTCACTTTTTCTTGGATTGTGAGGTTGCAAATTTATCCTGTCCTTTATAGAGAGGTGTCCTTTAGCAGAAGTGTCCTCTCATGGAGGTTCTATTTGTATTACAGTCGAAGGATTGAAGGTGTCTTCTTTAACTGCAAGTCTTCTTTAATTATCGATCCAACTAATGATTTTAATATCCCTGTTTCTTCCTCAATGTCCCGTAACCCTATTCGTGGATTTTATCTTGGCTCACCTTTTCAGGGTTCCTGTGCAGAATTGGACTTCCAACACGCTTCTCATCTTTCACCGATTCCATTCCATTTTTAAATCTTGAAAACCATCTGAATGTGGTGGGCTTATTTACATTTTCATTTCCAAAAGCCAATTTCAACAAATCTAAAGTTTCTGAAGCCGATTTCCCAATTTTGTAGCAAAATTTAATACAAATTCGTTGTTCAAATTTTCAATCCATTACAAATTAGAAGTTGTTATGCAAGGCATTTTTTTTACAAGCTCATAATTTATCGACTGCGCGGGCAATCACGTGATGTGATATACTGCAGTGTAGCTGAAGCTTTCAATTTTTTTAAGACTTCAAAAAAAAATTATCATATCATTTTTTCTTTGTTTTTGACCGGTCTCATTATTTATTGGACACACCTTGTAGACCTCTTTAAAAATCCTGACTTCAACTGACCCGGTTGATAGACCTCAGCAAGGGTCCCACTCCAGGGATACGGAGGAGCTGCGTCTGTACTCATGTTAGAGTCAGCAGTAAAGGTGTCTGCTTCCATGTTAGACACGGCCTCAAACTACAGGCAAAGTCAGACTTTCACCAAAGTGTGCCTGGATCATGGTGCATTGATCAAAGAAAGCTGCACCCCTACACCCAATTTCATGAGATCAGATGTTGATTTGCATGCTGCATCGTCCGTCGCACAGAATAAACAGGGGCGTGTTCAGGACTTAGATAGAGGGTTCTGTCCGATAAGTATAATACAGTCTACACAAACTTCAAAGCTTCCAAGAAATTGAGCATTTTACAGTGCAACATAAATGGAATCATAGATATATGATTCTAATAACTGAAAAGAGGCATTCCATGCTATTCATTTCACAACAACTTTCTGTAACAGTGTTGTTAACAACGCTGTAACACACTATTAATTTATTTGGTCTTATTACCTTGTGTTTTTAATTCAACCAACAGCTTGAACCCTTGGGGTGTTGAATTAAAGAGGTTAGAGACTAATTCAATAAATTAATTTCCTTATGGCTAACCATATCTATCACCCCACGGGGTGGCCTAGCATTTTTAATCCCAAAAGAACCCTTGCCACGAAAAAAAAAAACTTACTTTTAAAGAAATAGAAATAGTAGCCGAAACAAAAATAAACAAGAACTGGAGGATCCCCCCAAAGCACAGTTGGACCCAGGAGGAGCTCTGAACCTCAGAAATAGACAGCATCAAACAACGCTAACAAGATTTAGAAGAGGCCATCTCAAGCCATTGAAGATAGAAAATAATAACAAAATCTACCCCACTTGCCCAAAAGGTATCTTGGCACCTGTAGCTCCAGAACACATTTTGGCTTGCATTAGTTGCACTAAGCAGGACCTTTATAAGAGGCCACTGCTCACAATAAAACAGCTCGAGGAGCATGAACTCATGGAATTCATGTAAAATTTACACAAGGGGATAAGAAACAGCAACACAATTTCATGAGATCCACAAGAGATATATTGAAACCTCACAATTTTGCTAAGAGGTGTTTAGCTGGTGAATATGATGGTAAATTTATGATGAGTGATTCACAAACGCTTTACTACTATTATAATACAAATTAATAAATTCTGTGGTGTTTCAGTGTTATTTCCCTCATCAGACAAAAGTACAAATGATGGTAACAACACTGTTACCCTCCACATTTATTTGGTTTAGTCACCTCATATGTTTCAAATCTATAATCCATATCTTTCCATTACATGCTGCAAGTTGTGGACCTGACCAAATGTGAGGTTGATATCTCCTCACATTCTGAACCAATCCAAATTATTTCTCACCAAGCCAGGGTCAATGGTTATAAAATAAGTTTCATAAACTCCTAACTAAATACATACCAGAGCCTTATTTAACAAGATATTTTTGTTATTATCCCTAGTACATATGGTACAGGCCATGATAATCATGGTGGGTGGAAGTTGGCGACTGTTTTTACTGTAATTGCACCACATGTCTACACATGTGAAAAGCAGTTAGACTTTGCACTCACAAATGTGCCAGATCCCCTTTTGGTTTCTTGCACTCTCTGGTGGGGTTGAACTTTTGCAAAAATCGGGGGGCATTGAAGCATTTTTTTTTTTGCAAAAAAGTGCCCAAAGCGGGTTACGATCCTGGGTCGTAGCAGTCGAAAACCAAGGTTTAGACCTCCGACTCCCTTGACAAGATAACAACAGAACAAATCTTACCTTGATAGAATTGAGGTGTGTTCAGCTATCTGCTGGAGTGTCCTGTGGAACACCACTTTATTTTTATATTTGTGCTAATGTTGATTTTATTCACACATGGATTAATTATGAAAAAAAAAATAATTGCATGAGAAGCTTATATTCTTAAATACCAGTGGGGTGTTCTTTTACCTTTATAATTATTTTACACATTACTTATATTTTAAAAAGATGCATATATTGGATTTATAATGAATTTATTGTTCCAATATTTAGAGGGGCAACTCGCCTCTCTTTATCGAGGATGTTTGTGTTTTTCACTAAAGCACGCGCGCATGCGTACACTACTCTCGTTCTACAAGGCCAATGAAAGAATTGTATCTTTGATTTAAACATTACATTCAGTATATATACAGCTAACAATTATATATAATATTACAGATAAATACCATTATTATTATTTTGTCTACACATTGTGCTTGAAATAGATATTTATATAAAACAGTGTAACCGTAAATAATTGTGTGCATACATATTAATTCTAAATTAATGATAAAATTTTGAAGAAAAATAAATGAGTAAATTAAAAGTATATTACTTATATATCTAGTACATGAGCGGCCACATCTCTCTACAAAAGACAGTTTTGATTAACAAAATTACCATTTTTACTATTTAGCAACTCTCCGGTAAGGAGACCTCTCCCTAAAGGACACTTTGGCTCTGCAATTAGGTATCCTTATAGGGAAGTTCTATTGTATTTCATTAAGTAATCAGTGATAAAGTACAATTTGTATTAAGATTATAGCTACAAGAAAATTACACCTAATCCTAATACAAATTAATAGTGTGTGAATTTAGGCTAACAGCGTTGTTACAGAATTGTTACACACTATTAATTTAGGTCTTATTTTATTTTATTAGATTTTCAGTAAAACTTCTCTCTATAGAAAAATAATTTTAGAGCCAAAGTGACTTTAAGAGAGAGGTGTCCTCATAACAGAGAAATGATACAGTAGAACCTCCCTGTTAAGGACAGCTAATTGCAGAGCCAAAGTGTCCTTTAGGGAGAGGTGTCCTCTTACTGGAGAGTTGCTGAATAAAGTAGAACCTCCCTGTAAAGGACAGCTAATTGCAGAGCCAAAGTGTCCTTTAGGGAGAGATGTCCTATCACTGGGGAGTTGCTAAATACAGTAGAACCTCCCTGTTAAGGACAGCTAATTGCAGAGCCAAAGTGTCCTTTAGGGAGAGGTGTCCTCTTACTGGAGAGTTGCTGAATAAAGTAGAACCTCCCTGTAAAGGACAGCTAATTGCAGAGCCAAAGTGTCCTTTAGGGAGAGATGTCCTATCACTGGGGAGTTGCTAAATACAGTAGAACCTCCCTGTTAAGGACAGCTAATTGCAGAGCCAAAGTGTCCTTTAGGGAGAGGTGTCCTCTTACTGGAGAGTTGCTGAATAAAGTACAACCTCCCTGTAAAGGACAGCTAATTGCAGAGCCAAAGTGTTCTTTAGGGAGAGATGTCCTATCACTGGGGAGTTGCTAAATACAGTAGAACCTCCCTGTAAAGGACAGCTAATTGCAGAGCCAAAGTGTCCTTTAGGGAGAGATGTCCTCTCACTGGAGAGTTGCTAAATTGCAAAAATGGTAATTTTGCAAATGAAAACTCAATTATAGAGAAGTGTCCTCTAGTGCGAGTGTCCTCTCATGGAGATTATACTGTATATAATTATTTATTAAAAAGGCATATATTGGATCAAAATATAATATATTTACCAATATTTCAGTTGGCTGAACACCAACCTTTATCAAAGTATTATAACATATTTATGTCAACAACAATCTCAGCGCCACATAACGTCAATAGCTAACTGAAATATTAGAAAATAAATTATATTTTGACCCGAAATATGCCTTTTTAATTAAAGATCTATTTATGGATTGCTTTATTTAAAAAAATATAAATGTAGGATGGTTGCGTACGTGTTGGTGTGGCTTGTGGAAAGGCTGCTGATATACTTATTTTTTTATAAAATAAATTAATTTATTTAAAGACAGAAATATATAAAGAGAAAAGAAGTAACGGCCGTTGGATGCAAGCCTAGTTGTTGGTGACGCGCGTGACCAGAGTGTCCCTGATGCCGCCCGTACATGCGTAGTGAGGCCGCCACACTACTGCCCGCATGTGTATTGAAGCTTTGTCCGCGCTCGCTGAAGCAAAGTGTGGTCACCACATATATATATACAGTTAAACCTGTCTATAGCACTCCCTCTTGGGATCACCAAAATAGGGTGCTATAGAGAGGTCACTTTTAATATAAATCACATCGTACGACGTATTTAAAATCAGGCACTATAGACATGCGCTATAAACATGTTTAACTGAATATTGTTGCACCAGGTTGCGGCTTGGCAGACTCTTCAACCTTGATTCTCTCCTGTGCCGGGTCTTGCATCTTACCAGAGCGTGTTTCAACCATCCTAAACATTTATATAAGGGAATAATGAGATAACTCTACTTTAAGTAGCCTCCATAATTATTTATTTATTTCTCACATCAAAGAGAGCAGTGAAGTCACACAGTGTACCTAAAAAAATTATGATGGTTCTATAATACATATATTCTGTTTAATAAAATAAATAAATATAAAATATAAATTTGAATTTAAAATATATGAAAAATAATATTGCAAATTAAAAAAAATTGGTTCATTAGCCATGATGCAACAATATATATATAAACAGTTAAACCTGTCTCTAAGGCCCCCTCTAAATAGTGCCTTCCTCTCTATAGCACTCGATTTTAAACATTAAAATGTAAACCTTTTACATTGAAAGTGACTGTCTATAGCACCCCCCTCTATAGCACTCGATTTTAAACATTAAAATGTAAACCTTTTACATTGAAAGTGACTGTCTATAGCACCCCCCTCTATAGCACTCGATTTTAAACATTAAAATGTAAACCTTTTACATTGAAAGTGACTGTCTATAGCACCCCCCTCTATAGCACTCGATTTTAAACATTAAAATGTAAACCTTTTACATTGAAAGTGACTGTCTATAGCACCCCCCCTCTATAGCACCCGATTTTAAACATTAAAATGTAAACCTTTTAAATTGAAAGTGACTGTCTATAGCACCCCCTCTCTATAGCACCCGATTTTAAACATTAAAATGTAAACATTTTAAATTGAAAGTAACTGTCTATAGCACCCCCTCTTTATAGCACCCGATTTTAAACATTAAAATGTAAACCTTTTACATTGAAAGTGACTGTCTATAGCACCCCCTCTCTATAGCACTCGATTTTAAACATTAAAATGTAAACCTTTTACATTGAAAGTGACTGTCTATAGCACCCCCTCTCTATAGCACTCGATTTTAAACATTAAAATGTAAACCTTTTAAATTGAAAGTGACTGTCTATAGCACCCCCTCTCTATAGCACCCCGATTTTAAACATTAAAATGTAAACCTTTTAAATTGAAAGTGACTGTCTATAGCACCCCCTCTCTATAGCACCCGATTTTAAACATTAAAATGTAAACCTTTTAAATTGAAAGTGACTGTCTATAGCACCCCCTCTCTATAGCACTCGATTTTAAACATTAAAATGTAAACCTTTTACATTGAAAGTGACTGTCTATAGCACCCCCTCTCTATAGCACTCGATTTTAAACATTAAAATGTAAACCTTTTACATTGAAAGTGACTGTCTATAGCACCCCCTCTCTATAGCACCCGATTTTAAACATTAAAATGTAAACCTTTTACATTGAAAGTGACTGTCTATAGCACCCCCCTCTATAGCACCCGATTTTAAACATTAAAATGTAAACATTTTTAAATTGAAAGTGACTGTCTATAGCACCCGATTTTAAACATTAAAATGTAAACCTTTTACATTGAAAGTGACTGTCTATAGCACCCCCCTCTATAGCACCCGATTTTAAACATTAAAATGTAAACATTTTACATTGAAAGTGACTGTCTATAGCACCCCCCTCTATAGCACCCGATTTTAAACATTAAAATGTAAACCTTTTAAATTGAAAGTGACTGTCTATAGCACCCCCCTCTATAGCACCCGATTTTAAACATTAAAATGTAAACCTTTTACATTGAAAGTGACTGTCTATAGCACCCCCCTCTATAGCACCCGATTTTAAACATTAAAATGTAAACCTTTTACATTGAAAGTGACTGTCTATAGCACCCCCTCTCTATAGCACTCGATTTTAAACATTAAAATGTAAACCTTTTACATTGAAAGTGACTGTCTATAGCACCCCCTCTCTATAGCACTCGATTTTAAACATTAAAATGTAAACCTTTTACATTGAAAGTAACTGTCTATAGCACCCCCCTCTATAGCACCCGATTTTAAACATTAAAATGTAAACATTTTTAAATTGAAAGTGACTGTCTATAGCACCCGATTTTAAACATTAAAATGTAAATATTTGTAAATTGAAAGTGACTGTCTATAGCACCCCCCTCTATAGCACCCTATTTTGGCGAGTCCCAAGAGGGTGTGCTATAGACAGGTTCAACTGTATATATTATGTATTTTACTATATACAGTAGTCTCCCATGAGAGACCCCATTGTAAGACACGAATGAATTTCCCTTGTAAGCCTACTACCGAGTGCTCCATGAGAGACCCCATTGTAAGACAGAAATGAATTTCCCTTGTAAGCCTACTACCGAGTTCTCCCATGAGAGACCACATTGTAAGACAGAAATGAATTTCCCTTGTAAGCCTACTACCGAGTGCTCCATGAGAGACCACATTGTAAGACACGAATGAATTTCCCTTGTAAGCCTACTACCGAGTGCTCCATGAGAGACCACATTGTAAGACACGAATGAATTTCCCTTGTAAGCCTACTACCGAGTGCTCCATGAGAGACCCCATTGTAAGACACGAATGAATTTCCCTTGTAAGCCTACTACCGAGTGCTCCATGAGAGACCACATTGTAAGACACGAATGAATTTCCCTTGTAAGCCTACTACCGAGTGCTCCATGAGAGACCCCATTGTAAGACACGAATGAATTTCCCTTGTAAGCCTACTACCGAGTGCTCCATGAGAGACCCCATTGTAAGACAGAAATGAATTTCCCTTGTAAGCCTACTACCGAGTTCTCCCATGAGAGACCACATTGTAAGACAGAAATGAATTTCCCTTGTAAGCCTACTACCAAGTGCTCCATGAGAGACCACATTGTAAGACACGAATGAATTTCCCTTGTAAGCCTACTACCGAGTGCTCCATGAGAGACCACATTGTAAGACACCAATGAATTTCCCTTGTAAGCCTACTACCGAGTGCTCCATGAGAGACCCCATTGTAAGACACGAATGAATTTCCCTTATAAGCCTACTACCGAGTTCTCCATAAACGACCATCTCTGTGAACAACCAGTGACCACTAAATATATTTTTTTTATATCTTATGAGAGACCTTTAAAAAATAAAAAATTATAATTCATGATATAAAATAAAATTCATGATATAGAACCTCCATGAGAGGACAATTCTGCTAAAGGACACCTCTCTACAAAGGACAGTAGACATTTGCAAATTTAAAATTTTTACTATTAGCAACTCTCCGGTAAGAAGACACCTCTCCGTTAAGGACACTTTGTTTTTGTAATTAGGTGTCCTTTATAGGGAGGTTCTACTGTTTCTTCGAAATTTTTAAATGGAATTATTTGTTATTGAATATTTTGCGACACAATGAGTGCTTTCTGAACAAAGTCAACTTTGTCATTTTAAAACATCTTTTTTGTTTTCTAATCATTTCTCAAATAATAGGTTATTCACTTTGATATTCAATCTTTATTTTAAAATTTATTGAATTAAATTGTGAATATATAAAGATTTATAACTTTTTAAACTCACAAAATGTGTTTATTAATTGACATTTAGTATTAGGGATTGACAACAAGATATTGTTAGAGCCCGTTTTAAAATGTTATCAAGAATAACTAAATGGATTAAACAACAAATTTTAGAGATTAAATTATATAAAGACAATTTATAGCTGAAAATAAATAGTTATTATGTTAATATACAAATGGCCGATATGCAGATATGCAATTCAAAATGTTTCCAATACCAAGGGTACAAAAAAAATTCTAAAATTTGTCCGTTTCTTTGAAAAGTTGATAAAACGATACAACAGTAAAAATTGAGACATAGCTGAAGCAGATTTAATGTACTATTCAAGAACATGCTGATTTTTTTCTTATTTAGTCTTTTGTCTGATGATGGTACATGCTTACTTGGGAAAGTATTAACTGTTGTACTTATAAATGACATATACATTTTTCCGTTCGCCATTACTCTTCATATTTTTCACCCTTCCATATGTCATCCATTCATATATAGACCATCACTCTTCATATATTCAACCTTTTTCATACTTCATCCAAAAGTTAGAAATATTAAATATTTCTCTTTGAAATTAAAAGTGATTTTTTCATAAATAAAAAGAAACTTATGCGGTTAAACTGTTTGTATAGCTTTATAATTAACTGTTATGTTTACTTTTTTTTCCCCTACCTAACACGTGTGATCGTGGCAAAAGATGAGATTGATTTCTCTTTGTAACAATTTTTAATAGCTTTCTTTTTATTTCTTTCAATATAAAAGTTATATTTTCTTATTTTAACATGTGTTCTGAAAATTTCCCTGTGTTGTTTCACTTAGAAAAGTTTGGAAATGGCTTCTTTTTTTTCCTTTAGTTAAAACATTTTAGTTTTTAGAATGTCTTTGTTTTCTTCATTTTGGAAGCCATTTGATTTTTTCTATTTCAAATTTAATGGATGCAAAGATATTCTATTTAATAAAAAAGTATAACCAGCAAAAATAGAATGTGTGTGTGTGTGTGTAAATCAAAACAAATAATTATTGTGAATAGTTTCACGCGCAATTATCCAGATCGGATATAACGTGTCTTGTTTACAACTGGTAATAAATAAAAACAAATAATGCCGCTAAATATTTTTTGAAATTGCGGTACACGAGGTGAAACATGCTCAAAATTTTGTTGTTTTAAATTTTTATGATATTACAATTCAAGTTCGTTATAAGCATAGTATTTTAAATAGATTTTATTATTTTGGGACTGAAAATAGGTTTGTTATAGGGGTAGTTCGTTATTTTAAAAATTGCAAAGTTCAATATAACGATGGTATTTACAATGGAATGGAATTAGGATTCGCCTTAGGTTCGTTATAAGGGAAGGTTCGCAATATCCAAGGTTTGTATTAGTGGGGTTTTACTGTATATACTAGAGCCTCTCTGTAAGGGACACCAATTTGCAGAAACAAAGTGTCCTTTTGAGAGAGGTGTCCTGTGCTGGAGAGTTGCTAAATAGTAAAAATGGTAAATTTGTCAATGAAACTGTCCTTTATAGAGAGGTGTCCTCTAGCAGGAGTGTCCTTTCGTGGAGGTTCTACTGCATTGCATCTATTCTTGTGTTTGTTTAGATTTTATTGGTAAATTAAATGATGTCATACCCGAGGGGTGCTCACTTCCACCACTGGTCCTGGCTGACCTCACTCATGCACAGTTCACCAATTTATACACCAGGGACTAACTAAATATGGCACTGAATGCTATGTTACATTCACATGGGCCACCAAATATAAGTTAGCTGAAAATCAAATAAAATACTTAATAACACCAAATCCTAATCTCAATAAATAGGGTGTAATGTTTCGGTAACAGTGTTGTTACCATCTTCAGACAAAAGTACTGAATGAGAGAAAATACCACAGCATGTTTTAAATAGTTACTATTATCAAATACACACAGTATACACGCTTGAGATAACACCAAATCCAAATCAATGAATAGTGTGTGATGTTTCGGTAACAGTGTTGTTACTATCTTCAGACAAAAGTACTGAATGAAATAAAATACCACAGCATGTTTTAAATAGTTACTATTGTCAAGTACACACAGTATACACACTTGAGATAACACCAAATCCAATCAATGAATAGGGTGTGATGTTTCAGTAACAGTGTTGTTACCATCTTCAGACAAAAGTACAGAATGAGAGAAAATACCACAGAAAGTTTTAAATAGTTACTATTGTCAAGTACACACAGTATACACACTTGAGATAACACCAAATCCAAATTAATCAATAGTGTGTGATGTTTCGGTAACAGTGTTGTTACCATCTTCAGACAAAAGTACTGAATGAGATAAAATACCACAGCATGTTTTAAATAATTACTATTATCAAGTACACACAGTATACTCATAACTAAACACATACCAGACCCTTATTTAACAAGATTGTTTTGTTATTATCTCTAGTACACATGGTACAGGCCATGATAATCATGGTGGGTAGAAGTTGGCAACTGTTTTTACCGTAATTGCACCACATGTCTACACATGTGAAAAGCAGTTAGACTTTGCAATCACAAATGTGCTAGATCCCCTTTTGGTTTCTTGCACTCTCTGGTGGGGTTGGACTTTTGCAAGAATCTGGGGCCATTAAGGCATTTTTTTACAAAAAAGTGCCTAAAGCGGGTTTCGATCCCGGATTGTAGCAGTTGAAAACCAAGGTTCAGACCTCCGACTCCCTTGAAAAGATAACAACAGAACAAATCTTACCTTGATAGAATTGAGGTGTGTTCAGTTATCTGCTGGAGTGTCCTGTGGAACACCACTTTATATTTGTGCTAATGTTGATTTTATTTACACATGGATTATTATAAAAATATATAAATAAATAATTGCATAAAAAGCTTATATTTTTAAATACCAAATACCAATTTAAAAATTAAAAAATATATATATATACAGTAAAACCCCTCTATTGTGAACCCCAATGGGACAGAGCTTTTGGTTCACTATAGCCACGGTTCACTATAGCCACGGTTTAGATTTTTTTTTTAACTTTTCTAAATTCTTAGACCGTATAATTAAAAAACAGCCATACAAACAGGAAAAGGCAGCCACTTAATAATGGTCACTTTGTTTTAATTCCCTAAATTGACCTATTTCTTTACAGTAATGCTGAATATCAAAAGAAGTCATTTGATAATAGGTTCTTCTTATCATTAGCATACATCTACTTATATATTTGCCTTATTCTGTCTGTTTGTCTGTTTGAAGCTCACGGATGGGATTTTTCATAACCATCGGTGGTTCAGTGGTAGAATGCTCGCCTGCCACGCGGGCGGCCCGGGTTCGATTCCCGGCCGATGCATTTTTTTTTTTTTTACAATTTTTAAAACTCATTTATATATTATACAAGAATGACATCCACGGCGCCAATTTATTATTGTAACGAATAGTATTTGAATAAAAGCATTTAATCGGGTAAAACCCGGGCGTTGCCCGGGTCATTCGTATATAATAATTGTATAAACGAATGCAAGACAAAATCACCGCGAATGTTTCTTTTTTTTAAGGCAATTTCTTTTTAAGGCAATTATCGTTATTTATCGTTAATTTTTGTTTCGATTTTTTTGAAAAAAAAAAAACGATATGGTGCCTTTAAAAAATGATTTTTATTACTATGCAGTTTTCTATTTAGTCAATATACCTAAGTTCATGTTGCAAATGTAATTATCTCTATCGATTTAGTAGGTGAAATGCAAAAAAAAAATCGACATGATGAAATCTTTATGAAAATTCACATTTTTATTTTTATATTTTCAAGACACACACAGTTTGGGGCGGGACGTTTCACAAGAGAGACATCCACGGCGCCAATTTATAATTGTAACGAATAGTATTTTAATTAAAACATTTTAAAAACACACAGTTTGGAACGGGACGTTTCACAAGAGTGACATCCATGGCGCCAATTTATAATTGTAACGAATAGTATTTGAATTAAAACGTTTTTAAAGTATATGCGCACTCGGGTAAAACCCGGGCGTTGCCCGGGCCATTCGTCTAGTGTTTATATATAAACCTATGTATCATTTAAAAATTAAGCCAAATCCCCTAGGCAAAACATTATTAATTATATATTTTAAAGGTATAAGAGTATTTTAGAACATCTTTCTCAAATAATATAATACTAAATTTATTTGAAAAAATGCCTCTAATATCTTGTTGTTTGAGAGTGAAAAGTGAAATTTGAAAATAAGAATTGTCTTAAAATATCGTTATTTCCATCAAAGGAATAAAGCTCCGTGTATTCTGAATCAATTGAAGATGAATCAAAAGTATCCAATTCAGAAAAATCGGACGCGAAACATGTTGATAAGATAGCGCGATCGGTAAAATTGCGAATAAAATACGCCAATTTGCAAACAGAAAATCGGTGGTAAAACGGCCGGCCAGGGGGAAAATCCGCGAACCCTTAATGAGTCCTATACCTAACAAGAATTCCATTCTAAAAATAGAACTGTAGTGGTAGTTTTTGAGAATTTATAAATCGATTTGTTTGTGGCCCATGAGACACAGGGAACTTGGGGGAACTTTTTTTTTTTTTTTCCTTCTTCTTCTTCCAATTCCAGTTTCTACATATTCTTCTGAAGTATATATTAAATTTTGCTTTTAACCTGTTTTTCAAACCATTTCTGGCTTTAAAATTAATTGGAATTATTTTTTAGCCTAGGTTAAACTTGATATAGAATGCTTCTAAAAGGGCAAGCTGCCACTGTTTTTTTTTTTTTTTTAGAACGCGACTCTTTGTTTCTTTTCTTTATTTTGGAAGCCATTTGTATTTTCTTCTATTTCAAAATTGTTGAATGCAAAGATATTCTAATAAATAAAAGTATAATGTGTAAAAATTTATACAACATACAGCAAAAATAGAATGAAAATGAAAACAAACAATGCCGCTAAATTTATTGTTTTGAAATCGGGAGCTACGAGCAGAAAAATGCGCAAAATTTTGTTGTTTTAATTTCTTTTTAATTACAATTTTAAGTTCGTTATAAGCATAGTATTTTAAATATATTTAATTATTTTGGGACCTAAAACAGGTTGGTTATAGGGGTAGTTCGTTATTCTAAAAATCGTAAAGTTTGTTATAACGATGGTATTTTCAATGGAATGGAATTGGGAATCGCCATGAGTTCGTTATAAGGGAAGGTTCGCTATATCCAGGGTTCGTATTAGCGGGGTTTTACTGTAATATTATTTAGTGAGTTAGATGAGTAGCTAATCATCTAATTCAACACTTCCTTTAATTCAATCAAAAGCTCAGATTCCTTGAGGTGTTGAATTAAAGAGGTTCGACAACTGTTATCAAGTGTTTAAACAAGATGGCAGTTAAGAAAAAGATGCTTTTCTAAAAACTCTAAAATATAATTCTTAGAATTAGAAGTGAAAAAAAAAAACTTTTTTTAGATATACAAGCATATCTGTATATATTATTGATATTTTCTCTTTCTTCCATTCGGTTAATTGTGGCATATATATATTTTTTTATGAAAAAGGCTTCTTTAAATTGTCTCTTAAAGTAATCTTTCCTATATTCTATTACCTTTGTTTCTTTTAGATTGAAATTATTATGTCCCATAATTTCTCTATGTTCAGAATTCTCAATATTACCCCACATTTCAGAGCAATATTAATGGTTTTTCATTCACCAAGAAGCCAAATCCATCACATTACCATTTATAAACCAAAGGTTTGCAAGAGATTTCACTGATATATTCAGAAAGTATGAAATAAATTACATAGAAACCATGTAACCCTATTTCTCAACATATCAACAACCACAAGAACACCCAATTAACAAAAAGAGTAGGTTTAATTTATGGAGTAAAATGTGAAAATAGTGACCAATGCTATGTAGGGCAAACATCCATAACTTTTAAAATAAAGAATGAAAATCCATGAATATGCTCTAAAAAGGAATAAAATTGATAATTCTGCACTTATAGAACATTTTAAAATCATAGAGGACATAATAAAATTTCAATCTAAAAGAAGCAAAGATACTAGATTATGATAAAAATTACTTTGAGACAATTTAAAGAAGTCTTTTTCATTCAAAAGAAATGTGCTACAATTAACTGGATAGAAGAAAGAGGAAATAGCAATGATATTTTAATTAAATTTTAAAAGAAGATTTTTTTCTCCACTTCTAATTCTGAGAACAATCTTTTAGGGTTCTCTTAGAAAACTATCTTCTTCTTATCTGCCATCTTACACTCTTGATAACAGTAACTACATGCTGTGATATATTTCTCATTCTGTTCTTTTGATTGATGATGGTAACAATGCTGTTACCAAAACATCACATACTACTTATTTGGATATGGTCTTTTTATATTGTGTTTATGATCTATAATCCAAATTGTGCCTTATCAAATAATATAATATATGGGATTGTTGGAGCCTCTACCTCAGATAAGTCCACAAGTCCTGGGGGTGGCCATTAACTTCTGCCATCTTTCACTGTTATATCACTTTTTGCCATACAACCTACTCTAGGTGACTATAGAACTTCTACTGGAATTTTATAGAAAACTCTTATTACAATAATTGATTTTATTCTTCCTCTGTCATACATATGGTCAGTCAAGAGAGGGAAGGTAGAGAAGATTTCCAGTGGTTGTTGGTCAAGCTTGTGGCAGGCCAGGTACATTATTGGAGATGGTATTGAAGATGGTCATGTCTCAGGTTGTTGGTCCCTTTGTAGCCAGCTTGTAGGATGCCAGGTACATTATTAGAGATGGTATTGAAGAGGATGGCCATGTCTCAGGTTGTTGGTCCCTTTGTAGCCAGCTTGTAGGATGCCAGGTATATTATTAGAGATGGTATTGAAGAGATGGCCATGTCTCAGGTTGTTGGTCCCTTTGTAGCACTTTGTAGGAGAAAGATGCCAGGTAGAGTGGAATGGTATTGAAGAGCATGAAGGAAGAATCAGCTATTTCCAGTATCTTGGTCCCTTTGAAGCCAGCTTGTAGGAGGCCAGGTACATTGGGAAGATATTGAAGAGAATGAAGGGAGAGTATCTCAGGTTGTTGGTCCCATTGAATCACTTCTTGGGAGAAAGATGCCAGGATAAGAGAGAGGAGCAGGGGTTTCTATTTTCTTATGACAATAGAAAGATGATTTGGGGTCAGATGGTTGAGTCTTGGTTCAAGAAATTCCATTTTAAATCCAATAGGTATATTGTAGATGTCAACAGACAGGATGTAAGAAGTCTTCAGCTGGAGGATCACCGATATCAAGGGATTTATTCCAAGGGGCTTATTGATCAGAGGAAATCATAATGAGCAAATTGATATTCTCCTTCTTGGGATTCCCCGCAGGAGATTTGAAGGTATCCAGCAGGCAGGACTTCAGTTGATCAGAGGACTTCAAGGGACCCAAGGATGAGAGCCTGGCATCAGGGAGGGGACCATCTGAACTGTGTTGAGACGGACTAGTGAAAGAGATGGAATGCCCAAAGACGGTTTTTCTAGACCATGTCTAACTCATTTCAAGGCTGTAGTTCTGCCAAGTTACTTAATGGTAGTGTACCCAACAATTATGCTCACTGCAACATTAGTTAACTCTGCTGTATTAGTAGTGCCTAGGGTCAGATCCTGTACCACTCTCTATTCCAGCTACTCTGAATTATATTGGAATATGCCACGTTTTATATTACATGATTGTCTCGTTCTGTATTGCCGGGCTTAGGGACCTGATAAAAAAATTTTGAATTGAAAATGCCAATGAAAAAAGAATTTTGATTAAAAAAATGCCAATGCTTCCCTATAGCTTTAAGCCCTTAAAGGTCCCTTAGCCTGACAAAGCAAAATAAAACAATCTTGTAAATAAAACGTGGATACCCAATATAATCCGAGTATCTGAAATAAAAAATGGCACAAGGCCAAACCAGAGACACAACGGACACAACAGCTTTAACTATTGCTACAGGTAAACATAACAGTGGGTACACCACCAAAAAGCAGCCTAACAGAACTACAACAGTGAAACAAGCTAGGCACAGCCTAGGAAAAACACGCCTAAGGACATCCATCTCTGACACCAGTCAAATCTCAACTACAACAATGGAACAATCCTTGGATACCATTTCTTTACTCTTTTTTATCTAAATAATTTTAGAGTTAAATTATATTATGTGGAAAAACAAAAAATACAGAAGAAATAGACTTAACTCAAAACTCTTTGTGATTTAAGAGACATTACAGAGGAGGGAAAACATGTCTTTTGAAAATAGATAAGCTGGAATGTGGCATCCTAAATAGGATTTCAGTGTACAAAAACAGAGATATCCATAAAGGACTTCCTTAAAAGATCTTCAGGATTATTTGAAATAATATTTTTTAAAATTTTCTTTTTATTTTCCATATTTATTTACTTTTAGCTGCTACTATTCAATTATATTAAAATTGTATATACAGTCGAACCTCTTTAATTCAACACCCCAAGGGAACAGAGTTTTCGGTTGAATTAAAGGAAGTGTTGAATTAAGGTTAGATGATTAGCTAATCATCTAACTAACTAAAATAATATTTTTATAAAATAGATTTTTAATATAAATTAATGATATTAATTGAAACCATTGTGTGTGTACTTTTTTGTATTTATTTTTTTTATTCTCATGATTAACTTTTAGTATCAGGGACAAAATGGCAATAATACATATTTTTGAAACATAAATAACTACAAATAACATTTTATTTTAATTGAAGAATATAGCAGTTGAAAGGAAATAAATATGGAAAAAAAAAAGAAAATTTAAAAATACAGTCGAACCTCTTTAATTCAACACCCCAAGGGATCAGAGCTTTCGGTTGAATTAAAGGAAGTGTTGAATTAAGGTTATATGATTAGGTAATCATCTAACTCGCTAAAATAATATTCTTTTAAATAGCTTTGTAATATAAATTAATGATATTAATTGAAACCATTAGGTGTTTTTATATTATTTTCATGATTAACTTTTAGTATCAGTGACAAAATGGCATTAATACATATTTTAGAAACATAAATAATTGTAACAAATAAATTTATTGGCAATGTGTTTCTTTTCAGTAATATAATAAAATATTAACTCTACAGACATTAAAATATTAAATATAATATATTAAATAATATTTTATTCTAATTGAAAAATATAGCAGTTGAAAGGAAATAAATATGGTTTTTTTTTTTTTTTTTTTTTTGCTCATCCCTAGTACACGTGGTACAGGCCATGATAATCATGGTGGGTAGTTAGCGACTGCTTTTACTGTAAGCGCACCACATATCTACACATGTGAAAAGCAGTTCGACTTTGCACTTACAAATGCCAGAGCCCCGTTTGGTTACTTGCACTCGCTGGTGGGGTTGGACTTTTGCAAGAATCGGGGGCCATTGGAGCATTTTTTTTTTTAAACAGAAAAAAGTGCCCAATGCGGGAATCGAACCCGGGTCCTAGTGGTCGAAAACCAAACGGTTTACCCAGCCTTCCACCGACCCCCCAGTAAATATGGTAAATATATAAAAAGAAAATTTTAAAATATTATTTTAAAATAATCATGAAGAGATCTTTTAAAAAATTCCTTTATAGATATCTGTTTTTGCACTGAAATCCTATTCAGGATGTATTCCAGATGACATTTTGAAAAAACATGCATGCCTTTCTTCCTCTGAAATGTCTTTTAATAAATAAATTTTAATGTATTAAAGGCATCCAATGCTGCTGCAGGTGTTATTGATTTTGTGTTTAAATCTTTTATAATAACACAGAAATGGAATATTGAAATAAAATGTTATCATAATCATTGTTGGATCATTTTATAAAGATTTATTTATTTAAAAGGAAATTATTTATAAATTTAAAAATAGCTAAAATATTTCAATGTTAAAAATAAAAATTATTATTAGTTAGCGCATGATGCCTAAATTCCCGCGTAAAAAAAAAAAAACAACAATAACATCCGCGAAATTGCGCAACGGCACTGCAAAGTGAAACTTAAACTAACCAGAAACCAAAAGTGCGCAGGTGCGATCGTATCGGCGCCCGCCGATGCCGATCGTCACCGCCGTAATACCCTTTTAACGGTAAAGTTGCATGTAAAATAACATTCAACTTTAGAAATTCGAATTTTAAAATGGTCGAACTATCAGAACTGTCGTATTATCGATACTGTCGAATTACGGTTTGTTATTTGATAGGCCGGAGGTCGGGACATCGGAACATGGTCGAATTATTGCCGAGTGTCGAATTGGGGTGTGTCGAATTAACGAGGTTTTACTGTAATATTTAAAAATAATCATGAAGATCTTTTTAAAAATTCCTTTATAGATGTCAGTTTTTGCA
The DNA here is from genome assembly GCA_030710605.1 of Cordylochernes scorpioides. NCBI lineage: Eukaryota > Metazoa > Arthropoda > Arachnida > Pseudoscorpiones > Chernetidae > Cordylochernes > Cordylochernes scorpioides. The sequence continues at coordinate 16,375,108 of CP092880.1, read as the reverse complement.
ATGAAATCCTATTCAGGATGTATTCCAGATGGTATATTTTAAAAACACATGCATGTCTTTCTTCCTCTGGAATGTGTTTTAAATAACAAAGAGCTTTTTTTTTGTATTAAAGGCATCCACTGCTGCTGCAGGTGTTATTGATTTTGTGTTTAAATCTTTTATAATAAAACGGAAATGGAATATTGAAATAAAATGTTATCATAATCATTGTGGCCACATTTTATAAAGATTTATTTATTTAAAAGGAAATTATTTGTAAATTTTAAAATATTTCAATGCTGAAAATTGTAAAGAAAATAATATTATTAATTAGCGCACAATGCCTAAATTTCCACGTAAAAAAAAAAATAATAATAACACTCGCGACATTGCGCAACAGCACTGCAAAGTGAAACTTAAAACTAACAGAAACCAAAAGTGCACAGGCGCGATCCTATCGGCACCCGCCGATCGCCACCGCCTTAATACCTTTTTTTGTGGTAAAGTTGTATGTAAATAAGTAATTATAAAAAACACTTTTTTAAAAAAGCTTTTATTTAAAATGCATTAAAAATAACAAAATAAATATTTCTGAATGTGCCATTTAACAAATAGATTAATAGAATTAGAAATAAAAGAGGTGGGGGATGATAATCATTTATGCAGCAAATAGGTATAAATTTAATGAAAGACATAAATATTTCTGAAGTATTGCTTTCTTTTTTCTGAAGGTACCATTTAACAAATAAATTTGAGATCAATGAGATTTTATATGAAGCAAATGATTAGCAAGATTATGCCTTTCGTTAAATTTATACCTATTTGCTGCATAAATGATTATCATCCCCCACCGCTTTTATTTCTAATTCTATTAATCTATTTGTTAAATGGCACATTCAGAAATATTTATTTTATTATTTTTAGTGCATTTTAAATAAAGCTTTTTTTTTTAAAGTGGTTTTTTTTTTATAATTAATTATTCACGCTATTTTTAGTCGTATATATGCCAGTCCAAAAAAAAAAAGCTTTATCATTTAGACGACGTTGGCCTTAAATAGCTGCAAGCCTGCTCGCAGCAGATTGGTCAATTCCTTGTGGGAAGTGACGTAAGCAAAATCCGTTACTAACAGAACTGCGTCTCTTTGCTTTTGGGAACCCAAAATTTATTGAATTATATTTCAAAGTTAGAGACACCCAGTGGGGCCAAAGAATTAGGGCTCAAATTAGTGTTACCGAAGCAGCGTTTTCCCTCGAGTTCCCCCTCGTGAGCCTCCTGTGCTGCGCGCGCATTGTCATCAGGTTTGAACATCTGTTATCAAAATTCAAAACTATTTTAAAGGCATAAGATTCTTTTTGATATTAAACAATTTCTACTGCCCTTACTGCAATGGAAAAATTAATGAGAGGGCCTGGCTCATCAGTGGTGAACCCTCTCAGCGGTTTCGCCAGTTTAATCTACCATACTGCTGTTATATTGCATTTTTGGAACTTCCTTTTATAGTGATACTGTTGATAGACTCTTTGAATGGGTATTTTAGAAGAACTATGGACATAAGCTTTGAGGACAGTAGAATTACATACATTTATAAATATATAATATGCTTCGAGCAATCACTCTTCCGCAAATATCAAATTATTTATTTTATTAGAACATTTATAATATTATATTGCACTAGCGCGCCATCTGTTATCAAAATTCAAAACTACAAGGTATGTCCCATAAGTTCCCGGACTGGGTCCATAAAAAAAATAGGTAAGATTTTTTTAAATTTTTTTAATAAAAACTTTTCAAAGTAATCCCCCCTTGCTTCAACGCACCAGCGCCATCGTTTCTCCCAATTGTCGAAACAGTTTTTATAAGCCTCTTTTGGAATGCTCTTCAATGCTAACGGCGATTTTTCTATTATGTCATCCCTGGTGTCAAAATGTCTTCCTTTTAGAACTGCTTTAAGTTTGGGGAACAGGAAAAAGTCATTTGGTGCGATGTCTGGGAAATAGGGTGGTTGAAGTAGGATTTGTGTCCCGTTTTTCGCCAAAAAGCTAGTCATCAAGTGCGCTGTGTGAGGGCGAGCATTGTCATGGTGTAAGATCCAGCCACCATTAGTCCATTTTTCTGGCCTTTTTTTCGAATCGCTTCCCTTAGACGGCGAAGAATGCCCAAATACATTTCCATAATAACTGTTTGGCCTGCAGGAAGATACTCGTGATGAACAATGCCCTTGTTATCCGAAAAAGCGACCAGCAACACCTTGTTTCTGGATTTTTTGGGTCTAGGCTCACCCCAACCTCTCCACTCGGCAGATTGAGGTTTGGTTTCAGGGTCATAGCCATAGACCCATGTCTCGTCGCCTGTGATTATCTTGTCTTTCCATTCTGGATCCGTTCTTGTCATTTCCAACATGTCCTCACAGGTTGCAAGCCGACACAATTTTTGCTCATTGGTGAGGAATCTTGGGATGAATTTTGCAGGAGTCTTTTTGAGCTTCAAATCTTCGGTTACAATCCTTCCAATCGTTGTTTTAGAGATGCCTGTGTCTTGCTCTAGCTCCAGCAAAGTGGTTCGAGGATTTTCTTTTATCAAATCGGTGATTTTTTGCACATTTTCATCAGTCCTTTGAAATTTTGGGCGTCCTTGACGAGGATCATCTTCAATGGAAATTCTGCCAGCTTTAAATCTAGAATGCCATTCAAAAACAGTTGTTCTCTTTGGGGCGTCATTGTGGAATGCTTTATTAAGCATTTCAAAAGTTTCGGTTGCTGATATTTGAAGTTTCACACAAAATTCTATGCAAATCCTCTGCGTCAATTTTTGTTCCATCGTAAAATCGCCGCAGCGCTAGGTGTGATCTTTAAATAAATTAGAATAACCTTGGCGCGCGCGCAAGTACCGCCTCGATATTGGTACCACCGTGTAGCCAGATATTTTTTCTATAATAAACAGTCAAATTCATTTACATTTTTCATTTATTTATTTTTTTATGGACCCAGTCCGGGAACTTATGGGACATACCTTGTATTTTAAAGGCGTAAGATTCTTTTTGATATTAAACAATTTCTACTGCCCTTACTGCAATGGAAAAATTAATGAGAGGGCCTGGCTCATCAGTGGTGAACCCTCTCAGCGGTTTCGCCAGTTTAATCTACCATACCGCTGTTATATTGCATTTTTGGAACTTCTTTTTATAGTGATACTGTTGATAGACTCTTTGAATGGGTATTTTAGAAGAACTATGGACATAAGCTTTGAGGACAGTAGAATTACATACATTTCTAAATATATAATATGCTTCGAGCAATCACTCTTCCGCAAATATCAAATTGTACATGTGTACCAAATTTCATATTTCTAGGTGCCCTATAAGTATATTAAAAATTGATTACAAGATTTGGCGACAGACATCCAGACAGACAGACAGAAATGGAGGCAAGTTAAATAAAAGCTTTTAAAAAGCATTCATCTGTTGAAATTCGAATTTTAAAATGGTCAAACTGTCGTATTATCGATACTGTTGAATTACGGTTTGTTATTTGATAGGCTGGAGGTCGGGACATCAGAATATGGTCGAATTAAGGTAGAGTGTTGAATTTGCGTGTGTCGAATTAACAAGGTAATACTATATATGTTATCAATTGAAAAAGCCCTGTACGATTTATAAATGAATAAAACAAAGCATCAAGGGCTGCGTATCTTTATTGAAACAAATATATACGAGCTTTCGGGCACATACGCCCTTCTACAGGAATTAATGAAACAATAATCCAACTAGTTTGAAATATCTAAATGATATCATAATAAGTATTAACGCTAAAATAGCAATATTGAAAGCAAAAATAGAAAAAAGACATAACAACAAAATAGAATTTTGGATACGCAAGTATGATTTCCCAGATACAAATAGAAAAGATAATGCAATTAATGTGATCAATCTTTCCAAGACAATTTTAAACAAAGATGAAGTCAATATATTATCTAAAGGATTAAAACATAGACCAATAGGCAAACCACAGACCATCAAAATAATTAGTGGAATAGAAGCAGCTATCTGTAAGCTCAATAACTATGAAAAGAATACTATCAGAAATACTGTAATAAACATACTAAAAGAACCAAACAAAATGCCGCCAAACAACCAGAGAGATAAAACTGTCTTGAATGATCTCAAAAATAGAAAAGACATATTCATCACGGGTGCAGACAAAGGAGGGATGACAGTAGTGATGGACAAAACAGATTATATAAGTAAAATGAACAACATATTAGAAGACAGAAGCATTTTTACAATAGTTAATGAAAGTGATAAGAAACGAGAATATACATATTTCAAGAAAGAAATGAACAGGATGTACAAAAGCAATATGATATCAAATGATGAATTTAAATTATTCATGTCTAATTTAGACTCAGAAAGTTATATATACGGAAAACCATTTTTTTTTTTTTTTGCTTATCCCTAGTACACGTGGTACAGGCCATGATAATCATGGTGGGTAGTTAGCGACTGCTTTTTACTGTAAGCGCACCACATGTCTACACATGTGAAAGCAGTTCGACTTTGCACTTACAAATGTGCCAGAGCCCCGTTTGGTTACTTGCACTCGCTGGTGGGGTTGGACTTTTGCAAGAATCGGGGGCCATTGGAGCATTTTTTTTTTAACAGAAAAAAGTGTCCAATGCGGGGATCGAACCCGGGTCGTAGTGGTCGTAAACCAAACGGTTTAACCAGCCTTCCACCGACCCCCCCACGGAAAACCTAAGGTTCACAAGCAAGGGATCCCATTAAGACCAATAGTAGCCTATCACAGCTCACCACTAGCACCAGTAGCCAAGTATGTTATAATATTTTTACAGTCATTAATTAAGAATAACGTATTTCCAATGTCAATAGGAAATATTCCAACATTCATCACTGAAATAGCCAATTACAATTATCAGAGAGATCATATTTTAGTATCATTCAACGTAGAGGCCTTATATCCCAGTCTCCCCCATAACCTAATAATTGAAACTACTAAAACCTTTTTAAATAACAATATGATAGACTCTAACACAATAGATAAAATAATAGATTTAATTACATTATGTCTTAAGGTTAACATATTCACTTTTGACCAAAAACAATATAAACAAATCAAGGGTTCCCCTATGGGAAGCCCATTATCAACTCCATTAGCCGAAATAGTTATGAGAGAAATAGACAATTGGATCACATCATCATATCCAGCAGACATCATATTATACAGACGATATATAGATGATATATTTTGCATTTGTACAGAAAAACAGATTCCCAACATCTTAGCCTCACTCAACAATTATAACAATAGCTTACGTTTCACAATAGAAAAAGAAGATAATTGCACATTGCCATTTTTAGATATTAAAATAATTAAAATAGACAATAGATTGCAAACAACAGTTTACTACAAACCTTCATTCACCCCCAATTATATAAAATTTCATTCATTCTGCCCCATTAGTCATAAAATAAACACAGTGAAAACATTAACTAAAAGAATTTGTACTCATTGTTCTTTAAATCAATACAAAACGCAAGAAACACAAACCGTTATCCAAAATTTGACATCAGCTGGTTATCCCAAAACATTTATTTTAAAACATTTCTATCAGGCACAGGTCACATCTAACATGTCAGCACAAAAAACTAAAATATACAGGCAGAATTGCTACATCCCATATTCCCCGAAATCCATCCACATTTCTAGAACACTAGATAAATATGGAATAAAAACCTTTTATAGCAACTCTCCCAACTTATCAGATATCTTAAGAAACCCGATTACAAAAAACAGGCAAACTGTAGTATTTTAAATAATTACACCTCTCTTTAAAGCAACAAAAGAATTATTTATTGCATTTAGCAAGACAAAAACAAACACCGAATGCCAAAACCAAAACCTTTTTGGTTAGTTCCTATTCCAAATCTAGCTTTCACACAGAGTATTGAAAAATAAAATACGACAATCCCTCCCCTGTGTGGAAGCTTCTATCAAACAAGTCCGAGAAGTTTATACAGTTTTTAAGTTTCTCCTTGGGAAGACTCTTTGTTAATAAGTCCGCTTCCATTTCGTCACTCCTAACAAATTCAAGGTCGATTGTTCCTTTTTCCACAGCATCTTTTATAAAATACAATTTTCGGTTTATATGTTTCGTCCGGGAAGTTATTTTTTCAGATTTAATCCACTTGATAGCAGATTGACTATCTATTTTAAGCGTTGTAGGAAAGTTCGCATCCTTACATAGTTCTTCTGAAAGTCCTTTAATCCATTTTACTTCGCACATCCCTTCGCATATCGAAATCAGTTCGGCTTCGCATGTAGACAGAGCCACCAAACTTTGTTTCTTGCTTCTCCAACTGATCAGGTTGTTTCCCAGTTTAACTGTGTATCCGGAATAGGACTTTGCGTCACTTGTCGAACACCAGCTTGCATCTGTGCTGACAAGAATGCTATTTTCTGATGGCTTGTATCTTAACATTTTATCTCTGGTGCCCTTCAGGTATCTATATATTCTCTTAACTCCTGTTAAATGTACTTCTCTTGCATCATTGCAAAATCGGGATAAATTGCTCACATAAAAAAAAATATCTGGACGAGTTCCGGTTGCCAAATACATCAGGGATCCGATCATCTCTTGATACAATGTCCTGTCTACTGGTTTGGAGTCTTGACATTCATCAAAACTTTGGTCTCGATCTCCCGGAGTTTGTACAATGTTACATTCTTCGAGTGCAAATTTCTTCAAGATTTTATCGATATAATGGGCTTGTGATAGATCAAAACCGTATTCTGTTTTCTTTATCTCTATACCAATGAAAGGTTCATTCTCCCCTTTTTCTTTTAAAGCAACAAATCTTCCTATCTCTTATGCTAGTTTTTCATTAAAGGTTTTATCCATTCCGGCTATTATTAGATCATCCACGTATAAACCCAATATTCCATATTCCTTTCCTTTTCTAAAAGTGTACACACATGGATCATATTGCGATCTTTCCATTCCCAGTTGTATCAGTATCTCGTTGATCTTTTTATTCCAACAATGTCCCGATTGTGGAAGTCCATATATACTTTTTAACAATTTGCAAACTTTGTCTTTTTCACCTTTTTCAACAAATCCTTCCGGCTGTTTCATAAAAATAGTTTCCTTCAATTCTCCGTAAAGGTAGGCGGTCTTCACATCATATGATGTTATAACCAAATTCAACTGAGCTGCTAGGGCTACAATTGCACGAAGAATTTCTTTTCTGATCACTGGTGAAAAAGATTCCTCATATTCTACGCCATATTTTTGATTACAACCAATAGCAACTAATCTAGCTTTTCTTCTATAAACACCTTCACCAGGCGTACTCTTTATGCTAAAGATCCATTTGCAGTTTATGATCTTCATATTCTTTTCTCTTTGAACGAGAGTCCATACCTTATGCTTGTCAATAGAGTAAAGTTCTTCTTTCATTGCTTCGAGCCATTCATATTTATTCTCGCAGTTAATCGCCTCTTCATAATTTTCGGGAATACGTTCTTCTGGTTCCAATATAAAATTCACGTTATTTCTTTCTTTTATTCTTTGCGAACGTCGAATGCCTTGTTCAAGCAATTTCATTTCTTCTTCTCTCAGTTTTGCTCTGTGTTTTTCCTCTAAAAATGTTTGTGTATCTCCCTTTTTGCGACCTGACCTTACAATTCTTTCCTCGTTAGGTTCGTCTAGCGTGGGAATTGTTTCTTCATTTAGTTCTGAGGTTTCTGGACGCGTCCGATGGACGATTTCAATGTCATCTTCCTCTTTATATGAAAAATGGTCGTAATTTGTGTCTTCTTGAAGATTTTTTGCATAATCAATTCCTTTCTCATTTTCGACAAATTTTACTGATCTTACTTCTTCTATTTTCTTAGTGATTATGTCATACACTCGATAAGCCTTTCTTTTCAGAGAATAGCCTACAAAAATACCTTTTCGACTTTTAGGCATAAATTTACTTCTATGTTGTTGTGTAATGGGCCAAAACGCCAAACAACCGAATATTCTTAAATGTCGAATGGAGGGTTTTCTTCCTTTCCATTTCTCCATTGGTGTATCAAGCTTGATTGACCTATGTGGAGTACAGTTTTTGACATATGATGATGCAGTAGCGACTGCCTCCGCCCAGAAAGCCATGGGTAATCCTGAATCACACAATAATGTCCTTGCTGTTTCAATCAGGGTTCGGTTTACTCTCTCCGCAACTCCGTTACTTTGTGGCGAGTAGGTGGTGGAGAGTTGGCGGTGTATTCCATTTTTAATTGAGAAATTCTTGAATCTGTGATTAGTGAACTCTGTGCCATTATCAGTTCGCACATCCTTTATTTTCAGGTTTAGCTCATTTTCCACTCTTGCCTTAAATTCTTCAAACTTCCCCAAAGTTTCATCTTTGTTTTTCAGAAAGTAGATAAAGGTTCTTCAGCTGAAGTCATCAACCAGAACAAAAAAGTATTTTGATCCACCTAGAGATTGGTATGGCATTGGACCACACAAATCCATATGCACCAATTCAAGGGGTTTGGTTGTACAGTTGGTGGTAACGGGATGGTAAGGTTGTCGAGTCAATTTCCCCATTATACAAGCTTCACATTCTGGCAAGTTCTTAAATTTAACATTTAACCCCAATACCACATTCCGTTGAATTATCTCTTTCATGTACGCTTCGTTCAAATGATTCAGTCTTCTATGCCACAAGCTGATATTGTCATTTGAGAAATCATCTTTTGTGGTCATGACATTCTCCGTCTTTTCCGAGTATTCATCTCTGGACCTTGTTTCCATTACATACATCCTATCCTGGATTTGAGCCTCTGCAATTAAATCATCCTGTTTGTTGTGTCGCCTCCCAGTAGTAGTCATGACACGCAGCCTATATTTACTGGTCAATTTCTGTTTAATTGCACCGTTAATGTTCAATATATACAAATATATATTTACATATTAATAATAAAAAAACATGCAAAATACATACAGATATTTAACAATTTACATACACAACACATCTCCCCTCTTAATAGTAGTGCAGCCGGTCTGGCAGTCTTCTGGATCGCTGCGGTCTTGGACTGCGCACAGGGATAGGGACAGCCGCAGGGCCCGGTTCTGGCGGTCTTCTGGATCGCTGCGGTCTTGGACTGCGCACAGGGACAGCCGCAGCAGCAGGGCCCGGTTCTGGTTCTGGAGTGTCCTCTTGTGCTGAAGACTCCGCTCCTTTCAATTCTTCGTCCACCTCCGGGGCTTCTTCCCTTGTCTTCTCCTGTCCTCCAAGCCCAGGGTGATCTCGAGAAGTGCCAGGCAGTATAAAATCTCTTGATGTACCCGGCAATACCAAATCTCTCACATCAGGAACTTCTTTCTTGATAACTGGCCTTAGCTGATTTATGTGTCTTTTCACATAACGGCCTTCGTCTTCTATAAGGTAATGTCGGCTGCTCAGTAGTTCCATGATCCTGCCCCTTTTCCATTTTGGTCCGTTAGCAAAACTCCGAAAATACACCTCAGAGCCGACCGCAAAATGCTTTTGCTTTCTCATGGCATCATGGTACACCTCTCCTACCTTCGCCATTTTCGGAATCAAATTTGAAAATCTTGATCTTAGATTTCTTTTCATTAAAAGTTCCGTGGGAGACTCCTTTAATACCGTTTGAGGAAAAGCTCTATGGGCGAATAAAAATCGCTGTAGATTGATTTCTACACTGTCCTTTCCTTGGTTCTTTCATAAAGAGTTTTTAAATTCATGTACATATCGCTCAGCTAAGCCATTAGTGCTGGGATTGTACGGACTCGTTTTTGTGTGTCTTATACTATTTATTTTTGTAAATTCCTCAAATTCACTTGAGACAAATTGTCTGCCATTATCGGTTACCAAAAGTTCAGGTAATCCAAATCTGGCAAAGATCTCCCTAAGATGTCCTATGATGGTCCTGCTCGTAATGTCCTTTATGATGACAATCTCCAGCCATTTGGTGTACGCGTCTACAAGGACCATAAACATTCGTCCCATAAAGGGACCTGCTAAATCTAAGTGTAGACGGTGCCACGGCTTCTCAGGCCAAGTCCACTCTGAAATGGTAGACGGCGGCATACTTGCAGATTCTTGGCAAATTCTACAATCTCTAGCCAACTCTTCAATGTTCTTATTTATGCCTGGCCACCAAAAATACCGTCTAGCAATCATTTTCATTTTCACCATCCCTAGGTGCATCTCATGTAAATTGTTCAAAATTAAGGATCTTAATTTCTGGGGAATTACCACTCTTTCATGCCATTGCAGACACCCAAACTCACAACTTAATTCGTCTTTTATCCTATAATAGGAATAAAGTGGATTTTCCTGCGATACCTTTGGAATTTGCCAATTATTTTCCCTAACATTTCTCAACACAATTGATAGTAATTTATCCCGGCGGGTCTCAACTGCCACATCCTGGAATGAGAAGGGGACCTCACTCATTTTCCGAAGGAGAAGCACCTGATCCTCATCTAAAGATTCCGTGGTTTTTGAGACTAAAGGTAATCGTGATAACGCGTCTGCATTGCCATCATCAGTTTTTCGAAACTCCACAGTGTATTTAAATGCAGATAATTTTAAAGACCACCTCTTAATTCTTGATGCAGCACATATGGGGATCGGTTTCTGGGGTGAAAAATGTGCATTAAAGGTCGGTTGTCTGTGATCAACACAAATTCACGTCCCAATAGATATTGTCGGAATTTCTCACAACCAAAAATAATGCTTAAGGCTTCTTTTTCTAATTGCGAATACCGCCTTTCCGCTTCAGTTAGCGTTCTTGAAGCAAAAGCTATAGGAGTTTCTTCCTTTCTATCGTTCCTGTGACTCAGAACCACTCCTAAACCATAGCTAGAGGCGTCACATGAAAGGACTAGTTCCCTAGTTGCATCATAATGTGCCAGCACCGACTCGTTAGTTAGTAATGCTTTGCATTTTGCAAATAATATACGGTGTTCGCCAGTCCAGTTCCATTTTGAATTCTTTTTTAAGAGGTGATAGAAGGGCGCTAAAATATCTGCAATATTTCTTATAAACCTAGAGTAATACATAAGGAGACCTATAAAATATCTCAATTGAGAAACGTTTGTAGGTTCAGGCGCCTCTACCACCGCTTCTATTTTACTACTTATGGGATGCAGTCCTTTTTTATCTATTTTAAAACCTAAATATTCAACAGCATTTACTGCAAATTTGCATTTATCCTTGTTTAATCTTAAACCTTTTTCTTGCAGCCTTTTAAAGACCAATTCCAGTTTTTGCTCGTGATCCCTATGATCCTTTCCGGCTACCAGGATGTCATCGATGTAGCAAGCCACTCCCGATATATCTGCAAATAGATTGTCCATTTCTCTTTGGAACTTATTTGGTGCTACAGCTACTCCATAGGGTAGCCTTTTAAAGGCAAATAATCCCTTCGTAGTATTAATGTTCAACACTCTTTTGGCCTCTTCAGATAATCTGACCTGCAAATAAGCTCTGGATAAGTCCAATGACGAAAACACTGTATTTCCAGACAATTTTGAAAATATTTCGTCTATTGATGGAAGCGGGTACTTATCCAATTCTATGGCCTTATTTGCGGTGCATCTAAAATCGCCGTAAATTCTAAGGCTCCCATCTTTCTTCAGTACTGGTACTATAGGTGCGGCCCAGTTGGCATACTCAATAGGTTGTAAAATTCCCTCGTTAACCATGCCATCGATTTCATTTTCTACTTTTTTCTTCAAAGAAAAAGGCAAACTTCTCGCCTTACAAAATACAGGAGTCGTATTTTTTTTTAAATAAAAATCAATATGGATGTTTTTTAAGCAACCTAATTCTTTGCTAAATAAATTAGCATACTTATTTATTATAACTTTGATATCGGACTCGCTTACTTGTCTAATGTTCAATAACCTAGAAAACTCAAGATTTAAACCTTTTAGCCATTCTCGTCCCAACAAAACTATCGAAATATCTTCATCTACAACTATCAACCGCAAATCTTGATTTGCCTCCTTCACAAAAACTCTTCTCTCACCAATAATTTTTATTAGGTTTCCGCAAAAGGACCTCAATCTTAAATAAGATGGAGACAATTTACCATCTTTCCAGTATTTTTCATAAATTGTTTTCGGTATCAGTGTGACGGGACTTCCCGTGTCCACCACAAAACACAACTGATACTCGTCAACATGTAGATTTATTTTTGCATCAGTATCACCTTGTACCGAATAAATTATTCGTCCTGCGCATATCTGCAGTCTGGCACTGATTTACCCGTTTTGCACACCCTGCTCAAATGTCCAATTCTCTTGCATTTAAAACAAGATTTTGTTTTATGTGGACATGCAGGTGCCAGGTGAGGGTTTTTTTTCTCCGCATCGGAAACAAATTGTCTCTCTTCTTTGCATACCGGGCCCATGCTGCCATCCTCTTTGAGCTTCATTCTTTCTATTTCCTCCCGGAACAATATCCATCTTAGCCACTAGTCCATCCTGCAGCTCCTTAGCATTTTGTTCAGCTAGCTCAAACGAGACTGCTATAGAAAATACCCTGTCCAAGGTGACATCGTCATCCTCCTGTAAAAATTTCTTCTGAAGGCTTTCCGATTTTATACCAGCCACAAAACGGTCTCGTAACATGACCTCCAACATTTCACCAAAAGTGCAATCCATAGCCAAATGCCGGAGCTCACGCAGGTATTCTGAGACGTATTCATTTTCGAGTTGTATTCTCTTCAAGAACCTGCATCGTTGAGGAATCACCTTCTTTCTTGGAGCTAGATGTAGTTTTATTCTTTGTATTAACCGTTCATATACGGCTGTTCTTTCATGGTACTTGGGAAAAACAAATCATTGCCCAGCTTCAACATTTCCGAATCCAGAAGAGAAACAAAGATGGGCATTCTTTTTCCCTCTTCCAATGCATTTGCCTCAAAAGCTGCTTCGAACCTCTGAACGAAAATCTCAAAGGATTCTTCTCCTGGCCTGAAGAAACAGAACGGTACAATTATTGGACATCCAGACATACTGTTTGCTTCTCGTCCGCTTTATATTTCTGTTTTCCTCCACCTGTGAAAGAGCACTTGAAACGGTTCCCACACACTCGTCGCCAGTTGTTGTGTCGCCTCCCAGTAGTAGTCACGACACGCAGCCTATATTTACTGGTCAATTTCTGTTTAATTGCACTGTTAATGTTCTATATATACAAATATATATTTACATATTAATAATAAAAAAACATGCAAAATACATACAGATATTTAACAATTTACATACACAACACTGTTCATTGTAAATTTTTGCTCCATCTCTATTGAAAATTACAGTATTTCCTTTGTTAGATAATTTGTATATTCATAAAAGATTAGACCTTAAGTTAGGTACATGCAGAACTCCTTTAATTTGAACATTCTCAATTCCGTTTTCGGTACAAGTAGAAACCTTGATATCACCTTTAGCTGTAGCATGTGTAACTTTACCTTCTTCTGCCAAATTTATCTCACTTTCATAAGGCATTACATTTTCCATCCAATCCAAGTGTGGAGATAAGTGCGTAGTACAGCCTGAGTCAAGACACCAGGTTTGTATCTGACTATAATTATTTGAGGAGTTTTCAAAAACTCGATCTGTGCTGGTATTGAAAGTTTGTTCCGCAGGCTTGCTTGAGAAGGTATTCGCATTATTTCTGAAATTTTGTTTGTTATAGTTCGTATTTGAATTTGCATTTCTTCTCCCATGTTGTTCTTGAGTTCGCTTATTTTTGAACCAGCAATCCTTAGCTAAATGTCCTTTTTTATGGCAAACAAAACACTCCTTTTGTCGATTCTGTTGATAGTGATTTCTTCTGTCTTTACTTCTGTAAGCCTGTTCATTTTCATCAGAATGACTCCCATTCATCTTAGAATTCATTCGATTCTCTTCCTCTCTAAGTGACTGCCGAATTTCATCAAGAGTTAATTCTCTTCTAGTTCTCAGTACAACAGCGATCTTTTCCAATCTTGGATGGATACCTCGCACAATATGAAACGCTAGTTCTCTTTGGGATATATGGTGTCCGAGTGAAGAACTTTGAGAGGCAATATTTTTGGCTCTAGCCATATATTCGTTTATGGATTCATTATTTTTCATCTTGATATTCTTAAGTTCAAGTCCAATATCAATGATCTTATCTTCTAGGTTGCCCGTGTAGATTTTCTTTAATTCATCCCATACTTTATTTGCTTTAGTTTCATCTAGAAACATTCCTGCTTGTTCATCTGATAGAGTTGTAACTATAATTCCAAAGGCTTCGTCATTCTTTTCACTACATATTTGCCAAGCGACTTCATCTTTTATATCAGGCTCGGGATCCGAAATTACGCATTTAAATAATTTCTTTCCACGTAAAAGTGCTCCGACTTTTAAAGCCCAAATCGGATAATATGTTCCTGTTAAAGGTTCAATTTTTGTCGTTGGCAAAAAATTGCAATCCATTTTAGTCTTGTTTTTCAACTTTTAAAAAATTAAACAATATAGTTTAAAGGTAGTTTATAATTCAAAAATGTTTTTTTTTTCAATCCTCCAATTTAAAACTTTCTTTTATCAATATAATTCAAATTCTATTGAAACATATTTCAAAATTTACATACCTTGATGTAGGAGAGATCTTTTTTTACCGATTAGAATAAACGTATCAAACTTCTGATAAAATATTTTCGCTTTTTCTCAAGTTTTAAATTAAACCACGCTCTGCTACCATAAATTGTAGTATTTTAAATAATTACAACTCTCTTTAAAGCAACAAAAGAATTATTTATTGCATTTAGCAAGACAAAAACAAACACCGAATGCTAAAACCAAAACCTTTTTGGTTAGTTCCTATTCCAAATCTATCTTTCACACAGAGTATTGAAAAATAAAATACGACACAAACCCGAATATATATCAAGCAGAAAAGAGGTAATTTATTCTATAGAATGTAATAATTGTAATGCCAAATATGTGGGAGAAACGGGAAGAAAATTACATAATAGAATCATTGAACACAGAAGAAACATAAACAGAAATTACCCATTATCATTAATAGTACAGCACTCCAATTCAACAGGACACACATTTAACTTAAATGAACCTAAAGTACATTACAACAATATCAATAACAAATATCAAAGATTAATAATTGAAGCAATAGTGTCCAAACAATATAGCAGTATAAATCGCAGAATTGATTTACCAGAAGCATATAATTCAATAGACTTAAATAAAATAAGATAAAACAAATTCATTCACAGTATAAGCTATCACATGTCTGATGGGATACCTTGCAAGTTGATATGCACGTGTATCGTGGATATGCACGTTAAATTTAAATTTATATATAAATCTTATTTCAAACTAGTTGGATTATTGTTTCATTAATTCCTGTAGAAGGGTGTATGTGCCCGAAAGCTCGTATATTTGTTCTAATAAAGATATGCAGCCCTTGATGCTTTGTTTTATTCATTTATATATGTTATGTACAGTATAATCATTTATACAGTAAAATCCCGCTAAGACGAACCATGGATATAACGAACCTTCCCTTATAACGAACCCATCGAAAATCCCAATTCCATTCCATTAAAATTACCATCGTTATAACGAACTTTTTACTTTTCAAACTAGCGAACTATCGCTATAACGAACCCAATTTTGGTCCCAAAATATTAAATTCTATCAAAAATACCATGCTTATAATGAACTTCTAATTTTAATTCCAAAATTATAATTTTCAAAACTAATTAAAATTTTGTGTGAGCTCTAGCTCACAGATCGCAATTCAAAACAAAGAATTTAGCGACATTGGGTGTTTTTATTTACGTTCTATTTTTATACGGCGCCCTTTTATAAATTTTTCATGCCTTATTGAAAACTAAATTTCTTAACTCTACATTAGGAAAATTCCTTAAAACATGATTTAAATAATTAAAACCAGTTTTAAAAGATAATGGAAGTGCCAAAGAAAAAGTCGCTCGTACCAAGATATCACTTGAAAAGAAATTAACCATCATAAAAGCTATTGAGAGTGGTACATCGCAAGCGGAACTTCGGAAGAAAATGAAAATGAGCAAAAGTAGCATTTCTACGATATGGGGCAAAAAAGAAGACTATAAAAAAAAATGCTACAAAGAGGAATCAATCCCAACTATTGCCGCTATCGTCAGTGTCATTATCCACTTTTAGAAGCCTTGTATACGTGGTTAGTACAAGCTAGGCTTCATTTTAAAAAATGAAGATTTCTTTGCTAGATATGAAACCAAATTTTTGAGGAATATGTTAAAGCAGAAAAAAATAACAGACTTCTTCAAGTAAGCCTTTGTATCCTATATTGTAATATAATATTTATTTATATAAAATATATTGTTATACCTTTTAAAATATTATTAATAAAGTTTTTATTTAATTTTTATATATAAGGTATACTTTTCTTGGATTTTTTTTACATATGGGGGGCAGGTTGCATTTATACTAATTAAATTATCAGAGGAACTGATCAAAAAGGCAATATTTTCACATGATTTTGTTTTTATTTTAATATACAGCTTTAATATATAGAAATAGGTTAATTTAGGGGGAAAAAAGCAGCCAATATTAAGAAGTAGCCTTTTTTTTTTTTTTTTTTTTTTGCGCATGCCCTTTAATTATATCCTCAAAAAAAATTTAAATACCCAAACCGTGGCTATAGTGAACCAAAAGTCCCGTCCCAATGGGGTTCACTATAGAGGGGTTTTACTGTATATTTAAAAATATGTATTAATGCCATTTTTTCCTTGACATTGAAAGTTAATAATGAAATAAAAAATAAATATAAAAAGTACAAATGGTTTCAATTAATATTATAGCATTTTCGTCACTTTTAAAATAAATTCATCACTTTTGAAATGAGTTCATCGCCGTTAAAAGAGTGCTACCTCGGCCACTCTTTTTATTGAATTTTTACGTGAGCTTGATGAAATTGTAGCCACGCGATATGGATTTAATGTTTCTATATGGATAATACAAGAGTGCATACATCCCCAGAAACATCTGTTAGTCTGCTAAGAAGCAGTGGGAAGTTTTTGTCACCATATTCATATATGCTGAATCCAATTGAATTTTCATTCAGCAAAATTAAAACATTGGTAAGGTCGCAGCTTCATCGACATCACGTTAGGTTATCACTGATGCAATCAGTAGAATTACATCAGGAGGTGTGAAGGATGGTTTGCTTGTATTCGCAAAAATTGCTTCCTGGCCACACAAGAACACCATTTTAACCAATAAAATCTGTTTCTAATTTATTTCGTGGTTATTTGCTCCTATATTAGTGTTTTGGACTTAATGTCAAATGTATTTAATTAATTTTGATGATATTGTCTTTTGATTTTAACAATCTTATTTTTAAAGGCGGGAGACTCATTTTAAAAAGTGACTACAACTACAAATGTTATATAATTAATCTAAAAAGAATACATTACTTTAGTAAGTTAGATGAGTAGCTAATCTTCTGAGACTAACTTTAATTCAACACTTCCTTTAATTCAACCGAAAGCTTTGATCCCTTGGGGTGTTGAATTAAAGAGGTTTGACTGTATTATGTATTTTACTATATACAGTAGTCTCCCATGAGAGACCACATTGTAAGACACGAATGAATTTCCCTTGTAAGCCTACTACCGAGTGCTCCATGAGAGACCACATTGTAAGACACCAATGAATTTCCCTTGTAAGCCTACTACCGAGTGCTCCATGAGAGACCACATTGTAAGACACGAATGAATTTCCCTTGTAAGCCTACTACCGAGTGCTCCATGAGAGACCACATTGTAAGACACGAATGAATTTCCCTTGTAAGCCTACTACCGAGTGCTCCATGAGAGACCCCATTGTAAGACACCAATGAATTTCCCTTGTAAGCCTACTACCGAGTGCTCCATGAGAGACCACATTGTAAGACACGAATGAATTTCCCTTGTAAGCCTACTACCGAGTTCTCCCATGAGAGACCACATTGTAAGACACAAATGAATTTCCCTTGTAAGCCTACTACCGAGTTCTCCCATGAGAGACCACATTGTAAGACACAAATGAATTTCCCTTGTAAGCCTACTACCGAGTGCTCCATGAGAGACCACATTGTAAGACACAAAAGAATTTCCCTTGTAAGCCTACTACCGAGTTCTCCCATGAGAGACCACATTGTAAGACACGAATGAATCTCCATTGTAAGCCTACTACCGAGTTCTCCCATGAGAGACCACATTGTAAGACAGAAATGAATTTCCCTTGTAAGCCTACTACCGAGTGCTCCATGAGAGACCACATTGTAAGACACCAATGAATTTCCCTTGTAAGCCTACTACCGAGTTCTCCCATGAGAGACCACATTGTAAGACACGAATGAATTTCCCTTGTAAGCCTACTACCGAGCGCTCCATGAGAGACCACTTGTAAGACACGAATGAATCTCCATTGTAAGCCTACTACCGAGTTCTCCCATGAGAGACCACATTGTAAGACACGAATGAATTTCCCTTGTAAGCCTACTACCGAGTTCTCCCATGAGAGACCACATTGTAAGACACGAATGAATTTCCCTTGTAAGCCTACTACCGAGTTCTCCCATGAGAGACCACATTGTAAGACACCAATGAATTTCCCTTGTAAGCCTACTACCGAGTGCTCCATGAGAGACCACATTGTAAGACACGAATGAATTTCCCTTGTAAGCCTACTACCGAGTTCTCCCATGAGAGACCACATTGTAAGACACGAATGAATTTCCCTTGTAAGCCTACTACCGAGTTCTCCCATGAGAGACCACATTGTAAGACACCAATGAATTTCCCTTGTAAGCCTACTACCGAGTGCTCCATGAGAGACCACATTGTAAGACACAAATTTCCCTTGTAAGCCTACTACCGAGTTCTCCCATGAGAGACCACATTGTAAGACACAAATGAATTTCCCTTGTAAGCCTACTACCGAGTTCTCCCATGAGAGACCCCATTGTAAGACACGAATGAATTTCCCTTGTAAGCCTACTACCGAGTTCTCCCATGAGAGACCCCATTGTAAGACACGAATGAATTTCCCTTGTAAGCCTACTACCGAGTTCTCCCATGAGAGACCCCATTGTAAGACACGAATGAATTTCCCTTGTAAGCCTACTACCGAGTTCTCCCATGAGAGACCCCATTGTAAGACACGAATGAATCTCCATTGTAAGCCTACTACCGAGTTCTCCCATGAGAGACCACATTGTAAGACACGAATGAATTTCCCTTGTAAGCCTACTACCGAGTTCTCCCATGAGAGACCACATTGTAAGACACGAATGAATCTCCATTGTAAGCCTACTACCGAGTTCTCCCATGAGAGACCCCATTGTAAGACACGAATGAATTTCCCTTGTAAGCCTACTACCGAGTTCTCCCATGAGAGACCTCATTGTAAGACACGAATGAATTTCCCTTGTAAGCCTACTACCAAGTTCTCCCATGAGAGACCACATTGTAAGACACGAATGAATTTCCCTTGTAAGCCTACTACCGAGTTCTCCCATGAGAGACCACATTGTAAGACACGAATGAATTTCCCTTGTAAGCCTACTACCGAGTTCTCCCATGAGAGACCCCATTGTAAGACACGAATGAATCTCCATTGTAAGCCTACTACCGAGAGCTCCATGAGAGACCACATTGTAAGACACCAATGAATTTCCCTTGTAAGCCTACTACCGAGTGCTCCATGAGAGACCACATTGTAAGACACGAATGAATTTCCCTTGTAAGCCTACTACCGAGTTCTCCCATGAGAGACCACATTGTAAGACACGAATGAATTTCCCTTGTAAGCCTACTACCGAGTGCTCCATGAGAGACCACATTGTAAGACACGAATGAATTTCCCTTGTAAGCCTACTACCGAGTTCTCCCATGAGAGACCACATTGTAAGACACGAATGAATTTCCCTTGTAAGCCTACTACCGAGTGCTCCATGAGAGACCACATTGTAAGACACGAATGAATTTCCCTTGTAAGCCTACTACCGAGTGCTCCATGAGAGACCACATTGTAAGACACGAATGAATTTCCCTTGTAAGCCTACTACCGAGTTCTCCCATGAGAGACCACATTGTAAGACACGAATGAATTTCCCTTGTAAGCCTACTACTGAGTTCTCCCATGAGAGACCACATTGTAAGACACGAATGAATTTCCCTTGTAAGCCTACTACCGAGTTCTCCCATGAGAGACCACATTGTAAGACACGAATGAATTTCCCTTGTAAGCCTACTACCGAGTTCTCCCATGAGAGACCACATTGTAAGACACGAATGAATTTCCCTTGTAAGCCTACTACCGAGTGCTCCATGAGAGACCACATTGTAAGACAGAAATGAATTTCCCTTGTAAGCCTACTACCGAGTGCTCCATGAGAGACCACATTGTAAGACACCAATGAATTTCCCTTGTAAGCCTACTACCGAGTTCTCCCATGAGAGACCACATTGTAAGACACGAATGAATTTCCCTTGTAAGCCTACTACCGAGTGCTCCATGAGAGACCACATTGTAAGACAGAAATGAATTTCCCTTGTAAGCCTACTACCGAGTGCTCCATGAGAGACCACATTGTAAGACACAAATGAATTTCCCTTGTAAGCCTACTACCGAGTGCTCCATGAGAGACCACATTGTAAGACACCAATGAATTTCCCTTGTAAGCCTACTACCGAGTGCTCCATGAGAGACCACATTGTAAGACACGAATGAATTTCCCTTGTAAGCCTACTACCGAGTGCTCCATGAGAGATCACATTGTAAGACAGAAATGAATTTCCCTTGTAAGCCTACTACCGAGTGCTCCATGAGAGACCACATTGTAAGACAGAAATGAATTTCCCTTGTAAGCCTACTACCGAGTGCTCCATGAGAGACCACATTGTAAGACACGAATGAATTTCCCTTGTAAGCCTACTACCGAGTGCTCCATGAGAGACCACATTGTAAGACACGAATGAATTTCCCTTGTAAGCCTACTATCGAGTTCTCCATGAGAGACCACATTGTAAGACACAAATGAATTTCCCTTGTAAGCCTACTACCGAGTGCTCCATGAGAGACCACATTGTAAGACACCAATGAATTTCCCTTGTAAGCCTACTACCGAGTGCTCCATGAGAGACCACATTGTAAGACACAAATGAATTACCCTTGTAAGCCTACTACCGAGTTCTCCATGAACGACCGTCTCTGTGAACAACCAGTGACCACTAAAAATATATTTTTTTATCTCTTATGAGAGACCTTTAAAAAATAAAAAATTGTAATTCATGATATAAAAATAATACAATAGAACCTCCATGAGAGGACAATTCTGCTAAAGGACACCTCTCTATAAAGGACAGTTTACATTTGCAAATTTACCATTTTTATTATTTAGCAACTCTCTGGTAAGAAGACACCTCTCCGTGAAGGACACTTTGGTTTTGTAATTAAGTGTCCTTTATAGGGAGGTTCTACGGTTTATTCCAAATTTTTAAATGAAATTCTTTGTTGTTGAATATTGTGTGACACAATTAACAAGTGCTTTTTGAACAAAGTCCCCATTGTCATTTTAAAACATCTTGTTTTGTTCTCTAATCATTTCTCAAATTATTCACTTTGAAATTCAATCCTTATTTTAAGTTTTATTGAATTAAATTGTGAATATATAAAGAAATTTATAACTTTTTAACTCGCAAAATGTGTTTTATTAATTGACATTTAGTATTAGGGATTGACAACAAGATATTGTTAGAGCCCGTTTTAAAATGTTATCAAGAATAACTAAATGGATTAAACAACAAATTTTAGAGATTAAATTATATAAAGACAATTTATAGCTGAAAATAAATAGTTATTATGTTAATATACAAATGGCCGATATGCAGATATGCAATTCAAAATGTTTCCAATACCAAGGGTACTATTGGAAAAAAAAATTCTAAAATTTGTCCGTTTCTTTGAAAAGTTGATAAAACGATACAACAGTAAAAATGGAGACATAGCTGAAGCAGATTTAATGTACTATTCAAGAACATGCTGATTTTTTCTTATTTAGTCTTTTGTCTGATGATGGTAACAATTCTTGTAAAATTCGGGGGCCATTGGAACTTTTATATATACAGGGTGTACCAGGTAAATTGGGAATTTCAACAATGGTATTTTAACTGAAATTTTTTGCAAGTAAAAATTAAAATATCCGAATGAAATTTGACACAGTAGTAGATAAAAGGATATAGTTTTTATTTATTCAATGTAGTTTCCATTATTAGCTACAACAGTCTCGAGGCGAGTGCGGAATGAAGCACAGGCCTTGGCGACGATGACCTTGTCCATTTGGGTCATCACCGTGTGAACTGCTTTCTTGACAGACTGGATGGTGGTATGAGGAGCTTTGTTGACATCTCTCTCAACAACGCCCCATACATAGTAGTCGAGGGGATTGCAATCTGGAGAATTAGGGGGCCAAATATCAGGACCCCAGTGACTAGGGACGTTAAGTGTCAGCCACGATTGTGTCTTTTTTGCCTTATGGGCTGGAGCTGAGTCCTGTTGGAAGACATACTTCCTTCCTGCGGCCACCATGTCCATCCAAGGCTTCACAACGGTCTCCAGAACATTGATGTAGGTGTCAGCGTTCATCCTAAGGCCCTTCTCAAAGAAATGGGGAGGCATGACATCACCTTCACTGCTGATAACGCCAAGGACCATTACGGAGGCAGGAAATTTCGTGTGCATCACGACAGGTATCTCTGAGGGGTCTTTACAGATCCAGCGATCATTCCTGGGATTTACCTTTTGGTCCACGTCAAAGTTCTTTTCGTCAGAGAAGAACCTTAGCATGCCAAAAGAGTCGTGTTTCAGGTTGTTGAGGAGGGCAGCAGCCTTTCCTTTTCTGTTATTCTTCATATTCTCAGTCAGCAACTGACCTTTCCGAAGGGCATAAGACTTGAGACCAAGGTCCTCATGGATAGTTCTGACAATTGTCATAGAGCCAAAGTCCATTTCCTTGGCTATGGCCCTCATGCTCTTCCCAGGGTTTCCATCAATCTTCTCCTTGACATTTTTGACAAATTCTTCGCCTCTTACCCTGTCCGATCGACGCGAGTGCTTTTTCCTTGTAGCTATCCCCTCTTTGTTACTGTCGGCCTCATCAAACTGCTTCTTGACACGATAAATAGTGGTTTAGGGCAACTTAAGAAAATCCACTATCTCTTTGGGGCTCCTTCCGGCGCGCAGAGCAACGATGATGGCAGCTCGATTTTCAAATTCTCGGTTACTCTTCATCACTACACTGCGCACACATGTACTGTTGCATTTTACATTAATATGGCTACGTAATGAAAAAAAAACAAGTTTTTAATCTCAAGTAGTTTTTGTTTTATGGACTGTCAAAGTTAGTCCCAATTTACCTGGTACACCCTGTATATATATGAAAAAGTGACCAACACAATGCGGGATTTGATCCCAGGTTGTAGCGGTCGAAAACAAACAGTTTAGACCACACTTCCACCAACCCCTGTTTCTAGGATAGATTTCACTGTTGTTTCTTCATTTTGATGGTTTTTGAGATGCCCAGAGTCTGGGATCATGTTGTTTGAGACTCTCTGATCTGCCATGTACAGATCCAGCCTGATATGTGCTGGCACACAATTATAGATTCTTAGAAAACTATCTTATTTACACACCTGATAACAGTAACTACATGCTGTGGTATGATTTCTATTTCAGCACTTTTGTCTGAAGATGTTAACAACGCTGTTACAAAAATGTCACACACGATTTATTTATTTGGTATTATTACCTTGAGTAGATAGACAATAGATTTGTTCTATTCTGAAGGGAGAGGTAGCCTTTCAATTTGTAAATATAGATAGGAATTTTGCCGGAAGGATATTGATCTATAAATAGATGGCGTCTAGCTTTGACTTCTATTTTGATGGGAGAGGCCACTTTTGTCTTTTTATATCAATATCCTCCCGGATTCCATCTATATTCTGGCCATAGATTTAGCCCAGCCACTTAGCTAGCTAAACACCTCTTTGTCAAGATTCCATTAGATCCCTTGTGGATCTCATGGAATAGTCTGCCCTAGACTGAAGAGGGCCATCAGCCCTGAACCATGGTCTCTAGGTGGACACTTCTCAGTTTGCAAAGCTGATGTTGTGGCTTTGTCACGTACCCGAGGCAGCTGGTTTGGGGCGACGGTCAATAGATGGCGTCTAGCTTTGACTTCTATTTTGACGGAAGAGTCGACCTTTGTCTTTTTAGAATAAGAGAATAGTGGTAAGGCTCAAAGTTCAGCTTGAAACCACAGACAAACAACAGAAGGACAACAGAGACACCCAATAAGTAGAGAAAATGACCTCAAAATTTCAGGGTGAAGTGTGGGGTAAGGTCCTCCAGTGTCTGCACACACATAATGTATCAATTCAAGCGTAATACACTTAACACATGAAAAAACAATAGAAGAAAATAAAATAAAAAGGTCAGGAATTGATATTAAAAATAAAAAAGACATATCCTGACCAGAAAAACATGTACTTTTAAGAAACTATTCATTGATTTAACCTGTTCCGTGATATTTGGCCAACCCAATTTCTTGATATATAAAGAAAAACCATCCAAAAACGTGTTTCGCGTATAAAGCTGTCAGTTAAATTATATTCTCTATGTAAGACCGGTGGTCTTAATGAAGCTGTGTCTGTTAAATCATATTCTCTATGTAAGACCGGTGGTCTTAATAAAGCTGTCAGTTAAATTATATTCTCTATGTAAGACCGGTGGTCTTAATAAAGCTGTGTCTGTTAAATCATATTCTCTATGTAAGACCGGTGGTCTTAATAAAGCTGTCAGTTAAATTATATTCTCTATGTAAGACCGGTGGTCTTAATAAAGCTGTGTCTGTTAAATCATATTCCCTATTTAAGCCTGGTGGTTTTAATAAAGCTGTGTGCGTTAAATTATATTCTCTATGTAAGACCGGTGGTCTTAATAAAGCTGTGTCTGTTAAATCATATTCTCTATGTAAGACCGGTTGGTCTCAATAAAGCTGTCAGTTAAATTATATTCTCTATGTAAGACCGGTGGTCTTAATAAAGCTGTGTCTGTTAAATCATATTCTCTATGTAAGACCGGTGGTCTCAATAAAGCTGTCAGTTAAATTATATTCTCTATGTAAGACCGGTGGTCTTAATAAAGCTGTGTCTGTTAAATCGTATTCCCTATTTAAGCCTGGTGGTCTTAATAAAGATGTGTGTGTTAAATTATATTCTCTATTTAAGACTGGTGGTCTTAATAAAGCTGTGTGTGACAAATCCTAGGCAAAGTTTTATTAAATATATATTCAAGGATATGTTTGTTTCATCATTACCCCGTAATGGACGCTTTTTTTTTCTGCCCTAACACGTGCAATCGCGGCAAAAGTTGAGGTTGATTCCTCTTTGTAACAATTTTTAACAGCTTTCTTTTTTTTCGCCTTCAATATAAAAGTTATATTTTATTTTTTTAACATGTGTTCTGAAAATTTTTCTGTGTTGTTTCACATCAGAAAAGTTTGAAAATGGCTTCTTTTTTTCCCTTTAGTTATAACGTTTTTGTTTTTAGAATGTATTTGTTTTCCCATTTTGGAAACCATTTGCATTTTTATATTCCAAATTTAATGTATGCAAAGATATTCTATTTAATAAAAAGTATAACGTGTAAAAATTTATACGACTTACAGCAAAAATAGAATGTGAATCAAAACAAATAATACCGCTAAATTTTTTTGTTTTGAAATTGCGATCCACGAGCTGAAACATGCTAAATATTTTGTCGTTTTGATTTTTTTTAAATAAAAATTTTAAGTTCATTATAAGCATTGTATTTTAAATAGATTTTATTATTTTGGGACCTAAAATAGGTTCATTATAGGGGTAGTTCGTTATTTTCAAAAATCACAAAGGTCATTAGAACGATGGTATTTTCAATGGAATGGAATTAGGATTCGCCTTTGGTTCGTTATAAGGGAAGGTTCGCTATATCCAGGGTTCGTATTAGCAGGGTTTTACTGTATATAGTAGAACCTCTCTGTAAGGGACACCTATTTGCAGAAACAAAATGTCCTTTCGAGAGAGGTGTCCTCTTGCTGGAGAGTTACTAAATAGTAAAAATGGTAAATTTGTCAATGAAACTGTCCTTTATAGAGAGGTGCCCTCTAGCAGGAGTGTCCTCTCATGGAGGTTCTACTGTATTAAATTCATAGCAAAACAAATTTACATTTTTCTCAAATAACACATATACATATTGACATGAATAAGATGATCAAATACAACAGTTGAGTTCTCCATCCACTTGTATTTGGAGAGTTTGAATCTGGGCTGACATCTGCAGTACTGCTGTTGTCTGGCCTTGTTTGGTCGACTCCGGCTGCCTCTGCCAATTCTGCCAGCTTGACCAAATATAGTTCCTGACAAACTGATGGAATAGCTCGTACGGATGCAGAAAGACGCTGCGTCCATAGGACTTTTATGACCTCTCCTGTAAAATTTCCGCCAGAAGTTGTTGGATTTGTGACAGGAATACAGAGGGCTTCTGGTCACCAAAGACAATTCCTTCCAATACGCGGCTATTCGTTCCTGGGAAAACTGGCCGAACCATTGGAGAAGTCGTTCTCTAAGAGCTGTAAACTTAAAACTCAAAAAAGAATCTAAAAAAGCTATTCCTAAAAAAACAAAGGCCATTTTCAAAACTTTTCAAAGTGACACAACACAGGCAAAATTTCAGAACACATGTTAAACTAAGAAAATGTAACTTTTCTATTATAAGAGATAAAATGGAAGGGTATTAAAAATTATGACAGTATGTGTTAGAGCTAATAAAAAAAAAAACATCCAAATAAACGAGCCCGGGTTGAAGGCAAAATTATTTTTTATGCCATGAACTATGGCGATTTTAAAACCAGCAATAGTTTGTATGACAGGTGAAAAACAAAACGAAATCTAGTATAACGAATAAAACTTTGCCTAGGATTTGTCTTGATTTTTAAATTAGACAAAGAGGTACATGTATGCAAATATGAACCTATCATCAAATAATTTATTTTATTATTCAGTATTAATATTGTTCATTTAAGGGAATAACAACAAAGTGGCCACTAATAAATGGCAGACTTTTTCTGTGTGCATGGCTGTCCTTTAATTATACAGTCTGAAATTTTTTTGAAAAGTAAAAAATAAAAAATAATAATAATAGCCAAACCGTGGCTATAGTGAACCAAAGGCTCTGTCCCATTGGTGTTCACTATAGAGGGGTTTTACTGTATTTACTGCTTCCCCACCAACTGACATTTGGACAGAGCATACACTGGGGTGGGACATGTCTGCCAAAGGTTAAGCAAAGAATTTGTTTATAAATGCTACCTATAGTGTGATTTCAAGGAGTACAGTAGAACCTCCATGTAAAGGACACTTAATTGCAGAGAGAAAATTGCCCTTTAGGAAGAGGTGTCCTCTTACCAGAGAGTTGCTAAATAGTAAAAAAAAAAGTAATTTTTTCAAGTGGAAAATGTCCTTTGTAGAGAGCGTCCTCTCATGGAGGTTCTACTGCATTGCATCTATTATTGTGTTAGTTTTGATTTTATTGGTAAATTAAATGATGTCATACCCAAGGGGTGCTCACTACCACCACTGGTCCTGGCTGACCTCACTCCTGCACAGTTCAATGTCACCAATTTATACACCAGGGTCTAACTAAATATAGCACTGAATGCTATGTTACATTCATCCAAATATAAGTTAGCCCAATACTTAATACTGATAAATACTAGCAGCTTGTCAGGATTAGACACAGTTCTATTTTATCCAGTGATGGTGAGTGAAGTTTTCCTCACAACTAACTAGATAATTTACATTCCCCTCGTATAACATTATTTACATGTTTACTAATAGAAACATTTACCTTAAATTTATTGTAAATAAAAATATCTCGTTACAATATAATCTAGAAATTCAAGGTACAGTAGAACTTCCCTGTAAAGGACACTTATTTGCAGAGCTAAAGTGTTCTTTAGGAAGAGGTGCTATCAGTAAAACTGGTAATTTTGGTGATGAAAAGTGTACTTTGTAGAGAGGTGTCCTCTAGTGAGAGCGTCCTCTCGTGAAGGTTCTACTGTAATAAGACCGAACCAAAATCAATGAATAGTGTGTGATGTTTCGGTAACAGTGTTGTCACCATCTACAGACAAAGTAATGAATGAGAGAAATACCACAGCATGTTTTAAATAGTTACTATTATCAAGTACACACAGTATACACACTTGAGATAAGACCAAATCCTGCGGCTGGGGCGGGTACCTCGGGGGTTGGGTGGAAAAGCTGCCATCTATTGTAAACTATATTGAGTTTAAAACAACTAAATGGATTGCAAAAAATAATTAAATCAAATACCAAAACACTAATATAATACAATTTTTTTCATCCCACACACTTTTTATCTGTGGTTTATGTGTTACTTCTGTATTGCTTTTCAATGGCATTTCTACTATTTATTGTTTATGTACTTTCAGTATGAAGGAAATTGCACTCGGGGGAATTCACGGACGAAGCCGGGTCTCATTAGTCTGGTATATGTATGTTATATAAAAATGTTTTTCAAATATATTTCATAGATAAAATACTCTGCTAAATCGATCAACAGAGGTCACTGTTTTCATATAAAAACTTGTTGTTGTTGTTCCCCGCTGGCCGGCTCAAAACTTTTGCATATTATGTAAATAATCTTTTGTTTTTCCTTGTTCTACTCGCTTTAAGCCAGGCAGTACTTCTACCAAATTATGTTTGTATATACAGTAAAACCCCTCTATAGTGAACCCCAATGGGACAGAGCTTTTGGTTCACTATAGCCACGGTTCACTATAGCCACGGTTTGGCCATTTTTTTTTACTTTTCAAAAATTTTAGACCGTATAATTAAAGGACAGACATACACACTGGAAGAGGCTTCCTCTTAATAGTGGTCACTTTGTTTTAATTCCCTTAATTGACCAATTTCCTTACATTAATACTGAATAATAATAGAAATTATTAGATGATAGGTTCTTCTTATCATTAACATACATGTACCTCTATGTCTAATTTAAAAATCAAGACAATTCCTAGGCAAAGTTTTATTAAATATATATTCAAAGATATAAAATGATTTTAAAACATCATTATCACATTATATAATACATTGTTTACTTGTAAAAATGGCTCTAACACCTTGTTGCTTCAAAGCATTCTTCAAGCATTGCACCATTCAAATAAAGTTGGAGTTTTTCTTCCATTTCATTTTCCCACATATTCTTCTAAGTCTAGATTTAGTTTTTTTTTAAAAACCTGTCATGCAAAACATTGCTGACTTTAAAATCACCATAGTTAATGGCATAAAAATAGTTTTTGCTTGATCACGGGACCATTTATTTAGATTTTTTTTTTTTAGCCCTAAAACGTACGATCGCGGCAAAAGTTGAGGTTGATTCCTCTTTGTAACAATTTTTAATAGCTTTATATTTTATCTTTTATAATAGAAAAGTTATATTCTCTTATTTTAATATGTTCTTAACATTTTGCCTGTGTTGTTTCACTTTGAAAAGTTCTGAAAATGGCCTTTTTTTTTTAAAGAAATAACGCTTTTGTTTTTAAAATGCCTTTGTTTTCTTCATTTTGGAAGCCATTTGTATTTTTATATTTCAGATTTAATGGATGAAAATATATTATATTTAATAAAAAGTATAATGTGTTAAAATTTATACAACATACAGCAAAAATAAAGTGCAAAATTCAAAACAAACAATGCCGCTAAATTTATTGTTTTGAAATCGCGATCCGCGAGCCTAAAACATGCTCAAAATTTGGTTGTTTTAATTTTTTTTTTTAATTACAATTCTAAGTTCGTTATAAGCATAGTATTTTAAATAGATTTTATTATTTTGGGACCGAAAATAGGTTCGTTATAGGGGTAGTTCGTTATTCTAAAAATCGCAAAGTTCGTTATAACGATGGTATTTTCAATGGAATGGAATTGGGAATCGGCGTGGGTTCGTTATAAGGGAAGGTTCGTTATATCCAGGGTTCGTATTAGCGGGGTTTTACTGTATATCCTTTAGTTCAATTAAATTACTGATCAAAACTATTTATATTTTCAAGAGTATTGACCACGACTGCATTAACATAGCATAATCCTCAATTAATCTCAACATGATCTAAATTCAATCAGAAAAACTCATTCATCTTTATTTATAACATATATACATACAGTTAAGCCTGTCTATAGCGCCCCCTCTGAATAGTGCCTTCCTCTCTATAGCGCCCGATTTTAAACATTAAAATGTGAACATTTTACATTGAAAATGTCTATAGCGCCCCCTCTAAATAGTGCCTTCCTCTCAATAGGCCCAATTTTAAACATTAAAAATGTAAACATTTTACATTGAAAATGTCTATAGCGCCCCCTCTAAATAGTGCCTTCCTCTCAATAGGCCCAATTTTAAACATTAAAAATGTAAACATTTTACATTGAAAATGTCTATAGCGCCCCCTCTAAATAGTGCCTTCCTCTCAATAGGGCCCAATTTTAAACATTAAAATGTATACATTTTACATTGAAAATGTCTATAGCGCCCCCTCTAAATAGTGCCTTCCTCTCAATAGGGCCCAATTTTAAACATTAAAAATGTAAACACTTTACATTGAAAGTGACCTGTTCATAGCATCCCCTCTATTTTTTAAAATTTTATTTTTATTAGTTTGATATCAAAACCATATATTTATATTATATATGAAATTAGATATAGCATTAGTACTGTTTAATAGATATGTAATTTGTTCGTTTTTTTCGTATAAAAAATAAATATTCTCTCTCTCTGCAAAAATTAACCTTGAAAACTAACCTAAAAAATAATCATGAAACCAGTTACTTCTCTCATTTATTTTCTTCATCAATTTTGTACATTTCCAGGCTCAATGTTTATTTAATTTGGAAATATTTTAGATCACGAAGGAAAGAAGTAAGAAGATGTAGAGATCATATTTGGTAACATTTTGGGATCCATCATTGAAGTGATGGCTTTGAACTTCCCCGGGTCAGCTGGTGCTCTACCGTCCTTCAGTCTAGTCTGTGGAGTTTCCTCTTCAGGTATTCCTCTAGATTCAGGTCCCAGGCCAGTTTCTGTAAATTCCTCTATGATGGTGGTTCGCTAGTTTCGTTCTCAGAGCAGACTCTGGAGCTTCTTTCCTGCTGGGGTTCGCCGGCCCCCTGTTCCAGAAGAGCCCGTTGAGCTTCTCTGCTGGGGTTCGCCTGTCCCAGAGGAGTCCGTTGAGCTTCTCTGCTGGGGTTCGCCGGCCCCCTGTTCCAGAGGAGTCCGCTGAGCTTCTCTGCTGGGGTTCGCCTGTCCCAGAGGAGTCCGTTGAGCTTCTCTGCTGGGGTTCTCCGGCCCCCTGTCCCAGAGGAGTCCGTTGAGCTTCTCTGCTGGGGTTCGCCGGCCCCCTGTCCCAGAGGAGTCCGTTGAGCTTCTCTGCTGGGGTTCGCCGGCACCCTGTCCCAGAGGAGTCAGTTGAGATTCTCTGCTGGGGTTCGC
Organism: Cordylochernes scorpioides; assembly: GCA_030710605.1. Taxonomy (NCBI): domain Eukaryota; kingdom Metazoa; phylum Arthropoda; class Arachnida; order Pseudoscorpiones; family Chernetidae; genus Cordylochernes; species Cordylochernes scorpioides. The sequence continues at coordinate 16,343,454 of CP092880.1, read as the reverse complement.
CGGCCCCCTGTCCCAGAGGAGTCCGCTGAGCTTCTCTGATGGGGTTCGCCTGTCCCAGAGGAGTCCGTTGAGCTTCTCTGCTGGGGTTCTCCGGCCCCCTGTCCCAGAGGAGTCCGTTGAGCTTCTCTGCTGGGGTTCGCCGGCCCCCTGTCCCAGAGGAGTCCGTTGAGCTTCTCTGCTGGGGTTCGCCGGCCCCCTGTCCCAGAGGAGTCAATTGAGATTCTCTGCTGGGGTTCGCCGGCCCCCTGTCCCAGAGGAGTCCGCTGAGCTTCTCTGCTGGGGTTCGCCGGCCCCCTGTCCCAGAGGAGTCAGATGAGCTTCTCTGCTGGGGTTCGCCGGCCCCCTGTCCCAGAGGAGTTTGTTGAGCTTCTCTGCTGGGGTTCGCCGGCCCCCTGTCCCAGAGGAGTCCGCTGAGCTTCTCTGCTGGGGTTCGCCGGCCCCCTGTCCCAGAGGAGTTTGTTGAGCTTCTCTGCTGGGGTTCGCCGGCCCCCTGTCCCAGAGGAGTTTGTTGAGCTTCTCTGCTGGGGTTCGCCGGCCCCCTGTCCCAGAGGAGTCAGATGAGCTTCTCTGCTGGGGTTCGCCGGCCCCATGTCCCAGAGGAGTCCGCTGAGCTTCTCTGCTGGGGTTCGCCGGCCCCCTGTCCCAGAGGAGTCAGATGAGCTTCTCTGCTGGGGTTCGCCGGCCCCCTGTCCCAGAGGAGTTTGTTGAGCTTCTCTGCTGGGGTTCGCCGGCCCCCTGTCCCAGAGGAGTCCGCTGAGCTTCTCTGCTGGGGTTCGCCGGCCCCCTGTCCCAGAAGAGTCCGTTGAGCTTCTCTCCTGGGGTTCGCCGGCCCCCTGTCCCAGAGGAGTTTGTTGAGCTTCTCTGATGGGGTTCGCCGGCCCCCTGTCCCAGAGGAGTCCGTTGATCTTCTCTGCTGGGGTTCGCCGGCCCCCTGTCACAGAGGAGTCCGTTGAGCTTCTCTGCTGGGGTTCGCCGGCCCCCTGTTCCAGAGGAGTCCGCTGAGCTTCTCTGCTGGGGTTCGCCGGCCCCCTGTCCCAGAGGAGTTTGTTGAGCTTCTCTGCTGGGGTTCGCCGGCCCCCTGTCCCAGAGGAGTCCGTTGAGCTTCTCTTTTGGGGTTCGCCGGCCCCCTGTCCCAGAGGAGTCAGATGAGCTTCTCTGCTGGGGTTCGCCGGCCCCCTGTCCCAGAGGAGTCCGTTGATCTTCTCTGCTGGGGTTCGCCGGCCCCCTGTCCCAGAGGAGTCAGATGAGCTTCTCTCCCGGGGTTCGCCGGCCCCCTGTCCCAGAGGAGTCAGATGAGCTTCTCTGCTGGGGTTCGCCGGCCCCCTGTCCCAGAGGAGTCAGATGAGCTTCTCTGCTGGGGTTCGCTGGCCCCCTGTCCCAGAGGAGTTTGTTGAGCTTCTCTGCTGGGGTTCGCCGGCCCCATGTCCCAGAGGAGTCAATTGAGATTCTCTGCTGGGGTTCGCCGGCCCCCTGTCCCAGAGGAGTTTGTTGAGCTTCTCTGCTGGGGTTCGCCGGCCCCATGTCCCAGAGGAGTCCGCTGAGCTTCTCTGCTGGGGTTCGCCGGCCCCCTGTCCCAGAGGAGTCAGATGAGCTTCTCTGCTGGGGTTCGCCGGCCCCCTGTCCCAGAAGAGTCCGTTGAGCTTCTCTCCTGGGGTTCGCCGGCCCCCTGTCCCAGAAGAGTCCGTTGAGCTTCTCTCCTGGGGTTCGCCGGCCCCCTGTCCCAGAAGAGTCCGTTGAGCTTCTCTCCTGGGGTTCGCCGGCCCCCTGTCCCAGAGGAGTTTGTTGAGCTTCTCTGATGGGGTTCGCCGGCCCCCTGTCACAGAGGAGTCCGTTGAGCTTCTCTGCTGGGGTTCGCCGGCCCCCTGTTCCAGAGGAGTCCGCTGAGCTTCTCTGCTGGGGTTCGCTGGCCCCCTGTCCCAGAGGAGTTTGTTGAGCTTCTCTGCTGGGGTTCGCCGGCCTCCTGTCCCAGAGGAGTCAGATGAGCTTCTCTGCTGGGGTTCACCGGCCCCTTGTTCCAGAGGAGTCCCTAGATCCCTTCATGTTTTTCCTTTTATATTAATATTATATTGCTTTCTTTCGTTCATCATTCGTGTAAGGATTGAATTTTGATCTTTATTTTCTCCTCTTCAGAAAAATTACTTATAATCTATCAAGAAAATGCCAGGAATTTAGAGGGTAGTTGGAAACTGATCTTCAGGGAGCAATGCGGAACTATATGTCTTCAGACTCCTTGCTGGCCTCAAGTTGTCTCAGTTCTGATGATTGCCAGAGCGCTTCATGGCACTCCTGTTTCTTGGCCTTTCTAGCTCTTCTGGCCCCCAATTGGCATATCACATCTGTTTTGTGGCTCTTCAGATGAACAGCAACTTCTTTCAGCAGCTTCTTTACGCTGTAGGGTGGCCGGGTTTTTGAAGGCTGGAAGAAGTATTGGGGTACATGGGAAGGAATTGATCGTTCTTTGTCCTCCTTCAGGAACAAAGCATCCTCCGCCATGTTTTTCTATTCTCTTTTTGAAAGCTCCTCTGGCATCTCTGAGCTGTCGAATTCCTTGTAGAGCAGCTCGCGGCCGAAACTGACCCTTTTTGGAAGATAATTTGGCTCTTCTACTTTAAGTGAAAGAATTTCTATTTCTTGTTTGAAATATTTGTCAATATGTCATCATAATCAAATTTTTCTTCTTGGTATTGCCTGTTTGTGGGGGATTTCTTGAATGGCTAGCAGTGGAGACACATCTTGGTGTCAGGGATCTATTGATAGGGAGGTAATATAATTGTTCAATTAATAATGGGCTACTCCCATATCAACTAGAGATATTTTAACTCACAGCTTTATAATGTCACATCCACAGAAAGCTAAAAAATCTATTTACCACCCAGATATTTTTTCAGTATCAAATTTAAAAAATATAATTTTGTGAATGAAATATTTTTATCCGAGATTAAATTGGCATGTGTAAATTGAAACCAGCTATTAGAAAGTTTCACAAATGTATTTTAAATTTAAAACTTCCTGGTTTAGTTTGTAGAAGTGTGAAATATTTATTAACAAATTCCTCTTATTGGAACACATTATTAATCATTTGATTCCAAGAACCTGTCACACTATGTTTCAAATTGAGATAAATTTGTCTTTCCTTTTTTTAAATATTTCTCTTACAACATTTAATGAAAAATAATTGAGGTAAGAAACACACCCTTTGAATTAATAAATGGGCAAATGCCCTCTCTGTAAATCATTGAAAGAATTTCCCAGTTTATCTACCATATAGGTATTTTGGTATAAATAGCAAAGTATGTTGGTAGGCAGATCTGACTGCTACAGGACGCGCCCCCAGGTGGCTGATAGACCTTCAGATATGAAGGCCAGCTACGAAACATGCAGAATAACTGTGACGAATAAGCAGTCGCGGACCAACAGCAGCATTGTTAGAAGAGGAGTAGACCTCTTTAAAAATTCTAACTTCAACTGACCCGGTTGATGGACCTCAGCAAGGGTCCCACTCCAGGTATACGGAGGAGCTGCGTCTGTACTCATGCTAGAGTCGGCAGGCGTCTGCTTCCATGTTAGGAACGACCTCAAATTACAGGTAAAGTCAGACTTTCACCAATGTGTGCCTGGATCATGGTGCCATGATCAACGAAAGCTGGACACCTACACCCCTTTCCATGAGATCAGATGTTGATTTGCATGCTGCATCGTCCGTCGCGCAGAATAAACAGGGGCGCGTTCAGGACTTAGGTAGATGGTTCTGTCCGATAAGTATAATACAGTCTCCACAAACTTCAAACTTTGCAGCTTCCAAGAAATTGAGCATTCTGCAGTGCGACATAAATGGATTCATAGATATGGAACACCATGCTATCTAATAACTGAGCATTTCATGCTATTCATGTCACAACAACTTTCTGTAACAGCGTTGTTAACAACACTGTAACACACAATTAATTTATTTGGTCTTATTACCTTGTGTTTTTAACTCAACCAACAGCTTGAACCCTTGGGGTGTTGAATTAAAGAGGTTAGAGACTAATTCAATAAATTAATTTCCTTATGGCTAACCATATCTATCACCCCACGGGGTGGCCAAGCATTTTTCATCAAGGCACAAAAGAACCCTTGCCATGGAAAAAAAAACTTACTTTTAAAGAAATAGAGATAGTACCTGAAACAAAAATAAACAAGAACTGGAGGATCCCCCCAAAGCAGTTGGAACAGACTTGGAGCAATAATGGTTTCCCAGACCTCAAAGGTCCATAAACCGGCGCGCGATACCACACCCATTGCTGCTATCTAGGTCGCCTAGCAAAAAGGGAATGATGCATTCTCCATGCACCGAGCGGTCATTGTTTGGCCCCTCGCGCCCGCCATTATGGTCTGGCTCCATGGGGTAGACCAATCAAACCCACAGGCGTCTCCTAGAGTTCATGGCAAGGTTGCTGACCGAGCCCTCTCGTTCGGACTTAGTTAAACCCGTCCTACGCTCCAATAGGACTTCCCTCCTTTTGGCCCTTGAACCCTTTGTTCACAGTACTCCCTGAATCTGCCGACGAATCAAGGACCTCTGAGGTTCTGAGGTTTACGCAGGGAACTGACGCGAAGGAACAGTTGGAACAGTGGACTGGACCCAGGAAGAGCTCTGAACCTCAGAAATAGACAGCATCAAACAACACTAACAAGATTTAGAACAGGCCATCTCAAGCCATTGAAGATAGAAAATAACAACAAAATCTACCCCACTTGCCCAAAATGTATCTTGGCACCTGTAGCTCCAGAACACATTTTGGCTTGCATTAGTTGCACTAAACAGGACCTTTATAAGAGGCCACTGCTCACAATAAAACAGCTCGAGGAGCATGAACTCATGGAATTCATGTAAAATTTACACAAGGGGATAAGAAACAACACAATTCCATGAGATCCACAAGAGATATATTGAAACCTCAGAATATGATGGTAAATTTATGATGAGTGATTCACAAACGTTTTACTACTATTATAATCCAAATTAATAAATTCTGTGGTGTATCAGTGTTATTTCCCTCATCAGACAAAAGTACAAATGATGGTAACAACACTGTTACCCCTCACATTTATTTGGTTTAGTCACCTAATATGTTTCAAATCTATAATCCAAATTGTATAATCCATATCCTTCCATTACATGCTGCTAGTTGTGGTGTGTGACCTGACCAAATGTGAGGTTGATATCTCCTCACATTCTGAACCAAGCAAAATTATTTCTCACAAGCCAGGGTCAATGGTTATAAAATAAGTTTCATAAACTCATAACTAAACACATAACAGAGGCTTTAAACACAAGGTAATAAAACCAAATCCAAATAAATAAATAGGGTGTGACGATTCTGTAATAGCGTTGTTACCGTTTATAATCTATAATGTTTATAATCTATAATCCAAATTGTGCCTTATCAATAACAGAGGCTTATTTAACAAGATTTTTTTTTTATCCCTAGTACATATGGTACAGGCCATGATAATCATGGTGGGTGGAAGTTGGCGACTGTTTTTACGGAAATTGAACCACATGTCTACACATGTGAAAAGCAGTTAGACTTTGCACTCACAAATGTGCCAGATCCCCTTTTGGTTTCCTGCACTCTCTGATGGGTTTGAACTTTTGCAAAAATCGGGGGTATTAAAGCTTTTTTTTTTTGCAAAAAAGTGCCCAAAGCGGGTACGATCCTGGTTCGTAGCAGTCAAAAACCAAGGTTCAGACCTCCGACTCCCTTGACAAGATAACAACAGAACAAATCTCACATTGATAGAATTGAGGTGTGTCTGCATCTCAGCTATCTGCTGGAGTGTCCTGTGGAACACCACTCTATTTTTATATTTGTGCTAATGTTGATTTTATTTACACATGGATTATTTAAAAAATTAATAATAAATAATTGCATGAAAAGTTTATATTCTTAATACCTTTTACCTTTATAATTATTTTACAAACTACTCATATATCTAGTACAGTAGAGATACCTTCATGAGCGGACACATCTCTACAAAATACAGGTTACATTTACAAAATTACCATTTTTACTATTTAGCAACTCTCCGGTAAGGAGACCTCTCCCTAAAGGACACTTTGGCTCTGCAATTAGGTGTCCTTATAGGGAGGTTCTAATGTATTTCATTAGGCAATCAGTGAAAAAGCACAATTTGTATTAAGATTATAGCTACAAGAAAATTACACCTAATCCAAATACAAATTAATAGTGTGTAAATTTAGGCCAACAGCGTTGTTACCATCATCAGACAAAGGGATTTAAAAAAAAAAAAAAAAAAAATTATCTGATGATGGTAACAACAATGTAACAGAACTGTCACACACTATTAATTTAGGACTTATTTTATTTTATTAGATTTACAGTAAAACTTGTCTCTATAGAAAAATAATTTCAGAGCCGAAGTGACTTTAAGAGAGAGGTGTCCTCGTAACAGAGAAATGATACAGTAGAACCTCCCTGTAAAGGACAGCTAATTGCAGAGCCAAAGTGTCCTTTAGGGAGAGGTGTCCTCTTACTGGAGAGTTGCTAAATACAGTACAACCTCCCTGTAAAGGATAACTAATTGCAGAGCCAAAGTGTCCTTTAGGGAGAGGTGTCCTCTTACTGGAGAGTTGCTAAATACAGTACAACCTCCCTGTAAAGGACAGCTAATTGCAGAGCCAAAGTGTCCTTTAGGGAGAAATGTCCTCTCACTGGAGTTGCTAAATTGCAAAAATGGTAATTTTGCAAATGAAAACTCAATTATAGAGTGGTGTCCTGTAGTTCTAGTGTCCTCTCTCTGAGATTCTACTGTATATATTTATTTATTAAAAAGGCATATATTGGATCAAAATATAATTTATTTACCAATATTTCAGTTGGCTGAACACCAACCTTTTTCAGGTATTATAGCATATTTATGTCAACAACAACCTCAGCCCCACATAACGTCAATTGCTAACTGAAATATTGGTGAATAAATTATATTTTGACCCGAAATATTCTTTTTTAATTGAAGATCTATTTATGGATTGCTCTATTTAAAAAATATATATGTAGGATGGTTGTGTGCGTGTTGGTGTGGCTTGTGGAAAGGCCGCTGATATAATTATTTTTTATAAAATAAATTTATTTATTTAAAGCCAGAAATATATAAAGAGAAAAGAAGTAACGGCCGTTGGATGCAAGCCTTGTTGTTGACGACGCATGATGTGGCCAGAGTGTCCCGGATTCCGCCCGAGCATGCGTAGTGAGGCTGCCACACTACTGCCCGTATGTGTATTGAAGCTTTGTCCCAGTTCACGCTCGCTGAAGCAAAGTGTGGTCACCACATATATATATGATTATATATATTAATATATAAATGATTTTTTGATCCAATATAGGCCTTTTTAATTAAACATATATATATAGTTAAACCTGTCTATAGCACCCCCTCTAAATAGTGCCTTCCTCTCAATAGCACCCGATTTAAACATTAAAATGTAAACATTTTGCATTGAAAGTGACTTGTCTATAGCACCCTATTTTGGCGAGTCCCAAGAGGGGGTGCTACAGACAGGTTTAACTGTATATACTATGTACAGTAAAACCCCACTAATACGAACCCTGGATATAACGAACCTTCCCTTATAACAAACACACGCCGATTCCCAATTCCATTCCATTGAAAAAACCATTGTTTTAACGAACTTTGCGATTTTTAGAATAACGAACTACCCCTATAACGAACCTATTTTCGGTCCCAAAATAATAAAATCTATTTAAAAACTATGCTTATAACGAACTTAGAATTGTAATTTAAAAAAAAAATTGAAACAACAAAATTTTGAGCATGTTTCAACTCACGGATTGCGATTTCAAAATAATAAATTTAGCGGCATTGTTTGTTTTGTTTTTTGCACTTTATTTTTGCTGTATGTTGTATAAATTTTAACACATTATACTATTTATTAAATAGAATATATTTGCATCCATTAAATTTGAAATATAAAAAATGCAAATGGCTTCCAAAATGAAGAAAACAAATAAATTTTAAAAACAAAAGCGTTATTGCTTTTTTTTTTTAAAAGGTCATTTTCAGAACTTTTCAAAGTGAAACAACACAGGCAAAATGTTAAGAACATTATAAAATAAGAGAATATAACTTTTCTATTATAAAAGATCAAATATAAAGCTATTAAAAATTGTTACAAAGAAGAATCAACCCCAACTTTTTCCGCGATCGCGATCGTACGTTTTAGGGCTTAAAAAAAAAAGTCCAAATAAACGGTCCCGTGATGAAACAAAAATTATTTTTATGCCATTACCTATGGTGATTTTAAAGTCAGCAATGTTTTCATGACAGGTAAAAAAAAAACTAAATCTAGACCTAGAAGAATATGTGGAAAAATGAAATGGAAGTAAAAAACTAACTTTATTTGAATGGTGCATGCTGGAAGAATGCTTTGAAGCAACAAGGTGTTAGAGCCATTTTTCCAAGTAAACATTGTATTATATAATGTGATAATGATGTTTTTAAATCATTTTATATCTTTGAATATATATTTAATAAAACTTTGCCTAGGATTTGTCTTGATTTTTAAATTAGACATAGCGGTACATGTATGTTAATGATAAGAAGAACCTATCATCTAATGATTTCTTTTATTATTCAGTATTAATGTAAGAAAATAGGTCAATAAAGGGAATTAAAACAAAGTGACCACTATTAAGAGGCAGCCTCTTCCAGTGTGTATGGCTGTCCTTTAATATACAGTCTAATAATTTTGAAAAGTAAAAAAAAAAAAAAAAAATCGTGGCTACAGTGAACCGTGGCTATAGTGAACCAAAAGCTCTGTCCCATTGGGGTTCACTATAGAGGGGTTTTACGGTATTTACTATATACAGTAGTCTCCCATGAGAGACCACATTGTGAGACACGAATGAATTTCCCCTGTAAGCCTACTACCGAGAGATTCCATGAACAACCGTCTCTGTGAACAACCAGTGACCTTAAAAATAATTGTTATATCTCTTATGAGAGACCTTTAAAAATAAAAATTTGTAATTAATGATATAAAAATAATACAATAGAACCTCCATGAGAGGACACTTCTGCTAAAGGACACCTCTCTATAAAGGACAGTGTACATTTGCAAATTTACCATTTTTACTATTTAGCAACTCTCCATAAGAAGACACCTCTCTGCAATTAGGTGTCCTTTATAGGGAGGTTCTACTGAATATTCAAAATATTTAAATGAAATTCTTTGTTGTTGAATATTGTGCGACACAATTAACAAGTGCTTTTTGAACAATGTACCCTTTGTCAAACATCTTGTTTTGTTTTCTCATCATTTCTCAAATTATTCACTTTGAAATTCAATTGTTATTTTAAAATTTATTGAATTAAATTGTGAATATATAAAGATTTAAAACTTTTTAAACTCACAAAATGTGTTTTTTTTAATTGACATTTAGTATTAGGCATTGACAACAGAATTAAGATATTGATAACAAATATGCTTAACATATGAAAAAACAATAGAAAAAATATAAAAATAAAAAGGTCAGGTGTTGATATTAAAAATAAAAAAGGCATATCCTGACCAGGAGCACATGTGCTTTTCAGAATGCAGAGCGCCATCTGGTGGAACAGAAATCAACTATTCATTGATTTAACCTGTTCCCTGATATTTGGCCAACCCAATTTCTTGATAAATCAAGCCATTCACAAACCTGTTTCGCGTATAAAGCTGTATCTGTTAAATTATATTCTCTATGTAAGACCGGTGGTCTTAATAAAGCTGTGTGTTAAATTATATTCCTGCCCCAGAAAATTATATTACCAATTCTTAAATGCTAGAAATGTCCCAGAGATCAGCTAGAAGGTTGCTACAGTCCTTGTTGTGCAGAGAATATTTACCTTAAGTTTTAACAATTCAAGAAGACTTCTCATTCACAGAGTTTGAATCTGGGCTGACATCTGCTGTACTGCTGTTGTCTGGCCTTGTTAGGTCGACTCCGGCTAAGGTTGAACTTCTGGTTGTATAAATTTTTTCTGCCAATTCAGCCAGCTTGACCAAATATAGTCCATAGGATTTTATGACCTCTCCTGTAAAATTTCCGCCAGACAGTTGTTGAATTTGTGACAGGAATGCAGAGGGCTTCTGGTCGCCCAAGACAATTCCTTCTAATACGCGGCCATTCGTTCCAGGGAAAACTGGATGAACCATTGGATAAGTCGTTCTCTGAGAGCTGTAAACTTAAAAAATAAAAAAACATTTGAAAAAGCTATTCCCCAAAAATAAGGCCATTTTCAAACTTTCAAATTGAAACAACACAGGCAAAATTTCAGAATACATGTTGAACTAAGAAAGTATAACTTTTCTATTATAAGAGATAAAATGCAAGGGTATTAAAAATTGTAACAGTATGTGTTAGAGCTAAAAAAACATCCAAATAAACGAGCCCGTGTTGAAGGCAAAATTATTTTTTATGCCATGAACTATGGCGATTTTAAAGTCAGCAATAGTTTGTATGGCAGGTAAAAAACAAAACAAAATCTAGTATAACGAATAAAACTTTGCCTAGGATTTGTCTTGATTTTTAAATTAGACATAGAGTTACATGTATGCTAATAAGAACCTATGATAAAATAATTTATTTTATTATTCAGTATTAATATTGTTCATTTAAGGGAATTACAACCTGGTGACCACTAATAAATGGCAGACTTTTTCTGTGTGAATGGCTGTCCTTTAATTATACGGTCTTAAAATTTTGAAAAGTAAAAAAATTAATAATAATAATAGCCAAACCGTGGCTATAGTGAACCAAAAGCTCTGTCCCATTGGTGTTCACTAAAGAGGGGTTTTACACTGTATTTACTGCTTCCCCAACAACTGACATTTGGACAGAGCATACACTGGGGTGGAACATGTCTGCCAAAGGTTAAGCAAAGAATTTGTTTATAAATGCTACCTATAGTGTGATTTCAAGGAGTACAGTAGAACCTCCATGTAAAAGACACTTAAATACAGAGCCAAAATTGCCCTTTAGGAAGAAATGTTCTCTTACCAGAGAGTTGCTAAATAGTAAAAAAAAAAGTAATTTTTTCAAATGGAAAATGTCCTTTGTAGAGAGCGTCCTTTCATGGAGGTTCTACTGCATTGCATCTATTCTTGTGTTTGTTTTGATTTTATTGGTAAATTAAATGATGTCATACCCAAGGGGTGCTCACTACCACCACTGGTCCTGGCTGACCTCACTCCTGCACAGTTCAATGTCACCAATTTATACACTAACTAAATATAGCAGTGAATGCTATGTTACATTCATCCAAATATAAGTTAGCCCAATACTTAATACTGATAAATACTAGCAGCTTGTCAGGATTAGACACAGTTCTATTTTATCCAGTGATGGTGAGTGAAGTTTTCCTCACAACTAACTAGATAATTCCCCTCATATTACATTATTTACATGTTTACTAATAGAAACATTTGCTTTAAATTTACTGTAAATAAAAATATCTCGTTATAATATTGTTGTGTGTCAACAAGCAACCGACCGGAAATACACGTGACATTGCAAAATAAATTGAATTTTTTTTTTTTTTTAATTAAATTTTTTTTTTTAAATTAAATTTTTTCTTTAAATTTAATTTTTATTTATTTATTTAATTATCAGAGAAACGACACCACAGAGATAACAGGCACAAGTTGTATTTGACCACAGACCACCGTTTTCGCGGAATTCTTAAAAATACAACGTGCCAGTTATCGTCTGACCTTCGTGCTATTTTTATTTTTTTTTTTGTTTTTCCTTTTTATCCTTGCCGGCGAACGAACAATGTCTTGTACCAGATCTAACCCTCCCAACGGGTATACCGCAGAGAATCGGACCTCAACAACCCTCCAGAACCGGACCACAAGCCCAGCCCTGGAACGGGCCATGGTGATCATAGCCCACCAGGACAATGTACTGCAACCTACCAATAAATTGAGTTTTATATCCCCACTTCAGCCTCATCAATATCTAGAAATTCAAGGTACAGTAAAACCTCCCTGTAAAGAACAGTTATTTGCAGTGCTAAAGTGTTCTTTTGGAAGAGGTGTCTATCAGTAAAACTGGTATTTTTGGTGATGAAAAGTGTACTTTGTAGAGAGGTGTCCTCTCATGGAGGTTCTACTGTAATAAGACCAAACCAAAATCAATGAATAGTGTGTGATGTTTCGGTAACAGTGTTGTTACCATCTACAGACCAAGTACTGAATGAGATAAAATACCACAGCATGTTTTAAATAGTTACTATTATCAAGTACACAGTACTTGAGATAAGACCAAATCCTGTGGCTGGGGCGGGTACCTCGGGGGTTGGGTGGAAAAGCTGCCATCTATTGTAAACTATATTGATTTTGTGTGTGTGAAACAACTAAATGGATTGCAAAAAATAATTAAATCAAATACCAAAACACTAATATAATACAATTTTTGCCATCACACACACTTTTTATCTGTGGTTTATGTGTTACTTCTGTAATGCTTTTCAATGGTACTTCTACTATTTATTATTTATGTATTTTCAGTATGAAGGAAATTGCACTCGGGGTAATTCACGGGCGAAGCCGGGTCATTAGTCTAGTATATACTGTCGAACCTCCTTAATTCAACACCCCAAGGGATCAGAGCTTTCGGTTGAATTAAAGTTATTCAGATGATTAGCTAATCATCTAACTCGCTAAAGTAATATTTTTTAAAAATAGCTTTGTAATATAAATTGATCATATTAATTAAAACCATTGTGTGTGTCCTTTTTTGTATTATTTTCATGGTTAACTTTAGTATCGGTGACAAAATGCCAATAATACATATTTTTGAAACATAAATAATTACAAATAATATTTTATTCTAATTGAAGAATATAGCAGTTGAAAGGAAATAAATATGGAAAATAAAAAGAAAATTTAAAAATAATCATGAAGATCTTTTAAAAAATTCCTTTAAAGATGTCTGTTTTTGAACTGAAATCCTATTTAGGATGTATTCCAGATGGTCTATTTTAAAAGAACATGCATGTCTTTTTTCCTCTGGAATGTGTTTTAAATGACAAAGTTTTTATTGTATTAAAGACATCTACTGCTGCTGCAGGTGTTATTGATTTTGTGTTTAAATATTTTATAAAAACATGGAAATGGGATATTGAAATAAAATGTTATCATAATCATTATGGCCACATTTTATAAAGATTTTTTATTTAAAATTAAATTATTTGTAAATTTTAAAATAACTAAAATATTTCAATGTTGAAAATTAAAAAGAAAATAATGTTATTAATTAGTGCGCGATTCCTAAATTCCAATGTAAAAAATAAACAACACTCGCAACATTGCACAACGGCACTGCAAAGTTAAACTTAAACCAACATTCAACCGGCACCCGCCGTCGTCGCCGCCGCCGTAATACGTGTTTAGTGGTAAAGTTGTATGTAAAAAAACATTCAAATGTCGAAATTCAAATTTTAATATGGTCGAACTATCGGAACTGTCGTATTATCGATACTGTCGAATTACAGCTTGTTATTTGATAGGCCGGAGTTCGGGACATCAGAATATGGTCGAATTAAGGTAGGGTGTCGAATCTGCGTGTGTCGAATTAACGAGGTTAGACTGTATATATACAGTTAAACCTGTCTATAGCGCCCCCTCTAAATAGTACCTTCCTCTCAATAGAGCCCAATTTTAAACATTAAAATGTAAACATTTTACCTTGAAAGTGACCTGTTTATAGCATCCCCTCAATTTTTTAAATTTTATTTTTATTAGTTTGATATCAAACATCAAAATCATATATTTATAATATATGTGAAACTAGATATAGCATTAGTACTGTTTAATAGATATGTAATTTGTTCGTTTTTTCATATAAAAAATAAATTTTCTCTCTGCAAAAATTAACCTTGAAAACTAACCTAAAAAATAATCATGAAACCAGTTACTTTTCTCATTTATTTTCTTCATCAAATTTTACATTTCCAGGCTCAATGTTTATTTAATTTGGAAATATTTTAGATCACAAAGGAAAGAAGTAAGAAGTTGTAGAGATTATATTTGTTCACATTTTGGGATCCATCATTGAAGTGATGGCTTTGAACTTCCCTGGGCCAGCTGGTGCTCTACCGTCCTTCAGTCTAGTCTGTGGAGTTTCCTCTTCAGGTATTCCTCTAGATTCAGGTCCCAGGCCAGTTTCTGTAACTTCCTCTCTGATGGTGGTTCGCTAGCTTTCGTTCTCAGAGCAGACTCTGGAGCTTCTTCCCTGCTGGGGTCCACTAGACTCCGGTTCCAGAGCTTGCTGTGGTGGTATATCTCTGCTGGGGTTCGCCGGCCCCCTGTCCCAGAGGAGTACGTTGAGCTTCTCTGCTGGGGTTCGCCGGCCCCCTGTCCCAGAGGAGTCCGCTGAGCTTCTCTGCTGGGGTTCGCCGGCCCCCTGTCCCAGAGGAGTCCGTTGAGCTTCTCTGCTGGGGTTCGCCGGCCCCCTGTCCCAGAGGAGTCCGTTGAGCTTCTCTGCTGGGGTTCGCCGGCCCCCTGTCCCAGAGGAGTCCGTTGAGCTTCTCTGCTGGGGTTCGCCGGCCCCCTGTCCCAGAGGAGTCCGCTGAGCTTCTCTGCTGGGGTTCGCCGGCCCCCTGTCCCAGAGGAGTCCGCTGAGCTTCTCTGCTGGGGTTCGCCGGCCCCCTGTCCCAGAGGAGTCCGTTCAGCTTCTCTGCTGGGGTTCGCCGGCCCCCTGTCCCAGAGGAGTCCGTTCAGCTTCTCTGCTGGGGTTCGCCGGCCCCCTGTCCCAGAGGAGTCCGTTGAGCTTCTCTGCTGGGGTTCGCCGGCCCCCTGTCCCAGAAGAGTCCGCTGAGCTTCTCTGCTGGGGTTCGCCGGCCCCCTGTCCCAGAGGAGTCCGCTGAGCTTCTCTGCTGGGGTTCGCCGGCCCCCTGTCCCAGAGGAGTCCGTTGAGCTTCTCTGCTGGGGTTCGCCGGCCCCCTGTCCCAGAGGAGTCCGTTGAGCTTCTCTGCTGGGGTTCGCCGGCCCCCTGTCCCAGAGGAGTCCGCTGAGCTTCTCTGCTGGGGTTCGCCGGCCCCCTGTCCCAGAGGAGTCCGCTGAGCTTCTCTGCTGGGGTTCGCCGGCCCCCTGTCCCAGAGGAGTCCGCTGAGCTTCTCTGCTGGGGTTCGCCGGCCCCCCTGTCCCAGAGGAGTCCGTTCAGCTTCTCTGCTGGGGTTCGCCGGCCCCCTGTCCCAGAGGAGTCCGTTCAGCTTCTCTGCTGGGGTTCGCCGGCCCCCTGTCCCAGAGGATTCCGCTGAGCTTCTCTGCTGGGGTTCGCCGGCCCCCTGTCCCAGAGGAGTCCGTTCAGCTTCTCTGCTGGGGTTCGCCGGCCCCCTGTCCCAGAGGAGTCCGTTCAGCTTCTCTGCTGGGGTTCGCCGGCCCCCTGTCCCAGAGGAGTCCGTTCAGCTTCTCTGCTGGGGTTCGCCGGCCCCCTGTCCCAGAGGAGTCCGTTGAGCTTCTCTGCTGGGGTTCGCCGGCCCCCTGTCCCAGAGGAGTCCGTTGAGCTTCTCTGCTGGGGTTCGCCGGCCCCCTGTCCCAGAGGAGTCCGCTGAGCTTCTCTGCTGGGGTTCGCCGGCCCCCTGTCCCAGAGGAGTCCGCTGAGCTTCTCTGCTGGGGTTCGCCGGCCCCCTGTCCCAGAGGAGTCCGCTGAGCTTCTCTGCTGGGGTTCGCCGGCCCCCTGTCCCAGAGGAGTCCGCTGAGCTTCTCTGCTGGGGTTCGCCGGCCCCCTGTCCCAGAGGAGTCCGCTGAGCTTCTCTGCTGGGGTTCGCCGGCCCCCTGTCCCAGAGGAGTCCGCTGAGCTTCTCTGCTGGGGTTCGCCGGCCCCCTGTCCCAGAGGAGTCCGTTGAGCTTCTCTGCTGGGGTTCGCCGGCCCCCTGTCCCAGAGGAGTCCGTTGAGCTTCTCTGCTGGGGTTCGCCGGCCCCCTGTCCCAGAGGAGTCCGTTGAGCTTCTCTGCTGGGGTTCGCCGGCCCCTTGTCCCAGAGGAATCCCTGGATCCCTTCATGTTTTTCCTTTTATATTGATATTATATTGCTTTCTTTTGTTCATCATTAGTGTAAGGATTGAATTTTGATCTTTATTTTCTCCTCTTCAGAAAAATTACTTATAATCTTATCAAGATAAAATGCCTGGAATTTAGAGGGTAGTTGGAAACTGATCTTCAGGGAGCAATGCGGAACTATATGTCTTCAGACTCCTTGCTGGCCTCAAGTTGTTTCAGTTCAAGTTCTGATGATCGCCAGAGCTCCGCATGGCCCTCCCGTTTCTTGGCCTTTCTAGCTCTTCTGGCCCCCAATTGGCATATTAGATCTGTTTTGTGGCTCTCCAGATGAACAGCAACTTCTTTACGCTGTAGGGTGGCCGGGTTTTTGAAGGCTGGAAGAAGTATTGGGGTACATGGGAAGGAATTGATCGTTCTTTGTCCTCCTTCAGGAATAAAGCATCCTCCGCCATGTTTTTCTATTCTCTTTTTGAAAGCTCCTCTGGCATCTCTGATCTGACAAATTCCTTGTAGAGCAGCCCGCGGCCAAAACTGACCCTTTTTGGAAGATGATTTGGAAGATGATTTAGCTCTTCTATCTTTAAGTGAAAGAATTTCTATTTCTTGTTTGAAATATTTGTCAATATGTCATTATAATCAAATTTTTCTTCTTGGTATAGCCTGTTTGTGGGAGATTTCTTAAATGGAGACACATCTTGGTGTCAGGGATCTATTGATAGGGTGATAATATAATTGTTTAATTAATAATGGGCTACTCACATATCAACTAGAAATATTTTAACTCACAGATTTATAAAGACACACCCACAGAAAGCTAAAAAAATCTATTTACACCAAGATATTTTTTTCAGAATCAAATTTAAAAAATATAATTGTGTGAATGAAATATTTTTATCTGAGATTAAATTGGTATGTGTAAAGTTGAGACCAGCTATTAGAAAGTTTTACAAATGTATTTTAAATTTCAAACTTCCTGGTTTAGTTTGTAGAAGTGTGAAATATTTATTAACAAATTCCTCCTATTGAAACACATTATTAACCATTTGATTCCAAGAACCTGTCACACTATGTTTCAAATTGAGATAAATATGTCTTTCTTTTTTTAAATATTTCTCTTACAATATTTAATGAAAAATAATTGAGGTAAGAAACACACCCTTTGAATTAATAAATGGGAAAATGCAATAACCTCTCTGTAAATCACTGAAAGAATTTCCCAGTTTATTTACCATATGGGTATTTTGGTATAAATAGCAAAGTACAAGGTGGGATCAATAAATAAGGTGAATTATAATTTATTTAAAAAAATAAGAACGATATTAAAAATTAGGACTTGATTTATTCAAAATAATCACCTTGGCTTTCTATACATCGTCTCCATCGTTCTGGCAACTTGTAAATATCCTCTTTATAGGCACTCTTAGGAAGCGTGTGAGAAAAATCTTGCACCATTTTCTGGACATCTTCATCCGAGTCAAATCCCTTTCCCTTTAACTCCTTCTTTAGTAGTCCAAAAAGGAAATAGTCAGAGGGGGCTAGGTCTGGACTATATGCAGGATGTGTGTTCTAAAACTTCAAAACCTAATTTAATGATTGTAGATACAGTTTTACATGATGTATGCGGCCTTGCATTATCATGAAGGAAGAGAACACCTTTACTAAGCTTCCCTCTTCTTTTGTTTCTTATACCAGGATTTAGCTTATTTACAAGAATGTCACAATAAAGGTCGCTGTTCATACGTTGCCTTGAGAATAAAAAATCAAGACAGATTGGTCCATCAACATCCCAAAAAATTGTTAACAAAACTTTACCGGCCAAACGTTGAGACCTGAGGAACATGTAATTCGTCCATTTTTGAACTCGTTAACCCATTTATAAATGTTTTTTTTTGAGACAAACAAGACTCATCATAGATATTTTTCATTCTTTGGCATATTTGAGATGTTTGAATACCTTCTGCATTCAAGAAACGAATAACTGCACGTTGTTCAAGCGTGGCGCAATCCTTCAAGGGAGCTTCCATTTTAGTTTATTTATAAGTCTCGCGCCACGTGTGGGAAAAAAGAACAGAACACCTTAAATAGTCTCTAGATGTTATATTTTAATAATCTGTGGTTTAAATTATTTTTACATTTTTAATTTTTAAGAAATAAGATAATTACCTTATTTATTGATCCCCCTTTGTATGTTGGTAGGCAGAGCTGACTGCTACAGGGCGCGTTCCCAGGTGGTGAATAGACCTTCAGATATGAAGGCCAGCTGCGAAACAAGCAGAATAACTCTGACGAATAAGCAGTCGCGGACCAACAGCAGCATTGTTAGAAGACGAGTAGACCTCTTTAAAAATTCAAACTTCAACTGACCTCAGCAAGGGTCCCACTCTAGGGATACGGAGGAGCTGCGTCTGTACTCATGCTAGAGTCGGCAGCAAAGGCGTCTGCTTCCATGTTAGGAACGACCTCAAATTACAGGCAAAGTCAGACTTTCACCAATGTGTGCCTGGATCATGGTGCCATGATCAACGAAAGCTGGACCCCTACACCCCTTTCCATGAGATCAGATGTTGATTTGCATGCTGCATCGCCCGTCGCGCAGAATAAACAGCAGCGCGTTCAGGACTTAGGTAGAGGGTTCTGTCCGATAAGTATAATACAGTCTCCACAAACTTCAAACTTTGCAGCTTCCAAGAAATTGAGCATTTCACAGTGCAACATAAATGGAATCATAAATATGGAACACCATGCTATCTAATAACTGAAAAGAGGCATTCCATGCTATTCATGTCACAACAACTTTCTGTAACAGCGTTGTTAACAACACTGTAACACACTATTAATTTATTTGGTCTTATTACATTGTGTTTTTAACTCAACCAACAGCTTGAACCCTTGGGGTGTTGAATTAAAGAGGTTAGAGACTAATTCAATATATTAATTTCCTTATGGCTAACCATATCTATCTCCCCACGGGGTGGCCTAGCATTTTTAATCAAGGCACAAAAGAACCCTTGCCATGGAAAAAAAAACTTACTTTTGAAGAAATAGAGATAGTAGCCGGAACAAAAATAAACAAGAACTGGAGGATCCCCCCAAAGCACAGTTGGACCACCCTTGAAGCAGATGGCCACTCAGACCTTTCGGTCCACAAGCCGGCAGTGTTGGAACAGTAATCTGGACCCAGGAAGAGCTCTAAACCTCAGAAATAGACAGCATCAAACAACACTAACAAGATTTAGAACAGGCCATCTCAAGCCATTGAAGATAGAAAATAATAACAAAATCTACCCCACTTGCCCAAAATGTATCTTGGAACCTGTAGCTCCATAACACATTTTGGCTTGCATTAGTTGCACTAAACAGGACCTTTGGAAGAGGCCACTGCTCACAATAAAACAGCTCGAGGAGCATGAACTCATGGAATTTGTGTAATCTTTACACAAGGGGATAAGAGACAACACAATTTCATGAGATCCACAAGGGATATATTGAAACCTCACAATTTTCCTATGATGAGTGATTCACAAAAAGTTTTACTACTATTATAATCCAAATTAATAAATTATGTTGTGTTTCAGTGACTGCATTATTACCCTCATCAGACAAAAGTACAAATGATGGTAACAACACTGTTACCCCCACATTTATTTGGTTTAGTCACCTCATATGTTTCAAATCTATAATCCTTCCATTACATGCTGCAAGTTGTGGACCTGACCAAATGTGAGGTTGATATATCCTCACATTCTGAACCAATCCAAATTATTTTCACCAAGCCAGGGTTAATGGTTATAAAATAAGTTTCATAAACTCCTAACTAAACACATACCAGAGCCTTATTTAACAAGATATTTTTGTTATTATCCCTAGTACATATGGTACAGAACATGATAATCATGGTGGGTGGAAGTGGGTGACTGTTTTTACTGTAATTGCACCACATGTCTACACATGTGAAAAGCAGTTAGACTTTGCAATCACAAATGTGCCAGATCCCCTTTTGGTTTCTTGCACTCTCTGATGGGGTTGGACTTTTGCAAAAATCGGGGGCATTAAAGCATTTTTTTTTTTTTTGCAAAAAAGTGCCCAAAGCGGGTTATGATCCTGGTTCGTAGCAGTCAAAAACCAAGGTTCAGACCACCTACTCCCTTGACACGATAACAACAATCTTACCTTGATAGAATTGAGGTGTGTTCAGCTATCTGCTGGACTCCAGAGTGTCCTGTGGAACACCACTTTATTTCTGTGCTAATGTTGATTTTATTTACACATGGATTAATTATGAAAATTAATAATAAATAATTGCATGAAAAGTTTATATTCTTAAATACCAATGGGGCATTCTTTTACCTTTATAATTATTTTACACACTACTTATATATCTAGTACAGTAGAGTTACCTTCATGAGCGGACACATCTCTACAAAATACAGTTTTGATTAACAAAATTACCATTTTTACTATTTAGCAACTCTCCGGTAAGGACACTTTGGATCTGAAATTCGGAGTCTTTATAAGGAAGTTCTAATGTATTTCACTAGGTAATCAGTGATAAAGTACAATTTGTATTAAGATTATAGCTACAAGAAAATTACACCTAATCCAAATACAAATTAATAGTGTGTGAATTTAGGCTAACAGCGTTGTTACAGAACTGTCACACACTATTAATTTAGGTCTTATTTTCTTTTATTAGATTTTCAGTAAAACTTCTCTCTATAGAAAAATAATTTCAGAGCCAAAGTGACTTTAAGAGAGAGGTGTCCTCGTAACAGAGAAATGATACAGTAGAACCTCCCTGTAAAGGACAGCTAATTGCAGAGCCAAAGTGTCCTTTAGGGAGAGGTGTCCTCTTACTGGAGAGTTGCTGAATAAAGTAGAACCTCCCTGTAAAGGACACCTAATTGCAGAGCCAAGGTGACCTTTAGGGAGAGGTGTCCTCTTACTGGAGAGTTGCTAAATGCAGTAGAACCTCCCTGTAAAGGACAGCTAATTGCAGAGGTAAAGTGTACTTTAAGGAGAGGTGTCCTCTCACTGGAGTTGCTAAATACAGTACAACCTCCCTGTAAAGAACAGCTAATTGCAGAACCAAAGTGTCCTTTAGGGAGAGGTGTCCTCTTACTGGAGAGTTGCTGAATAAAGTAGAACCTCCCTGTAAAGGACACCTAATTGCAGAGCCAAGGTGACCTTTAGGAAGAGGTGTCCTCTTACTGGAGAGTTGCTAAATGCAGTAGAACCTCCCTGTAAAGGACAGCTAATTGCAGAGGTAAAGTGTCCTTTAAGGAGAGGTGTCCTCTCACTGGAGTTGCTAAATACAGTACAACCTCCCTGTAAAGAACAGCTAATTGCAGAACCAAAGTGTCCTTTAGGGAGAGGTGTCCTCTTACTGGAGAGTTGCTAAATACAGTACAACCTCCCTGTAAAGGACAGCTAATTGCAGAGCCAAAGTGTCCTTTAGGGAGAGATGTCTTCTCACTGGAGTTGCTAAATTGCAAAAATGGTAATTTTGCAAATGAAAACTCAATTATAGAGAGGTGTCCTCTAGTGCGAGTGTCCTCTCTCAGAGATTCTACTGTATATAATTATTTATTAAAAAGGCATATATTGGATCAAAATATAATTTATTTACCAATATTTCAGTTGGCTGAACACCAAACTTTTTCAGGTATTATAACATATTTATGTCAACAACAACCTAATTGCCACATAACGTCAATAGCTAACTGAAATATTAGAAAATAAATTATATTTTGACCCGTAATATGCCTTTTTAATTAAAGATCTATTTATGGAGATTGCTCTATTTAAAAATATATAAATGTAGGATGGTTGCGTGAGTGTTGATGTGGCTTGTGGAAAGGCCGCTGATATAATTATTTTTTTATAAAGCCAGAAATATATAAAGAGAAAAGAAGTAACGGCCGATGGATGCAAGCCTAGTTGTTGGTGACGCGCGTGGCCAGAGTGTTCCGGATGCCGCCCGCACATGCGTAGTGAGGTCGACACACTACTGCCAATATGTGTATTGAAGCTTTGTCCGCGCTCGCTGAAGCAAAGTGTGGTCACCACATATATATATACAGTTAAACCTGTCTATAGCACCCCTCTTGGGACTCACCAAAATAGGGTGCTATATTGAAGTCACTTTTAATATAAATCACATTGTAAGACGTATTCAAAATCAGGCGCTATAGAGAGGGATGCGTTATTTAGAGGGGGTGCTATAGACATGTTTAACTGAATATATATATAAACAGTAAAACGTGTTTCTAAGGCCCCCTTTAAATAGTGCCTTCCTCTCAATAACACCCGATTTTAAACATTAAAATGTAAACCTTTAGCATTGAAAGTGACTTGTCTATAGCACCCCCTCTCTATAGCACCCTATTTTGGTGAGTCCCAAGAGGGGCGCTATAAATAGGTTCAACTGTATATATTATGTATTTTACTATATACAGTAGTCTCCCATGAGAGACCACATTGTAAGACACCAATGAATTTTCCTTGTAAGCCTGCTACCGAGAGCTCCCATGTCTCTGTGAACAACCAGTGACCACTGAAAATAATTGTTTTATCTCTTATGAGAGACCTTTAAAAATAAAAAATTGTAATTCATGATATAAAAATAATACAATAGAACCTCCATGAGAGGACACTTCTGCTAAAGGACACCTCTCTATGAAGGACAGTTTACATTTGCAAATTTACCATTTTTATTATTTAGCAACTCTCCAGTAAGAAGACACCTCTCCGTAAAGGACACTTTGGTTTTACAATTAAGTGTCCTTTATAGGGAGGTTCTACTATTTATTCAAAATTTTAAATGAAATTCTTTGTTGTTGAATACTGTGCGACACAATTAACGAGTGCTTTTTGAACAAAGCCCCCTTTGTCAAACATCTTATTTTGTATATTCTAATCATTTCTCAAATTATTCACTTTGAACTTCAATCCTCATTTTAAAATTTATTGAATTATATTGTGAGTATATAAAGATTTATAACTTTTTAACTCACAAAATGTGTTTTATTAATTGACATTTACTATTAGGGATTGACAACAGAATTATGATATTGATAACAAATACGCTTAACACATGAAAAACAATAGAAAAAAATATAAAAAATATTATTTGGCCAACCTAATTTCTTGATAAATCAAGAAAAGCCATCCACGAACGCGTTTCGCGCTTTTGGCGCTCGTCAGCATGGAGTAGGCTGTACCACTGCGACCAAAAAGATTTTTGATCCCAGTGGCTTCCTGAAAACCAAGAAAAGGGTATTTAAGGCCAAATTTGCGTAAATACACTTATTAACACATGAAAAAACAATAAGAAAAAAATATTAAAAATAGAAAGGCCAGGTGTTGATATTAAAAATAAAAAGGCATATCCTGACCATTATCACATTAT
>CP092880.1:16274594-16319875 GCA_030710605.1 Cordylochernes scorpioides | reverse complement strand
ACTAACTAGATAATTCCCCTCATATAACATTATTCACATGTTTACTAAAAGAAACATTTGCCTTAAATTTACTGTAAAACATAAATATCTCGTGACAATATAATCTAGAAATTCAAGGTACAGGAGAACTTCCCTGTAAAGAACACTGATTTGCAGAGCTAAAGTGTTCTTTAGGAAAAGGTTTCTATCAGTAAAACTGGTATTTTTGGTGATGAAAAGTTTACTTTGTAGAGAGGTGTCCTCTCATAGTGGTTCTACTGTAATAAGACCAAACCAAAATCAATGAATAGTGTGCGATGTTTCGGTAGCAGTGTTGTTACCATCTACAGACCAAGTATTGAATGAGATAAAATACCACAGCATGTTTTAAATAGTTACTATTATCAAGTACAGAGTATACACACTTGAGATAAGACCAAATCCTGTGGCTGGGGCAGGTACCTCGGGGGTTGGGTGAAAAAGCTGCCATCTATTGTAAACTATATTGATTTTGTGTGTGAAACAAATAAATGGATTGCAAAATATAATTAAATCAAATACCAAAACACTAATATAATGCAATTTTTGCCATCACACACACTTTTTTTATCTGTGGTTTATGTGTTACTTCTGTATTGCTATCCTATGGCATTTCTACTATTTATTATTTATGTACTTTCAGTATGAAGGTAATTGCACTCGGGGTAATTCACGGGCAAAGCCGGGTCATTAGTCTAGTATATATATATGTTATATAAAAATATGTTTTTCAAATATATTTCATAGATAAAATACTTTGCTAAATCGACCACCAGAGGTCGCCGTTTTCATTATAAAAACTTGTTGTTGTTCCCCGCTGGCCGGCTCAAAACTTTTGTACATTATGTAAATAATCTTTTGTTTTTCCATGTTCTAATCGCTTTAAGCCAGGCAGTACTTCTACTGAATTATGTTTTTATATATATCCTTTAGTTCAATTAAATTACTGATCAAAACTATTCATATTTTCAAGATTATTGACCACGACTGCATTAAAATAGCATAATCCTCATCTTTATTTATAACATATATATACAGTTAAGCATGTTTATAGCGCCCTCTCTGAATAGTGCCTTCCTCTCAATAGAGCCCAATTTCAAACATTAAAATGTAAACATTTTACATTGAAAGTGTCTATAGCATCCCCTCTATTTTTTTAAATTTTATTTTTATTTGTTTGATATCAAACATCAAAATCATATATTTATATTATAAATGAAACTAGATATAGCATTATTACTCTTTAATATATATGTAATTTGTTCGTTTTTTATTATAAAAAATAAATGTTTTCTGCAAAAATTAACCTTGAAAACTAACCTAAAAAATAATCATGAAACCAGTTACTTTTCTCATTTATTTTCTTCATCAAATTTTACATTTCCAGGCTCAATGTTTATTTAATTTGGAAATATTTTAGATCACGAAGGAAAGAAGTAAGAAGATGTAAAGATCATATTTGTTCACATTTTGGGATCCATCATTGAAGTGATGGCTTTGAACTTCCCCGGGCCAGCTGGTGCTCTACCGTCCTTCAGTCTAGTCTGTGGAGTTTCCTCTTCAGGTATTCCTCTAGATTCAGGTCCCAGGATAGTTTCTGTGACTTCCTCTCTGATGGTGGTTCGCTAGTTTCGTTCTCAGAGCAGACTCTTGAGCTTCTTACCTGCTGGGGTCCACTAGACCCCGGTTCCAGAGCGGCCCGTGGTGGTATATCTCTGCTGGGGTTCGCCGGCCCCCTGTCCCAGAGGAGTCCGTTGAGCTTCTCTGCTGGGGTAGGCCGGCCCCCTGTCCCAGAGGAGTACGTTGAGCTTCTCTGCTGGGGTTCGCCGGCCCCCTGTCCCAGTGGAGTACGTTGAGCTTCTCTGCTGGGGTTCGCCGGCCCCCTGTCCCAGAGGAATCCGCTGGGCTTCTCTGCTGGGGTTCGCCGGCCCCCTGTCCCAGAGGAGTCCGCTGAGCTTCTCTGCTGGGTTTCGCCGGCCCCCTGTCCCAGAGGAGTCCGCTGAGCTTCTCTGCTGGGGTTCGCCGGCCCCCTGTCCCAGAGGAGTCCGCTGAGCTTCTCTGCTGGGGTTCGCCGGCCCCCTGTCCCAGAGGAGTCCGCCGAGCTTCTCTGCTGGGGTTCGCCGGCCCCCTGTCCCAGAGGAGTCCGCTGAGCTTCTCTGCTGGGGTTCGCCAGCCCCCTGTCCCAGAGGAGTCATTTGAACTTCTCTGCTGGGGTTCGCCGGCCCCCTGTCCCAGTGGAGTCCGCTGAGCTTCTCTGCTGGGGTTCGCCAGCCCCCTGTCCCAGAGGAGTCCGCTGAGCTTCTCTGCTGGGGTTCGCCGGCCCCCTGTCCCAGAGGAGTTTGAGAGCTTCTCTGCTGGGATTCGCCGGCCCCCTGTCCCAGAGGAGTCCGCTGAGCTTCTCTGCTGGGGTTTGCCGGCCCCCTGTCCCAGAGGAGTCCGCTGAACTTCTCTGCTGGGGTTTGCCGGCCCCCTGTCCCAGAGGAGTCCGTTGAGCTTCTCTTCTGGGGTTCGCCGGCCCCCTGTCCCAGAGGAGTCTGTTGAGCTTGTCTGCTGGGGTTCGCCGGCCCCCTGTCCCAGAGGAGTCCGTTGAGCTTCCCTGCTGGGGTTCGCCGGCCCCCTGTTTCAGAGGAGTCCGTTGAGCTTCTCTGCTGGGGTTCGCCGGCCCCCGGTCCCAGAGGAGTCCGCTGAGCTTCTCTGCTGGGGTTCGCCGGATCCCGGTCCCAGTGGAGTCCGCTGAGCTTCTCTGCTGGCGTTCCCCGGCCCCCTGTCCCAGAGGAGTCCGTTGAGCTTCTCTGCTGGGGTTTGCCGGCCCCCTGTCCCAGAGGAGTCCGTTGAGCTTCTCTGCTGGGGTTTTTTCGGCCTCCTGTCCCAGAGGAGTCCGCTGAGCTTCTCTGCTGGGGTTCGCCGGCCGCTGGTCCCAGAGGAGTCTGTTGAGCTTCTCTGCTGGGGTTCGCCGGCCCCCTGTCCCAGAGGAGTCCGCTGAGCTTCTCTGCTGTGGTTCGCCGGCCCCCTGTCCCAGAGGAGTCCGTTGAGCTTTTCTGCTGGGGTTCGCCAGCCCCCTGTCCCAGAGGAGTCCGTTGAGCTTCTCTGCTGGGGTTTTTCGGCCCCCTGTCCCAGAGGAGTCCACTGAGCTTCTCTGCTGGGGTTCGCCGGCCGCTGGTCCCAGAGGAGTCCGCTGAGCTTCTCTGCTGGGGTTCGCCGGCTCCCTGTTTCAGTGGAGTCCGTTGAGCTTCTCTGCTGGGGTTCGCCGGCCCCCGGTCACAGAGGAGTCCGTTGAGTTTCTCTGCTGGGGTTCGCCGGCCCCCTGTCCCAGAGGAGTCCGTTGAGCTTCTCTGCTGGGGTTTGCCGGCCCCCTGTCCCAGAGGAGTCAGTTGAGCTTCTCTGCTGGGGTTCGCCTGCCCCCGGTCCCAGAGGAGTCCGTTGAGCTTCTCTGCTGGGGTTCGCCGGCCCCCTGTCCCAGAGGAGTCCGCTGAGCTTCTCTGCTGGGGTTCGCCGGCCCCCTGTCCCAGAGGAGTCCGCTGAGCTTCTCTGCTGGGGTTCGCCGGCCCCCTGTCCCAGAGGAGTCCGCTGAGCTTCTCTGCTGGGGTTCGCCGGCCACCGGTCCCAGAGGAGTCCGCTGAGCTTCTCTGCTGGGGTTCGCCGGCCCCCTGTCCCAGAGGAGTCCGTTGAGCTTCTCTGCCGGGGTTCGCCGGCCCCCTGTCCCAGTGGAGTCCGTTGAGCTTCTCTGCTTGGGTTCGCCGGCCCCCGGTCACAGAGGAGTCCGTTGAGCTTCTCTGCTGGGGTTCGCCGGCCCCCTGTCCCAGAGGAGTCCCTGGATCCCTTCATGTTTTTCCTTTTATATTGATATTATATTGCTTTCTTTCGTTCATCATTAGTGTAAGGATTGAATTTTGAGATTTATTTTCTCCTCTTCAGAAAAATTACTTATAATCTTATCAAAATTAAATGCCAGGAATTTAGAGGGTAGTTGGAAACTGATCTTCAGGGAGCAATGTGGAACTATATGTCTTCAGGCTCCTTGCTGGCCTCAAGTTGTCTCAGTTCAAGTTCTGTTGATCGCCAGAGATCTTCATGGCACTCCTGTTTCTTGGCCTTCTAGCTTTTCTCGCCTCCAATTGGCATATCACAACTGTTTTGTGGCTCTCCATATGAATAGCAACTTTTCTCAGCAGCTTCTTTATACTATAGGGTGGCCGGGTTTTTGAAGGCTAGAATAAGTATTGGGCTACATGGGGAGGAATTGATCGTTCCTTGTCCTCCTTCAGGAACAAAGCATCCTCTGCCATGTTTTCCATTCACTTTTTGAAAGCTCCTCTGGCACCTCTGAGCTGTCAAATTCCTTGTAGAGCAGCTCGCGGCCGAAACTGACCCTTTTTGGAAGATGATTTGGCTCTTCTATCTTTAGGTGAAATAATTTCTATTTCTTGCTTAAAATATTTGTCAATATGTCATCATAATCAAATTTTTCTTCTTGGTATTACCTGTTTCTGGGGGATTTCTAGAATGGAGACACAACTTGGCGTCTATTGATAGGGAGGTAATATAATTGTTTAATTAATAATGAGCTACTCCCATATCAACTAGAGATATTTTAACTCACAGCTTTATATAAAGAAAATGTCACACCCACAGAAAGCTAAAAAATCCATTTACCACCAAGATATTGTTTTCAGAATCAAATTTGAAAAAATATAATTTTGTGAATGAAATATTTTTATCTGAGATTGAATTGGTATGTGTAAAGTTGAGACCAGCTATTAGAAAGTTTCACAAATGTATTTTAAATTTGAAACTTCCTGGTTTAGTTTGTAGAAGTGTGAAATATTTATTAACCAATCCTCTTATTGAAACACATTATTAATCATTTGATTCCAAGAACTTGTCACACTATGTTTCAAATTGAGATAAATTTGTCTTTCTTTTTAAAAATATTTCTCTTACAACATTTAATGAAAATTAATTGAGGTAAGAAACACACCCTTTGAATTAATAAATGGGCAAATGCAATAACCTCATTGAAAGAATTTCCCAGTTTATCTACCATATTGTATTTTAGTATAAATAGCAAAGTACAAAGTGGGATCAATAAATAAGGTGAATTATAATTTATTTTAAAAAATAAGAACGATATTAAAAATTAGGACTTGATTTATTCAAAATAATCACCTTGGCTTTCTATACATCGTCTCCATCGTTCTGGCAACTTGTAAATACCCTCTTTATAGGCACTCTTAGGAAGCGTGTGAGAAAAATCTTGCACCACTTTCTGGACATCTTCATCCGAGTCAAATCGCTTTCCCTTTAACTCCTTCTTTAGTAGTCCAAAAAGGAAATAGTCATAGGGGGCTAGGTCTGGACTATATGCAGGATGTTCTAAAACTTCAAAACCTAATTTAATGATTGTAGATACAGTTTTACATTATGTATGCGGCCTTGAATTATCATGAAGGAACAGAACACCTTTACTAAGCTTCCCTCTTCTTTTGTTTCTTATACCGGGATTTATCTTATTTACAAGAATGTCACAATAAAGGTCGCTGTTCATACGTTGCCTTGAGGATAAAAAATCAAGACAGATTGGCCCATCAACATCCCAAAAAATTGTTAACAAAACTTTACCGGCCAAACGTTGAGACCTGAGGAACATGTAATTCGTCCATTTTTGAACTCGTTAACCCATTTATAAATGTTTTTTTTGAGACAAACAAGACTCACCATAGATATTTTTCATTCTTTGGCATATTTGAGATGTTTGAATACCTTCTGCATTCAAGAAACGAATAACTGCACGTTGTTCAGGCCATATGGTACAGGCCATGATAATCATGGTGGGTGGAAGTTGGCGACTGTTTTTACTGTAATTGCACCACATGTCTACACATGTGAAAAGTAGTTAGACTTTGCACTCACTAATTTACACAAAATTATAAAGCAATAGAATGCGATAAATAGGACAACACAGTGAAGGAATTTACAGATGATGCAGAGTCCCTTGTCGACTTGTACAAGTAGTGGACTTCACACTCCCTCCTGCTTCGGGTCCAATCTTGTCTGAAGATGAGTCTTGAATTAATTTGTAGATATTTCTTCTCCAAAACAGTTTCTCTATGAAACAACTTAGTTTCTCTTTGGATAAAGGTTTAGTTAGGAAGTCAGCTAAGTTTAAATTACTATTAACAAATTTTAAAGTGAAATTTTCCTCCTCAACAAGTTTTCGAATGAATTGTAGTCTGATATCAATATGCTTGGTTTTTATATTTTCTACACTATTCTTACAGAAATATATAGCTGACTGATTGTCACAAAATTGAATAGGTTTTCCCACATTAGGTAGTACATCTATTTCTTTTAATATATTAAAATACCATATTGTTTCTTTTACACTTTCAGTTAAGGCTATAAATTCGGATTCCATAGAACTTAATGCAATACACTTTTGTTTTCTTGATTTCCATGTAAATGGGGTATCATCTAGATATAGTATGTATCCACTTGTAGAGTGTCTATTGGTCAAATGACTTCCCCAGTTTGCATCAGAATATGCATTTAAGATGCCTCTATTAACATTTGATAAGTTTATTTTATAATGTTTTGTCCTAAAGACATAATTCATTAGATCTACAACGATTTTCCAATGCTGATATGTGTATCCATTACAGAATTGAGCCATTGTGTTTACTGAAAAAGAAATATCTGGTCGGCTTCTGTCTGCAAGGAAAGATAAACAACCTATTATTGATATATATGGGTATTTTCTCATGAGTTCAGTCTCAATAATTTCATCTTCCTTAATTTTTGGTGGTAACCAGCACCCTGCCTTAAAAGGTAAATTTACCAATGTCTTAGGTAGATCTGTAAAACTAGTTATAAGTCTGTTTATATATGTTTCTTGATGTAAGTATATGCCCTTGTCTGTAGTTTCAAAGTTAACTCCTAACAGATATTTGACCTTTCCTAATTCCTCTATATCTAACTTTTCTTTAATAATTTGAATAGTTTTTCCGATTATAGATGTTTCTCTATTCCAAATAACAAAATATCATCAACATATACTATCAAGATAACACTATTATTCATTTTGTATACACAGTTGCACCATTTAATGGTCTCAAATCCTATTGAATTCAAAATTGAATCCAATTCTTTATTCCATTCTCTTCCACTCTGATGTAACCCATAAATAGTATTTTCTAAAAGACAAACTTTATCTTCACTACCTTTTATTTTGAATCCATCAGGTTGTTGCATGTAAATTTTTTCCTTCAAATTTCCATAAAGATAGGCTGATTTAACATCTAACTGGACATGCTTCCATCTTAGCAAAGATACTAATATTATAAACAGGAATCTAATTATTGAAAAATTTACAACTGGTGAAAAAATGTCAGTGTAATCTATTCCATATTTCTGTCTATAACCTTGTGCTACAAGCCTAGCTTTATATATTTTTATATTATTTTTATCATCCCTTTTTACGCTATATACCCATTTATTACCTAATATTTTCACACCTTGAGGTGGGGGATCTACTAATTTCCAAACTTTCCTATCTTTCTCTCTCTCTCATCACCTTAAGTTCATCCTCCATTGCCTTAATCCAATTCCTTTTTTCCTGTGATTGTTGTACATCATTAAAGTTTTTAGGAAGTTCTACATTATAGATTTCCTCATGAAAAATACTTTCGTACAAATCATCTTCTAAACAATTTGTTTCTATTTTAACTTCATTTTCTTCACTTATATCTGGTTTTTGTGGTCTAAATGAAAACATTTCAGAATTGAATTCAAGCTTTTGTGTTTCACAATATTTTTGTACATCATTTAATGATCTCAATTTTTGATCACCAGAAGGGGGGTAATAGTATACGTCTACTCGTGGTCCTGTCTTTCTAGGTATTTCTAATCTTTTCCATTTAGCTATGTCTATTGGTGTAAGTGTATGTAAATTATGGTTATCACTATCATTATTTTCATAAGGGTAGTTATCATCCTGTGGGTAAAAAACATATTGTACTCTAGAAGCAGTACCAAACAAAGTATCCACACCCTTCTTAGCTTCATCAATAAATACATGAATGGTTTCTATTACTTTTCTATCTGCTGGCAACCAAATTCTATAACCTTTTGTTTTGGTTGCATAACTTACCATTATGCCTGAATTGGCCTTAGGTTGTAACTTATTTCTTTTCATTTTAGGGACATGTACATAAGCTAATGAGCCAAAAATTTTAAAATGTCTTACAGATGGTTTATGTCCTGACCATAATTCCATTGGACTTACTCCTTTTGTTAGGGCATGTTCACATCTGTTTTTGGTGTATACAAAGGTATTTAGGGCTTCTGCCCAGAATCTGGGTTGTAACCCACTATCTGAAAGCATTGCTCGAACACCTTCAATAGCAGTTCGATTAAACCTTTCAGCTATTCCATTTTGTTCAGGACTATAAGTTGATGTTCTTTCTATTTTAATACCCAAATTTACTAGAAAATTTTCAAATTCTTTGTTACAGAATTCTAATCCGTTATCTGTCCTAATACATTTTAATTTGGCATTTAATGCTCTCTCAGACTCATGCAAGTATTGCTTAAAATAGTTAAAAACTTCTGACTTTTCTTTTAGGAAATAAACATTAACCTTTCTAGAGTAGTCATCTATGATAGAAAGAAAATATCTACTGCCACCAAGTGATCTCACTGGTGCAGGACCCCAGATATCCATATGCACTTTTTCTAAAGGTTTTCTAGTCAGAATTGTATAGCTAAATTACATGTGGTTGGATTACCCTGAACTTTTTCTAATCCTTTGACAGTATTCTTTTTACTCATAGAATTAAGTATTTCTGAATTAATATGACATAATCTCTTATGGAGAAAATTAAGAAAATTAATTTGAGTTATAGGAAACTGAATAATTTTGAGCTTTGGCTCTATTAGGGTATCCATTTACAATATATAACTTATCTACTAGTCTTGCTGTAAATAAATATTCCCCATTATTTTTAAAGATTGTCATTTTACCATTTTTCCATATTATCTTATTTCCTGCTATGTCTATGCATGATCCACTAATGAGATTCCTTCTCATGTTTGGTGCATATAAAACATTAAGTAGAGTTACCTCTACAAAGGTGTTATTTATATATCTTAAAACAAAGTTAATATCTCCCTTACCTAAGATTGTTGACTTGCAGTCGACATCTCCAATCAAAGCGTCCATCGGGGGGATATCCTGATAGTTCACAAACCAATCCTTTTCTTTACAAAAATGAGATGTAGCTGCGCTGTCTATCAGCCATTCTCCCCATTCACTAGTTGGATCACTTGCTCTTTCACTAATGTGGTGAAAGCTTAGAATTTCTGAATGAAATGCAGAAGATTTTCCCCTGTAGTTCTGATCCTTTCTGTAGTGTTGCCCTTGAGAGTTTTTGTTTCTAAGAAAACAGTCTTTTATAAGATGGCCAGTTTTCCCACAGAAGGAGCAATTCCTTATATCATAGGTTCTTGCTGTTCTTGGATGCACTGTTGGCTCCAGCATGCTTCCACTGCTATACTGTGCTTTTGCAGAAAAATAATTTTTCTTTTTTCTTCCTTGGTACATCCTGGGAGTTTTTGTTTGATAAGCATTTGCCACAATATCAAGTCCATCATCTTTTTTCTTTTGTTGAACTCTTCCCGATTCAGTTATCAAGTGGGCTTCAATGTTTTCAACATTTAAGTGTTTTTCTTCTAGTCTGTATAGAACTTGGACAATGCCATCATAATCTTGAGGCAATTTCCTTATCAACTGAAAACACACAAGTACTTCAGGTAGATCAAATCCAGCTTCTTTAATCAGTTGTTTTTTCTCTTGGACTCTTTTAATAAATATTCCAATAGTTTCTTCATCAGGAGCAAATTTCAGTTCATAAAATTTGTCAATCAAACCAGCCAGTCTGGCCCTTGAATTTGGCTCAAAATTCTGCTTAAAAATATTCCAGGCTTCTTTTCCATCAGCAGCATTAGCAATCAAGGTTTGGTATTTTCTTTCTACTCCTTGGTAAATTGTAGTGAAAGCCCTATCCTTCCTCCATTTAAATTCTCTAATATCTTTGGCTGTTGCCTCAGCTGGAAGATCAGGTTCATCTTCAATGATAAAATCCCAGCTTCCTCTATCAATCAGAAGGACCTTCATATCCATCTTCCATATATTATAGTTAAAAGCATTCAGCTTAGGAAAAGTGAAATTTGTATCAGTCATTTTCAAACTTTTAATGCGGCCCCAAAAGTTTAGCCAATTTTTTTTTCTTAAGTTGCTATAGTATACAGCTAAAAGCTTGCTAGTAGGCCCATAACCTTTGTTGGGTGGAAGGAAGGACAGATGGCACACACACCTCTTTTAAAGATTTTCTTTCTTTTTTAATCAACCAACACATATGTAAATTCTCTATTATTAATTTTTACACAAAAATTTACATATACAGTAAAACCCCGCTAATACGAACCCTGGATATAACGAACCTTCCCTTATAACGAACCCACGCCGATTCCCAATTCTATTCCATTGAAAATACCATCGTTATAACGAACTTTGCGATTTTTAGAATAACGAACTACCCCTATAACGAACCTATTTCGGGTCCCAAAATAATAAAATCTATTAAAAATACTATGTTTATAACGAACTTAGAATTGTAATTTAAAAAAAAAAATTAAAAAACTAAATTTTGAGCATGTTTTAGGCTCGCGGATCGCGATTTCAAACAATAAATTTAGCGGCATTGTTTGTTTGATTTTTGCACTTTATTTTTGCTGTATGTTGTATAAATTTTTACACACTATACTTTTTATTAAATATAATACCTTTGCATCCATTAAATTTGAAATATAAAAAATGCAAATGGCTTCCAAAATGAAGAAAACAAAGGCATTTTAAAAACAAAAGCATTATTTCTTTAAAAAAAAAAGGCCATTTTCAGAACTTTTCAAAGTGAAACAACATAGGCAAAATGTTAAGAACATATTCAAATAAGAGAATATAACTTTTCTATTATAAAAGATAAAATATAAAGTTATTAAAAAATGTTACAAAGAGGAATCAACCTCAACTTTTGCCGCGATCGCGATCGTACGTTTTAGGGCTAAAAAAAAAAAAGTCCAAATAAACGGTCCCTTGATGAAACAAAAAATATTTTTTATGCCATTAACTATGGTGATTTTAAAGTCAGCAATGTTTTGCATGGCAGGTTAAAAAAAACGAAATCTAGACCTAGAAGAATATGGGGAAACATGAAATGGAAGAAAAACACTAACTTTATTTGAATGGTGCAATGCTTGGAAGAATGCTTTGAAACAAAAGGCATTAGAGCCATTTTTTCAAGTAAAAATTGCATTATATAATGTGATAATGATGTTTTAAAATCATTTCATATCTTTGAATATATATTTAATAAAACTTTGCCTAGGATTTGTCTTGATTTTTAACTTAGACATAGAGGTACATGTATGTTAATCATAAGAAGAACCTATTATCTAATGATTTCTATTATTATTCAGTATTAATATAAGGAAATTAAAATGAAGTGACCCCTATTAAGAGGCAGCCTCTTCTTGTGTGTATGGCTATTTTTTAATTATATGGTCTAAAATTTTTGAAAAGTAAAAAAAAATAGCCAAACCGTGGCTATAGTGAACCGTGGCTATAGTGAACCAAAAGCTCTGTCCCATTGGGGTTCACTATAGAGGGGTTTTACTGTATATGTATATTTACAAAAATTTGTTTTATAATTAAATTCTGAAAAAATACAAATTATTTAAATAATTAAATTTATAAACAACATAGCATTTTATATTTAATGAAATGATGATCAGGTGTAACATTCTTCAATTAGAATAAAATTTTATTGTAATTATTTATGTTTCGAAAATATGTAATAAAGCCATTTTGTCCTTTATACTAAAAGTTATTTATGAAAATAAAAAAATAAATACAAAAAAGTACATACAATGGTTTTAATTATTATCATTAATTTATATTACAAAGCTATTTTTAAAAATGTTATTTTAGTGAGTTAGATTAGATAATCATCTAACTTTAGTTCAACACTTCCTTTAATTCAACCGAAAGCTCTGATCCCTTGGGGTGTTGAATTAAAGAGGTTTGACTGTATATTCAAAGATATAAAATGATTTTAAAACATCTTTATTATATTATATAATACAATGTCTACTTGAAAAAATGGCTGTAATACCTTGTTGCTTCAATGAATTCTTCAAGCATTGACCTTTCAAATAAAGTTAATAAGCGTATTTCTTTCATTTCATGTTTCCACATATTCTTCTTAAGTATAGATTTAATTTTGTTTTGAACCTGTCATGCAAACCATTGCTGGGTCTAAAATCGCCATATAGTTCATGGCATAAAAATTAAATTTCGTTGCATCACGGGCCTATTTATTTGGAACATTTTTTTAGCCCTAACATGTACGATCGTGGCAAAAGTTGAGGTTGATTCCTCTTTGTAAACAATTTTTAATAGCCTTATATTTTATCTCTTATAATAGAAAAGTTATATTTTCTTATTTTAACATGTTCTGAAATTTTGCCTGTGTTGTTTCACTTTAAAAAGTTTTGAAAATGCCCCCTTTTTTTTTTAAGTAATAACGTTTTTGTTTTTGAAGGCCTTTGTTTTCTCTATTTTGG
Source organism: Cordylochernes scorpioides (assembly GCA_030710605.1). NCBI lineage: Eukaryota > Metazoa > Arthropoda > Arachnida > Pseudoscorpiones > Chernetidae > Cordylochernes > Cordylochernes scorpioides. Next base: position 16,307,179 of record CP092880.1, on the reverse strand, counting down.
AAGCCATTTGCATTTTTTCTATTTCAAATTTGATGGCTGCAAAGATATTCTATTCAATAAAAAGTAAAATGTGTAAAAATTTATACAACATACAGCAAAAATAGAATGTAAATGAAAACAAACAATGCTGCTAAATTTATTGTTTTGAAATCGCGAGCCGCGGGCAGAAAAATATGCAAAATTTTGTTGTTTTAATTTTTTTTTTAAATACAATTTTAAGTTTGTTATAAGCATAGTATTTTAAATAGATTTTATTATTTTGGGGCCTGAAACAGGTTGGTTATAGGGGTAGTTCGTTATTCTAAAAATCGTAAAGTTTGTTATAACGATGGTAATTTCAATGGAATGGAATTGGGAATCGCCATGAGTTCGTTATAAGGGAAGGTTCGCTATATCCAGGGTTCGTATTAGCGGGGTTTTACTGTAATATTATTTAGTGAGTTAGATGAGTAGCTAATCATCTAATTCAACACTTCCTTTAATTCAATCAAAAACTCTGATCCCTTGGGGTGTTGAATTAAAGAGGTTCCAACTACTGTTATCAAGTGTTTAAACAAGATAACAGTTAAGAAAAAGATGCTTTTCTAAAAACTCTAAAATATTATTCTTAGAATTAGAAGTGAAAAAAAAAAAGATGCACAAGCATATCTGTATATATTATTGATATTTCCTCTTTCTTCCATTCTGTTAATTGTGGCATATATATATTTTTTTTTATGAAAAAGCTTCTTTAAATTGTCTCTTAAAGTAATTTTTCTCATATTCTATTATCTTTGTTTCTTTTAGATTGAAATTATTATGTCCTGTAATTTTTCTATGTTCAGAATTCTCAATATTATCCCACATTTTAGAGCATAATCATGGTTTTTCATTCACCAAGAAGTCAAATCCATCACATTACCATTTAATGACCAAAGGTTTGCAAGAGATTTCATTAATATATTCAGAAAGTATGAAATAAATTGCATAGAAACCATGTAACCCCATTTCTCAACATATCAACAACCACAAGAACACCCAATTAACAAAAAGAGTAGGTTTAATTTATGGATTAAAATGTGAAAAGAGTGACCAATGCTATCTAGGGCAAACATCCATAACTTTTAAAATAAAGAATGAAAAACCATGAATATGCTCTAAAAAGGAATAAAATAGAGAATTCTGCACTTATAGAACATTTAAAAATCACAGGACATAATAAAATTTCAATCTAAAAGAAGCAAAGATACTAGATTATGATAAAAATTACTTTGAGACAATTTAAAGAAGTCTTTTTCATTCAAATGTGCTACAATTAACTGGATAGAAGAAAGAGGAAATATCAATGATATTTTAATTATATTTTAAAAAAAGATTTTTCTCCACTTCTAATTCTGAGAACAATCTTTTAGGGTTCTCTTAGAAAACTATCTTCTTCTTATCTGTCATCTTAGACTCTTGATAACATGCTGTGATATATTTCTCATTCTGTTCTTTTGACTGATGATGGTAACAACGCTGTTACCAAAACATCACATACTACTTATTTGGATATGGTCTTTTTATATTGTGTTTATGATCTATAATCCAAATTGTGCCTTATCAAATAATATAATATATGGGATTGTTGGAGCTTCTACCTCAGATAAGTCCACAAGTCCTGGGGGTGGCCATTAAACTCTCCCATCTTTCACTGTTATATCACCACTTGTTGCCATACAACCTACTCTAGGTGAATATAGAACTTCTATTGGAATTTTATAGAAAACTCTTATTACAATAATTGATTTTAATCTTCCTCTGAAATACAAATGGTCAGTCAAGAGAGGGAAGGTAGAGAAGATTTCCAGTGGTTGTTGGTCGAGCTTGTGGGAGGCCAGGTACATTATTAGAGATGGTATTGAAGAGGATGGCCATGTCTCAGGTTGTTGGTCCCTTTGGAGCACTTTGTAGGAGAAAGATGCCAGGTAGAGTGGAGTGGTATTAAAGAGCATGAAGGGAGAATCAGCTATTTCCAGTATCTTGGTCCCTTTGAAGCCAGGGACGCCTTGGGACGCCAGGATAAGAGAGAGGAGCAGGGGTCTTATGACAATAGAAAGATAATTTGGGGCTCAGATGGTTGAGTCTTGGTTTAAGAAATTCCATTTTAAATCCATGAGATATCTTGAGGATGTCAACAGACAGGATGTAAGAAGTCTTCAGCTGGAGGATCACCGATATCAAGGGATTTATTCCAAGGGGCTTATTGATCAGAGCAAATGATAATGAGCAAATTGATATTCTCCATCATTAGGACAATTCCTTCTTGGGATTCCCTGCAGGAGATTTGAAGGTTGGTTTCCAGCAGGCAGGACATCAGCTGATCAGAGGACTTCAAGGGACCCAAGGTTGAGAGCCTGGCATCAGGGAGGGGACCATCCGAACTGTGTTGAGACGGACTAGTGAAAGAGATGGAATGCCCAAAGACGGTTTTTCTAGACCATGTCTAACTCATTTCAAGGCTGTAGTTCTGCCAAGTTACTTAATGGTAGTGTACCCAACAATTATGCTTACTGCAACATTAGTTAACTCTGCTGTATTAGTAGTGCCTAGGGTCAGATCCTGTACCACTCTCTATTCCAGCAATCAGAATTATATTGGAATATGCCACGTTTTATATTACACGATTGTCTTGTTCTGTATTGCCGGGCTTAGGGACCTGATAAAAAAATTTTGAAAGGAAAATGCCAATGAAAAAAGAATTTTGATTTAAAAATGCCAATGTTTCCCTATAGCTTTAAGCCCTTAAAGGTCCCTTAGCCTGACAAAGCAAAATAAAACAATCCTGTAAATAAAACGTGGATACCCAATATAATCCGAGTATCTGAAATAAAAAATGGCACAAGGCCAAACCAGAGACACAACGGACACAACAGCTTTAACTATTGCTACAGGTAAACATAACAGTGGGTACACCACCAAAAAGCAGCCTAACAGAACTACAACAGTGAAACAAGCTAGGCACAGCCTAGGAAAAACACGCCTAAGGACATCCATCTCTGACACCAGTCAAATCTCAACTACAACAATGGAACAATCCTTGGATACCATTTCTTTACTTTTTTTATCTAAATAATTTTAAAGTCAAATTATTATATGGAAAAAAAAAATAGAGAAGAAATAGACTTACTCAAAACTCTGTTGTTTAAGAGACATTACAGAGGAGGGAAGACATGTCTTTTGAAAATAGATCAGCTGGAATGTGGCACCCGAAATAGGATTTCAGTGTACAAAAACAGAGATATCCATAAAGGACTTCCTTAAAAGATTTTCAGGATTATTTGAAATAATATTTTTTAAAATTTTCTTTTTATTTTCCATATTTATTTACTTTTAGCTGCTACTATTCAATTATATTAATATTGTATATACAGTCGAACCTCTTTAAATCAACACCCCAAGGGAACAGAGGTTTCGGTTGAATTAAAGGAAGTGTTGAATTAAGGTTAGATAATTAGCTAATCATATAACTAACTAAAATAATATTACCTATAAAATAGATTTTTAAAATAAATTAATGATATTAATTGAAACCATTTATTATTATTATTATTATCATTTACAAAGCACGCGATATCCGTCTTGGATATTTGCATGCATACACAAGTTTGGGAGCTTATTTACAGTAATTATTAATATGATTTTAGTTATTATAAATAGAAATTATTAACGTATTTGTCAATTGGTTAACGGTTTATTTACCCTATAATGAGTATTAGTGAACATCACAAATAAGAACAGAAATTTAGAGCTATTTACAGCATATAACTATATACCAGTTATTACAGCCCAGGCTATCTATTGCTAAAAAACATTCTACAAAATCTATTAAAATTTATATACATATATCTATTATTAACTACTTGATTTAAACTATTTATATTTATTTGATTTTTAACTCTCAAGTCCTCTACAAGTCGACAGTCCGTTAGAATATGTACAGGATTTTCTTCTTCTGCACCACATGAGCATTTAGGCGAATCCGTCTTTCTGACATTGTACAAATATGATCTAAAGTTACTGTGTCTAGTAAAAAATTGTACATTGTGAAAATTTGGCTTGACATATTTGGGTATTTGGGAATCAGTGAAAAAGGACTTGAAAATGGTATTAGTCTTCTCATAGTATTTCTGCAATTTTTCCCTTATATAATTAGAAATTATATTCCTGCTTGAAGAGTCAAATCGATTGTAATTTATTTCGGTTTTCAACATGTTAGATTCAATATATTCAGTAAGTTTGAAGACTTGTGCAAGTATGTGTGTACAATCCGATGATGTTGTACTGTAGGCCTGTATACAATGTTTTAAAATATTATATTGAAGAGAATTTAGTTTGTCCTTAGACTTTTTGTTTATGAATGGATACCATATTGGATAACCATAAGTAATTGTACTTCGATATAATGTCTTATACAATATCAGTCTTCGTCTAAAGTCTAGACCCCATGCTTTCTTTGTCAAGCCGAATAGGTATCCACTAGCTCTAGTTACTTTTGTGATCATTTCACTAACGTGAGGCGTAAAGTCCAGTTTGCTTCTGACTCGGTGATTTTTAATAGTCACTCCTAGGATCTTAAGCTCTTCAACCGGTTTAATTAACTTGCTACCTGAGACTATTATATCGCTATTGCATTTATATAAATATAATATTTTTGTTTTTTCATCTGACAATTTTAATTTACGACTTTCACACCACTTATTGATTTTCCTTAATACATTATCTATTGTCTTTCTTAGTTGTTCAGGAGTATATTAACATATTAACGTAATATCATCTGCATATCCTATTGTTTCACAATTATCATCCAGATTATTATTCAGTATCTCATTAATAAGAATGCTCCATAATGTGGGAGACAGTGGTCCTCCCTGTGGACATCCTTTAATTAGTTTCTTATTAATTTCAGTTGAAGAATATCTAAATCTTACTCTTCTATTATCAAAGTATGATTGTAGAAGTTTTATCATTGAAGCCTGCACACCATCCTCATCTAGTCTTTTCATCAAGGCCGGCCACAATGCATTATCAAAAGCTGCACTAATATCAACTGCAATTATTGAAACCATTGTGTGTGTACTTTAATGTATTTATTTTTTATTCTCATGATTAACTTTTAGTATCAGGGACAAAATGGCATTAATACATATTTTGAAACATAAATAATTACAAATAATATTTTATTTGAATTGAAGAATATAGCAGTTGAAAGGAAATAAATATGGAAAATAAAAAGAAAATTTAAAAATAATATTTAAAAATAATCATAAAGATATTTTTAAAAAATCCTTTATAGATGTCTATTTTTGCACTGAAATCCTATTCAGGATGTATTCCAGATGGTCTATTTAAAAAAAACATGCATTTATTTCTTCCTCTGGAATGTATTTTAAATATCAAAGAGTTTTTATTGTATTAAAGGCATCCACTGCTGCTGCAGGTGTTATTGATTTTGTGTTTAAATCTTTTATAATAACACGGAAATGGAATATTGAAATAAAATGTTATCATAATCATTGTGGCTACATTTCATGAAGATTAATTTATTTGAAAGTAAAAATTATTTGTAAATTTTAAAATAAATAAAATATTTCAATGATGAAAATTTTAAAGATAATAATATTATTAATTAGCGCACGATGCCTAAATTCCTGCGTAAAAAAAAAATAATAACACTCGCGACATTGCGCAACAGCACTGCAAAGTGAAACTTAAAACTAACAGAAACCAAAAGTGTGCAGGCGCGATCCTATCGGTGCCCGCCGATCGCCACCGCCTTAATACCTTTTTAGTGGTAAAGTTGTATGTAAAAAAGCATTCATCAGTCGAAATTCAAATTTTAAAATGGTCGAACTGTCGTATTATCGATACTGTTGAATTACGGTTTGGTTTTTGATAGGCCGGAGGTCGGGACATCAGAATATGGTCGAATGAAGGTAGAGTGTCAAATTTGCATGTGTCGAATTAACGAGGTTATACTGTATATTTTATGTACAGTATAATCATTTATATGTTTCAAAAATATGTATTAACGCCATTTTGTCCTTGACACTGAAAGTTAATAATGAAATAAAAAATAAATATAAAAAGTACAAATGGTTTCAATTAATAATTTGTGTGAAAATTAGTTAGGGAGTCAATTGAGGTAGTATCATAAAATATCATATGGTAACAATGAAAATAATGCTATATATATTAAAATATTAAAGTTATTCTCCACGAGGTTCATACTAAAAAAAATACAGTAAATGAAAAAATCAATATAAGGAAATTGTAATAGCACAATTTTCGTTGTATTTTTACATGAGCTTGATGAAATTGTAGCCACGCGATATAGATTCAATGTTTCTATATGGATAATACAAGAGCGCATACATCCGCAGAAACATCTGTTAGTCTGCTAAGAAGCAGTGGGAAGTTTTGTCACCATATTCATATATGATAAATCCAATTGAATTTTCATTCAGCAAAATTAAAACATTGGTAAGGTCGCTGCTTCCTCGACATCACGTTAGGTTATCACTGATGCAATCAGTAGAATTACATCAGGAGACTGTGAAGGATGGTTTACTTGTATTCTCAAATATTGTTTCCTGGCCACACAAGAACACCATTTTATCCAATAAAATCTGTTTATTTCGTGGTTATTTGCTCCTATATTAGTGTCTTGGACTTAATGTCAAATGTTTTTAATTAATCTTTATAATATTATCTTTTGATTTTTAACAATCTTATTTTTAAAGGCGGGAGACTCATTTTAAAAAGTGACAAAGTGACGAATTCACTCTTAAAATGCTATATAATTAATCTAAAAAGACAACATTACTTTAGTGAGTTTGATGAGTAGCTAATCATCTTGCTAACTTTAATTCAACACTTCCTTTAATTCAACCGAAAGCTTTGATCCCTTGGGGTGTTGAATTAAAGAGGTTCGACTGTAATACAATAGAACCTCCATAAGAGGACACTTCTGCTAAAGGACACCTCTCTATAAAGGACAGTGTACATTGGCAAATTTACCATTTTTACTATTTAGTAACTCTCCGTAAGAAGACACCTCTCTGTAATTAGGTGTCCTTTATAGGGAGGTTCTACTGAATATTCTAAATTTTTAAATGAAATTATTTGTTGTTGAATATTGTGCGACACAATTAACGAGTGCTTTTTGAACAAAGTCCCCTTTGTCATTTTAAAACATCTTGTTTTGTTTTCTAATCATTTCTCAAATAATAGGTTATTCACTTTGAAATTCAATTGTTATTTTAAAATTTATTGAATTAAATTGTGAATATATAAAGATTTATAACTTTTTTAACTCACAAAATGTGTTTTATTAATTGACATTTAGTATTAGGGATTGACAACAGAATTAAGATATTGTTAGAGCCCGTTTTAAAATGTTATCAAGAATAACTGAATGGATCAAACAACAAATTTTAGAGATTAAATTATATAAAGACAATTTATAGCTGAAAATAATATGGTTGATATGTTAATGAACAAATGGCCGATATGCAGATATGCGATTCAAAATGTTTCCAATACCAAGGGTACTATTGGGAAAAAAAAAACTCTAAATTTTTATAAACTAATTCAAAGCTTTGACCGTTTCTTTGAAAATTTGATAAAACGATACAACAGTAAAAATGGAGACATAGCTGAAGCATATTTAATGTACTATTCAAGAACATGCTGATTTTTTTCTTATTTAGTCTTATGTCTGATGATGGTAACAATGCTTGTAAAATTCGGGGGCCATTGGAGCATTTTTTATTTAAAAAAAAAAAAAAGTTACCAATGCGGTTGTAGCGGTCGAAAACAAATGGTTTAGACCACCCTTCCACCAACCCCTGTTTCTAGAATAGATTTCACTGTTGTTTCTTTATTTTAATGGTTTTTGAGATGTGCAGAGTCTGGGATCATGTTGTTTGAGACTCTGTGATCTGCCATGTACAGATCCAGCCTGATATGTGCTGGCACACAATTATAGATTCTTAGAAAACTATCTTATTTACACACCTGATAACAGTAACTATATGCTGTGGTATGATTTCTAATTCAGCACTTTTGTCTGAAGATGTTAACAACGCTGTTACAAAAATGTCACACACGATTTATTTATTTGGTCTTATTACCTTGAGTAGATAGACAATAGATTTGTTCTATTCTGAAGGGAGAGGTAGCCTTTCAATTTGTAAATATAGATAGGAATTTTGCCGGAAGGATATTGATCTATAATTAGATGGCGTCTAGCTTTGACTTCTATTTTGATGGGAGAGGCCACTTTTGTCTTTTTATATCAATATCCTCCCGGATTCCATCTATATTCTGGCCATAGATTTAGCCCAGCCACTTAGCTTGCTAAACACCTCTTTGTCAAGATTCCATTAGATCCCTTGTGGATCTCATGGAATAGTCTGCCCTAGACTGAAGAGGGCCATCAGCCCTGAACCATGGTCTCTAAGTGTACATTTCTCAGTTTGCAAAGCTGATGTTGTGGCTTTGTCACGTACCCGAGGCAGCTGGTTTGGAGCGACGGTCAATAGATGGCGTCTAGCTTTGACTTCTATTTTGACGGAAGAGTCGACCTTTGTCTTTTTAGATTTTGAGAATAGTGGTAAGGCTCAAAGTTCAGCTTGAAACCACAGACAAACAACAGAAGGACAACAGAGACACCCAATAAGTAGAGAAAATGACCTCAAAATTTCAGGGTGAAGTGTGGGGTAAGGTCCTCCAGTGTCTGCACACACATAATGTATCAATTCAAGTGTAATACACTTAACACATGAAAAAACAATAGAAGAAAATAAAATAAAAAGGTCAGGAATTGATATTAAAAATAAAAAAGACATATCCTGACCAGGAAAACATGTACTTTTAAGAAACTATTCATTGATTTAACCTGTTCCCTGATATTTGGCCAACCCAATTTCTTGATATATAAAGAAAAACCATCCACAAACGCGTTTCGCGTATAAAGCTGTCAGTTAAATTATATACTCTATGTAAGACCGGTGGTCTTAATAAAGCTGTGTCTGTTAAATCATATTCTCTATGTAAGACCGGTGGTCTTAATAAAGCTGTGTGCGTTAAATTATATTCTCTATGTAAGACCGGTGGTCTTAATAAAGCTGTGTCTGTTAAATCATATTCTCTATGTAAGACCGGTGGTCTTAATAAAGCTGTGTCTGTTAAATCATATTCTCTATGTAAGACCGGTGGTCTTAATAAAGCTGTGTGCGTTAAATTATATTCTCTATGTAAGACCGGTGGTCTTAATAAAGCTGTGTCTGTTAAATCATATTCCCTATTTAAGCCTGGTGGTCTTAATAAAGCTGTGTGCATTAAATTATATTCTCTATGTAAGACCGGTGGTCTTAATAAAGCTGTGTCTGTTAAATCATATTCCCTATTTAAGCCTGGTGGTCTTAATAAAGCTGTGTCTGTTAAATCGTATTCCCTATTTAAGCCTGGTGGTCTTAAAAGAGCTGTGTGTTAAATTATATCCTCTATGTAAGACTGGTGATCTTAATAAAGCTGTGTCTGTTAAATCGTATTCCCTATTTAAGCCTGGTGGTCTTAATAAAGCCGTGTGTGTTAAATTATATTCTCTATTTAAGACGGGTGGTCTTAATAAAGCTGACGGTTGGTTTTATTCCCCATGTAAGACTGGTGGTCTTAATAAAGCTGTGTGTGTTAAATTGTATTCCCTATGTAAGCCTGGTGGTCTTAATAAAGCTGTGTGTGTTAAATTATATTCTCTATGTAAGACCGGTGGTATTAAAAGAGCTGTGTGTTAAATTATATCCTCTATGTAAGACTGGTGATCTTAATAAAGCTGTGTCTGTTAAATCGTATTCCCTATTTAAGCCTGGTGGTCTTAATAAAGATGTGTGCGTTAAATTATATTCTCTATTTAAGACTGGTGGTCTTAATAAAGCTGTGTGTGACAAATCCTAGGCAAAGCTTTATTAAATATATATTCAAGGATATGTTTGTTTCATCATGACCCTGTGATGGACATTTTTTTTTCTGCCCTAACACATGCGATCGCGGCAAAAGTTGAGGTTGATTCCTCTTTGTAACAATTTTTAACAGCTTTCTTTTTTTATCGCTTTCAATATAAAAGTTATATTTTATTTTTTAACATGTGTTCTGAAAATATTTCTGTGTTGTTTCACACCAGAAAAGTTTGGAAATGGCTTCTTTTTTTCCCTTCAGTAATAATATTTTTGTTTTTAGAATGTATTTGCTTTCCCCATTTTGGAAACCATTTGCATTTTTATATTCCAAATTTAATGTATGCAAAGATATTCTATTTAATAAAAAGTATAATGTGTAAAAATCTATACAACATACAGCAAAAATAGAATGTAAATCAAAACAAATAATGCAGCTGAATTTTTTGTTTTTAAATCGCGATCCACGAGCTGAAACATGCTAAAAATTTTGTCGTTTTGAATTTTTTTTTTATTGAAATTTTAAGTTCATTATAAGCATAGTATTTTAAATAGATTTTATTTTTTGGGACCGAAAATAGGTTCGTTATAGAGGTAGTTCGTTGTTTTAAAAATCGCAAAGTTCATTATAACTATGGTATTTTCAATGGAATGGAATTAGGATTCGCCTTAGGTTCATTATAGGAGAAGGTTCGCTATATCCAGGGTTCGTATTAGTGGAGTTTTACTGTATATAGTAGAGCCTCTCTGTAAGAGACACCTATTTGCAGAAACAAAGTGTCCTTTCGAGAGAGGTGTCCTCTTGCTGGAGAGTTACTAAATAGTAAAAATGGTAAATTTGTCAATGAAACTGTCCTTTATAGAGAGGTTCCCTCTAGCAGAGTGTCCTCTCATGGAGGTTCTACTGTATTAAATTCATAGCAAAACAAATTTACATTTTTCTCAAATAACACATATACATATTAACAATAAATAAGATGATCAAATACAACAGTTGAGATCTCCATCCACTTGTATTTGGAGAGTTTGAATCTGGGCTGACATCTGCAGTACTGCTGTTGTCTGGCCTTGTTTGGTCGACGCCGGCAAAGGTTGAACTTCTGGTTGTATAAATTTTTTCTGCCAATTCTGCCAGCTTGACCAAATATAGTTCCTGACAAACTGATGGAATAGCTCGTATGGATGCAGGAAGATGCTGCCTCCATAGGACTTTTATGACCTCTCCTGTGAAATTTCCGCCAGAAGTTGTTGGATTTGTGACAGGAATGCAGAGGGCTTCTGGTCACCAAAGGCAATTCCTTCCAATACGCGGCCATTCGTTCCTGGGAAAACTGGCTGAACCATTGGAGAAGTCATTCTCTAAGAGCTGTAAACTTTTTCAAAAAAGCATCTAAAAAAGGTATTCCTAAAAAAAAAGGTAATTTTCAAAACTTTTCAAAGTGACACAACTCGGGCAAAATTTCAGAACACATGTTAAACAAAGAAAATATAACTTTTCTATTATAAGAGATAAAATCGAAGGGTATTAAAAATTATGACAGTATGTGTTAGAGCTAAAAAAACATCCAAATAAACGAGCCCGTATTGAAGGCAAAATTATTTTTTATGCCATGAACTATGGCGATTTTAAAGCCAGCAATAGTTTGTATGACAGGTAAAAAACAAAACAAAATCTAGTATAACAAATAAAACTTTGCCTAGGATTTGTCTTGATTTTTAAATTAGACATAGAGGTACATGTATGCTAATAAGAACCTATCATCAAATAATTTATTTTATTATTCAGTATTAATATTGTTCATTTAAGGGAATTACAACATGGTGACCACTAATAATTGGCAGCCTTTTTCTGTATTTACTGCTTCCCCAACAACTGACATTTGGACAGAGCATACACTGGGGTGGAACATGTCTGCCAAAGATTAAGCAAAGAATTTGTTTATAAATGCTACCTATAGTGTGATTTCAAGGAGTACAGTAGAACCTCCATGTAAAGGACACTTAATTGCAGAGCCAAAGTTGCCCTTTAGGAAGTGGTGTTCTCTTACCAGAGTTGCTAAATGGTAAAAAAAAAAAGTAATCTTTTCAAATGAAAAGTGTCCTTTGTAGAGAGTGTCCTTTCATGGAGGTTCTACTGCATTGCATCTATTCTTGTGTTTGTTTTGATTTTATTGGTAAATTAAATGATGTCATACCCGAGGGGTGATATGGGTGCCATGTGTTGTAATGGCTAAGTGTTATCTGAATGAGACTCGTTCTAGCTTTACAAGTTGAACTGAATGTTTATTTCATCCAGTAATCTCCTTTTATACAAAATAGAAAGATAGAGATAAAAAGGAAATAGTTTACATAAGTTAAAAAGTTGCCAAATGGCATGATTTTGCATAGTCAATAATAAATAATAATTATATTACGTAACATTATCACATGTTATTTAACATATCACAACATGTTTCCCCTCTGCTACAACAATACAACAATTAAAGAATGTCACGAATTTGGACAACCATCAATAATTAAATCAGGCAAAACAAAAGGCCGTTGACATGTTCCCCTCTGCTTAAAAACAAAATCTTTGTGGTTTTTAAATTCTCTTCCGAACCTTGAAAACGGGGCCTTCCGGATGGTTCTGGTGAAATCCCAGCGGATGCAGTCGGGTTTTCCTTCTGGTTAATATTAGTCTCCTCACTTGACCGCTGTATCGGGGTTGTGGATGGCTCTCCCATTGTTGGACTGTCGTAATGCAGATGTTGAGCTTCTGGGGAGCCGGGAATTGGTTCTAAAGATAACTGCCTTTTTTCGTTAAATCCAATCTTTTGGCCTAATAAATTGTTGATTTCTTATTAATTTATTTCCTGATGGTGTTAAGACTTCAAAGCTCTGAGGAGAATTAGCCTGCATTGCCATCTTCACCGGTGTCCATGTCTCTTTTGGATGCATTTGACACCATGCATCCTCTCCTACATTGACCTTGGGATAGCTTTAACTGTTTCTGTCATAATACTCTTTCATTGAGCTCTGTCTTCTTCTTTTGGCATTCTCTATACTTCTCCAATTAGTTTGATATGGTCTATATAGCGGCGCAATTCTGGGGATTTGACATCGAAGGCTCCTCGATAAACATAACTGTGCCGGTGATGGTAGGTCATTCTTTGGTGTATTCCTATATGTTAGAATAGCCAGATATGGGTCAGACCCTTCATCTCTACATTTAATTAATTGATTTTTTATTGTTTGAATGTTTCTTTCGGTCAGACCATTTGATCTATGAAGGCGTGGACTTGAAAATAGCTGTTTTATACCTATTTTATACAGAAGTCAGTCATAATTTCTGAGCGAAACGGTGGACCATTGTCGGACATCATGTTTTCCGGAATCCCGAATCGTGCAAATGTTTCTCTTAATTTATTTTTTACATTAATCGCCGTAGGTGGGCTTAAATGCAAATACCTCCGGGTAGTCACTATATCTGTCGGCCACTAGCAAATGGGGCTTTTTCTGAAAATAAAATATGTCCAATGATACTGTCTGCCATGGATAATCTGGAACTGGGTAAGGTTTTAACGGCTGCCGCATTTTCAATTTCTGATATTTTTGACAAATTTCACAATTTTTTACTTTTTCAGCAATGTCAATGGACATTCCCGGCCAAAACAAAGATTCTCGCGCCAAACCCTGAATTGCTGATATCCCTTGGTGCGATTGGTGCAATAAATTCAGTATATTATTTCTTTGTGTCCTCGGAATCACTATGGCCGTTCCGATACATAATAGATCATTCCATAAATATAAACGGTGTCTGAAATAAAAAAATGCTTTGACATCTTCATCAATGTCTTTTTTGCATATTGGCCACCCCTCAATCACGTAATCAATTGCTTTAACTAAAGCAGGATCTTCTCGGGTATCTTTCTGCAGCGTTACCAGTTTTTCGTCCGATATATTAACACATACCATCTTGACCATTCTTTTGTCCTCAAGAAAAGGTGTTGGTAGTTCGTCCATGGGGTGAGTATCCCTGGATAGGGTATCAGCGATAATCAACTATTTTCCTGGTTTGTACTGCAATTTTAAGTCAAATGCCATAAGCTTCATCACTAATCTTTGTAGACGCGGAGATATATTACTCAGCGGTTTTTTGACTAGAGGCAATAAAGGCTGGTGATCCGTCTGGACAACAAAAGTGTGTCCTGATAAAAAATATTCAAACTTTTTCATCCATAATAAACACTCAGCAACTCCTTCTACCTCTGAGAGTACTGTTTCTGCGAGTCGCTAAATGACGCGGATGCGAATTCTAGAGGTCGATCTTCCTGTAGCAGAGCAGCTCCCATTGCATCTTTGCTGGCGTCACATTGTCGAAATGTGCCAATGAAGGAGCATTCCTAACGCATTCCTTAATATGATCAAATTCCCCATCCTGTTTAGGCCCCCAATGCCAGACAACATTCTTTCTTAATATTCCTCTTATATTGGATGTGGACGCAGCTAAATTCGGAATGGATTTTCCTAAGTAATTATAAAGACCCATGATTCTTTGCAGTGACTTTTTATCCTCTGGCTTTTTGAAGTTAATTAATTTATCAATCTTATTTGGCTCTGGGTCAATTATATTTTGCGAAATCACATCGCCCAAGAAACGAACCTTCGTTAGACATATTTGAGCCTTTGTTAAATCAAATTTGATATTTTTTTCTTTTAATTTTTCTAGAATTCCCTTTAATTTTTTTATTGTGCTCTTGAATGATATCCGCATATATCAGCAAATCGTCTACATATGTAATATTTTGAAAGCTATCCCTAAAGATATTCGTCATTTTCTCAACAAAAATTTGTGCCGATATTTTCAAACCAAATGGCAATCGACTATATCTTACCAAATGGCGTGGTCATCACCAACAGATCTCTGCAACCGGAATATGCCAATAGGCTGATTTCATGTCTAACACAGTATAATACTTAGATTTGGGTATCTTGTGCAATAGTTCAGCTGGAGCCGGAGTCTGGAAGTGCCTTCCCACAAGGGCCTCATTTAGTTTACGAGGATCCAGGCATATTCTGATTTGACCAGATTTTTTTTTTCACAATGATCATAGGATGAGACCACTCTGTTTCATGATATATTTTTGTAACGATTCCTTGCTTCACCATTTTTTCCAATTCAGACTGAACTTCGGCTCCGAGGCTTGTTGGGATGCGCCTGGGAGGGGCTTCAACAGGAGAATATTCAGGATTGTGTAAATTTTACATTCCGAGTTGATTAATCCTACTCCTTGAAACACTTCGTGGTATTGTTCGAGGATTTTTGAGTTTCAGAACACAATTTCATTTCATCCGTGTTCATATGATTAATTTGCCTCAATATTTCAAGCTTCTCGCAAGTATCGCCCGTGATAAGTGTCTGTGCCTCTACATCGGCTACGATAAATTCAAACATGCCTTTCTTCTCACCATATTGGAATAACACATTACATTTGCTGACGATAGGCAATTCTGTATTTCCATATGCGAACGCCTTTAATGACGTGGGTCTGATTTCTGGCCATTGGTTTATTACTTTATGAGGAAACACATTGATCTGTGCGCCAGTGTCCAAATGTACCGTGGTCTTCTTGCCATTAACGATTATCACTGCGGACCACTTGTCCGACCCAACAGTCTTTACAACAACTTCATTTAGATTTATATCGTCACAGGATTCTTCAATTTTAACGTTCCGCTAAGAGATTTCAGATACATTTTGTTCGCAAACTACTGCGAAATGATTGGTTTTCCCGCATGTATTACACTTCTTCCCATACGCTGGGCACTTACCATATTTGTGTCGTTGTCCACACCACTTACATGGTTCTATTATTCTTTTTCTTCTCGGGTTTATAACCCTTGGTCCTGCTTTTGCATTTTCCATTCGATTTCTATCTTTCACCCAATTACGTTTTTCAATTGTTTCAATCATTGCTCATTCAACGATGCGACTTGTGAGCATGTTGACTCGGAGATCATAGCACTCGAAATTACCCTTGGTAGTGTCAACTGTGGATCTTCTAACAACTTTCTTTTCCCGGTCAAGTATTCCAATTATAAGACGATCCCTTATGAGAGATTCCATTTAATTCTCGAATTCAGATTCTTGTGCCAGATGCTTTAATTCTGTGACAAATTCCATGATTCCTTGCCTTTCTTTTTGTACACAGGTAAAAAATGCATTTCTCCTTTGAATCGTATTTTTGAAGGGCTTAAAATGGCTCGTTAACATATCAAGCATTTCCTTCAAACTTGGGTGAGCGTAATTTTCACTTATGTTTTTTTTTTTTTTTTGCTTATCCCTAGTACACGTGGTACAGGCCATGATAATCATGGTGAGTAGTTAGCGACTGCTTTTACTGTAAGTGCACCACATGTCTACACATGTGAAAAGCAGTTCGACTTTGCACTTACTAATGCCAGAGCCCCGTTTGGTTACTTGCACTCGCTGGTGGGGTTGGACTTTTGCAAGAATCGGGGGCCATTGGAGCATTTTTTTTTCTTTAAACAGAAAAAAGTGTCCAATGCGGGAATCGAACCCGGGTCCTAGTGGTCGAAAACCAAACGGTTTAACCAGCCTTCCACCGACCCCCTTCACTTATGTGAAATGTCTTGTATATCATCACTGTTTTCTCACCAGCAATATGCTTCAGAATTGCTCGCTGACGACTAACCATGCTTTCTAAATTTACCGCTATTGCAAAAATCTCAAACGACTCTCTCCAGGTCTCCCATTTTTTCTCGTTGCTGTATGGGACAAATTCTGCCGGCGGCTTGAAACCTTCCATCCTACTCAAAGTTGAATTAATCTATTTTACTTCTATACTTTTCTTGTCATAATCCGGGATTATTTGTCAACTGCGCCATGTTATAATGGCTAAGTGTTATCTGAATAAGACTCGTTCTAACTTTACAAGTTGACCTGAATATTTATTTCATCCAGTAATCTCCTTTTATACAAAATGAAAGATAGAGATAAAAAGGAAATAGTTTACATAAGTTAAAACAATTGACAAATGGCATGATTTTGCATAGTCAATAATAGATAATAAATATAATATGTAACATTATTATATGTTATTTAACATGTCACAACACCGTGTCTCACTACCACCACTGGTCCTGGCTGCACAGTTCAATGTCACCAATTTATACACCAGGGTCTAACTAAATATAGCACTGAATGCTATGTTACATTCAACCAAATATAAGTTAGCCAAATACTTAATACTGATAAATACTAGCAGCTTGTCAGGATTAGACACAGTTCTATTTTATCCATTGATGGTGAGTGATGTTTTCCTCACAACTAACTAGATAATTTACATTCCCCTCATATAACATTATTTACATGTTTACAAATAGAAACAGTTGCCTTAAATTTACTGTAAATAAAAAAATTTCGTTACAATAAAATCTAGAAATTCAAGGTACAGGAGAACTTCCCTGTAAAGGACACTTATTTGCAGAGCTAAAGTGTTCTTTATGAAGAGGTTTCTATCAGTAAAACTGGTATTTTTGGTGATGAAGATGTACTTTGTAGAGAGGTGTCCTCTCATGGAGGTTCTACTGTAATAAGACAAACAAAATCAATGAATAGGGTGTGATGTTTCGGTAACAGTGTTGTTACCATCTACAGACAAAAGTATTGAATGAGAGAAAATACCACAGCATGTTTTAAATAGTTACTATTATCAAGTACACAGTACTTGAGATAAGACCAAATCCTGAGGCTGGGGCGGGTACCTCGGGGGTTGGGTGGAAAAGCTGCCATCTATTGTAAACTTTATTAATTTTGTGTGAAACAACTAAATGGATTGCAAAAAATAATTAAATCAAATACCAAAACACTAATATAATACAATTTTTGCCATCACACACACTTTTTATCTGTGGTTTATGTGTTACTTCTGTATTGCTTTTCAATGGCACCTCTACTATTTATTATTTATGTATTTTCAGTATGAAGGAAATTGCACTCGGGGTAATTCACGGGCGAAGCCGGGTCATTAATCTAGTATATACTGTCGAACCTCCTTAATTCAACACCCCAAGGGATCAGAGCTTTCGGTTGAATTAAAGGAAGTGTTGAATTAAAGTTATTCAGATGATTAGCTAATCATCTAACTCGCAAAAGTAATATTTTTTAAAAATAGCTTTGTAATATAAATTGATAATATTAATTAAAACCATTGTGTGTGTCCTTTTTTGTATTATTTTCATGGTTAACTTTAGTATCGGTGACAAAATGCCAATAATACATATTTTTGAAACATAAATAATTACAAATAATATTTTATTCTAATTGAAGAATATAGCAGTTGAAAGGAAATAAATATGGAAAATAAAAATAAAATTTAAAAATAATCATGAAGATCTTTTAAAAAATTCCTTTAAAGATGTCTGTTTTTGAACTGAAATCCTATTTAGGATGTATTCCAGATGGTCTATTTTAAAAGAACATGCATGTCTTTTTTCCTCTGGAATGTGTTTTAAATGACAAAGTTTTTATTGTATTAAAGACATCTACTGCTGCTGCAGGTGTTATTGATTTTGTGTTTAAATATTTTATAATAACATAGAAATGGGATATTGAAATAAAATGTTATCATAATCATTATGGCCACATTTTATAAAGATTTTTTATTTAAAATTAAATTATTTGTAAATTTTAAAATAACTAAAATATTTCGATGTTGAAAATTAAAAAGAAAATAATGTTATTAATTAGTGCGCGATTCCTAAATTCCCATGTAAAAAATAAACAACACTCGCAACATTGCACAACGGCACTGCAAAGTTAAACTTAAACTAACATTCAACCGGCACCCGCCGTCGTCGCCGCCGCCGTAATATGTGTTTAGTGGTAAAGTTGTATGTAAAAAAACATTCAAATGTCGAAATTCAAATTTTAATATGGTCGAACTATTGGAACTGTCGTATTATCGATACTGTCGAATTACAGCTTGTTATTTGATAGGCCGGAGTTCGGGACATCAGAATATGGTCGAATCAAGGTTGGGTGTCGAATCTGCGTGTGTCGAATTAACGAGGTTAAACTGTATATATACAGTTAAACCTGTCTATAGCGCCCCCTCTAAATAGTGCCTTCCTCTCAATAGCGCCCAATTTTAAACATTAAAATGTAAACATTTTACATTGAAAGTGACCTGTCTATAGCACCCCCCTAAATAGTACCTTCCTCTCAATAGAGCCCAATTTTAAACATTAAAATGTAAACATTTTACATTGAAAGTGACCTGTTTATAGCATCCCCTCTAAATAGTGCCTTCCTCTCAATAGAGCCCAATTTTAAACATTAAAATGTAAACATTTTACATTGAAAGTGACCTGTCTATAGCATCCCCTCTAAATAGTGCCTTCCTCTCAATAGAGCCCAATTTTAAACATTAAAATGTAAACATTTTACATTGAAAGTGACCTGTTTATAGCATCCCCTCTAAATAGTGCCTTCCTCTCAATAGAGCCCAATTTTAAACATTAAAATGTAAACATTTTACATTGAAAGTGACCTGTTTATAGCATCCCCTCTAAATAGTGCCTTCCTCTCAATAGCGCCCAATTTTAAACATTAAAATGTAAACATTTTACATTGAAAGTGACCTGTCTATAGCACCCCCTCTAAATAGTGCCTTGCTCTCAATAGAGCCCAATTTTAAACATTAAAATGTAAACATTTTACATTGAAAGTGACCTGTCTATAGCACCCCCTCTAAATAGTGCCTTCCTCTCAATAGAGCCCAATTTTAAACATTAAAATGTAAACATTTTACATTGAAAGTGACCTGTTTATAGCATCCCCTCTAAATAGTGCCTTCCTCTCAATAGAGCCCAATTTTAAACATTAAAATGTAAACATTTTACATTGAAAGTGACCTGTCTATAGCACCCCCTCTAAATAGTGCCTTCCTCTCAATAGAGCCCAATTTTAAACATTAAAATGTAAACATTTTACATTGAAAGTGACCTGTCTATAGCGCCCCCTCTAAATAGTACCTTCCTCTCAATAGAGCCCAATTTTAAACATTAAAATGTAAACATTTTACATTGAAAGTGACCTGTCTATAGCACCCCCTCTAAATAGTGCCTTCCTCTCAATAGAGCCCAATTTTAAACATTAAAATGTAAACATTTTACATTGAAAGTGACCTGTTTATAGCATCCCCTCAATTTTTTAAATTTTATTTTTATTAGTTTGATATCAAACATCAAAATCATATATTTATAATATATATGAAACTAAATATAGCATTAGTACTGTTTAATAGATATGTAATTTGTTTGTTTTTTCGTATAAAAAATAAATTTTCTCTCTGCAAAAATTAACCTTGAAAACTAACCTAAAAAATAATCACATGAAACCAGTTACTTTTATCATTTATTTTCTTCATCAAATTGTACATTTCCAGGCTAAATGTTTATTTAATTTGGAAATATTTTAGATCACGAAGGAAAGAAGTAAGAAGATGTAAGGATCATATTTGTTCACAGTGAGCTCATTTTGGGATCCATCATTGAAGTGATGGCTTTGAACTACCCGGGTCAGCTGGTGCTCTACCGTCCTTCAGTCTAGTCTGTGGAGTTTCCTCTTCAGGTATTCCTCTAGATTCAGGTCCCAGGCTAGTTTCTGAAACTTCCTCTCTGATGGTGGTTCACTAGTTTCAGTCTCAGAGCAGACTCTGGAGCTTCTTCCCTGCTGGGGTCCACTAGACCCCGGTTCCAGAGCGGCCCATGGTGGTATATCTCTGCTGGGGTTCGCCGACCCCCTGTCCCAGAGGAGTCCGTTGAGCTTCTCTGCTGGGGTTCGCCGGCCCCCTGTCCCAGAGGAGTCCGTTGAGCTTCTCTGCTGGGGTTCGCCGGCCCTACTGTCCCAGAGGAGTCCGCTGAGCTTCTCTGCTGGGGTACGCCGGCCCCCTGTCCCAGAGGAGTCCGTTGAGCTTCTCTGCTGGGGTTCGCCGGCCCCCTGTCCCAGAGGAGTCCGTTGAGCTTCTCTGCTGGGGTTCGCCGGCCCCCTGTCCCAGAGGAGTCCGTTGAGCTTCTCTGCTGGGGTTCGCCGGCCCCCTGTCCCAGAGGAGTCCGTTGAGCTTCTCTGCTGGGGTTCGCCGGCCCCCTGTCCCAGAGGAGTCCGTTGAGCTTCTCTGCTGGGGTTCGCCGGCCCTACTGTCCCAGAGGAGTCCGTTGAGCTTCTCTGCTGGGGTTCGCCGGCCCCCTGTCCCAGAGGAGTCCGTTGAGCTTCTCTGCTGGGGTACGCCGGCCCCCTGTCCCAGAGGAGTCCGTTGAGCTTCTCTGCTGGGGTACGCCGGCCCCCTGTCCCAGAGGAGTCCGCTGAGCTTCTCTGCTGGGGTACGCCGGCCCCCTGTCCCAGAGGAGTCCGCTGAACTTCTCTGCTGGGGTTCGCAGGCCCCCTGTCCCAGAGGAGTCCGTTGAGCTTCTCTGCTGGGGTTCGCCGGCCCCCTGTCCCAGAGGAGTCCGTTGAGCTTCTCTGCTGGGGTTCGCCGGCCCCCTGTCCCAGAGGAGTCCGCTGAGCTTCTCTGCAGGGGTTCGCCGGCCCCCTGTCCTAGAGGAGTCCGTTGAGCTTCTCTGCTGGGGTACGCCGGCCCCCTGTCCCAGAGGAGTCCGCTGAGCTTCTCTGCTGGGGTTCGCAGGCCCCCTGTCCCAGAGGAGTCCGCTGAGCTTCTCTGCAGGGGTTCGCCGGCCCCCTGTCCTAGAGGAGTCCGCTGAGCTTCTCTGCTGGGGTTTGCCGGCCCCCTGTCCTAGAGGAGTCCGCTGAGCTTCTCTGCTGGGGTTCGCCGGCCCCCTGTCCCAGAGGAGTCCGTTGAGCTTCTCTGCTGGGGTTCGCCGGCCCCCTGTCCCAGAGGAGTCCGCTGAGCTTCTCTGCTGGGGTTCGCCGGCCCCCTGTCCAAGATGAGTCCGTTGAGCTTCTCTGCTGGGGTTCGCCGGCCCCCTGTCCCAGAGGAGTCCGTTGAGCTTCTCTGCTGGGGTTCGCCCGCCCCCTGTCCCAGAAGAGTCCGTTGAGCTTCTCTGCTGGGGTTCGCCGGCCCCCTGTCCCAGAGGAGTCCGTTGAGCTTCTCTGCTGGGGTTCGCCGGCCCCCTGTCCTAGAGGAGTCCGTTGAGCTTCATTGCTGGGGTTCGCCGGCCCCCTGTCCCAGAGGAATCCCTAGATCCCTTCATGTTTTTCCTTTTATATTGATATTATATTGCTTTCTTTCGTTCATCATTAGTGTAAGGATTGAATTTTGATCTTTATTTTCTCCTCTTCAGAAAAATTACTTATAATCTTATCATGATAAAATGCCAGGAATTTAGAGGGTAGTTGGAAACTGATCTTCGGGGAGCAATGCGGAACTATATGTCTTCAGACTCCTTGCTGGCCTCAAGTTGTTTCAGTTCAAGTTCTGATGATCGCCAGAACTCCTCATGGCGCTCCCGTTTCTTGGCCTTTCTAGCTCTTCTGGCCCCCAATTGGCATATAACATCTGTTTTGTGGCTCTCCAGATGAATAGCAACTTCTTCACGCTGTAAGGTGGCCGGGTTTTTGAAGGCTGGAAGAAGTATTGCGGTACATGAGAAGGAATTGATCGTTCTTTGTCCTCCTTCAGGAACAAAGCATCCTCCGCTATGTTTTCCATTCACTTTTTGAAAGCTCCTCTGGCACCTCTGAGCTGTCAAATTCCTTGTAGAGCAGCTCGCGGCCGAAACTGACCCTTTTTGGAAGATGATTTGGCTCTTCTATCTTTAAGTGAAAGAATTTCTATTTCTTGTTTAAAATATTTGTCAATATGTCATCATAATCAAATTTTTCTACTTGGTATTGCCTGTCTCTGGGGGATTTCTTGAATGGAGACACATCTTGGCGTCTATTGATAGGGAGGTAATATAATTGTTTACTTAATAATGGGCTAATCCCATATCAACTAGAGATATTTTAACTCGCAGCTTTATAATGACACACACACAGAAAGAAAAAAAAATCTATTTACCACCAAAATATTTTTTCAGTATCAAATTTAAAAAATATAATTTTGTGAATGAAATATTTTTATCTGAGATTAAATTGGTAGGTGTAAAGTTGAGACCAGCTATTAGAAAGTTTCACAAATGTATTTTAAATTCAAAACTTCCTGGTTTAGTTTGTAGAAGTGTGATATATTTATTAACCAATTCCTCTTATTGAAACACATTATTAATCATTTGATTCCAAGAAACTGTCACATTATGTTTCAAATTGAGATAAATTTGTCTTTCTTTTTTTTAATTATTTCTCTTACAATATTTAATGAAAAATAATTGAGGTAAGAAACACACCCTTTGAATTAATAAATGGGCAAATGCAATAACCTCTCTGTAAATCATTGAAAGAATTTCCCAGTTTATCTACCATATGGGTATTTTGGTATAAATAGCAAAGTATGTTGGTAGGCAGAGCTGACTGCTATAGGGCGCGTCCCCAGGTGGCGGATAGACCTTCAGATATGAAGGCCAGCTGCGAAACAAGCAGAATACCTCTGACGAATAAGCAGTTGCGGACCAACAGCAGCATTGTTAGAAGAGAAGTAGACCTCTTTAAAAATTCTAACTTCAACTGACCAGGTTGATAGATCTCAGCAAGGGTCCCACTCCAGGGATACGGAGGAGCTGCGTCTGTACTCATGCTAGAGTCGGCAGCAAAGACGTCTGCTTCCATGTTAGGAACGACCTCAAATTACAGGCAAAGTCAGACTTTCACCAATGTGTGCCTGGATCATGGTGCCATGATCAACGAAAGCTGGACCCCTACACCCCATTCCATGAGATCAGATGTTGATTTGCATGCTGCATCGCCCATCGCGCAGAATAAACAGGAGCGCGTTCAGGACTTAGGTAGAGGGTTCTGTCCGATAAGTATAATACAGTCTCCACAAACTTCAAAGCTTCCAAGAAATTGAGCATTTTGCAGTGCAACATAAATGGATTCATAGATATGGAACGCCATGCTATCTAATAACTGAGCATTTCATGCTATTCATGTCACAACAACTTTCTGTAACAGCATTGTTAACAACGCTGTAACACACAATTAATTTATTTGGTCTTATTACCTTGTGTTTTTAGTTCAACCAACAGCTTGAACCCTTGGGGTGTTGAATTAAAGAGGTCAGAGACTAATTCAATAAATTAATTTCCTTATGGCTAACCATATCTATCACCCCACGGGGTGGCCTAGCATTTTTAATCAGGGCACAAGAGAACCCTTGCCATAGAAAAAAAAACTTACTTTTAAAGAAATAGAAATAGTAGCCGAAACAAAAATAACCAAAGAACTGGAGGATCTCCCCAAAGCACAGTTGGACCCAGGAAGAGCTCTGAACCTCAGAAATAGACAGCATCAAACAACGCTAACAAGATTTAGAACAGGCCATCTCAAGCCATTGAAGATAGAAAATAATAACAAAATCTACCCCACTTGCCCAAAATGTATCTTGACACCTGTAGCACCAGAAAACATTTTGGCTTGCATTAGTTGCACTAAACAGGACCTTTATAAGAGGCCACTGCTCACAATAAAACAGCTAAAACAGCTGTTTTGACTGTAATTGCACCACATATCTACACATGTGAAAAGCAGTTTGACTTTGCACTCACAAATGTGCCAGATCCCCTTTTGGTTTCTTGCACTCTCTGGTAGGGTTGAACTTTTGCAAAAATCGGGGGGCATTAAAGCATTTTTTTTTTTTGCAAAAAAAGTGCCCAAAGCGGGTACCGATCCTGGTTCGTAGCAATCGAAAACCAAGGTTCAGACCACCGACTCCCTTGACAAGATAACAACAGAATAAATCTTACCTTAATAGAATTGAGGTGTGTCTGCATTTCAGCTATCTGCTGGAGTGCCCTGTGGAACACCACTTTATTTTTATATTTGTGCTAATGTTGATTTTATTTACACATGGACTATTATAAAAATTAATAATAAATAATTGAATGAAAAGTTTATATTTTTAAATACCAATGGAGCGTTCTTTTACCTTTATAATTATTTTACACACTACTTATATATCTAGTACAGTAGAGTTACCTTCATGAGCGACACATCTCTACAAAATACAGGTTACATTTACAAAATTACCATTTTTACTATTTAGCAACTCTTCGGTAAGGAGACCTCTCCCTAAAGGACACTTTGGATCTGAAATTAGGAGTCTTTATAAGGAAGTCCTAATGTATTACATTAGGTAATCAGTGATAAAGCAAAATTTGTATTAAGATTATAGCTACAAGAAAATTACACCTAATCCAAATACAAATTAATAGTGTGTGAATTCAGGCTAACAGCGTAAAGCACAGAAGATTCAATCTTTTACTTCGTTCAACAAACCCAGGACAGCTTCCATCATAAACCTACAGAATCCACTATAGCAGCCTTCATCGATCCTTCCCAAGCCTTCGACAGAGTCTGGAAGGAAAAGCTAATTCTCAAACTCGACGAACTTGGAATAGAGGGAAGTATGCTGAGTTGGATCAGCAATTCTCTATCCAAACGTACCATACAGGTTAACTTCAACAACATCAAATCAAAAACCACTCGTATTTACCAAGGTCTACCCCAAGGATCAATCCTAAGCCCTATTCTCTTCAATATTTACCTAAATGATGTACACACTTCTATCAAACCGCCAGCCAAAATTGCCCTTTACGCAGATGACATAATCATCTGGGTCTCCAAAAACAACCTCTCCGATGCAGAACAATCTCTGAATAAAGCCATGAAAAATCTACAAAATGTAATTCAGAAACTAAAATTATCCATCAACATCAGCAAATCTGAAATCTGCCTCTTCACCATCAACAACCACCTTCGCCACTGGACCCCAAATATTTTCTTAAATAATTCAAAACTTCAATATTCAGATTCCCCAAGATATCATGGTGTCACACTCGACCCTGCGCTCACTTTTAAAAAAACATATTGACACCATGATAAGCAAAGCCAAAAATAGGCTCAAAATCCTGAAAAAAATATCAGGCTTAAACTGGGGTGCAAATGCCAACATCTTACGCACAACGTACCTTGCACTCGTAAGACCTATTTTGGAATATGCTACACCAGCCTGGATCAATGCAAGTAAAACTAACCTATCCAAAATAGACAGAATCCAAGCAAGCGCAGCTAAAATCATCAGCGGACTTCGAGGATCCTGCCCAAATCGCATTGCTGAACTCGAATCCAACCTTCTTCCCCTGCACCTAAGGAGAAAAATCTGCTTTTCAAAATTTATAACAAAAAAGATCAACTCTCCAAAAGAACATCTTACAGGAAAATTTATAAGAAATTGGGTCCCAAACCAAAGATTAAAACGCCCCACTCCTCTCAACATGGCTCACAACTCTAATCTTTTAGACATCCCAATTAATCCCAAACACAGAATTTCCTATCCCCCACACAAAACTCGCAACAAACTCATCTGTTTCCCTCATCTACCAGACAATCCCCACAAACATGAAACTCAGCCAGAATTACTTAAAGCTCTTGGCCTCCAAATCATTGAGGAAAACAGCTCCCTCTTCGACATCACAATTTACACTGACGGTAGCCAACTTGAAACTGGACTGTCTGGCAGTGGAATTGCTATCTACAAAGATAAGATCCTGGAAAAAATCTCCCTCTCCCACCCTAGACATCTTTCAGTTTATGATAACATCTGTTATCAAATTATAAAACTATTTTAGTGGCGTATTATTCTTTTTTAAAATAAAACAATTCTACTGTCCTTACTGCCTTATCTTTCAGTTTATAAATCAGAACTCTCTGCTATAGATACGGCTCTAAAAGACATCAACATCAACTCGCCAAGCAAAATAATAATCTACTCCGACACAAGAGCAGCCATTTATACCCTTCAAAGCTGCTTCTCCAGTCAAAGAACCCCTCCTCAAGAGCATTGCTAAGTCTGTAAACCGACTCCCAGCCAACAGCTCAGTCACAGTGCAATGGCTTCCAGCTCACGTTGGAATTCCTGGTAATGAGCTGGCAGACTCTCTGGCAAAGGCTGGTGCTCTTGGCCTACCTGAAGCAAGAGAATCCACCACCCAACTAGACGAAAGAGACCTCCTCCGTACCATCAAAACCCAATGCCTGCAGGAATGGAAATCTGATGCTGCACATGACTGGTACAGAGCAGGAGGGACAAGCACCGGTTCTGTCCTCCCAAGAGAACAACAGTCTTTGATTTCCAGACTTAAGTCTGGTCATCTACGGACAATGACTTTCCAGAATGGTTGCAAGGTTTTCCCACTATGTACCAAGTGCAATTCTCAGCCTGCAACCCCAAGACACATTATTGACTGTATTGACTCATCCATTGATGAGCTCTACTCTTCCCCGGCAGACACCATCAAAAATCTCAAGCTTTACAGGCTTGATACCTTAGTGTGATTGGGTGGAGATAAGAAAGAAGAAGAAGAAGAAGAAGGCTAACAGCGTTGTTACCATCATCAGACAAAGGGATTTTCTTTTGATAATTTTTTTTTTGTCTGATGATGGTAACAACAATGTTACAGAACTGTCACACACTGTTAATTTAGGTCTTATTTTCCCTTATTAGATTTTCAGTAAAACTTCTCTCTATAGAAAAATAATTTCAGAGCCGAAGTGACTTTAAGAGAGAGGTGTCCTCTCACCGGGAAGTTGCTAAATACAGTACAACCTCCCTGTAAAGGACAGCTAATTGCAGAGCCAAAGTGTCCTTTAGGGAGAGGTGTCTTCTTACTGGAGAGTTGCTAAATACAGTGCAACCTCCCTGTAAAGGATAACTAATTGCAGAGCCAAAGTGTCCTTTAGGGAGAGGTGTCCTCTTACTGGAGAGTTGCTAAATACAGTGCAACCTCCCTGTAAAGGACAGCTAATTGCAGAGTGTTGGGTGTAAGGGAGGATAGAGTTGTTACCTTGTTTAATATTTTCTTTTTATTGAAGTCCTCAAAGAGAAAAAATAAATAAATATACTTCCATGATGAAATCAACTTTTTATTTTTTTAATGAAATTAAATTAAATTAGAGCAGAAAATTTTAAGATATTATACAAACATATTTACACTTAGAAAAAAACTAACTTGAGAGCATCTAGCTTCTCTGCCAAACAAAAAACTATTATTCTTTCTAACAAACAAGACATATGCAAATTCTCTATTATTGATTGATTTTTGAACAAGAATTTACATATATAAATTTTCAATTTTTTTTTACAATTAAATTTAAAAATACAAATTATTTAAAACAATATAATAAACAAATATTAAAGTATCTTATTTAATGAAAAGATGATCACCTTTAACAATCGGCCCCATGATCATCATTTCCATGATTCACAGCATCATAGCTATATTTACACAAGAGTATAATGAGAAAGAATGAGATAAACAGGACAGCACAGTGAAGGAATTTACAGATGATGCAGAGTCCCTTGTCGACTTGTACAAGTAGTGGACTTCACACTCCCTCCTGCTTCGGGTCCAGTCTTGTCTGAAGATGAGTCTTGGATTAATTTGTAGACAGTTCATCTCCAAAACAGTTTCTCTATGAAACGACTTAGATTCTCTTTAGATAAAGGTTTAGTTAGGAAGTCAGCTAAGTTTAAATTACTATTAACAAATTTTAATGTGAATTCTTCCTCCTCAACAAGTTTTCGAATGAATTGTAGTCTGATATCAATATGCTTGGTTTTTATATTTTCTACACTATTCTTACAGAAATATATAGCTGACTGATTGTCACAAAATTGAATAAGTTTTCCCACATTAGGTAGTACGTCTATTTCTTTTAATATATTAAAATACCATATTGTTTCTTTTACACTTTCAGTTAAGGCTATAAATTCGGATTCCATAGAACTTAATGCAATACACTTTTGTTTTCTAGATTTCCATGTAAATGGGGTATCATCTAGATATAGTATGTATCCACTTGTAGAGTGTCTATTGGTCAAATGACTTCCCCAGTTTGCATCAGAATATGCATTTAAGATGCCTCCATTAACATTTGATAGGTTTATTTTATAATGTTTTGTCCTAAAGACATAATTCATTAGATCTACAACGATTTTCCAATGCTGATATGTGTATCCATTACAGAATTGAGCCATTGTGTTTACTGAAAAATAAATATCTGGTCGGCTTCTGTCTACAAGGAAAGATAAACAACCTATTATTGATCTATACGGGTATTTTCTCATGAGTTCAGTCTCAAAAATTTCATCTTCCTTAATTTTTGGTGGTAACCAGCACCCTGTTTTAAAAGGTAAATTTACCAATGCCTTAGGTAGATCTGTAAAACTAGTTATAAGTCTGTTTATATATGTTTCTTGATGTAAGTATATGCCCTTGTCTGTAGTTTCAAAGTTAACTCCTAACAGATATTTGACCTTTCCTAATTCCTCTATATCTAACTTTTCTTTAATAATTTGAATAGTTTTTCCAATTACTATTCTATTCTATTTCTATTCCGAATAACAAGATATCATCAACATATACTATCAAGATAACACTATTATTCATTTTGTATACACAGTTGCACCATTTAATGGTCTCAAATCCTATTGAATTCAAAATTGAATCCAATTCTTTATTCCATTCTCTTCCACTCTGATGTAACCCATAAATAGTCTTTTCTAAAAGACAAACTTTATCTTCACTACCTTTTAGTTTGAATCCATCAGGTTGTTGCATGTAAATTTTTTCCTTCAAATTTCCATAAAGATAGGCTGATTTAACATCTAACTGGACATGCTTCCATCTTAGCAAAGATACTAATATTATAAACAGGAATCTAATTATTGAAAAATTTACAACTGGTGAAAAAATGTCAGTGTAATCTATTCCATATTTCTGTCTATAACCTTGTGCCACAAGCCTAGCTTTATATCTTTTTATATTATTTTTATCATCCCTTTTTACGCTATATACCCATTTATTACCTAATATCTTCACACCTTGAGGTGGGGGATCTACTAATTTCCATACTTTCCTATCTTTCATCACCTTAAGTTCATCCTCCATTGCCTTAATCCAATTTCTTTTTTCCTGTGATTGTTGTACATCATTAAAGTTTTTAGGAAGTTCTACATTATAGATTTCCTCATGGAAAATACTTTCGTACAAATCATCTTCTAAACAATTTGTTTCTATTTTAACTTCATTTTCCTCGCTTATATCTGGTTTTTGTGGTCTAAAAGAAAACATTTCAGAATTAAATTCAAGCTTTTGTGTTTCACAATATTTTTGTACATCATTAAATGATCTTAATTTTTGATCACTAGAAGGGGGGTAATAGTATACATCTACTCTTGGTCCTGTCTTTCTAGGTACTTCTAGTCTTTTCCATTAGTTATGTCTATTGGGGTAGGTGTATGTAAATTATGGTTATCACTATCATTATTTTCATAAGGGTAGTTATCATCCTGTGGATAAAAAAACATATTGTACTCTAGAAGCAGTACCAAATAAAGTATCTACACCATTCTTAGTTTCATCAATAAATACATGAATGGTTTCTATTACTTTTCTATCTGCTGGTAACCATATTCTATAACCTTTCGTTTTGGTTGCATAACCTACCATTATGCCTGAATTAGCCTTAGGTTGTAACTTATTTCTTTTTATTTTAGGGACATGTACATAAGCTAATGAGCCAAAAATTTTAAAATGTCTTACAGATGGTTTATGTCCTGACCATAATTCCATTGGACTTACTCCTTTTGTTAGAGCATGTTCACATCTATTTTTAGTGTATGTAAAGGTATTTAGGGCTTCTGCCCAGAATCTGGGTTGTAACCCACTATCTAAAAGCATTGCTCGAACACCTTCAATTGCAGTCGATTAAACCTTTCAGCAATTCCATTTTGTTCAGGACAATAAGTTGATGTTCTTTCTATTTTAATACCCAAATTTACTAGAAAATTTTCAAATTCTTTGTTACAGAATTCTAATCCATTATCTGTCCTAATACATTTTAATTTGGCATTTAATGCTCTCTCAGACTCATGCAAGTATTGCTTAAAATAGTTAAAAACTTCTGACTTTTCTTTTAGGAAATAAACATTAACCTTTCTAGAGTAGTCATCTATGATAGAAAGAAAATATCTACTGCCACCAAGTGATCTCACTGGTGCAGGACCCCAGATATCCATATGCACTTTTTATAAAGGTTTTCTAGTCAGAATTGTATAGCTAAATTTAAATATACACCACATATATCACATGTGGTTGGATTACCCTGAACTTTTTCTAATCCTTTGACAGTATTCTTTTTACTCATAGAATTAAGTATTTCTGAATTAATATGACAAAATCTCTTATGGAGAAAATTAAGATTTGAGTTATGAGAAATTGAATAATTTTGAGCTTTGGCTCTATTAGGGTATCCATTTACAATATATAATTTATCTACTCGTCTTGCTGTAAATAAATATTCCCCATTATTTTTAAAGATTGTCATTTTACCATTTTTCCATATAATCTTATTTCCTGCTATGTCTGTGCATGATCCACTAATGAGATTCCTTCTCATGTTTGGTGCATATAGAACATTAAGTAGAGTTACCTCTACAAATGTGTTATTTATGTCTTTTAAAACAAAGTTGATATCTCCCTTACCTAAGATTGTTGACTTGCAGTCGACATCTCCAATCAAAGCGTCCATCGGGGGATATCCTGGTAGTTCACAAACCAATCCTTTTCTTTGAAAAAATGAGATGTAGCTGCGCTGTCTATCAGCCATTCTCCCCATTCACTAGTTGGATCACTTGCTCTTTCACAAGTGTGGTGGAAGCTTAGAATTCCTGAGTGAAATGCAGAAGATTTTCCCTTGTAGTTCTGATCCTTTCTGTAGTGTTGCCATTGAGAGTTTTTGTTTCTAAGAAAACAGTCTTTTAAAAGATGGCCAGTTTTCCCACAGAAGGAGCAATTCCTTATATCATGGGTTCTTGCTGTTCTTGGATGCACTGTTGGCTCCAGCATGCTTCCACTGCTATACTGTGCTTTTGCAGAAAATTAATTTTTATTTTTATTTCCTTGGTACATCCTGGGAGTTTTTGTTTGATAAGCGTTTGCCACAATATCAAGTCCATCATCTTTTTTCTTTTGTTGAACTCTTCCTGATTCAGTTATTAAGTGGGCTTCAATGTTTTCAACATTGAATTGTTTTTCTTCTAGTCTGTATAGAACTTGGACAATGCCATCATAATCTTGAGGTAATTTCCTTATAAACTGAAAACACACAAGTACTTCAGGTAGATCAAATCCAGCTTCTTTAATCAGTTGTTTTTTCTCTTGGACTCTTTTTATAAATATTCCAATAGTTTCTTCATCAGGAGCAAATTTCAGTTCATAAAATTCGTCAATCAATCCAGCCAGTCTGGCCCTTGAATTTGGCTCAAAATTCTGCTTTAAAATATTCCAAGCTTCTTTTCCATCAGCAGCATTGGCAATCAAGGTTTGGTATTTTCTTTCTACTCCTTGGTAAATAGTAGTGAAAGCTCTATCTTTCCTCCATTTGAACTCTCTAATATCTTTGGCTGTTGCCTCAGTTGGAAGATC
>CP092880.1:16238102-16274494 GCA_030710605.1 Cordylochernes scorpioides | reverse complement strand
AGGTTCATCTTCTATGATAAAATCCCAGCTTCCTCTATCGATTAGAAGGACCTTCATATCCACTTTCCATATATTATAGTTAAAAGCATTCAGCTTAGGAAACGTGAAATTTGAATCATTCATTTTTAAATTTTAATACGGCCCCAAAAGTTTAGCCAATTTTTTTCAGCTATATAATTCAGCTAAAAGCTTGCAAATAGGCCCATAACCTTTGTTGGGTGTAAGGGAGGATAGAGCTGTTACCTTGTTTAATATTTTCTTTTTATTGAAGTCCTCAAAGAGAAAAAATAAATATACTTCCATGATGAAATCAACTTTTTATTTTTTTAATGAAATTAAATTAAATTAGAGCAGAAAATTTTAAGATATTATACAAACATATTTACACTTAGAAAAAAACTAACTTGAGAGCATCTAGCTTCTCTGCCAAACAAAAAACTATTATTCTTTCTAACAAACAAGACATATGCAAATTCTCTATTATTGATTGATTTTTGAACAAGAATTTACATATATAAATTTACATTTTTTTTTTACAATTAAATTTAAAAATACAAATTATTTAAAACAATATAATTAACAAATATTAAAGTATCTTATTTAATGAAAAGATGATCACCTTTAACACAGAGCCAAAGTGTCCTTTAGGGAGAGATGTCCTCTCACTGGGAAGTTGCTAAATACAGTAGAACCTCCCTGTAAAGGACAGCTAATTGCAGAGCCAAAGTGTCCTTTAGGGAGAGATGTCCTCTCACTGGAGAGTTGCTAAATTGCAAAATTACCTATTTTGCAAATGAAAACTCAATTATAGAGAGGTGTCCTCTAGTGCGAGTGTCCTCTCATGGAGATTCTACTGTATATAATTATTTATTAAAAAGGCATATAATGGATCAAAATATAATTTATTTACCAATATTTCAGTTGGCTGAACACCAACCTTTTTCAAGGTATTATAACATATTTATGTCAACAACAACCTCAGCGCCACATAACGTCAATAGCTAACTGAAATATTGGTGAATAAATTATATTTTGACCCGAAATATGCCTTTTTAATTAAAGATCTCTTTATTGATTGGTCTATTTAAAAATATATATATGTAGGATGGTTGCGTGCATGTTGGTGTGGCTTGTGGAAAGGCCGCTGATATAATTATTTTTTATAAAATAAATTTATGTATTTAAAGCCAGAAATATATAAAGAGAAAAGAAGTAACGGCCGTTGGATGCAAGCCTAGTTGTTGGTGACGCGCGTGGCCAGAGTGTCCCGGATGCCGCCCGCACATGCGTAGTGAGGTCGCCACACTACTGCCCGCATGTGTATTGAAGCTTTGTCCGCGCTCGCTGAAGCAAAGTGTGGTCACCACATATATATATACAGTTAAACCTGTCTATAGCACCCCTTCTTGGGACTCACCAAAATAGGGTGCTATAGAGAGGTCACTTTTAATATAAATCACATCGTACGACGTATTTGAAATCAGGCACTATTAGAGAGGGATGCGCTATTTAAAGAGGGTGCTATAGACATGTTTAACTGAATATTGTTTCACCAGGTTGCGGCTTGGCAGACTCTTCAACCTTGATTCTCTCCTGTGCCGGGTCTTGCATCTTACCGGAGTGTGTTTCAACCATCCTAAAAATTTATATAAGGGAATAATGAGATAACTCTACTTTAAGTAACCTCCAGAATCCTTTATTTATTTCTCACATCAAAAAGAGCAGTGAAGTCACACAGTGTACCTAAATACAAATGATGATTCTATAATACATATATTCTGTTTAATAAAAAATAAATAAATATTTCTATATATATAAAAGTCAATTTCTGTCTGTCTGTCTGTCTGTTTCGTGATAAACTCAAAAACTACTGAACCAATTGGTACCAAAATTTCCATACATAGGTAAAAGAATACGGGGAAGACGATAGGCTATTTTAAAAAATATATAAATCAATTATTGAAACTATATATTCAAATTATTCAACTTAGCTCATGAGCAGCGCCCTCTAGAACACGTGACTTTTGACGGCGGGGTGCGCCCATTGGCTGCCAGCGAGCACGTGACCTCCCTGCCGCCGGGCACCCCCCCCCCCCCCTCCGAAATAATGGAATCGCCCGGCTGCCGGCCGGTTGGCCATTTCGAGTTCCCACCGCGCGCGGCCCTGGCGTTGGTGACACAGCTGTGCCAGGTGCCAAAAAAGCCTCGCGGGTGACCTCCGGGAACTACGTCCATCTTCCATATGTAAAATACATTTAATCGTGTAAACCCGGGCGTTGCCCGGGTCAATCGTCTAGTAAAATATAAATTTGAATTTAAAATATATGAAAAATAATATTGCAAATTAAAAAAAATTGGTTCATTAGCCATGATGCAACAATATATATATAAACAGTTAAACCTGTCTCTAAGGCCCCCTCTAAATAGTGCCATCCTCTCTATAGCACCCGGTTTTAAACATTAAAATGTAAACCTTCTACATTGAAAGTGACTGTCTATAGCACCCCCCTCTATAGCACCCGATTTTAAACATTAAAATGTAAATCTTTTACATTGAAAGTGACTGTCTATAGCACCCCCCTCTATAGCACCCGATTTTAAACATTAAAATGTAAACCTTTTACATTGAAAGTGACTGTCTATAGCACCCCCTCTCTATAGCACCCGATTTTAGACATTAAAATGTAAACCTTTTACATTGAAAGTGACTGTCTATAGCACCCCCCTCTATAGCACCCGATTTTAAACATTAAAATGTAAACCTTTTACATTGAAAGTGACTGTCTATAGCACCCCCTCTCTATAGCACCCGATTTTAGACATTAAAATGTAAACATTTTACATTAAAGTGACTGTCTATAGCACATCCCTCTATAGCACCCGATTTTAAACATTAAAATGTAAACCTTTTACATTGAAAGTGACTGTCTATAGCACATCCCTCTATAGCACCCGATTTTAAATATTAAAATGTAAACCTTTTACATTGAAAGTGACTGTCTATAGCACCCCCCTCTATAGCTACCGAATTTAAACATTAAAATGTAAACCTTTTACATTGAAAGTGACTGTCTATAGCACCCCCACTCTATAGCACCCGATTTTAAACATTAAAATGTAAACATTTTAAATTGAAAGTGACTGTCTATAGCACCCCCCTCTATAGCACCCGATTTTAAACATTAAAATGTAAACATTTTAAATTGAAAGTGACTGTCTATAGCACCCCCCCCTCTATAGCAACCGATTTTAAACATTAAAATGTAAACCTTTCACATTAAAGGTGACTGTCTATAGCACCCCCCCCCTCTATAGCAACCGATTTTAAACATTAAAATGTAAACCTTTCACATTGAAGGTGACTGTCTATAGCACCCCCCTCTATAGCACCCGATTTTAAACATTAAAATGTAAACATTTTAAATTGAAAATGACTGTCTATAGCACCTACCTCTATAGCACCCTATTTTAAACATTAAAATGTAAACATTTTAAATTGAAAGTGACTGTCTATAGCACCCCCTCTCTATAGCACCCGATTTTAAACATTTAAATGTAAACCTTTTACATTGAAAGTCTTTCTTCTTCTTCTTTCTTATCTTCACTTAATCATATCAAGGTATCAAGCTTGTAAAGCATGACAACCAACATGATTGGGTGAAGTAGAATGCGTCTGCCTTTGTCATCAAGACTGGGAGCACTGCTCAGTGGCAGGCCGACTTAGCTCCAAAAGAAATGGCTGCCTCTGACATGAGGAACAGACTCCATGTGCAGCTGCTCCTAACATGGAGTACAAACGCTGCTCATCCTGTATCCCTGGATTAGGAGCCCTTACAGGGTACTATCAGCCGGGCCAGCTGAGCCCAGGTTTTTTAGCGAGCTTGTTACTGCTCTCCCTCCTCCTTTTTCATCCGGGCTTGGGACCGCCAAAGACGGAGTTCACATTGAAAGTGACTGTCTATAGCACCCCCTCTCTATAGCACCCGATTTTAAACATTAAAATGTAAACCTTTTACATTGAAAGTGACTGTCTATAGCAACCGATTTTAAACATTAAAATGTAAACCTTTTACATTGAAAGTGACTGTCTATAGCACCCCCTCTATAGCACCCGATTTTAAACATTAAAATGTAAACATTTAAAATTGAAAGTGACTGTCTATAGCACCCCCTCTCTATAGCACCCGATTTTAAACATTAAAATGTAAACCTTTCACATTGAAGGTGACTGTCTATAGCACCCCCCTCTATAGCACCCGATTTTAAACATTAAAATGTAAACATTTAAAATTGAAAGTGACTGTCTATAGCACCCCCTCTCTATAGCACCCGATTTTAAACATTAAAATGTAAACCTTTTACATTGAAAGTGACTGTCTATAGCACCCCCTCTCTATAGCACCCAATTTTAAACATTAAAATGTAAAAATTTTAAAATGAAAGTGATTGTCTATAGCACCCCCCTCTATAGCACCCAATTTTAAACATTAAAATGTAAAAATTTTACATTGAAAGTGACTGTCTATAGCACCCCCCTCTATAGCACCCGATTTTAAACATTAAAATGTAAACCTTTTACATTGAAAGTGACTTGTCTATAGCACCCTATTTTGGCGAGTCCCAAGAGGGTGTGCTATAGACAGGTTCAACTGTATATATTATGTATTTTACTATATACAGTAGTCTCCCATGAGAGACCACATTGTAAGACACGAATGAATTTCCCTTGTAAGCCCACTACCGAGAGCTCCCATGTCTCTGTGAACAACCAGTGACCACTGAAAATATATATTATGTATTTTACTATATACAGTAGTCTCCCATGAGAGACCACATTGTAAGACACGAATGAATTTCCCTTGTAAGCCCACTACCGAGAGCTCCCATGTCTCTGTGAACAACCAGTGACCACTGAAAATATATATTATGTATTTTACTATATACAGTAGTCTCCCATGAGAGACCACATTGTAAGACACGAATGAATTTCCCTTGTAAGCCCACTACCGAGAGCTCCCATGTCTCTGTGAACAACCAGTGACCACTGAAAATATATATTATGTATTTTACTATATACAGTAGTCTCCCATGAGAGACCACATTGTAAGACACCAATGAATTTCCCCTGTAAGCCTACTACCAAGAGCTCCCATGTCTCTGTGAACAACCAGTGACCACTATAAATATTTTTTTTTATCTCTTATATGAGAGACCTTTAAAAAATAAAAAATTGTAATTCATGATATAAAAATAATACATTAGAACCTCCATGAGAGGACAATTCTGCTAAAGGACACCTCTCTATAAAGGACAGTTTACATTTGCAAATTTAAAATTTATACTAATTAGCAACTCTCCGGTAAGAAGACACCTCTCCAGGAAGGACACTTTGGTTTTGCAATTAGGTGTCCTTTATAGGGAGGTTCTACGGTTTATTCCAAATTTTTATATGAAATTATTTGTTGTTGAATATTTTGCTACACAATTAATGAGTGTTTTTATAACAAAGTCCCCTTTGTCAAACATCTTGTATTGTTTTTTCTCATCATTTCTCAAATTATTCACTTTAAAGTTTAATCCTTATTTTAAAATTTATTGAATTATATTGTGAATATATAAAGATTTATAACTTTTTTAACTCACAAAATGTGTTTTATTAATTGACATTTAGTATTAGGCATTGACAACAGAATTATGATATTGATAACAAATACGCTTAACATATGAAAAAACAATAGAAAAATATAAAAAATAAAAAGGTCAGGTGTTGATATTAAAAATAAAAAAAGGCATATCCTGAACAGGAGCACATGTGCTTTTCAGAAGGCAGACTGCCATCTGGTGGAATAGAAATCAATTATTCATTGATTTAACCTGTTCCCTGATATTTGGCCAACCCATTTTCCTGATTATATAAAAAAAAAAAGCCATCCACAAATGCGTTTCACGCTCGTCAGTGTGGAGTAGGCTGTACCACTGCGACCAAAAAGATTTTTGGTCCCAGTGGCTTCTTGAAAAACCAAGAAAAGGGTATTTAAGGCCAAATTTGTATAAATACGCTTAACACATGAAAAAACAATAAGAAAAAAATATTAAAAATAAAAAGGCCAGGTGTTGATATTAAAAATAAAAAAGGCATATCCTGACCATTATCACATTATATAATACATGTTTACTTGGGAAAGTATTAAATGTTATGTTTACTTTTTTTTACCCTACCTAACACGTGCGATTGCGGCAAAAGATGAGGTTGTTTTCTCTTTGTAACAATTTTTAATAGCTTTCTTTTTATTTCTTTCAATATAAAAGTTATATTTTCTTATTTTAACATGTGTTCTGAAAATTTTCCTGTGTTGTTTCACTTAGAAAAGTTTGGAAATGGCTTCTTTTTTTTCCTTTAGTAATATTTTTGTTTTTAGAATGTCTTTGTTTTCTTCATTTAGGAAGCCATATTTGATTTTTTCTATTTCAAATTTACTGGCTGCAAAGATATTCTATTTAATAAAAAGTATAACCAGCAAAAATAGAATGTGTAAATCAAAAGAAATAATTATTGTAAATAGTTTCACGTGCAATTATCCATATCGGATATAGCGTGTCTTGTTTGCAACTGGTAAAAAATAAATCAAAACAAATAATTATTGTAAATAGTTTCACGCGCAATTATCCAGATCGGATATAGCGTGTCTTGTTTGCAACTGGTAATAAATCAAAACAAATAATTATTGTAAATAGTTTCACGCGCAATTATCCAGATCGGATATAGCGTGTCTTGTTTGTAACTGGTAAAAAATAAATCAAAACAAATAATTATTGTAAATAGTTTAACCCGCAATTATCCAGATCAGATATAGCGTGTCTTGTTTGCAACTGGTAAAAAATAAATCAAACCAAATAATTATTGTAAATAGTTTCACCCGCAATTATCCAGATCGGATATAGCGTGTCTTGTTTGCAACTGGTAAAAAATAAATAAAAACAAATAATTATTGTAAATAGTTTCACGCGCAATTATCCAGATCGTAAATAGCGTGTCTTGTTTACAACTGGTAATAAAAACAAATAATGCCGCTAAATATTTTTGAAATCCCGATACACGAGGTGAAACATGCTCAAATTTTTGTTGTTTTAATTTTTTTTTAATTACAATTTTAAGTTTGTTATAAGCATAGTATTTTAAATAGATTTTATTATTTTGGGACCGAAAATAGGTTTGTTATAGGGGTAGTTCTTTATTTTAAAAATCGTGAAGTTCATACGATGGTATTTTCAATGGAATGGAATTAGGATTCGCCTTAGGTTCATTATAAAGGAAGGTTTGCTATATCCAGGGTTTGTATTAGCGGGGTTTTACTGTATATATTAGAGCCTCTCTGTAAGGGACACCAATTTGCAGAAACAAAGTGTCCTTTTGAGAGAGGTGTCCTGTGCTGGAGAGTTGCTAAATAGTAAAAATGGTAAATTTATCAATGAAATTGTCCTTTATAGAGAGGTGTCCTCTAGCAGGAGTGTCCTTTCGTGGAGGTTCTACTGCATTGCATCTATTCTTGTGTTTGTTTAGATTTTATTGGTAAATTAAATGATGTCATACCCGAGGGGTGCTCACTACCACCACTGGTCCTGGCTGACCTCACTCCTGCACAGTTCAATGTCACCAATTTATACACCAGGGACTAACTAAATATTGCTGTATAGCACTGAATGCTATGTTACATTCATAACCAAATATAAGTTAGCTGAAAATCAAATAAAATACTTAATAACACCAAATCCTAATCTCAAAAAATAGGGTGTAATGTTTCGGTAACAGTGTTGTTACCATCTTCAGACAAAAGTATTGAATGAGATAAAATACCACAGCATGTTTTAAATAGTTACTATTGTCAAGTACACACAGTATACACACTTGAGATAACACCAAATCCAAATCAATGAATAGGGTGTTAAGTTTCGGTAACAGTGTTGTTACCATCTTCAGACAAAAGTATTGAATGAGATAAAATACCACAGCATGTTTTAAATAGTTACTATTGTCAAGTACACACAGTATACACACTTGAGATAACACCAAATCCAATCAATGAATAGTCTGTGATGTTTCGGTATCAGTGTTGTTACCATCTTCAGACAAAAGTACTGAAAGAGATAAAATACCACAGCATGTTTTAAATAGTTACTATTGTCAAGTACACACAGTATACACACTTGAGACAACACCAAATACAAATCAATCAATAGTGTGTGATGTTTCGGTAACAGTGTTGTTACCATCTTCAGACAAAAGTACTGAATGAGATAAAATACCACAGCATGTTTTAAATAGTTACTATTGTCAAGTACACACAGTATACACACTTGAGATAACACCGAATACAAATCAATGAATAGTGTGTGATGTTTCGGTAACAGTGCTGTTACCATCTTCAGACAAACATACAGAATGAGATAAAATACCACAGCATGTTTTAAATAGTTACTATTGTCAAGTACACACAGTATACACACTTGAGATAACACCAAATCCAATCAATAAATAGGGTGTGATGTTTCGGTAACAGTGTTGTTACTGTAACGTCCTCGTATTTGTTGGTTGACGTTAATCAGCAAGAAGTACTTGGAAGTTTAAAAAGAAAGACTTTATTTCTTTTAGGCTGACATCAGATATAGCATATTAATTATCAGACATAAGTTTACATGTGGTATATATTACAATAAGTCAAAAGGCAACTGCACAGAGTATCATCAGTGATAAATATGTGCTCACTGATAATTTACTATATAGGCATGCCAGCTGCCGTTACATCTCCCCCTTTGAAGAAATTCATTCTTCAAATCGTTTGGATGGCTTGATGATCCGCCCGGACCTTGTTGTAATGGGCACGGTGCCGTTCTTGTGCTCCGCGTTCTGGTGATCACTCCTGGGTTCCTGGCCTGAGAATGGTCTTGGAGAAGTATTGAGTTCTTCAGGAACTTGAGCCTGTTCCTTATCACCGCTCGGGCCAGGTCTTTCCGGTAGAGTTGACTTGGGGGTCTCCGGGATTCTCAGGATTCTTCTTCGCTGTTGCTTTGGACTCTCCAGATTCGTATGTCGCATGAAGGAGCTGTTGCGGCGGTACTCACCAGTAGGTGTTTGCACTTTATATGATCTTGGAGCTACTTCTTGGGTAACTCTGGCAGGGTTCCATTCACGGTGATTCTGTTTCAGCATTATCTTTTCACCTTCTTTGAAGCTTCGCGTTGTCTTAGCTGTCTTATCGTGGTGTGTTTTCTGCTTCTCCCGCTTATTTCTTAGGTTTTGTGTATGTCCCTTTTGGATTTCTGGTTCTAACTGATGAGTGCTAGTGGGAAGGAGGGTTCTGGTCCTGCGACTGAACAGACACTGAGCCGGTGAAGGAAGACCATCTCTAGGAGTGTTGTAAAAGTTCAAAAGTGCTAGTTCCACTTCTTGTCCTGAATCCAAACACTTCCTGATGAGGTTCTTGGCTGTCTGTACCGCTCTCTCTGCTAATCCGTTTGATTTAGGATATAGAGGACTTGATGTCTGGTGGTCGAACAACCACTTCTTTTGAAAGTCTTTAAAGTCCCTGGACGTAAAGTTTGGCCCATTATCAGTTTCCAGGAGTCTGGGAATTCCATGTACCATTTTTTAAGAGATTCAATAGTTTCTGCAGAGTTCATTGTCTTCATTTCTTTGAAATCAATGAATCCAGAGTAGTTATCTGTTATTAACAGGTAATTTTTTCCTTTTATTGAAAAAATGTCAGCTGCAACTATCTCCCAAGGAAGACTCGGTATCTCTTTTATGATCATTGGTTCTTTTGTCTTGTTCCTCTGATTCGCTTGGCAAGTCCTACAATTTTCTACTGTGTTGATGATGTCTTGGGACATGCCATGCCAGTATATTGAGTCTCGGGCCCTTCTCAAGCAGCTGTTTGTTCCTTGGTGTCCTTCGTGGATTAACTTGAGTATCTTTGCTTTCCACCTTAGGGGAATGAAGACTCTGCTACCTTTGAAGATTAGGTCTTCGTTTGTCGAGAGTTCATCTCTATATGGCCAGTATTTCTTGCAGCTTTCAGGGACTGCTGATTTGTAGTTTGGCCAGCCATATAAGATTAGGTTTTTTAGTTCTTGTAGTTCTTGGTCCTCTTTTGTAAGTGCTAGCAGTTCCTCATAGCTTGACTTATTTGTCGGGGTGGTCATCAGTACTTCGAAGTTTTCTTCCAAGTAGGTGTTTTCACATGAGCAGACTCTACTTAGTAGATCAGCTGTTAGCAGTTCTTTTCCTTTCTTGTATTTAATCCTGAGATCGTATTGTTGTATCTGTAGAAAAATTCTCTGGAGCCTCGGGGGTGCTTTGCTTAATGGCTTCTTGAATATGGTTTCTAAAGGAAGGTGGTTCGTCTCGACGTCAACAGTTTTGCCATAAATGAGTTGATGGAATTTGTCGCATCCAAATTTGATGGCAAGAGCTTCCTTTTCTATCTGAGCGTAGTTCTGCTGAGTGGAGTTGAGAGCTGATGAAGCGTAGGCTATGGGCTTTCCGTTTTGTAATAGAACCGCTCCAAGGGCATATGAACTGGCGTCTACTGAAAGTGTCAGATTTCCGTTGGGATTAAAGAATTTCAGAGTTGGTGCAGTTCTGAGCAAAGTCTTGATCTCTAAGAGATCACAATCGAGGGATTCGTCCCATAGCCAAGGTGTATCTTTTTTCAAAGGCAACCTCATGTTTTTGGTTTTCTCTGCAAGGTTAGGGATGAACCTGCTCAGGTATTGTATCATTCCTAAGAGACGTTGTAGTTCTTGCTTGTTGCTCGGTGACTTAATTTCTCCTATTGCACGCACTTTCTCAGGGTCAATTTTAATGCCTTCTGTCGTGACAATATGACCTAAAAATTGAACTTCTTGAAGTTGAAATTTGCATTTATCTCTATTAAGTTTGATTCCATTTTCTTTAAGCCTCTGTAGTACAGCTCTTGTCCTTATTTCCAGGGTCTGTGGATCCGGAGCATGAATCAGGATATCGTCCATTGAATTTTCTGTACCCTCAAGGTCTTGGAGTAAGTCTGCCATGATTTTCTGGAATATTTCTGGAGCAGTTTTAATTCCAAAGGGAACTCTCAAGAACATATATCTTCCCCACGGAGTGCTGAAGGTAAAGTAGCGTTGTGAGTTGGGGGCTACTTTGATCTGCCAGTATCCTTTCTTCAGATCCAACTTTGAGAAGTATTTTGAACCATGCAGGTTTACTGCAATCTGATAAAAAGTCTGTAATGGGAAATGGCTTCTTAGAATTACTTTATTGATATCCGATGGGTCAATGCATATACGTATTTTTCCTTTCTGTTTTGCTATAACCATCTGACTGGAGGGGGGGTAGGGTAATTTACTTTCTTTATAATCCCATTGTCTTCCATTTCCTCAAGTTCTTTCTTTACTCTTTCTTTAATAGATAGAGGAATAGGTCTGGGTGGTCTTACTTGCATGTTCAT
Organism: Cordylochernes scorpioides; assembly: GCA_030710605.1. Taxonomy (NCBI): domain Eukaryota; kingdom Metazoa; phylum Arthropoda; class Arachnida; order Pseudoscorpiones; family Chernetidae; genus Cordylochernes; species Cordylochernes scorpioides. The sequence continues at coordinate 16,263,005 of CP092880.1, read as the reverse complement.
GTCCGAAGTCTGAAACTTTGCCTCGTATTCATATCCTTTCAAACATCCTATCCCTTCGAATAATTCTTGGTATTCCTGTGTAATTTTTTGACAGGTGTTTACTCGCTTGACAAGACCTAAATTGGAACAGGTTTGTCTGCCTAGGATGGGACAAGTGTTATCACTGGATATGATGAAACGTATGTAGGCAGTCATGTTTTTCACCATGCACATTGCTAGACTTTGTCCTTCGACAGGAATTCGATGTCCTGAAAAAGAAATTAAACTTTTTACTGGAGACCTTTGGATTTCCTGATTTAATCTCCCTGCCAGGCTGAGTGGCAACACGTTACACTGTGCACCTGTGTCTAGTTTCATGTTTACCTTTTTGCCTTTGATTTTTACTTCTTCATACCAATCTTCTGTCAGGTTGGTGTTTTCAAATGACTGGATTACAAATTCTTGAATCATTTCAGGTTCTGGTGAGCCAACAATTTGTCTGACTTTGTATGAATTTGTGTTCTGGGATCTGCAAAGATTAGCAAAATGGTTGAGTTTCTTGCATTTGTTGCATCTCTTTTGATATGCCGGACATTGGTTGATTTTGTGGGATCTACCACAATTTCTGCAGTTTTCTATTATTTTGTGACTTTGGTTAGTGGTATTTTCTTTCCTCGGCTCTTTTCTATCTTCCCACTTCTTACTGTTCATCTTTGTCACAGCAACTTGTTTGTCTGAGTCGGATAGTACATGTTTCATTTGGTTTGTGGCATTTTCACATGCTATGCAAATTTGTGTGGCTTTTTCCAGATTAAGGTCAGCCTCACTAAGAAGTCTTTCTCTTATTTCATTGTTGATAATTCCTACAACTATTCGATCTTTAAGTAGTTCATCAGACATGACAGAATATTTGCAGTTTGCTATCTGTAATTTGATCCTAGTCAGAAAATCACTAAATGATTCATCTTCTTTCTGTTTCATTCCGATTGAATTTGAATCTTTCAATTGTAGTGTTCAGCTTTGGAGAAAAATAGTTGTTGAACTTGTCTTTTACAATGCTCAGATTATTTTTATCTGCATTATTTAAGTTGAAAGATTTAAAAATATTTTGAGCCTCTCGTCCCATTGCAGCCATAAAGATAGCAACCTGTACCTCTGGTGCTTTACTACTTAATTGGGTAGCAATTTCATACCATTCAAAGCTTTCAAGCCAAGATTGCCAGCCCTCTTTGTTTAGTTCATTTAGGCCTATTTGTTTTGGAGGTCGAATAGCATTTTCCGCCATGTTGTTGTTATTATAATTTTTTTTTTCTAAAAATACACTTATTTCTTCTTGCTTGTAAATTAAATTATTTTTGTATATATTCTTATGCAATTTGAATTTTATTTGAACATGCAATTAGAGATGTTCAACAATAAGTTGGAAATTAATAAATTGTTCTTACCACGTGGTGTTGTTTACAAGCGCCGCTGCCACCATGTAACGTCCTCGTATTTGTTGGTTGACGTTAATCAGCAAGAAGTACTTGGAAGTTTAAAAAGAAAGACTTTATTTCTTTTAGGCTGACATCAGATATAGCATTTTAATTATCAGACATAAGTTTACATGTGGTATATATTACAATAAGTCAAAAGGCAACTGCACAGAGTATCATCAGTGATAAATATGTGCTCACTGATAATTTACTATATAGGCATGCCAGCTGCCGTTACAGTTACCATCTTCAGACAAAAGTACTGAATGAGATAAAATACCACAGCATGTTTTAAATAGTTACTATTGTCAAGTACACACAGTATACACACTTGAGATAACACCAAATACAAATCAACGATTAGTTTGTGATGTATCGGTATCAGTGTTATTACCATCTTCAGACAAAAGTACACTGAATGAGATAAAATACCACAGCATGTTTTAAATAGTTACTATTGTCAAGTACACACAGTATACACACTTGAGATAACACCAAATACAAATCAATGAATAGTCTGTGATGTTTCGGTATCAGTGTTGTTACCATCTTCAGACAAAATACTGAAAGAGATAAAATACCACAGTATGTTTTAAATAGTTACTATTGTCAAGTACACACAGTATACACACTTGAGATAACACCAAATACAAATCAACGATTAGTTTGTGAATTATCGGTATCAGTGTTTTTACCATCTTCAGACAAAAGTACACTGAATGAGATAAAATACCACAGCATGTTTTAAATAGTTACTATTGTCAAGTACACACAGTATACACACTTGAGATAACACCAAATACAAATCAATAAATAGTCTTTGATGTTTCGGTATCAGTGTTGTTACCATCTTCAGACAAACGTACTGAATGAAAGAAAATACCACAGCATGTTTTAAATAGTTACTATTGTCAAGTACACACAGTACATATCTGGATTCTTACTGATAGTAGAAGTGCCATACAACACTTGAGTCACACAGGGGAACTTAGAGACAAAGTAAGCAGGAACATAATTGGCTATCTCCAAAAACTCTCAAAAACCTCAAAAATTCACCTTCAATGGATACCCTCACATGTTGGAATTGAAGGCAATGAAGCTGCTGATGTGCTAACGAAAAAAGGCACAAAAGAACCCTTGCCACAGAAAAATAAACTTTCTTTTAAAGAGATAGAAACAGTAGCCAAAACAAAAATAAACAAGAAATGGAGGATCCCACTTAAGTACAGTTGGTACAGTGGAGTGAACCCAGGAGGAGCTCTGAACATCAGAAATAGACAGCATCAAACAACACTAACAGGATTTAGAACAGGCCATCTCAAGCCATTGAAGATAGAAAATAATAACAAAATCTACCCCACTTGCCCAAAATGTAGCTTGGCACCTGCAGCTCCAGAACACATTTTGGCTTGCATTAGATGCACTAAACAGGACCTTTGGAAGAGGCCGCTGCTCATCATAAAACAGCTCAAGGAGCATGAACTCATGGAATTCATGTAATCTTTACACAAGGGGATAAGAAACAACAACAACACACAGTATACACACTTGAGATAACACCAAATCCAAATCAATGAATAGTGTGTAATGTTTCGGTAACAGTGTTGTTACCATCTTCAGACAAACGTACTGAATGAGATAAAATACCACAGCATGTTTTAAATAGTTACTATTATCAAGTACACACAGTATACACACTTGAGATAACACCAAATCCAAATCAATGAATAGTGTGTGATGTTTCGGTATCAGTGTTCAGACAAAAGTACTGAATGAGATAAAATACCACAGCATATTTTAAATAGTTACTATTGTCAAGTACACACAGTATACACACTTGAGATAACACCAAATACAAATCAATGAATACTCTGTGATGTTTCGGTAACAGTGTTGTTACCATCTTCAGACAAAAGTACTGAATGAGATAAAATACCACAGAATGTTTTAATAGTTACTATTATCAAGTACACACTTGAGATAACACCAAATCCAAATCAATTACATCCAATTACGATAACAAAATGTACCAATCCTGCTACCTTACGCTAACTCAAAAGTATTCTTCTGCCTACCTGATAAGAGTGATTGCCATTCTACTGATCATTGGTGGTGTGGAACTCAACCCCGGGGCCCCAAAAAAAAAAAGCAAACAACTCTGTCGACTGTATAAACTACTGAGACAAAGGAAGTTATTGAAGATGATCTCAAATCTCTTGTTAAACAAATCCATACAGAGCTAAGGACTTTAGGAGCAAGATTAGAAACTAGATTACAAAACATTGAACAAAAGTTCGAGGAATGGGATAAAAAATTAACTGTTATCAAAACTTCACAGAAAACATGTTTGGAATTAGCCACAAAAAAAAAAACGATTTAAGAATAAAAAGTCTAGAGGATCATGATGATATGCTGGAGAGGAAAATAACCTTATATTTTACGGTATAAATGGGCCCGAAGCCGAAAACTCAGATGAAACTTATGCAAATTAGTTAAGGCGATAAATGAAAAGATGCAAATACAAGTTGAATCGGAAATAACGCGTTGTCATCGACTTTCAAGGAAAGCTAACGCGCCAATTTTGGTTGAAATACTGAAACAAATCACAAGAATTGCACTACTTAGGAATTCCTACAAATTCAGAGATGATAAAATTTTTGTAAACCCAGATTACACTTTGAAGACCCAAGAACAACGCCACATCCTGATTTCTAAGAAGAGAGAACTATCTGAAAAAGGAATACGCTCAAAATTAAGAGACAATAAGCTACTTGCAAATGGACAAAAATATGAAGTCGTTGACGGTAGAGTGGTTGGTGAAAAAGGCTCTACATTAAAGCAGTTAGCAATTTACATTCCCCTCATATAACATTATTCACATGTTTTCTAATAGAACCATTTACCTTAAATTCACTGTAAAATAGAAATATCTCGTTACAATATCTAGAAATTCAAGGTACAGGAGAACTTCCATGTAAAGGACACTTATTTGCAGAGCTAAAGTGTTCTTTAGAAAGAGGTGTCTATCAGTAAACCTGGTAATTCTGGTGATGAAAAGTGTACTTTGTAGAGAGGTGTCCTCTCATGGAGGTTCTACTGTAATAAGACCAAACCAAAATCAATGAATAATGTGCGATATTTCGGTAGCAGTTTTGTTACCATCTACAGACAAAAGTATTGAATGAAAGAAAATACCACAGCATGTTTTAATAGTTACTATCATCAAGTACACACACTTAAGATAAGACCAAATCCTGCGGCTGGGGTGGGTACCTCGGGGGTTGGGTGGAAAAGCTGTCATCTATTGTAAACTATATTGATTTTGAAACAACTAAATGGATTGCAAAAAATAATTGAATCTAAGACCTAAACACTAATATAATACAATTTTTGCCATCACATACACTTTTTGCCTGTGGTTTATGTGTTACTTCTGTATTGCTTTTCTATGGCACTTATACTATTTATTATTGATGTACTTTCAGAATGAAGGAAATTGCACCCTGGGGAATTATCGGGCAAAGCCGGGTCATTTGTCTAGTATATACAGTAAAACCCCGTTAATACGAACCCTGGATATAGCAAACTTTCCCTAATAACGAACCCACGGCGATTCCCAATTCCAATCCCTTGAAAATAACATCGTTATAACGAACTTTGCGATTTTTAAAATGACTGAAAATTTTGAAAAGTAAAAATAATAATAGCCAAACCGTGGCTATAGTAAACCAAAGGCTCTGTCCCATTGGTGTTCACTAAAGAGGGGTTTTACTGTATTTACTGTTTCCCCAACAACTGACATTTGGACAGAGCATACACTGGGGTGGAACATGTCTGCCAAAAGTTAAGTAAAGAATTTGTTTATAAATGCTACCTATAGTGTGATTTCAAGGAGTACAGTAGAACCTCCATGTAAAGGACACTTAAATGCAGAGCCAAAGTTGCCCTTTAGGAAGAAATGTCCTCTTACCAGAGAGTTGCTAAATAGTAAAAAAAAAGTAATTTTTTCAAGTGGAAAATGTCCTTTGTAGAGAGCGTCCTCTCATGGAGGTTCTATTGTATTGCATCTATTCTTGTGTTTGTTTAGATTTTATTGGTAAATTAAATGATGTCATACCCGAGGGGTGCTCACTACCACCACTTGTCCTGGCTGACCTCACTCCTGCACAGTTCACTAATTTATACACCAGGGACTAACTAAATATAGCAGTGAATGCTATGTTACATTCATAACCAAATATAAGTTAGCCAAATACTTAATACTGATAAATACTAGCAGCTTGTCAGGATTAGACACAGTTCACCAATTTATACACTAACTAAATATAGCACTGAATGCTATGTTACATTCATAACCAAATATAAGTTAGCCAAATACTTAATACTGATAAATACTAGCAGCTTGTCAGGATTAGACACAGTTCACCAATTTATACACTAACTAAATATAGCACTGAATGCTATGTTACATTCATAACCAAATATAAGTTAGCCAAATACTTAATACTGATAAATACTAGCAGCTTGTCAGGATTAGACACAGTTCACCAATTTATACACTAACTTAATATAGCACTGAATGCTATGTTACATTCATAACCAAATATAAGTTAGCCAAATACTTAATACTGATAAATACTAGCAGCTTGTCAGGATTAGACACAGTTCACCAATTTATACACTAACTAAATATAGCACTGAATGCTATGTTACATTCATAACCAAATATAAGTTAGCCAAATACTTAATACTGATAAATACTAGCAGCTTGTCAGGATTAGACATAGTTCACCAATTTATACACTAACTAAATATAGCACTGAATGCTATGTTACATTCATAACCAAATATAAGTTAGCCAAATACTTAATACTGATAAATACTAGCAGCTTGACAGGACTAGACACAGTTCTATTTTATCCATTGATGGTGAGTGATGTTTTCCTCACAACTAACTAGATAATTTACATTCCCCTCATATAACATTATTTACATGTTTACTAATAGAAACATTTGCCTTAAATTTACTGTAAATAAATAAATCTCGTTACAATATCTAGAAATTCAAGGTACAGGAGAACTTCCCTGTAAAGGACACTTATTTGCAGAGCTAAAGTGTTCTTTAGGAAGAGGTGTCTATCAGTAAAACTGGTAATTTTGGTGATGAAAAGTGTACTTTGTAGAGAGGTGTCCTCTCGTGAAGGTTCTACTGTAATAAGACCAAACCAAAATCAATGAATAGTGAGTGATGTTTCGGTAACAGTGTTGTTACCATCTTCAGACAAAAGTACCGAATGACAGAAAATACCATAGAATATTTTAAATACAGTAGAACCTCGTTAATTTGACAATATACAATAATTCGACCATGTTTAGATATCCCGACCTACAGCCTATCAAATAACAAACCGTAATTCGGAAAAATCAATAATACGACACTTCCAATATTTCGACCATTTTAAAATTCAAATTTCGACAGTTGAATGTTTTTTTACATACGACTTCAGTTCAAAAGGTATTACAGCGGCGGCAAGTGGCGATGATCGTCGGGAGCTGATAGGATCGCGCCTGCGCACTTTTAGTTTCTGTTAGTTCAAGTTTCACTTTGCAGTGCTGTTGCGCAATGTCACGAGTGTTATTGTTCTTTTTTTTTTTTTACGCTGGAATTTAGGCATCTAGGCATCGTTCGCAAATGAATAATATTATTTTCTTTTTAAATTTCAGCATTGAAATATATTAATTATTTTAAAATTTACAAAAAATTTGCTTTTAAATAATTAATTCTTATAAAATGTAGCCACAATGATTATGATAACATTTTAATTTTATTTCAATATTGCATTTTCCGTGTTATTATAAAAGATTTAAGCAAAAAATCAGTCTTCATGATTCTTTTTAAATAATATTTTTAAATTTTCATTTTTTTTTCCATTTTCATTTCTACTGCTATATACTTCAATTAGAATAAAATATTATTTGTAATTATTTATGTTTCAAAAATATTGTCAAGTAGCTCCATCCAGATGGGACAACTGTCAATCATCCCTGGACCCCGGGGGGGACCAGAGGTGTGGAGGCTTCTGGGAAGCTGATCTGTAAATAAGGAAAACGGGACGGTGACTGACGCCGTTCATTAGGATTATCTTTTAACTTGGGGTAAATTGTACAAACTCTCTCTCCCTATAAATACCCCTTATAATAAATTATTTATTCCCAAATTTGCCCTTGCTTTATTTATCTCCGCGACATATTTTGGTGGAGATGCTGGGTAAGTTAGGGAAGACAAACTGAAGATCGCTGGGTAAGTTAGGGAAGACAAACTGAAGATCGCCGAGAAGACCTTGAAGCCACAAGTGCTGTGATCTACATTTTCGGAGACTGACATCAGGATTCCACCGCCGTGCTAAAGCCAAGACTTCCCTCGAAGATGACGATGTCCCTATAGACGATATGACGACAAAGTCGCTCTTCATGCCGCAAGAAAATGGACACAAAGGTACTAGGGACAAAGTTCCAAGACTTTGATGGAATCCTTGGCAGAAGCACGTCAAATCCACGTCAGTATCTACAATAATTGCTAGCTGTGGGTCACAGCTCCCATAGGGAAGAAGCTATGTAACATAGTATTTATTAATTTTATTTATGTAACATAGTATTTCTTAATTTTATTTATGTAACATAGTATTTCTTAATTTTATTATTTTTTATTTAACAGAGTAGTCATTTTTATGTTTTATATCTTGCGACTCTGTAAATTTCCCTCGTGGCTTATCTTTTGTTTACCTTTGATAGTTTGTCCTTCCCTGAAATAAATTTTGTTTCCTCCTGAAGTTTTTGTCTTCCCTAATTTTCCACGTGGCAATATGTATTAATGCCATTTTGTCCCTGATACTAAAAGTTAATCATGAAAATAAAAAATAAATACAAAAAGTACACACAATGGTTTCAATTAATACCATTAATTTATATTACAAAGCTATTTAAAAAAATATTATTTTAGCGAGTTAGATGATTAGCTAATCATCTGAATAACTTTAATTCAACACTTCCTTTAATTCAACAGAATCTCTGATCCCTTGGGGTGTTGAATTAAAGAGGTTCGACTGTAGTTACTATTGTCAAGTACACACAGTATACACACTTGAGATAACACCAAATACAAATCAATTAATAGTGTGTGATGTTTCGGTAACAGTGTTGTTACCATTTTCAAACAAAAGTACTGAATGAGATAAAATACCACAGCATGTTTTAAATAATTACTATTGTCAAGTACACACAGTATACACACTTGAGATAACACCAAATACAAATCAATGAATAGTCTGTGATTTTTCGGGAACAGTGTTGTTACCATTTTCAAACAAAAGTACTGAAGGAGATAAAATACCACAGCATGTTTTAAATAGTTACTATTGTCGAGTACACACAGTATACGAACTTGAGATAACACCAAATCCAAATCAATGAATAATGTGATGTTTCTGTAACAGTGTTGTTACCATCTTCAGACAAAAGTACTGAATGAAATAAAATACCACAGCATGTTTTAAATAGTTACTATTGTCAAGTAAACACAGTATACACACTAGAGATAACACAAAATCCAATCAATGAATAGTCTGTGATGTTTCGGTAACAGTGTTGTTACCATCTTCAGACAAAAGTACTGAATGAGATAAAATACCACAGCATGTTTTAAATAGTTACTATTGTCAAGTACACACAGTATATACATTTGAGATAACACCAAATCCAAATCAATGAATAGTGCGTGATGTTTCGGTAACAGTGTTGTTACCATCTTCAGACAAAAGTACTGAATGAGAGAAAATACCACAGCATGTTTTAAATAGTTACTATTGTCAAGTACACACAGTATACACACTTGAGATAACACCAAATCCAAATCAATCGATAGTGTGTGATGTTTCGGTAACAGAGTTGTTACCATCTTCAGACAAAAGTACTGAATGAGATAAAATACCACAGCATGTTTTAAATAGTTACTATTGTCAAGTACACACAGTATACACACTTGAGATAACACCAAATCCAATCAATGAATAGGGTGTGATGTTTCGGTAACAGTGTTGTTACCATCTTCAGAAAAAAGTACTGAATGAGATAAAATACCACAGCATGTTTTAAATAGTTACTATTGTCAAGTACAACAGTATACACACTTGAGATAAAACCAAATCCAAATCAATGAATAGTGTGTGATGTTTCGGTAACAGTGTTGTTACCATCTTCAGCCAAAAGTACGGAATGAGATAAAATACCACAGCATGTTTTAAATAGTTACTATTGTCAAGTACAACAGTATACACACTTGAGATAAAACCAAATCCAAATCAATGAATAGTGTGTGATGTTTCGGTAACAGTGTTGTTACCATCTTCAGCCAAAAGTACGGAATGAGATAAAATACCACAGCATGTTTTAAATAGTTACTATTGTCAAGTACACACAGTATATACACTTGAGATAAAATCAAATACAAATCAATGAATAGTGTGTGATGTTTCAGTAACAGTGTTGTTACCATCTTCTGACAAAAGTACTGAATGAGAGAAAATACCACAGCATGTTTTAAATAATTACTATTGTCAAGTACACACAGTATACACACTTGAGATAACACCAAATACAAATCAATGAATAGTGTGTGATGTTTCAGTAACAGTGTTGTTACCATCTTCTGACAAAAGTACTGAATGAGAGAAAATACCACAGCATGTTTTAAATAATTACTATTGTCAAGTACACACAGTATACACACTTGAGATAACACCAAATACAAATCAATGAATAGTGTGTGATGTTTCGGTAACAGTGTTGTTACCATCTTCAGACAAAAGTACTGAATGAGATAAAATACCACAGCATGTTTTAAATAGTTCCTATTATCAAGTACACACAGTATACACACTTGAGATAACACCAAATCCAAATCAATGAATAAGATGTAATGTTTCGGTAACAGTGTTGTTACCATCTTTAGACAAAAGTACAGAATGAGATAAAATACCACAGCATGTTTTAAATAGTTCCTATTATCAAGTACACACAGTATACACACTTGAGATAACACCAAATCCAATCAATGAATAGTGTGTGATGTTTCAGTAACAGTGTTGTTACCATCTTCTGACAAAAGTACTGAATGAGAGAAAATACCACAGCATGTTTTAAATAATTACTATTGTCAAGTACACACAGTATACACACTTGAGATAACACCGAATCCAAATCAATGAATAGTGTGTGATGTTTCGATAACATTGTTGTTACCATCTTCAGACAAAAGTACTGAATGAGATAAAATACCACAGCATGTTTTAAATAATTACTATTGTCAAGTACACACAGTATACACACTTGAGATAACACCAAATCCGAATAAATGAATAGGGTGTGATGTTTCGGTATCAGTGTTGTTACCATCTTCAGACAAAAGTACTGAATGAGAGAAAATACCACAGCATGTTTTAAATAGTTACTATTATCAAGTACACACAGTTTACACACTTGAGATAAGACCAAATCCTGCGGCTGGGGGCGGTTACCTCGGGGGTTGGGTGGAAAAGCTGCCATCTATTGTAAACTATATTGATTTTGAAACAACTAAATGGATTGCAAATAATAATTAAATCAAATACCAAAACACTAATATAATACAATTTTTGCCATCACACGCACTTTTTATCTGTGGTTTATGTGTTACTTCTGTATTGCTTTTCTATGGCATTTCTACTATTTATTATTTATGTACTTTCAGTATGAAGGAAATTGCACTCGGGGGAATTCTCGGGCAAAGCCAGGTTATTTGTCTACTATATATATATACAGTTAAACCTCTCTATAGCGCCCCCCTCTGAATAGCGCCTTCCTCTCAATAGCGCCCGATTTTAAACATTAAAATGTAAACATTTAACATTGAAAGTGACCTCTCTATAGCACGCCCTCAAATTTTAAATTTTATTTTTATTAGTTTGATATCAAACATCAAAATCATATATTTATATTATATATGAAACTAGATATAGCATTAGTAGTGTTTAATAGTTATGTAATTTGTGCGTTTTTTTTTTCGTATATAAAAAAATGAATATTCTGCAAAAACTACCCTAAAAAATAATCATAAAACGAGTTATTTTCTCATTTATTTTCTTTATCAAATTGTACATTTCCAGGCTAAATGTTTATTTAATTTGGGAATATTTTAGATCACGAAGGTAAGAAGTAAGAAGATGTAAAGATCATATTTGTTCACATTTTGGGATCCATCATTGAAGTGATGGCTTTGAACTTCCCCGGGTCAGTTGGTGCTCTAACCGGCCTTCAGTCTAGTCTGTGGAGTTTTCTCTTCAGGTATTCCTCTAGATTCAGGTCCCAGGCTAGTTTCTGTAACTTCCTCTCTGATGGTGGTTCGCTAGTTTCGTTCTCAGAGCAGACTCTGGAGCTTCTTCCCTGCTGGGGTCCACTAGACCCCGGTTCCAGAGCGGCCCCGTGGTGGTATAGCTCTGCTGGGGTTCGCCGGCCCCCCTGTCCCAGAGGAGTCCGTTGAGCTTCTCTGCTGGGGTTTGCCGGCCCCCTGTCCCAGAGGAGTACGTTGAGCTTCTCTGCTGGGGTTTCGCCGGCCCCCTGTCCCAGAGGAGTACGTTGAGCTTCTCTGCTGGGGTTAGCCGGCCCCCTGTCCCAGAGGAGTACGTTGAGCTTCACTGCTGGGGTTCGCCGGCCCCCTGTCCCAGAGGAGTCCGTTGAGCTTAACTGCTGGGGTTCGCCCGGCCCCCTGTCCCAGAGGAGTCCGTTGAGCTTCACTGCTGGGGTTCGCCGGCCCCCTGTCCCAGAGGAGTACGTTGAGCTTCTCTGCTGGGGTTCGCCGGCCCCCTGTCCCAGAGGAGTACGTTGAGCTTCTCTGCTGGGGTTCGCCGGCCCCCTGTCCCAGAGGAGTACGTTGAGCTTCTCTGCTGGGGTTCGCCGGCCCCCTGTCCCAGAGGAGTACGTTGAGCTTCTCTGCTGGGGTTCGCAGGCCCCCTGTCCCAGAGGAGTACGTTGAGCTTCTCTGCTTTGGTTCGCCGGCCCCCTGTCCCAGTGGAGTCCGTTGAGCTTCTCTGCTGGGGGTTCGCCGGCCCCCTGTCCCAGAGGAGTCCGTTGAGCTTCTCTGCTGGGGTTCGCCGGCCCCCTGTCCCAGAGGAGTACGTTGAGCTTCTCTGCTGGGGTTCGCCGGCCCCCTGTCCCAGAGGAGTACGTTGAGCTTCTCTGCTGGGGTTCGCCGGCCCCCTGTCCCAGAGGAGTCCGCTTAGCTTCCCTGCTGGGGTTCGCCGGCCCCCTGTCCCAGAGGAGTCCGCTGAGCTTCTCTGCTGGGGTTCGCCGGCCCCCTGTCCCAGTGGAGTCCGCTGAGCTTCTCTGCTGGGGTTCGCCGGCCCCCTGTCCCAGAGGAGTCCGTTGAGCTTCTCTGCTGGGGTTCGCCGGCCCCCTGTCCCAGAGGAGTACGTTGAGCTCTCTGCTGGGGATCGCCGGCCCCCTGTCCCAGAGGAGTCCGCTGAGCTTCTCTGCTGGGGTTCGCCGCCCCCTGTCCCATAGGAGTCCGTTGAGCTTCTCTGCTGGGGTTCGCCGGCCCCCTGTCCCAGAGGAGTCCGTTGAGCTTCTCTGCTGGGGTTCGCCGGCCCCCTGTCCCAGAGGAGTCCGCTGAGCTTCTCTGCTGGGGTTCGCCGGCCCCCTGTCCCAGAGGAGTACGTTGAGCTTCTCTGCTGGGGTTCGCCGGCCCCCTGTCCCAGAGGAGTACGTTGAGCTTCTCTGCTGGGGTTCGCCGGCCCCCTGTCCCAGAGGAGTACGATAAGCTTCTCTGCTGGGTTCGCCGGCCCCCTGTCCCAGAGGAGTACGTTGAGCTTCTCTGCTGGGGTTCGCCGGCCCCCTGTCCCAGAGGAGTACGTTGAGCTTTTCTGCTGGGGTTCGCCGGCCCCCTGTCCCAGAGGAGTCGCTGAGCTTCTCTGCTGGGGTTCGCCGGCCCCCTGTCCCAGAGGAGTCAGATGAGCTTCTCTGCTGGGGTTCGCCGGCCCCCTGTCCCAGAGGAGTCAGTTGAGCTTCTCAGCTGGGGTTCGCCGGCCCCCTGTCCCAGAGGAGTCCGTTGAGCTTCTCTGCTGGGGTTAGCCGGCCCCATGTCCCAGAGGAGTCCGTTGAGCTTCTCTGCTGGGGTTTGCCGGCCCCCTGTCCCAGAGAGGTCCGCTGAGCTTCTCTGCTGCGGTTCGCCGGCCCCCTGCCCCAGAGGAGTGGGGTTCGCTGGCCCCTTGTCCCAGAGGAATCCCTGGATCCCTTCATGTTTTTCCTTTTATATTGATATTATATTGCTTTCTTTCGTTCATCATTAGTGTAGGGATTGAATTTTGATCTTTATTTTCTCCTCTTCAGAAAAATTTATTATAATCTTATCAAGATTAAATGCCAGGAATTTAGAGGGTAATTGGAAACTGATCTTCACGGAGCAATACGGAACTATATGTCTTCAGACTCCTTGCTGGCCTCAAGTTGTCTCAGTTCAAGTTCTGATGATCGCCAGAGCTCTTAATGGCACTCCGTTTCTTGGTCTTTCTAGCTCTTCTGGCCCCAATTGGCATATCACATCTGTTTTGTGGCTCTCCAGATGGACAGCAACTTCTTTCAACAGCTTCTTTCAACTATAGGGTGGCCGGGTTTTTGAAGGCTGGAAGAAGTATTGGGGTACATGGGAAGGAATTGATCATTCTTTGTCCTCCTTCAGGAACAAAGCATCCTCTGCCATGTTTTTCCATTCACTTTTTGAAAGCTCCTCTGGCACCTCTGAGCTGTCCAAATTCCTTGTAGAGCATCTCGCGGCCGAAACTGACCCTTTTTGGAAAATAATTTGGCTCTTCTATTTTTACGTGAAAGAATTTCTATTTCTTGTTTGAAATATTTGTCAATATGTCATCATAATCAAATTTTTCTTCTTGGTATTGCCTGTTTCTGGGGGATTTCTAGAATGGAGACACATCTTGGCGTCTATTGATAGGGAGGTAATATAATTGTTTAATTAATAATGAGCTACTCCCATATCAACTAGAGATATTTTAACTCACAGCTTTATATAAAGAAAACGTCACACCCACAGAAAGCTAAAAAATCTATTTACCACCAAATATTTTCTTTCAGAATCAAATTTGAAAAAATATAATTTTGTGAATGAAATATTTTTATCTGAGATTAAATTGGTAGGTGTAAATTTGAGACCAGCTATTAGAAAGTTTCACAAATGTATTTTAAATTTAAAACTTCCTGGTTTAGTTTGTAGAAGTGTGATATATTTATTAACCAATTCCTCTTATTGAAACACATTATTAACCATTTGATTCCAAGAACCTGTCACACTATGTTTCAAATTGAGATAAATTTGTCTTCCTTTTTTAAAATATTTCTCTTACAATATTTAATGAAAAATAATTGAGGTAAGAAACACACCCTTTGAATTAATAAATGGGCAAATGCAATTAACCTCTCTGTAAATCATTGAAAGAATTTCCCAGTTTATATTACCATATGGGTATTTTGGTATAAATAGCAAAGTACAAAGTGGGATCAATAAATAAGGTGAATTATAATTTATTTAAAAAAATAAGAACGATATTAAAAATTAGGACTTGATTTATTCAAAATAATCACCTTGCTTTCTATACATCGTCTCCATCGTTCTGGCAACTTGTAAATACCCTCTGCTGGAGCCGTGGCGGCGGACGGTTGCCTACTCGGCAACACTGGAGCTGACTCACTTCCTGCTGATGAGGTAACCATACCTGCGGCGTTGCCACGCCTTTCCTTCTCTCCATGTTTACTTCTCAATCTTTATATAATCCCTTTACCTTATAGTTAATTAAAGTATAATTAACGTTCAACGCTGTGTGTAATCAATTGGAATACAACAAAAATTATGAGACTGAAAAAGCGCAAGGCCTAAAACGTGAAACTGAAGAAGCATAAGACTTAAAAAGTCAGACTGAAGAAGGCGCAAGGCCTAAAACGTGAGTAACCAAATTTACTTTGATTACTTGGAACATCCTTTTTTCTACTTACCAAATATTTTGCAAAATGGCAAACACGACGATTACAAAATTAAATGGTGCTAATTACTCCAGCTGGAGCTTCCAGATGAAACTCGTTCTGATCGAAAACGATTTGTGGAGTTTGATCAATCCAGGAGAGGCTAAGCCTGACCCTAGTGACCTTGTTGCAACAAAAAATTTTTTTGTCGCGGGAGGGTAAGGCGTTTGCAAAAATTTGCCTTGGTATTAATGATGAACCACAATTGCATGTTCAACATTTGAATACTCCGAAAGAGGTCTGGGAGGAACTGGAAAAATTATACGCACCAAAGGATAGTAGATATCGAGCCGTACAACTAAGAAGGCAGTTATATGGCGAAAGGTTGACTCAGCACAGCAATATGGAAGGGTATATGGGGAAGATAAACTACATTGTAAATGAACTGGCCCAAATTGGCAACAAAATTGATGATGGGGATTTGGCTATGGTTCTTTTGGGTGGATTACCAGAGGATTGGGACACCGTTGTCTCAACCATATGTAACTTGCCTGATTCAGACTTCACGACCGCCACAGTTAAAAGACGGCTGTTGGCACAAGCAGAAAGGCGTTCATCTAATCTACCAAAAGATGTGGGTGCCATGGTCGTTAATGCCTCTTCGAAGCCCATTGAAACAGAAAAACAATTTAAAGCAAAGGTTGTTTGTTTCAAATGTGGTGGTAAAGGCCATTATGCAAAGGAATGCAGGAAGAAAGGAAAGAATGAACAAAGACCGAAAAGGTTTGACCAAAACAAAGTGTTGGGTGGAAGGATGGACAGAAGGCACACACACACCTTTCTTAAAATATTTTCTACTTTTAATGAACAAAAAACATATTGCAAATTTTCTATTATTAATTAATTTTTTTACACAAAAATTTACATATATATATATTTACAAAAATTCATTTTATAATTAATATTTTAAAAATACAAATTATTTAAATAATCAAATTTACAAACAACATAGTATATTATATTTATAGAAAAAATGATCAGCTGCAACAATCGGCCCCATGATCATTTCCCCTGATTTACAACATGATAGCTACACAAAATTATAAAGAGACAGAATGAGATAAATAACACAGAGCAGTGAAGGAATTTACAGATGATGCAGAGTCCCTTGTCAACTTGTACAAGTAGTGGACTTCACACTCCCTCCTGCTTCGGGTCCAGTCTTGTCTGAAGATGAGTCTTGGATTAATTTGTAGACAGTTCATCTCCAAAACAGTCTCTCTATGAAACGACTTAGTTTCTCTTTGGATAAAGGTTTAGTTAGGAAGTCAGCTAAGTTTAAATTACTATTAACAAATTTTAAAGTGAATTCTTCTTCTTCAACAAGTTTTCTAATGATTTGTAGTCTGAGAGAGAGAGATATCAATATGCTTGGTTTTTATATTTTCTACACTATTCTTACAGAAATATATAGCTGACTGATTGTCACAGAATTGAATAGGTTTTCCCACATTAGGTAGTACGTCTATTTCTTTTAATATATTAAAATACCATATTGTTTCTTTTACACTTTCAGTTAAGGCTATAAATTCGGATTCCATAGAACTTAATGCAATACACTTTTGTTTTCTCGATTTCCATGTAAATGGGGTATCATCTAGATATAGTATGTATCCACTTGTAGAGTGTCTATTGGTCAAAATGACTTCCCCAGTTTGCATAAGAATATGCATTTAAGATGCCTCTATTAACATTTGTTAGATTTATTTTATAATGTTTTGTCCTAAAGACATAATTCATTAAATCTACAACGATTTTCCAATGTTGATATGTGTATCCATTACAGAATTGAGCCTTTGTGTTTACTGAAAAAGAAATATCTGGTCGGCTTCTGTCTGCAAGGAAAGATAAACAACCTATTATTGATCTATATGGGTATTTTCTCATGAGTTCAGTCTCAATAATTTCATCTTCCTTAATTTTTGGTGGTAACCAGCACCCTGTTTTAAAAGGTAAATTTACCAATGTCTTAGGTAAATCTGTAAAACTAGTTATAAGTCTGTTTATATATGTTTCTTGATGTAAGTATATGCCCTTGTCTGTAGTTTCAAAGTTAACTCCTAACAGATATTTGACCTTTCCTAATTCTTCTATATCTAACTTTTCTTTAATAATTTGAATAGTTTTTTCCAATTACAGATGTTTCTATTCCAAATAACAAGATATGATCAACATATACTATCAAGATAACACTATTATTAATTTTGTATACACAGTTGCACCATTTAATGGTCTCAAATCCTATTGAATTCAAAATTGAATCCAATTCTTTATTCCATTCTCTTCCACTCTGATGTAACCCATAAATAGTCTTTTCTAAAAGACAAACTTTATCTTCACTACCTTTTAGTTTGAATCCATCAGGTTGTTGCATGTAAATTTTTTCCTTCAAATTTCCATAAAGATAGGCTGATTTAACATCTAACCGGACATGCTTCCATTTTAGCAAAGATACCAATATTATAAATACGAATCTAATTATTGAAAAATTTACAACTGGTGAAAAAATGTCAGTGTAATCTATTCCATATTTCTGTCTATAACTTTGTGCTACAAGCCTAGCTTTATATCTTTTTATATTATTTTTATCATCCCTTTTTACGCTATATACCCATTTATTACCTAATATCTTCACACCTTGAGGTGGGGGATCTACTAATTTCCATACTTTCCTATCTTTCATCACCTTAAGTTCATCCTCCATTGCCTTAATCCAATTTCTTTTTTCCTGTGATTGTTGTACATCATTAAAGTTTTTAGGAAGTTCTACATTATAGATTTCCTCATGAAAAATACTTTCGTACAAATCATCTTCTAAACAATTTGTTTCTATTTTAACTTCATTTTCCTCACTTATATCTGGTTTTTGTGGTCTAAATGAAAACATTTCAGAATTGATTTCAAGCTTTTGTGTTTCACAATATTTTTGTACATCATTTAATGATCTCAATTTTTGATCACTAGAAGGGGGTAATAGTATATGTCTACTCTTGATCCTGTCTTTCTAGGTATTTCTAGTCTTTTCCATTTAGCTATGTCTATTGGGGTAAGTGTATGTAAATTATGGTTATCACTATCATTATTTTCATAAGGGTAGTTATCATCCTGTGGGTAAAAAACATATTGTACTCTAGAAGCAGTACCAAACAAAGTATCCACACCCTTCTTAGCTTCATCAATAAATACATGAATGGTTTCTATTACTTTTCTATCTGCTGGCAACCAGATTCTATAACCTTTTGTTTGGTTGCATAACCTACCATTATGCCTGAATTGGCCTTAGGTTGTAACTTATTTCTTTTCATTTTAGGGACATGTACATAAGCTAATGAGCCAAAAATTTTAAAATGTCTTACAGATGGTTTATGTCCTGACCATAATTCCATTGGACTTACTCCTTTTGTTAGGGCATGTTCACATCTGTTTTTGGTGTATACAAAGGTATTTAGGGCTTCTGCCCAGAATCTGGGTTGTAACCCACTATCTAAAAGCATTGCTCGAACACCTTCAATAGCAGTTCGATTAAACCTTTCAGCTATTCCATTTTGTTCAGGACTATAAGTTGATGTTCTTTCTATTTTAATACCCAAATTTACTAGAAAATTTCAAATTCTTTGTTACAGAATTCTAATCCATTATCTGTCCTGATACATTTAATTTGGCATTTAATGCTCTCTCAGACTCATGCAAGTATTGCTTAAAATAGTTTAAAACTTCTGACTTTTCTTTTAGGAAATAAACATTAACCTTTCTAGAGTAGTCATCTATGATAGAAAGAAAATATCTACTGCCACCAAGTGATCTCACTGGTGCAGGACCCCAGATATCCATATGCACTTTTTCTAAAGGTTTTCTAGTCAGAATTGTATAGCTAATTTAAATGATGATCTGGTGATCTTAGCTACTTTACATACATCACATGTGGTTGGATTACCCTGACTTTTTCTAATCCTTTGACAGTATTCTTTTTACTCATAGAATTAAGTATTTCTGAATTAATATGACAAAATCTCTTATGGAGAAAATTAAGATTTGAGTTATAGGAAACTGAATAGTTTTGAGCTTTGGCTTTATTAGGGTATCCATTTACAATATATAACTTATCTACTCGTCTTGCTGTGAAAAAATATTCTCCATTATTTTTAAAGATTGTCATTTTACCATTTTTCCATATAATCTTATTTCCTGCTATGTCTATGCATGATCCACTAATGAGATTTCTTCTCATGTTTGGTGCATATAAAACATTAAGTAGAGTTACCTCTACAAATGTGTTATTAATGTCTCTTAAAACAAAGTTAATATCTCCCTTACCTAAGATTGTTGACTTGCAGTCGACATCTCCAATCAAAGCGTCCATCGGGGGATATCCTGGTAGTTCACAAACCAATCCTTTTCTTTACAAAAATGAGATGTAGCTGCGCTGTCTATCAGCCATTCTCCCCATTCACTAGTTGGATCACTTGCTCTTTCACTAATGTGGTGGAAGCTTAGAATTTCTGAGTGAAATGAAGAAGATTTTCCCCTGTAGTTCTGATCCTTTCTGTAGTGTTGCCCTTGAGAGTTTTTGTTTCTAAGAAAACAGTCTTTTATAAGATGGCCAGTTTTCCCACAGAAGGAGCAATTCCTTATATCATAAGTTCTTGCTGTTCTTGGATGCACTGTTGGCTCCAGCATGCTACCACTGCTATACTGTGCTTTTGCAGAAAAATAATTTTTATTTTTATTTCCTTGGTACATCCTGGGAGTTTTTGTTTGATAAGCATTTGCCACAATATCAAGTCCATCATCTTTTTTCTTTTGTTGAACTCTTCCCGATTCAGTTATCAAGTGGGCTTCAATGTTTTCAACATTAAAGTGTTTTTCTTCTAGTCTGTATAGAACTTGGACAATGCCATCATAATCTTGAGGCAATTTCCTTATCAACTGAAAACACACAAGTACTTCAGGTAGGTCAAATCCAGCTTCTTTAATCAGTTGTTTTTTCTCTTGGACTCTTTTAATAAATATTCCAATAGTTTCTTCATCAGGAGCAAATTTTAGTTCATAAAATTCATCAATCAAACCAGCCAGTCTGGCTCTTGAATTTGGCTCAAAATTCTGCTTTAAAATGTTCCAGGCTTCTTTTCCATCAGAAGCATTAGCAATCAAGGTTTGGTATTTTCTTTCTACTCCTTGGTAAATTGTAGTGAAAGCCCTATCCTTCCTCCATTTAAATTCTCTAATATCTTTGGCTGTTGCCTCAGCTGGAAGATCAGGTTCATCTTCAATGATAAAATCCCAGCTTCCTCTATCAATCAGAAGGACCTTCATATCCACCTTCCAAATGTTATAGTTAAAAGCATTTAGCTTAGGAAAAGTGAAACTTGTATCAGTCATTTTCAAACTTTTAATGCGGCCCCAAAAGTTTAGCCAATTCTTTTTTCTTCTTAAGTTGCTATAGTAAACAGCTAAAAGCTTGCTAGTAGGCCCATAACCTATGTTGGGTGGAAGGATGGACAGAAGGCACACACACACCTTTCTTAAAATATTTTCTACTTTTTAATGAACAAAAAACATATGCAAATTTTCTATTATTAATTAATTTTTTTACACAAAAATTTACATATATATATATTTACAAAAATTCATTTTATAATTAAATATTAAAAAAAAATACAAATTATTTAAATAATCAAATTTACAAACAACATAGTATATTATATTTATAGAAAAAATGATCAGCTGCAACAAAAGGCGTAAATATGTCGGCAATGTGCAACACTTTGTTTGGAGCTACCGCCGAGACCTGGATCATAGATTCTGGAGCGACGCACCATATGACTCCCAAGAGAGATTACTTCACATGTCTGAAAGAGTGCACAAGCAATATGAGTTCCATCACTGTTGCGAATGGCTCTTCTATAGAAGCATGTGGTATCGGTACTGTCAGTGCCAATATTGTTGGACACAAGGGAGATGCCAGCAAAATGGTTGCCCAGAACACCTTGTATGTTCCAGATATGCGTCACAGTGTTCTGTCTGTGCTCCAAATGATAGAAAACGGTAGAAAAGTTGTCTTCAACAGGAGTGGTTGCCACATTATGGACATGAAAGGAAAACTCTTGATATTACTACGTCCAGACTACTCCATCCTCTCCGATAGATCAGAATGATCGTGTTTCTCTTGCATCTGAATGCAAGGAAGAGCTTACACTGGAACTTAGGCACAAAAGGCTGATGCATGTAAATGCATATACGATAGCAAAATGGCCAAGAACCAAAGCGTAAGAGGACTTGATTGCAGCCTGGCAAAGCCAGAAATGTGCGAAGACTGCTTGATCGGCAAGTCTTACCGTCTGCCATTCCTTCAACACTCACACAAGGAGGAAAAAGAAATCATGCCGTTGAACTTGGTGCATGCGGACTTGATGGGTCCACTGGACGTATTGAGCTGGGGAGGAGCCAAGTACGTCTTAACCATCATTGATGAATCTACGAGATATACAAGTGTATTTTTCCTGAAAAACAAAGGCGAAACCCTGGGAAAAGTCAAAGAGTGGATTCAAGAATCTTAGAAACAAACCAGCCGGAAACTAAAACGAATACGTACGGATAATGGCTTGGAATTTTGTTCCAAGGAATGGGACACTTTCTGCAAGAGCGTTGGAATAGTTTATGAACACACTATGACGTATACACCCCAAAAGAATGGTGTGGCAGAAAGAATGAATAGGACACTCCTAGATCTTGTCAGGAGCACTATATCTGGAAGTGGTCTGCCAAAGGCTTCCTGGGCGGAGCTGACTTACACCGCAGCCTATGTCAGAAACAGAGTTCTCAACAATCACAATGGTGAAAGCACGCCTTATGAACTGTGGACAGGGAACAAGCCTAGTCTTAAACACATAAGAGCTATTGGCTGTCAAGTATTTGTCCATATTCCAAGACAAGTCCGTAAATCCAAACTCGAAAGAAGAGCTGTCAAAGGTAACCTTGTTGGATATGCACTCAGAGGACGTGGCTACAGAGTGTGGATTCCTGAGATGAAGAAAGTGGTGGAATCTCGGGACTGTGTCTTCAAAGAGAGTGATGTATCGAGGAACGACAGCAACCGGGAGGTGCTTCCATCAGTTGAACACTACAGCTATGGGACTCAACGGGAGATTGAAGAGAATCCAGTGTCTTTATTAGATCAAGAAGTCGTGATACCTACAGAAGAGGACAGCCATAATGAAGATACTGTGAAGCCTTCTCCTACTCGATCTCATCCAATGATCCTAAGGAACCAGAGAAATGCTCAGAACTCAATTGCACTCCTCAGTACTGAAGTAAATAAGTGGAAGAAACCTAGTGGACATCTTGACCAAGCCACTGGGGAGAAACCTGCACGAACTTCATCGTTCGAGACTACAAGCGGCGAAGTGATCCATGAATAGGAGGTCACTTCGAGGGAGGAGATTGCTGGAGCCCTGGCGGCGGATGGTTGGCTACTCAGCAACACTGGAGCTGACTCACTTCCTGCTGATGAGGTAACCCTACCTGCGGCGTTGCCACGCCATTCCTTCTCTCCATGTTTACTTCTCAATCTATATATAATCCCTTTACCTTATAGTTAATTAAAGTATAATTAACGTTGAATGCTGTGTGTAATCAATTGGAATACAACACCCTCTTTATAGGCACTCTTAGGAAGCGTGTGAGAAAAATCTTGCACCACTTTCTGGACATCTTCATCCGAGTCAAATCACTTTCCCTTTAACTCCTTCTTTAGTAGTCCAAAAAGGAAATAGTCAGAGGGGGCTAGGTCTGGACTATATGCAGGATGTTCTAAAACTTCAAAACCTAATTTAATGATTGTAGATACAGTTTTACATGATGAATGCGGCCTTGCATTATCATGAAGGAAGAGAACACCTTTACTAAGCTTCCCTCTTCTTTTGTTTCTTATACCGGGATTTAGCTTATTTACAAGAATGTCACAATAAAGGTCGCTGTTCATACGTTGCCTTGAGGATAAAAAATCATGACAGATTGGTCCATCAACATCCCAAAAAATTGTTAACAAAACTTTACCGGCCAAACGTTGAGACCAGAGGAACATGTAATTCGTCCATTTTTGAACTCGTTAACCCATTTATAAATGTTTTTTTTTTGAGACAAACAAGACTCACCATAGATATTTTTCATTCTTTGGCATATTTGAGATGTTTGAATACCTTCTGCATTCAAGAAACGAATAACTGCACATTGTTCAAGCGTGGCGCAATCCTTCAAGGGAGCTTCCATTTTAGTTTGTTTATAAGTCTTGCGCCGCGCGTGGGAAAAAAAGAACAGAACACCTTAAATAGTCTCTAGATGTTATATTTTAATATTCTGTGGTTTAAATTATTTTTGCTTTTTTAATTTTTAAGAAATAAGATAATTCACCTCATTTATTGATCCCCCTTTGTATGTTGGTAGGCAGAGCTGACTGCTACAGGGCGCATCCCCAGGTGGTGGATAGACCTTCAGATATGAAGGCCAGCTGCGAAACAAGCAGAATAACTCCGACGAATAAGCAGTCACGGACCAACAGCAGCATTGTTAGAAGAGGAGTAGACCTCTTTAAAAATTCTAACTTCAACTGACCCGGTTGATAAACCTCAGCAAGGGTCCCACTCCAGGGATACGGAGGAGCTGCCTCTGTACTCTTGCTAGAGTCGGCAGCAAGACGTCTGCTTCCATGTTAGGAACGACCTCAAATTACAGGCAAAGTCAGACTTTCACCAATGTGTGCCTGGATCATGGTGCCATGATCAACGAAAGCTGGACCCCTACACCCCTTTCCATGAGATCAGATGTTGATTTGCATGCTGCATCGCCCGTCGCGCAGAATAAACAGGGGCGCGTTCAGAACTTAGGTAGAGGGTTCTGTCCGATAAGTATAATACAGTCTCCACAAACTTCAAAGCTTCCAAGAAATTGAGCATTTAGCAGTGCAACATAAATGGAATAATAGATATGCAACGCCATGCTATCTAATAACTGAAAAGAGGCATTTCATGCTATTCATGTCACAACAACTTTCTGTAACAGCGTTGTTAACAACACTGTAACACACTATTAATTCATTTGGTCTTATTACCTTGTGTTTTTAACTCAAACAAAACAGCTTGGGGTGTTGAATTAAAAAGGTTAGAGACTAATTTAATAAATTAATTTCCTTATGGCTAACCATATCTATCACCCCACGGGGTGGCCTAGCATTTTTAATCAAGGCACAAAAGAACCCTTGCCATAGAAAAAAAAACTTACTTTTAAAGAAATAGAGATAGTACCCGAAACAAAAATAAACAAGAACTGGAGGATC
>CP092880.1:16179798-16238002 GCA_030710605.1 Cordylochernes scorpioides | reverse complement strand
TGTCCCAGAGGAGTCCGCTGAGCTTCTCTGCTGGGGTTCGCGGCCCCCTGTCCCAGAGGAGTCCTGAGCTTCTCTGCTGGGGTTCGCCGGCCCCCTGTCCCAGAGGAGTCCGTTGAGCTTCTCTGCTGGGGTTCGCCGGCCCCCTGTCCCAGAGGAGTCCTGAGCTTCTCTGCTGGGGTTCGCCGGCCCCCTGTCCCAGAGGAGTCCGTTGAGCTTCTCTGGGGTTCGCCGGCCCCTGTCCCAGAGGAGTCCGTTGAGCTTCTCTGCTGGGGTTCGCCGGCCCCCTGTCCCAGAGGAGTCTGAGCTTCTCTGCTGGGGTTCGCCGGCCCCCTGTCCCAGAGGAGTCCGTTGAGCTTCTCTGCTGGGGTTCGGCCCCCTGTCCAGAGGAGTCCGCTGAGCTTCTCTGCTGGGGTTCGCCGGCCCCCTGTCCAGAGGAGTCCGCTGAGCTTCTCTGCTGGGGTTCGCCGGCCCCCTGTCCCAGAGAGTCCGTTGAGCTTCTCTGCTGGGGTTCGCCGGCCCCCTGTCCCAGAGGAGTCCGCTGAGCTTCTCTGCTGGGGTTCGCCGGCCCCCTGTCCAGAAGTCCGTTGAGCTTCTCTGCTGGGGTTCGCCGGCCCCCTGTCCCAGAGGAGTCCGTTGAGCTTCTCTGCTGGGGTTCGCCGCCCCCTGTCCCAGAAGAGTCCGTTGAGCTTCTCTGCTGGGGTTCGCCGGCCCCCTGTCCCAGAGGAGTCCGTTGAGCTTCTCTGCTGGGGTTCGCCGGCCCCCTGTCCTAGAGGAGTCCGTTGAGCTTCAGCTGGGGTTCGCCGGCCCCCTGTCCCAGAGGAATCCCTAGATCCCTTCATGTTTTTCCTTTTATATTGATATTATATTGCTTTCTTTCGTTCATCATTAGTGTAAGGATTGAATTTTGATTTTTTTCTCCTCTTCAGAAAAATTACTTATAATCTTATCATGATAAAATGCCAGGAATTTAGAGGGTAGTTGGAAACTGATCTTGGGAGCAATGCAGAACTATATGTTTTCAGACTCCTTGCTGGCCTCAAGTTGTCTCAGTTCAAGTTCTGATGATCGCCCAGAGCTCTTCATGGCGCTCCTGTTTCTTGGCCTTTCTAGCTCTTCCGGCCCCAATTGGCATATCACATCTGTTTTGTGGCTCTCCTTATGAATAACAACTTCTCTCAGCAGCTTCTTTACACTATAAGGTGGCCAGGGTTTTGAAGGCTGGAAGAAGTATTGGGCTACATGGGGGGCAGTGAGGAATTGATCGTTCTTTGTCCTCCTTCAGGAACAAAGCATTCTCTGCCATGTTATTCCATTCACTTTTTGAAAGCTCCTCTAGCACCTCAGAGCTGTCAAATTCCTTGTAGAGCAGCTTGCGGCCGAAACTGACCCTTTTTGGAAGATAATTTGGCTCTTCTATTTTTATGTGAAAGAATTTCTATTTCTTGTTTGAAATATTTGTCAATATATCATCATAATCAAATTTTTCTTCTTGGTATTGCCTGTTTCTGGGTGATTTCTTGAATGGCTAGCAGTGGAGACACACTTGGTGTCAGGGATCTATTGATAGGGAGGTAATATAATTGTTTAATTAATAATGGGCTACTCCCATATCAACTAGAGATATTTTAACTCACAGCTTTATAATATCACACCCACAGAAAGCTAAAAAATCTATTTACCACCAAGATATCTTTTTCAGTATCAAATTAAGAAAATATAAATTTGTGAATGAAATATTTTTATCTAAGATTAAATTTGTATTTGTAAAGTTGAGACCAGCAATTAGAAAGTTTCACAAATGTATTTTAAATTTAAAACTTCCTGGTTTAGTTTGTAGAAGTGTGAAATATTTATTAACCAATTCCTCTTATTGAAACACATTATTAACCATTTGATTCCAAGAAATTGTCACACTATGTTTCAAATTGAGATAAATTTGTCTCTTTTTAAAAATATTTCTCTTACAATATTCAATGAAAAATAATTGAGGTAAGAAACACACCCTTTGAATTAATAAATGGGCAAATGCAATAACCTCTCTGTAAATCATTGAAAGAATTTCCCAGTTTATCTACCATATGGGTATTTTGGTATAAATAGCAAAGTATGTTGGTAGGCAGAGCTGACTGCTGCAGGGCGCGTGCCAAGGTGGTGGATAGACCTTCAGATATGAAGGCCAGCTGCGAAACAAGCAGAATAACTCTGATGAATAGGCAGTTGTAGACCAACAGCAGCATTGTTAGAAGAGGAGTAGACCTCTTTAAAACTCCTGACTTCAACTGACCCGGTTGATAGACCTCAGCAAGGGTCCCACTCCAGGGATACGGAGGAGCTGCGTCTGTACTCATGCTAGAGTCGGCAGCAAAGGCATCTGCTTCCATGTTAGGAACGACCTCAAATTACAGGCAAAGTCACACTTTCACCAATGGGTGCCTGGATCATGGTGCCATGATCAACGAAAGCTGGACCCCTACACCCCATTCCATGAGATCAGATGTTGATTTACATGCTGCATCACCCGTCGCGCAGAATAAACAGCAGCGCATTCAGGACTTAGGTAGAGGGTTGTGTCCGATAAGTATAATACAGTCCCCACAAACTTCAAACTTTGCAGCTTCCAAGAAATTGAGCATTTCACAGTGCAACATAAATGGAATCATGAATATGGAACACCATGCTATCTAATAACTGAAAAGAGGCATTCCATGCTATTCATGTCACAACAACTTTCTGTAACAGCGTTGTTAACCACACTGTAACACACAATTAATTTATTTGGTCTTATTACCTTGTGTTTTTAACTCAACCAACAGCTTGAACCCTTGGGGTGTTGAATTAAAGAGGTTAGAGACTAATTAAAAAAATTAATTTCCTTATGGCTAACCATATCACGGGGTGGCCTAGCATTTTTAATCTCAAAAGAACCCTTGCCATAGAAAAAAAAACTTACTTTTAAAGAAATAGAAATAGTAGCCGAAACAAAAATAAACAAAGAACTGGAGGATCTCCCCAAAGCACAGTTGGACCCAGGAAGAGCTCTGAACCTCAGAAATAGACAGCATCAAACAACGCTAACAAGATTTAGAACATGCCATCTCAAGCCATTGAAGATAGAAAATAATAACAAAATCTACCCCACTTGCCCAAAATGTATCTTGGCACCTGTAGCACCAGAACACATTTTGGCTTGCATTAGTTGCACTAAACAGGACCTTTGGAAGAGGTCACTGCACACAATAAAACAGTTAAAACAGCTGTTTTGACTGTAATTGCACCACATATCTATACATGTGAAAAGCAGTTTGACTTTGCACTCACAAATGTGCCAGATCCCCTTTTGGTTTCTTGCACTATCTGGTGGGGTTGAACTTTTGCAAAAATCGGGGGGCAATAAAGCATTTTTTTTTGCAAAAAAGTGCCCAAAGCGGGTTACGATCCTGGTTCGTAGCAGTCGAAAACCAAGGTTCAGACCTCCGACTCCCTTGACAAGATAACAGCAGAACAAATCTTACCTTGATAGAATTGAGGTGTGTCTGCATTTCAGCTCTCTGCTGGAGTGCCCTGTGGAACACCACTTTATTTTTATATTTGTGCTAATGTTGATTTTATTTACACATGGATTAATTATGAAAATTAATAATAAATAATTGCATGAGAAGCTTATATTCTTAAATACCAATGGGGCGTTCTTTTACCTTTATAATTATTTTACACACTACTTATATATCTAGTACAGTAGAGTTACCTTCATGAGCGGACACATCTCTACAAAAGACAGTTTTCATTTACAAAATTACCATTTTTACAATTTAGCAACTCTCCGGTAAGGAGACCTCTCCCTAAAGGATACTTTGGATCTGAAATTAGGTGTCCTTTATGAGGAAGTCCTAGTGAATTACATTAGGTAATCAGTAATAAAGTACAATTTGTATTAAGATTATAGCTACAAGAAAATTACAACTAATCCAAATACAAATTAATAGTGTGTAAATTTAGGCCAACAGCGTTGTTACAGAACTGTTACACACTATTAATTTAGGTCTTATTTTCTTTTATTAGATTTTCAGTAAAACCTCTCTCTATAGAAAAATAATTTCAGAGCCAAAGTGACTTTAAGCGAGAGGTGTCCTCGTAACAGAGAAATGATACAGTAGAACCTCCCTGTAAAGGACACCTAATTGCAGAGCCAAAGTGTCCTTTAGGGAGAGGTGTCCTCTTACTGAGAGTTGCTAAATACAGTAGAACCTCCCTGTAAAGGACACCTAATTGCAGAGCCAAAGTGTCCTTTAGGGAGAGGTGTCCTCTTACTGAGAGTTGCTAAATACAGTAGAACTTCCCTGTAAAGGATAACTAATTGCAGAGCAAAGTGTCCTTTAGGGAGAGGTGTCCTCTTACTGGAGAGTTGCTAAATACAGTACAACCTCCCTGTAAAGGACAGTTATTGCAGAGCAAAGTGTCCTTTAAGGATAGGTGTCCTCTTACTGGAGAGTTTCTAAATACAGTACAACCTCCCTGCAAAGGACAGCTAATTGCAGAACCAAAGTGTTCTTTAGGGAGAGGTGTCCTCTTACTGGAGAGTTGCTAAATACAGTACAACCTCCCTGTAAAGGACAGCTAATTGCAGAGCCAGAGTGTCCTTTAGGGAGAGGTGTCCTCTTACTGGAGTGTTGCTAAATACAGTACAACCTCCCTGTAAAGGACAGCTAATTGCAAAGCCAAAGTGTCCTTTAGGGAGAGATGTCCTCTCACTGGAGTTGCTAAATTGCAAAAATGGTAATTTTGCAAATGAAAACTCATTTATAGAAAGGTGTCTTCTAGTGCGAGTGTCCTCTCATGGAGATTCTACTGTATATATATATTTATTAAAAAGGCAAATATTTGATCAAAATATAATTTATTTACCATTATTTTAGTTGGCTGAACACCAACGCTTTTGAAGGTATTATAACATATTTATGTCAACAACAACCTCAGCGTCACATAACGTCAATAGCTAACTGAAATATTGGTGAATAAATTATATTTTGACCCGTAATATGCCTTTTTAATTAAAGATCTATTTATGGAGATTGCTCTATTTAAAAATATATAAATGTAGGATGGTTGCGTGAGTGTTGATGTGGCTTGTGGAAAGGCCGCTGATATAATTATTTTTTTATAAAGCCAGAAATATATAAAGAGAAAAGAAGTAACGGCCGATGGATGCAAGCCTAGTTGTTGGTGACGCGCGTGGCCAGAGTGTCCCGGATGCCGCCCGCACATGCGTAGTGAGGTCGACACACTACTGCCAGTATGTGTATTGAAGCTTTGTCGCGCTCGCTGAAGCAAAGTGTGGTCACCACATATATATATACAGTTAAACCTGTCTATAGCACCCCCTCTTGGGACTCACCAAAATAGGGTGCTATATTGAAGTCACTTTTAATATAAATCACATTGTAAGACGTATTCAAAATCAGGCGCTATAGAGAGGGATGCGTTATTTAGAGGGGGTGCTATAGACATGTTTAACTGAATATATATATAAACAGTAAAACGTGTTTCTAAGGCCCCCTTTAAATAGTGCCTTCCTCTCAATAACACCCGATTTTAAACATTAAAATGTAAACCTTTAGCATTGAAAGTGACTTGTCTATAGCACCCCCTCTCTATAGCACCCTATTTTGGTGAGTCCCAAGAGGGGCGCTATAAATAGGTTCAACTGTATATATTATGTATTTTACTATATACAGTAGTCTCCCCATGAGAGACCACATTGTAAGACACCAATGAATTTTCCTTGTAAGCCTGCTACTGAGAGCTCCCATGTCTCTGTGAACGACCGGTGACCACTGAAAATAATTGTTTTATCTCTTAAGAGAGACCTTTAAAAAATAAAAAATTGTAATTCATGATATAAAAATAATACAATAGAACCTCCATGAGAGGACACTTCTGCTAAAGGACACCTCTCCATAAAGACCAGTGTACATTTGCAAATTTACCATTTTTATTATTTAGCAACTCTCCAGTAAGAAGACACCTCTCCGTAAAGGACACTTTGGTTTTACAATTAAGTGTCCTTTATAGGGAGGTTCTACTATTTATTCAAAATTTTAAATAAAATTCTTTGTTGTTGAATACTGTGCGACACAATTAACGAGTGCTTTTTGAACAAAGCCCCCTTTGTCAAACATCTTATTTTGTATATTCTAATCATTTCTCAAATTATTCACTTTGAACTTCAATCCTCATTTTAAAATTTATTGAATTATATTGTAAGTATATAAAGATTTATAACTTTTTAACTCACAAAATGTGTTTTATTAATTGACATTTAGTATTAGGGATTGACAACAGAATTATGATATTGATAACAATACGCTTAACACATGAAAAACAATAGAAAAAAATATAAAAAATATTATTTGGCCAACCTAATTTCTTGATAAATCAAGAAAAGCCATCCACGAACGCGTTTCGCGCTTTTGCGCTCGTCAGCATGGAGTAGGCTGTACCACTGCGACCAAAAAGATTTTTGATCCCAGTGGCTTCCTGAAAAACCAAGAAAAGGGTATTTAAGGCCCAAATTTGCGTAAATACACTTATTAACACATGAAAAAACAATAAGAAAAAAATATTAAAAATAGAAAGGCCAGGTGTTGATATTAAAAATAAAAAGGCATATCCTGACCATTATCACATTATATAATACATGTTTACTTGGGAAAGTATTAACTGTTATGTTTACTTTTTTTTTCCTGCCCTAACACGTGCAATCGCGGCAAAAGATGAGGTCGATTTCTCTTTGTAACAATTTTTAATAGCTTTATTTTTTATTTCTTTTAATATAAAAGTTATATTTTCTTATTTTAACATGTGTTCTGAAAATTTTCCGGTGTTGTTTCAATTAGAAAAGTTTGGAAATGGCTTTTTTTTTTCCTTTAGTTAAAACGTTTTAGTTTTTAGAATGTCTTTGTTTTCTTCATTTTGGAAGCCATTTGATTTTTTCTATTTCAAATTTAATGGATGCAAAGATGTTCTATTTAATAAAAAGTATAACCAGCAAAAATAGAATGTGTGTGTGTGTAAATCAAAACAAATAATTATTGTAAATAGTTTCACGCGCAATTATCCAGATCGGATATAGCGTGTCTTGTTTGCAACTGGAAAAAAAAAAAATAAATAAATAAAAACAAATAACACTGGTCAACAAGATTTTTGCACAAGAGAACCTGATTATGTTTCTAGTGTAACTTTTCATGCTGAACTCAAATATCTAATCAGAAATTTCCCATCACCTATGGTTTTTGCGTGACGGTCTTTTCTTAGTATTGGGATAAATACAGTTTTGCACAACACTTATTACATTACAAATAAAATAATTCAAAACTTATTAAAACTTTTAAGAAACCCATCCTCTTGTTCTTTGAATTCTTTTATTTATATTCTTCAGAGGATTTTATCTCTCTTTACTTATTACATTACACTGGTTTATCAAAAAATAATTTTCTTTGTCCACAAAGAAATAGCATCTTATCTACATGTCCTGAATCCAAATATACCATTAGTTTTTTTCTATTACGCAATATTTCTGAGATACACCTACTTGAAATTTGGAAATATTGTTAATACAAGGGGGGATCGATAAATGAGGTGAATTATCTTATTTCTTAAAAATTAAAAAAGCAAAAATAATTTAAACCACAGAATATTAAAATACTAGCGGATGTACCCGGCTTCGCCCGTGTTTTACCCGAGTAAAGGTTTGTCTAACGAATCTCTCGATAAAGTGAACATTTCTTCCCGGTCTCTTGAAAAATACTCGATAAGTTGAATAAAATCAATATTAATCGGTACCCCGAGTAAAGGTTTGTCTAACGAACATTTGTTAAAACAATTCTCTATAAACTTATAAAAAGAAATAGATATATTTTGATAATTTGAAACTCGTAAATTTTAATCTCTCGATAAAGTGATCATTTTTTCCCGGTCCCTGTGTGCCGTGTCATTCTGAATTTTGTCTTTCCTAATTTTCTACATTACAAAATCATCGTTTTATCTAGTGAACATTTTTTCCCGGTCCCTTGAAAAATACTCGATAAGGTTGAATAAATTCATGGTCGTTTATGGAAGATGGATTAAGTTCCCGGAGGTCATCTTGGGCAAGCTCCTGCGAGGCTTTTTTTCTTGTCTACTTGGCACAGCTGTGTCACCAATTCTGCCCTGATTCGTCGGTGGGTACTTGGACTGTCCTTGAACTTGTCCTTGGACTGCCGCCGGCCGGATGAATCCATTCTCGTCGCAAGGTTGCGCTGCTTGCGAGTTAAAGCTACAAATCTGCAAATAACTCTAAGGATATTAAAGATATTCAAGATATTATTTTTCGTAAACCTTTCCGGGGATATGCCTAATAATATCCCAAAATTTCACGGCAATTGGATGTACGGTTTTTGAATCTATAGAGTACACACAGACCACAGACAAACAGACAAACAGACAGACAGACAGACAGACAGACATTCAATTTTATTTATATAGATAACATCGAGAGACTATTTAAGGTGTTCTGTTATTTTTTCCCACGCGCGGCGCCAGACTTATGAATAAACTAAAATGGAAGCTCCCTTGAAGGATTGCACCACGCTTGAACAACGTGCAGTTATTCGTTTCTTGAATGCAGAAGGTATTCAAACATCTCAAATATGCCAAATAATGAAAAATATCTATGGTGAGTCTTGTTTGTCTCAAAAAAAAAAACATTTATAAATGGGTTAACGAGTTCAAAAATGGACGAATTACATGTACCGATATTGAGCGACCTGGACGACAAAGTGTTACAGCGACGCCAAGCACGATAAATGCGGTTGAAAACTTAATTTTGAAGGATAGAAAATATCCATTTTTACCAGAGCCGACAATTTGAATATAAGCTATGGAACTGTGCACACCATTATTAAAGAACAATTGCAATTTAGAAAAATATGCTGCAGATGGATTCCACATTTTCTTAATTTGGACTAAAAACTTAACATCATGTAAAACTGTATCTACAATCATTAAATTAGGTTTTGAAGTTTTAGAACATCCTGCATATAGTCCAGACCTAGCCCCCTCTGACTATTTCCTTTTTGGACTACTAAAGAAGGAGTTAAAGGGAAAGCGATTTGACTCGGATGAAGATGTCCAGAAAGTGGTGCAAGATTTTTTCACACGCTTCCTAAGAAATGCCTATAAAGAGGGTATTTACAAGTTGCCAGAACGATGGAGACGATGCATAGAAAGCCAAGGTGATTATTTTGAATAAATCAAGTCCTAATTTTTAATATCGTTCTTATTTTTTTAAATAAATTATAATTCACCTTATTTATTGATCCCACCTTGTATATAGGCATATATGAAGGAAACATATTTATTTATTGAAAAGCAGTGACAGTGGATTTTCTTCTATACTTTGCTTGTGGTAGATCCCTCTTGAGTGTCCAGCAGTAGTCGGCAAGCATAGCGGGACTCCATTTACCTTGGTACCGCTTCTCCATGCTTGATATATCTTGATGAAACCTCTCACCATGCTCATCGCTAACTGCGCCAAGATTGCCTGGAAAGAAATCTAGATGTGAATGCAGGAAATGGATCTTGAGGGACATGTTACATCCCAGTGCCTTGTAGGAAAGCAACAGATCATTAACTATGTCTCGGTAATTTTCAACCTTGACACTTCCTAAGAAGATTTTTGCAAACCTTTCTAAAGGAATTCCATGCTGCTGCTTCAACTTCATTCAAACTATTTTGAAAATTTCCATCCTGCTGCAATTCTCGAATCTGAGTTCCAACTAAAATACCTTCTTTAATCTTCGCTTCACTTATACTAGAACATTTTTGTTTTAGGTAGGCAAATCCACTGACATTTCGATCCGTTGCCTTGACAAAGTTCTTCTGAACCGATCAGGGGTAGATTTGCAATATTTTTATATCCTGGAGTAAAGATTTTACGGTTTGGCCAGATTTTTTTAATGTAATGCCTTTCCCTATCTCTGCTATCCCACTCACACAGAAAACAACAAAATTTTGTATATCCAAGCTGTAATCCACGCAAGAGAGCAACGACTTTCAAATCGCTGCATATTTTCCGACCGTATCTTTCATATTCTATCTTTTTCAAAAGCAGTTTCATTTATTATGGCATATATATTCATATATACAAGCATTTATTACTGTATTTATCCCAATACTAAAAAAAGACCATCAGGCAAAACCATGGGTGATGGGAAATTTTCTGATTAGATATTTGAGTTCAGCATGAAAAGTTACACTAGAAACACCATCAGGTTCTCTTGTGCAAAAAAAAAGTTATTTTTGTAGACCTGTGTAATTATTGTAAATAGTTTCACGCGCAATTATCCAGATCGGATATAGCGTGTCTTGTTTGCAACTGGTAAAAAAATAAAATAAAATAAATAAAAACAAATAATTATTGTAAATAGTTTCACGCGCAATTATCCAGATCGGATATAGCGTGTCTTGTTTGCAACTGGTAAAAAAAAAAAAATAAAAAAAAAATAATTATTGTAAATAGTTTCACGCGCAATTATCCAGATCGGATATAGCGTGTCTTGTTTGCAACTGGTAAAAAATAAAATAAATAAAAACAAATAATTATTGTAAATAGTTTCACGTGCAATTATCCAGATCGGATATAGCGTGTCTTGTTTACAACTGGTAATAAATAAAAACAAATAAGGCCGCTAAATATTTTTTGAAATCGCGATACACGAGGTGAAACATGCTCAAAATTTTGTTGTTTTAATTTTTTTAAATTACAATTCAAGTTCGTTATAAGCATAGTATTTTAAATAGATTTTATTATTTTGGGACTGAAAATAGGTTCGTTATAGGGGCATTTCGTTATTTTAAAAATCGTGAAGTTCATACGATGGTATTTTAAATGGAATGGAATTAGGATTCACCTTAGGTTCGTTATAAGGGAAGGTTCGCTATATCCAAGGTTCGTATTAGTGGGGTTTTACTGTATATACTAGAGCCTCTCTGTAAGGGACACCAATTTGCAGAAACAAAGTGTCCTTTTGAGAGAGGTGTCCTGTGCTGGAGAGTTGCTAAATAGTAAAAATGGTAAATTTGTCAATGAAACTGTCCTTTATAGAGAGGTGTCCTCTAGCAGGGGTGTCCTCTCATGGAGGTTCTACTGCATTGCATCTATTCTTGTGTTTGTTTAGATTTTATTGGTAAATTAAATGATGTCATACCCGAGGGGTGCTCACTACCACCACTGGTCCTGGCTGACATCACTCCTGCACAGTTCACCAATTTATACACCAGGGACTAACTAAATATTGCTGTATAGCAGTGAATGCTATGTTACATTCATAACCAAATATAAGTTAGCCAAAAATCAAATAAAATACTTAATAACACCAAATCCTAATCTCAATAAATAGGGTAAAGAGTTTCGGTAACAGTGTTGTTACCATCTTCAGACAAAAGTACTGAATGAGAGAAAATACCACAGCATGTTTTGAAAAGTTACTATTATCAAGTACACACAGTATACACACTTGAGATAACACCAAATCCAATCAATAAATAGGGTGTGATGTTTCGGTAACAGTGTTGTTACCATCTTCAGACAAACATACAGAATGAGATAAAATACCACAGCATGTTTTAAAAAGTTACTATTATCAAGTACACATAATATACACACTTGAGATAACACCAAATCCAATCAATGAATAGGGTGTAATGTTTCTGTAACAGTGTTGTTACCATCTTCAGACAAAAGTACTGAATGAGATCAAATACCACAGCATGTTTTAAATAGTTACTATTGTCAAGTACACACAGTATACACACTTGAGATAACACCAAATACAAATCAATGAATAGGGTGTGATGTTTCGGTAACAGTGTTGTTACCATCTTCAGACAAACGTACTGAATGAGATAAAATACCACAGCATGTTTTAAATAGTTACTATTATCAAGTACACACAGTATACTCATAACTAAACACATACCAGACCCTTATTTAACAAGATTGTTTTGTTATTATCTCAAGTACACATAGTACAGGCCATGATAATCATGGTGGCTGAAGATGACGACAGTTTTCACCGTAATTGCACCACATGTCTACAGATATGAAAGGCAGTTTGACTTTGCACTCACAAATGTGCCAGATCCCCTTTTGGTTTCTTGCACTCTCTGGTGGGGTTGGACTTTTGCAACAATCGGGGGGCATTAAAGCATTTTTTTTTTTTTTTTTTACAAAAAAGTGTCCAAAGCGGGTTTGATCCCGGATCATATCAGTTGAAAACCAAGGTTCAGACCTCCGACTCCCTTGACAAGATAACAACAGAACAAATCTTACCTTGATAGAATTGAGGTGTGTCTGCATTTCAGCTATCTGCTGGAGTGTCCTGTGGAACACCACTTTATATTTGTGCTAATGTTGATTTTATTTAAACATGGATTATTATTAAAAATAATAATAAATATTTGCATAAAAGCTTATATTTTTAAATACCGAATACCAATTTGAAAAAAATATATATATATATACAGTAAAACCCCGCTAATACGAACCCTGGATATAACGAACCTTCCCTTATAACGAACCCACGCCGATTCCCAATTCCATTCCATTAAAAAATACCATCGTTATAACGAACTTTGCGATTTTTAGAATAACGAACTACCCCTATAACGAACCTATTTTCGGTCCCAAAATAATAAAATCTATTTAAAATACTATGCTTATAACGAACTTGGAATTGTAATAAAAAAAAATTAAAACAACAAAATTTTAAGCATGTTTCAGCTCGCGGATCGCGATTTCAAAACAATGAATTTAGCGGCATTGTTTGTTTTTATTTTTGCACTTTATTTTTGCTGTATGTTGTATAAATTTTTACACATTATACTTTTTATTAAATAGAATATCTTTGCATTCATTAAATTTGAAATATAAAAAATGCAAATGGCTTCCAAAAAAAATAAAGAAAACAAAGTCATTTTAAAAACAAAAACGTAATTTCTCTAAAAAAAAAAAAGGCCATTTTCAGAACTTTTCAAAGTGAAACAACACAAGCAAAATGTTAAGAACATATTAAAATAAGAGAATATAACTTTTCTATTATAAAAGATAAAATATAAAGCTATTAAAATTTGTTACAAAGAGGAATTAACCTCAACTTTTGCCGCGATCGCGCTTGTATGTTTTAAGGCAAAAAAAAAAAAAAAGTCCAAATATGGTCCCGTGATGAAACAAAAAATATTTTTATGCCATTAACTATGGTGATTTTAAAGTCAGAAATGTTTTACATGACAAGTTAAAAAAAAAAAAACGAACTCTAGACCTAGAAGAATATGTGGAAAAATGAAATGGAAGTAAAACACTAACTTTATTTGAATGGTGCAATGCTTGAAGAGTGCTTTGAAGCAACAAGGTGTTAGAGCCATTTTTCCAAGTAAACATTGTATTATATAATGTGATAAATATGTTTTAAAATCATTTTATATCTTTGAATATATATTTAATAAAACTTTGCCTAGGATTTGTCTTGATTTTTAAATTAGACATAGAGGTACATGTATGTTAATGATAAGAAGAACCTATCATCTAATGATTTTGATTGTTATTCAGTATTAATGTAAGGAAATTGATCAATTATGGGAATTAAAACAAAGTGACCACTATTAAGAGGAAGCCTCTTGCTGTGTGTATGGCTGTCCTTAAATTATACGGTCTAAAAATTTTGGAAAGTAAAAAAAATAGCCAAACCGTGGCTATAGTGAACCAAAAGCTCTGTCCCATTGGGGTTCACTATAGAGGGGTTTTACTGTATATATATATACAGGGTGATCCAAAAGTCCTGCACTATTTTAAAAATTAATAACTCCGCGAATATTTGCGCTAGAGCAATGCGGTAAACACCATTGTGTTCAGGATGCAATGGATTTTTTATGGCAAATAATGAAAAATTCGAAATTGATTTTAGTTACAATTTTATTTGCCAGATGGCGACTACCAAAATCAGAGATTCAGCGGCCAAATTGTTTGATAAATTGAAAAATATAACTGATCGACACGTATTTTTCCT
This sequence comes from Cordylochernes scorpioides, assembly GCA_030710605.1. NCBI lineage: Eukaryota > Metazoa > Arthropoda > Arachnida > Pseudoscorpiones > Chernetidae > Cordylochernes > Cordylochernes scorpioides. The sequence goes on along the minus strand of CP092880.1, from coordinate 16,223,903 downwards.
TTTTGAATACCAGGAAAGAACCCTAATAACATCAAATAACAAATTAATATAAACACCACTTCGCCAAAAGTATGAAGAATTGGTTAACAATTTTTAAATACAATCAGAGATATGTAAAATAGATAAATGCAAATTAAAACATGTAGCAAAAAAAAATGATATTTTAGATACGGTTTGTGTTTCCGAAGATAATAAATTTCTAATATTTTTAATTCAACTCTCTCTCATACTGTACCCAATTTTAAAAAATGTGTCCCCTCAAATAAAAATATTTTTAAATCGACCTTTTGCGTTGAAAAACGTGGTAGTAAAATCATTTTGCTATTATTTTTTGCACAAAATTTCTAAAGTTATTGGTGTACAGAAAATATTCCTTATGCTATTTCTTCTAATGAGCGAAAAGCGAAAAACTAAACATAAGGAGAAAAATTGTGTGCACCAGTGTTTTCCGAGAAGTTATAACACTCTGGTTTGCCACGAAATAATATGTGAGCAAATGACAAACAAAATATTAATGTTCACAAAAAAAAAAAAAGAGTCAAGATGTGAGGACAGCATTTATTATCCCCATATCCCAACACAAAGAGCTGCGAAATATTGGTAGATAATATAATACATGGAAGCTTATATAACACATGAGGTAAACTGCCTTCTCTCTTGTATTAGGTCACAATCCTTGCTCAATGTGGCACCCTTCATTCTCAATCACCGCCTGCAGACGATAAATGACAGAATGGACAGCATTAAATAACATATCTGTTGCAATTGATAAAACGTTCCACCTGATAGAAGCCTTTAACATGGCCCAATGTGGTAGGCCAGCATCGATAAACACACGATTTAATGTACCCCCATAAACAAAAATCGCAAGGCGTCAAGTCTGGTGATCTTGGAGGCCACTGGTATATAAAGTGGCGACTTATCACACTATTTTCAACGAACGTTCTTCAGCAATTGTTTGGCACCGCGGGAGATATGAGGAGGTCCTCCAACTTTCATGAATGTTATTTCGCTTAGTGCTTTTTCCCTGCAATATGGGAATACCCCATATGAAACATAACGTTCACCAGTTACAAAAACGGTTTTAAAAGTTCTTCCATTGATTTTTCAAAGAAAAATGGCCCAATAATAAAAGAAGTGAACCCACACAAAACTGTAACTCTAGGCTCATAAAGTGGCTTTTCTGTAAAAATCCTAGGGTTTTCTGTTGCCCAAAAGCGGCTGTTTTGAATGTTAGATTCTCCGTTTAGAGAAAAGTGAGTATCATCTGTCCACAGAACATTCGACAGCCAGTTTTCATCAATATCAATTTTCCGGAAAACCCATGCAGCGAATTCTTGACGCATCTCAAAATCGCCAACTTTCAGCTCGTGAAATCTTTGAATTTTGTATGGGTACACACAATAGAGACATTAAGTGAAGCCTCTTGGGATATCACAATCATACTCGGCGATTTTAACGCCAAAAGTTCAACTTGGGAAATCACCTGTCCAGGATAACAAAGGTCAACAGGTTGAGGACATGCTAACCGACCTCGACCTTACACCATTAAATAAGGGAGAGAACACCTATCTATCCAAGTTGACAGGCACAGAATCCGCAATATTCATCACAGCGATACATTTTAACATCGCACCCACAACACAATGTAAAATCCTGAGAAGTGCAATCAGTGACCACAGACAATTTTAACAACCCCTAAACTTCAAAATGAGAATGTCCAACAGAATAAAAGAACATGGAACTTTAGGAAAGCCGACTTGAAAAAAATCACAGAAAAGCGTGAAGAACTGTGCAACGAAAAATTGAATTACAGAACACTCGACAAAAACTTGGAAAACTTCTCTTTGAATATATCAAAAGCTGCAAAAGCATCGATACCTAGAAGAAGACGTTAGACCTGTGGATACCTTACTGAAGGACCACAACATCGAGGCAATGATTGCAGAGAGAGACAATATCAATGAACTTCTTTAAAAGAATAAAACAGAAGAAAAGAGAAAGTAACACATTGAAATTAGTCACAAATAGAACAAGAAATTTGGATATGCAAACAAGAGAAGAATGGCAGAGTTCTGCGAGAAAAATGGATCCAAGAAAGGACAGCCAACACTGGAATATGATTAGTGTTAGAAAATAATCAAAACCAACACCAATCCTCCAATACTCTAAACCGATATGAATAGAACAGCGAGAACGAGAACAAACAGATGACTAACATAATTGCTGAATATCTTTCAAGCACTTCCATACTCAAATATACGATTGAAGACAGGACTCTAAAAATAATATAAACAAGTAAACAAGCAAGAAACTTACATCAACACAGATATTTCTCGAGAGACTTCACACTGAATGAGCTAAACTCATCAATAAAAAAATCTAAGAGGTCACCAAGAGATAATCTAATCTTTGGTCAAATGATTAAACACTTTGAAGACAAAGCTAATAAACAACTCCTACGAATCCTGAACATTTCATGGTAAACTGGTGAACTACCAAAGAATTGGAAGATATCAATTACTGTGCCATACTGAAACCAAACAAAGATGCCAAGGAATCCAATAACTATCGGCCAATTGCTCTCACCAGTGTTGTGATATGTAAATAACCTATGTTAAGTGTTATAATTGTTACCCTATTGTTAACTATGCAAAATTATTCCATTTGTCAATTGTTTTAAAAACTTATGTAAATTATTTCCTTTTTATCTCTATCTTGGTATATAAGAAGATTGCTAGATTGAATAAACATTCAGTTTCAACTTGTAAGTCGTAGCGAGTTTGTTCAGACAACTCATGCACATTACAACATGGCACAGTCGACAAAAGTATCGAATTAAAACAGATTAATTCAACATTGAGTAGAATGGAAGGAATCAAGCCGCCGGCGGAATTTGTCCCTTACAGCAACGAGAAAAAATGGAAAACCTGGAGAGAGTCGTTTGAAATTTTTGCAATAGCGGTAAATTTAGAAAGCATGCCGCTGGTGCGGTCAGCGAGCAATCTTGAAGCATATTGCTGGTGAAGAAAACAGTGAAGATATACAAAACATTTCACCATAAGTGAAAATGATACCTACCCAAATGTAAAGGAAATGCTTGATATGCTTACGAACCATTTTAAGCCCTCAAAAAATACGATTCAAAAGAGAAATGCATTTTTTACCTGTGTACAAAAGGAAAGGCAGGGAATCATGGAATTTGTCACAGAATTAAAGCATCTGGCACAAGAATGTGAATTCGAGAATTTAACAGAATCTCTCATAAGGGATCGCCTTATAATTGGAATACTTGACCGAGAAGTGAAAAGAAAATTGTTAGAAGATCCACAGTTGACACTACAAGGGCAATTTCGATAGCTGTGATCTCCGAGTCAACATGTTCACAAGGTAGCATCGTTAAATGAGCAAAAAATGATTGAAAAAATGAAAAAAACGTAATTGGGTGAAAGATACAATTCGAATGGGAAAATGCAGAAGCAGGACCAAGCGGTATAAACCCGAGAAGAGAAAGAATAATAGAACCATGTAAGTGGTGTGGACAACGACACAAGTATGGAAAGTGTCCAGCATATGGGAAGAAATGTAATGCATGCGGAAAAAACCAATCATTTCTCAGTAGTTTGCCGAACAAAACGTATAAGAATTCTCTTAGCGGAAAGTGAAGCTGAAGAATCCTGTGACGAGATAAATCTAAATGAAGTTGCTGTAAAGACTGTCTCGGTCGGACAAGTGGTCCGCGGTAATAATAATTAATGCAAGAAGACCCACGGTACATTTGAACACTGGCGCATGGATAAATGTGCTTCCTCATAAAGTAATAAACAATGGCCATACAAGACCAGAAATCAGACCCCACGTCATTAAAGGCGTTCGCATATGAAATACAGAATTGCCTATCGTCGGCAAATGCAATGTGCTATGCCAATATGGTGAAAAGAAAGGAATGTTTGAATTTATCGTAGCCGATGTAGAAGCGCAGACACTTATCACGGGCGATACTTGCGAGAAGCTTGAAATATTGAGGCGAATTAATCATATAAACACGGATGAAATGAAATTGTGTTCTGAAACTAAAAAAAATCCTCGAACAATACCACGAAGTATTTCAAGGAGTAGGATTAATCAACTCGGAATGTAAGACTTTACACAAAGCTGAATATTCTCCTGTGCAAGTCCCTCCCAGGCGCATCCCAACAAGCCTCGGAGCCGAAGTTCAGTCTGAATTGGAAAAGATGGTGAAGCAAGGAATGTAACAAAATATATCATGAAACAGAGTGGTCTCATCCTATGGTCGTTGTAAAAAAAAAATCTGGTCAAATCAGATATGCCTGGATCCTCGGAAATTAAATGAGGCCCTTGTGGGAAGACATTTCCAGACTCCGCTCCAGCTGAACTATTGCACGAGATACCCAAAGCTAAGTATTATACCGTGTTAGACGTGAAATCAGCCTATTGGCATATTCCAGTTGCAAAGGAATGCAGAGATCTGTTGGTGATGACCACGCCATTTGGCAAATTCAGATATAACCGATTGCCATTTGGTTTGAAAATATCGGCACAAATTTTGTTGAGAAAATGACGAATATCTTTAGGGATAGCTTTCAAAATATTACATATGTAGACGATTTGCTGATATATGCGGATACCATTCAAGAGCACAATGAAAAATTAAAGGGAATTCTAGAAAAAGCAAAAGAAAAAAGTATCAAATTTGATTTAACAAAGGCTCAAATATGTCTAACGAAAGTTCGTTTCTTGGGCCATGTGATATCACAAAATGGAATTGATCCAGAGCCAAATAAGATTGATAAATTAATTACCTTTAAAAGGCCAGAGGATAAAAAGTCGCTGCAAAGAATCATGGGTCTTTATAATTACTTAGGAAAATTCATTCCAAATTTAACTGCGTCCACATCCAATATAAGAGGAATATTAAGAAAGAATGTTGTCTGGCATTGGGGGCCTAAACAGGATGGGGAATTCGATCATATTAAGGAATGCGTGAGGAATGCTCCTTCGTTGGCACATTTTGACAAAAGCAAGATGCTGATTTTGCAGTGTGATGCCAGCAAAGATGCAATGGGAGCTGCTCTGCTACAGGAAGATCGACCTCTAGCATTCGCATCCGCGTCATTTAGCGACTCGCAGAAACAGTACTCTCAGATTGAGAAGGAGTTACTGAGTGTTTATTATGGATGCAAAAAGTTCAAATATCTATTGTCAGGACACACTTTCGTTGTCCAGACGGATCACCAGCCTTTATTGCCTCTAGTCAAAAAACCGCTGAGTGATATATCTCCGCGTCTACAAAGATTAGTAATGAAGCTTATAGCATTTGACTTCAAATTGCAGTACAAACCAGGAAAATACTTGATTGTGGCTGATACCCTATCCAGGGATACTCACCCCATGGACGAACTACCAACGCCTTTTCTTGAAGACAAAAGAATGGTCAAGATGGTACGTGTTAATATCTCGGACGAAAAACTGGTAGCGATGCAGAAAGATACCCGAGAGGATCCTGCTTTGGTTAAAGTAATCGATTATGTGATTGAGGGATGGCCTATATGCAAAAAAGACGTCGATGAAGATGCCAAAGTATTTTTCGATTTCAGACACCGTTTGTATTTATGGAATGATCTATTATGTATAGGATCGGCCATAGTGATTCCGAAGACACAAAGGAATAATATGCTTAATTTGTTGCACCAATCGCACCAAGGGATATCTGCAATTCAGGGTTTGGCGCGAGAATCTTTATTTTGGCCGAGAATGTCCATCGACATTGCTGAAAAAGTAAAAAATTGTGAAATTTGTCAAAAACATCAGAAATAAAAAATACGGCAGCCGTTAAAACCTTTCCCAGTTCCAGATTATCCATGGCAGACAGTATCATTGGACATATTTTATATTCAGAAAAAGCCCCATTTGTTAGTGGTCGACAGATATAGTGGCTACCCGGAGGTATTTACATTGGACCCACCTACGGCGATTAATGTAAAAAATAAATTGAGAGAAACATTTGCACGATTCGGGATTCCGGAAACCATGATGTCCGACAATGGACCACCGTTTCGCTCAGAGATTATGACTGACTTCTGTATAAGATGGGGTATAAAACAGCTATTTTCAAGTCCACACCTTCATAGATCTAATGGTCTGGCCGAGAGAAACATTCAAACAATAAAAATCAAATAATCAAATGTAGAGATGAAGGGTCCGACCCATATCTGGCTATTCTGGCATATAGGAATACACCAAAAAATGACCTACCGTCACCCGCACAGCTATGTTTATCGAGGAGCCTTCGATGTCAGATCCCAGAATTACACCGCTATATAGACCCTATCAAACTAATTGGAGAAGTATAGAGAATGCCAAAGAAAAAGACAGAGCTCAATGAAAGAGCAGTATGACAGAAATAGTAAAAGCTATCCCAAGGTCAATGTAGGAGAGGATGCATGGTGTCAAATACATCCAAGGGAGACATGGACACCGGTGAAGATTTCAGCGCAGGCTGATTCTCCTCAGAGCTTTGAAGTTGTGACACCATCGGGAAATAGGTTGATAAGAAATCAACAATTTATTAGGCCAAGGGATGGAGGGGCTACGAAAAAAGCCAGTTGTCTTCAGAAACCAATTACCGCCTCCCCAGAAGCTCAACATCCGCAGTGCGACAGTCCAACGATGGGCGAGTCATCCACAGCCCCGATACAGCGGTCAAGTGAAGAGACCAATATTGACCAGAGGGAAGGCGCGACTACATCCGCTGGGATTGCACCAGAACCATCCGGAAGGCCCCCGGTTTTCAAGGTTTGGTAGAGAGTTAAGAAAACCACAAAGATTTGGTTTTTAAGCAGAGGGGAGGCATGTCAACCGCCTTTTGATTTGCCTGATCTGATTGTTGATGGTTGTCTAGATTCGTGACTTTCTTTTAATTGTTGTAGCAGAGGGGAAACATGTTGTGATATGTAAATAACCTATGTTAAGTGTTATAATTGTTACCTATTGTTAACTATGCCAAAATTATTCCATTTGTCCAATTGTTTTAAACTTATGTAAATTATTTCCTTTTCATCTCTATCTTGTTTATAAGAAGATTGCTAGATTGAATAAACATTCAGTTCAACTTGTAAGTCGTAGCGAGTTTGTTCAGACAACTCATGCACATTACAACAACCAGCATACTTTGTGAAATAACAGCACGAATTATCCACTCTAGGCTCATAGTCTGGCTCACTAACAATAATAAAATAAACTTCTACCAAACTGCCTACAGATCCCAGCACTGTACGACTGATCAACTTCTACTTCTGTCAATCAATAATAGATTCTTTCCAGGAAAAACCGCCAAAGAAGACCACGGCTATATTCCTTGATATGACCTCAGCTTTTGATCGAGTGTGGAGGGAGAAATTATGTGAAAAGCTGCACAACATCGAAGTAAGAGGAGAAACCTTAACCTGGATTGCAGACTTCTTAAGGGGAAGAAGGTTAAAGGTTTGGGTCAATGGAGAATTTTCCAAGGAAGAAAGAACGTGTGATACTGCAGTCCTGGATCTTTCCAGTTGGTCTCGAGGACCGCTCCATCACCATCTCCTAGCGGCGAAGTACGCGATCTAGGTAGTCATCGTAGATCGCAAAATGCGTGGTGTCGCTGGAGACCCACTGGCGATTCTCACCAAACTCTGCAGCGCTGGCAGAGGCGCCATATTCATTGTACATAGTGTATGTGATGATATAAGACCATGGAATTGTTGTGAATAGTCCAGATATCTACTACCACATGTTCCACCACGTAAATGTATATAACTTCTTATTTACTGCAAATAAAAAGCCTCAACTAACATCAATCTGTACCGTGTAAGAATCTAATAAAGTATAGCAACTGTACAGATAGAAGGAATGGAGACTAACAGGAGAAAATTAAGGTTAAAACTAATCAGGTTAGGTGAAAATAGGAGAGAAGGCCTAGCAAACCCAGTCCAACTTTTACGAAGTCGTGGCCTCCTGGATAATAAAACTTCCCCCCCCCCCCTGTTTACGTCAGAAAAGAGCAGTGACCTGTTCGGACCCAGCTCAGCTATAAAAGGAGGCCCCGATCCTCAGTTATTCAGTCCTTATTTAGTCTTCGTTCCAGTCCCTGTCCACCAGACGCTCCGATAAAAGGTAAACCCTTTCCTGCCAGAAATCTCCTCGTCCCATTCCTTCTTGACGTTCAGACGCTTCTAAGTGGAATCTCTATTTGCTTATTTCACCTTTGGCCCAGCTGTGTCGCCTCCCACCACGACTGCATGGTAGAGTTGACATCGAGGTTCGTCTAGCATCAGGTAACACTGGTCCCAGAGGTCCCAAGATATCACATGTATATAATGCATATTATCTTTTTTTTTTAATAGTGCAGACTGTGCACTTTGTATGTATTGACAAGATGTCGATAAAATTATTTTAACTGTCATTGATGAGGAATTGGAATTTTCAAAACACATAATTAGCACCTCAAATAGAGCTACCAGAAAACTAAACATTCTGAGATGGCTATGTGGAACAAATTGGGGAGAAAAACCCAGAATTCTCAGAACAACATATATCACCTTAATAAGGCCGATAATGGAATATGCAACACCGGTCTGGGCTCCCTCAAGCTCATCACTAAAAGTAAGACTAGACAGTGTTCAAGCAAAAGCGGCCAAAATAATCACTGGTGCTGATAAAGCACAATTTGGATTATAGATTATAATAAAAGAAAACAAGACCTAATCCAAATAATTTATTAGTGTGTGACGTTTTGGCAACAACATTGTCACCATCATCAGACAAAAGAATAAATGAGAAAACATGTTACAGCAGGTTCTTATATAGTCCTGTTATCAAGTGTTTAAACAAGATAACAGATAAGGAAAATAGTTTTAAAGTCAACTTGAAATATTCTTCTTAGAATTAAAAGTGGATTTTTTTTTTTTCTAAATATAATTAAAGGCATATCTGTAAATATCATTTATATTTCCCCTTTCTTCCATTCTATTAATTGGAGCACATGTCTTTTGGATGAAAAAGGCTTCTTTGAATTGTCTTTTGTAATAATTTTTTTCATAGTCCAGTGTTTTTGGGTTTTCTAAATTTAATTTATTGTGTCCTGTGTCCCTTCTGTGTTCTACAAGAGCAGAATTTTGAATTCTATCCCACTTCAGAGCATATTTATGGTTTTCCATCCTTTATTTTAATGTTCTGGATGTCTGTCCCACATATCTTTGATCACACTTCTCACACTTAACTTCATAGATCAAACCTGCTCTTTCTGTTAATTGGGTGTTCTTGTGCTGGTTTAGGTATTGTGAGATAGGGTTACATGGTTTCCATGCAATGTTTATTTTTCCATACTTTTTGAATATATTAGTAAAATTTCTTGCAAACTTTTGTTTATAAATTGCAATGAGATAATTTATAACCATTTATAAACCAAAAGTTTGCAAGAAATTTTACTAATATATTCAAAAAGTATGGAAAAATAAACATTGCATGGAAACCATGTAACCCTATCTCACAATACCTAAACCAGCACAAGAACACCCCAATTAACAGAAAGAGCAGGTTTGATCTATGAAGATAAGTGTGAGAAGTGTGATCAAAGATATGTGGGACAAACATCCAGACATTAAAAGAAAGGATGGAAAACCATAAATATGCTCTGAAGTGGGATAGAATTCAAAATTCTGCTCTTGTAGACACAGAAGGGACACAGGACACAAAAATTCAATTTAGAAAACCAAAAAACTGGACTATGAAAAAAATTATTACAAAAAGACAAATTCAAAGAAGCCTTTTTCATCCAAAAGACATGTGCTCCAATTAATAGAATGGAAGAAAGGGGAAATATAAATGATATTTACAGATATGCCTTTAATTATATTTAGAAAAAAAAAATCCACTTTTAATCTAAGAAGAATATTCAAGTTGACTTAAAAACTATTTTCCTTATCTGTTATCTTGTTTAAACACTTGATAACAGGACTATATAAGAACCTGTTTGTAACATGTTTTCTCATTTATTCTTTTGTCTGATGTTGGTGACAATGTTGTTGCCAAAACGTCACACACTAATAAATTATTTGGATTAGGTCTTGTTTTCTTTTAATCACTGGTGGCTGTTTTCATCACCAACAATGAGAAAATTCAGAGAGAATGTGTTCTAGACCTACTCGCTCGAAAGCAGAAGATAAAATAAAACAACTTGGATCTGCACTTCGGAAACGAGGAACAGAGGACGAGATCTCTCTGACCACTTGTGGTTTGGTGGATCCGCCCTTTTCTGAGAATGAGGTGAAACTGGACGGCTTTCAAGTTCGGGAAAAGGAATCTCCTGGTCCCGAAGGGATCGATAGCACGGTCGTGAAAGCCCTGTTAAGAATGCACCCATCACTTCTTGCCAGGTTTTTCAATAGGTGCCTGGACACTGGTAATCTTTCCTGAGGCATGGAAGGTTGCCTCGAGTAGTGCTTCTCGAAAGACTGGTAGAAAGGGTAATTCTCCTAATGATTATCGTCCGCTTTCTTTACTAGTGTGTCTAGGTATGGTCCTGGATAGCCTACTAGCTCAGCGACTGAAGCACTGGCTAGAGAGTAATGAGCTCCTTTCCCTCTTTCCAACATGGTTTTAGGAAGGGAACTCCACAACCACGGCCTCTGAACGAGGTGTTAGAGGGGGTTGAGATGGGCTTAAAATAAGGGTGCTTGGGTTCTTCTCGTGGCCCTGGACATTGATGGCGGGTTTCAACTCAATGAGCTGGAAAAAGCTGATGAAATTTGATGGACATGGGTTGTCCTGATAATTTGTGCAGCTTGGTTCGTGACTTCCTGAGGGATAGACCGGATTAGCTTCAGTTTTGGTGGGCGGAAGTTGGAAAGAAACTGTGCTAGGGGTTGCCCCCAGGGCTCTTGCTGCGGACCTATTATGTGGAATATCCTGTAAAACACCGTTTTCCAGGAGGAGCTACCCGAGGGAGCCTGGCTGGTTCTCTATGCTGACGACCAGTTCCTCATCATTGAGGCTTCTTCGAGTGCGAAGGCTGAGAAGTGTGTTTGAAGCTCTCTTCTCTCCAAATCCTCTCGAACTGGGCCCATGACTCTGGCCTTAAGTTCAATGTCTCCAAAACTAAAGCTCTCAGCTTTAAGCCTAGGGACATAAGAACTAAAAGGAAAGGGGATCAAATGAGAGCACAAGCGGCTATCCGGATGAAAGGACGGAGGGTAGCGTTGGTCAATAGGATGACCATCCTGGGGGTGGTCATTTGATGACAAGATGGGTTGGCAATACCAGGCGGAGGAGATGGTGACGAGAGGCATGGAGGCGTTGTGCAGGCCTGTCCTGGTTGGCTCTCAATAGGGGGGGGGAGAAGGAGGGTACTATTTTTAGGAACCTCTGCCTCTCCTGTGTCGAGCCAATTCCTGCTATAACAGGGATCAGAAGGTGGCAAAAACCCTAGAGAGCGTGTAGAGGACAGCGGCACTCAGAATCACAGGGGGATATCGCACTACCAGCAGTGAGGCCTTTTTGGTCCTCGCTGGGCTTATTCCCCTGGGATTGAAAGTAGAGGAGTAGACCATCAAACAGAAGATCTGGGAGAACAGGGAAGATGCCCTGGGACTTAAAGCGAGTGCCCTGGAATGGAAGAGGGACCCAAAGAAGCCTCCGCAGTGGTTGCCAAAGTGGAATTGGAGTCCTGGAGGGGCCGACAGGGATTGACACGGAGGTTTTCACTGATGGTAGTAAGTCTGGAACCAATACTGGAGCTGGAGTAGTGATTTTCACTAATGGAGAGCTGATCTTCCAAGAAAGCCTTAACACTCAGAGTGGACGAATTGGTCTTTTCAGCCGAGCTGGTTGCGATCAGGGTAGCCCTCAGAGTGTGTGCCGAGAAGAACTTCAGCCCGGACCGCCTCTATTCAGATTGTATGTCGGCCCTCGTCGCCATCAATCTGGTGAAAGGGCAACTCGCGCATCAAATAATCCAGGAGCTGGAGATGATAACGCGGGTTCCGGAGGGTTAGGGGACACAGCCTCATCGAAGGTAATGAGTTCGCAGACAGGCTCGCTAAGGCAAGATGCTTTAGAGGTAGATCACTGAGGACCCCAGTGACCAAGAAAGAAGTTTATAGGAGGATCAGGGGGCACGTCCAGGACTTATGATTGGACAGATGGAGGAAAAGTGTGAAGGGAGAGAGGTATTCAATGAGAAACAACACCCAATTACCTCTGTAAGGTAATGTCCCACAAATTCATTAGGGTTGTTCGGGACATGGGCTCTTCCCCAAGTCTCCACAGATTTAAAATTAAGAGAAACCCTGATTGCGTCTAGGAAGAAAGGGATGTGGATGCACGCCACTACGTCTTGGATTGTCCAAGGTAGTGGGTGTGCAGGAAGAGAGAAGGAGGGCGAGGGGCGCGATCGAGAGTAAGCTGCTGAGAAACCACAGCAAGCTTCTTGAGAAAGCCTACGACGTGGCATCTGAGCTTTTCCTCAACTGTGAGTGAACAGAGTCGACCGGGGGCCGCCTCCCCTTTCCTCTTTTGCTGTGTTTAAAGGCCACCGGTATAGAAATCCTTCCAGACACGTTGTCTGGAGGTGGTGTTTCCAGGTACAATGTCCAAGCTCTAGCTTGGATACCGTTACTTGGCTTATGAGTTGAACAGAATGCAGCGAAGGGTATGCTTCGGATGCCGGCTTGTGGACCGAAAGGTCTGGGTGGCCATCTGCTTCTAGGGTGTACCAACTGTGCTTAGGTGGGATCCTCCAGTTCTTGTTTATTTTTGTTTTGGCTACTGTTTCTATTTTTTTTTAAAGTAAGTTTATTTTTCTGTAGTAAGGGTTCTTTTGTGCCTTTTTTCGCTAGCGCATCAGCAGCTTCATTGCCTTCAATGCTAACATGTAAGGGTATCCATTGAAGGTGAATTTTTGAGGTATTGAGAGTTTTTGGAGATAACCAATTATGTTCCTGCTTACTTTGTCTCTAAGTTCCCATGTGTGACTCAAGTGTTGTATGGCACTTCTACTATCAGTAAGAATCCATATGTCGTGATGTTTAGTGTCTCTGATGGATTTTAAGGCTTCATAGATGGCTATAAGTTCGGATCTGAAGACTGAGCAAAAATCTGGGTTTCTTCTGTTTATTTTCTCATTGCCATTTATGGTTTTAATGAGAGAGTCACTGTCAGTGTGTCCCAACTCGTCTCTGCTACCATCGGTATAGATAGTTATTATACATTTTTTAGGAATTTTATATTAATTATTTCTAATGATAATTAAAAGAAAACAAGACCTAATCCAAATAATTTATTAGTGTGTGACGTTTCGGCAACAACATTGTCACCATCATCAGACAAAAGAATAAATGAGAAAACATGTTACAGCAGGTTCTTATATAGTCCTGTTATCAAGTGTTTAAACAAGATAACAGATAAGGAAAATAGTTTTTAAGTCAACTTGAAATATTCTTCTTAGAATTAAAAGTGGATTTTTTTTTTTTTCTAAATATAATTAAAGGCATATCTGTAAATATCATTTATATTTCCCCTTTCTTCCATTCTATTAATTGAAGCACATGTCTTTTGGATGAAAAAGGCTTCTTTGAATTGTCTTTTGTAATAATTTTTTTCATAGTCCAGTGTTTTTGGGTTTTCTAAATTGAATTTATTGTGTCCTGTGTCCCTTCTGTGTTCTACAAGAGCAGAATTTTGAATTCTATCCCACTTCAGAGCATATTTATGGTTTTCCATCCTTTCTTTTAATGTTCTGGATGTCTGTCCCACATATCTTATGAAGTTAAGTGTGAGAAGTGTGATCAAAGATATGTGGGACAGACATCCAGAACATTAAAAGAAAGGATGGAAAACCATAAATATGCTCTGAAGTGGGATAGAATTCAAAATTCTGCTCTTGTAGAACACAGAAGGGACACAGGACACAATAAATTCAATTTAGAAAACCAAAAACACTGGACTATGAAAAAAATTATTACAAAAGACAATTCAAGAAAGCCTTTTTCATCCAAAAGACATGTGCTTCAATTAATAGAATGGAAGAAAGGGGAAATATAAATGATATTTACAGATATGCCTTTAATTATATTTAGAAAAAAAAAAATCCACTTTTAATTCTAAGAAGAATATTTCAAGTTGACTTAAAAACTATTTTCCTTATCTGTTATCTTGTTTAAACAGGACTATATAAGAACCTGCTGTAACATGTTTTCTCATTTATTCTTTTGTCTGATGATGGTGACAATGTTGTTGCCGAAACGTCACACACTAATAAATTATTTGGATTAGGTCTTGTTTTCTTTTATTATAATCTATAATCCAAATTGTGGCTTTATCATCTAATGATAATTGTTTTATGTATCTGGAATTTGGTATTGTTTGTTGGTGGGTTCATTTAAAGTGGCATTAAAAATAACATTTTGTTAGTGATTCGCATGGAGATATTTTTTCTGCTAATAATATTTTTCCACTTTATATTTTAAAAATCAATTTCTTTTGGCCAGGTGGAGAGGGCCTTCTTTTTGAGTCTTATATTGGATTCCCAATTAAGTATCTAATTGAAAGTTCTGTGTTTGTTTTCATAACTCTTGATTTTGTTTATATATTTTGGCAGATTGTAGCTTCTTCTATCCCAGTGATTCTCAACCTTTTTTTTGTTGCGGCATTATTTTAAAGATTTGAAAATTTGGCGGCACAATTTTAGAATTTCGCAGCACACTTTTGCTAACTTGAATGCAAGAAAATTCAAATTATGTATCAATATTTCTATGCAAAATATAAGTAATATACATCTCTAACATTCAATTTGCTAATTTCGTTATTTTAAAAAGTAAAAAAATGAAAAAGAAAAACCAATACAAACGTGAACATAATCATATGACTAAAATTCGGCGGCACATTTTTAGAATTTCGCGGCACACAAAATTACCGCGGCACATTGGTTGAGAATCACTGTTCTATCCTTTAAGGGCATAATGTCTGCCTCGTAAAGTACAATATTATTAGGACAGGTATTTCGAAGACCTGCAATAATTCTAGCTGCATTTAGTTGAATCCTTTCGAGTGATTTTAGATTTGTTTCAGATGCTGTACCATAGATTTGATATCCATATTCCAAGATAGGTCTCATTAGAGATGTGTAATTTAATTTTAGTGTTGTTGCTTCAGCTCCCCACTCTTCCTGAAATACATTTCAAGATTTTTAGTCGGTCTCTTCCTTTTCTAACAACTCCTTCAATATGTTTACTGGAGTTAATGTCTGGATCCAGGGTGTAGCCAAGATATTTAGGATGTTTATTATATTGTAATTGTTGTTCTTTCAGAATAATATTTGGTCTTATTTTGTATAGCTTCTTATCGGTAGTAAAAGACAGGTTTCAGATTTTTGGGGGTTAAATTCTAATTTATGTTTATTTGCAAATTTTTCTAGGTGGAGAAGAGTCTTGTTCAAATCTCTTTCAGCTTTTTTCCAGTTAGTGTTGCTGCTCCATAGAATAATGTCATCAGCGAAAAGTCCAATATTGGTTTTATGTGAAATTTTTTCTTCTATGCCTGCAATAAATAGGGTGAAGAGATTTGGGCTAAGGACTGATCCTTGTGGTAATCCTTGATACAATTTGAAGGTTTTAGATAGAGTGCCATTATATTTGACCCTGATGTATCTATTTTTAAGGGAATCATTTATCCAAGTGATAGCCTTTCCATCAATTTTGAAATGTTTGTATAATTTTGTAATTAACTTGTTTTTCCATACCCCTTATCAAAAGCTTGTGTAAGGTCTAAAAAATCAGCTATTGTGTGGTTAGTTGGTTTTCTGTTTTGTGCATCTTTTACCTTTTGTGTAAAAATAAGAGTTGGTCTATTGTCCCATGTCCTTTCCTAAATCCATATTGTTCTTCTGGTAAGAGATTTCTTGTGTCGGGGTGGTAGGTGAGTCGTCTGAGTATAATTTTTTCCATTAATTTTCAGCAAATACTTGTGAGGGAGATAGGTCGGTAGTTTTTTTGGGTCATCAGCAGATTTGTCAAGTTTTTAAATGGGAATTATTGTTGCATTTTACAGTCTTGAGGCAATTTTCAGTTTTCCAGGAGTTATTGAAAATATTAAGAAGTCTTTCTTTGCCAATTTTGCCCAAGTTTGATATCATTCGACCATGGATTCCATCTGGCCCAGGAGTCTTGTTTAGGTCAGTGTTTTCTAATGCATAAGCTAGCTCTTTCATATTGATTTTTTTCATGGAAATATTATGAGTGCTGGTGACATTTTTACAGTCATGAATAATCCTTCGGGCCTTTGTTTCAACCTTGATTTTACTACTTATTTGATATGAATTACCTAAAAGATTGGCAGCAATTTTGTCATTAGTTTGTGACTGGGATCTGTCAATTTGTTTTGCCAAATTCCAAAGTTTTGTATTTGGGTTTCTTGGGTTCAGGTTTTCACAAGTTTGTTTCCATTTTTCCCTTTTCACATTTACGTATAATCTTTTTATTTTTGCATTCACAATGTTCAGTTCAGTTCTACAATTTGTTTGGTTTTGGGTGCTCTTTTTTGTAGTTCATTTCTTCTAGTTATAAGTGTTTGAATATTTTCTGCTTGGTGTGTATAATTGGAATCCATTTCTTAATATTACCTCTTGGTATTGAAAACTGTGGCTGCTTTAATAATGGTGTTTTCGAAAGATATCCAATTAGCCTTTTTGAAGTTCCAGAATTTTTCTTAATTGAGCTGGTTTTGGTCTTGGTGCTAATTTCTATCAAATTAGGCAAATGATCACTTACAATACTTTTTAATATTTGCTATTTGCATTTGTGGAAAATGTCAGGATAGTAAAAACTTATATCAAGGGCTTGTGCAGTATTATAGCTGTATGAATGATGGGTAGGATTCCCATCATTTAAGCACATGATGGCATTGTCGTCAAATATGTTTGAAAGTATTTTGCCTCTTGGGTTTGGCGTGGAACATCCCCATAGTTGATGTTTGGCATTAAGGTCACATACAATAAGAGTTGTCTGTAAGAAATTGAGCCATTGTTCCATCGTCAATAAGTGTATTGTTTGGAGGGTGATACATATTGTATATGTTGATGGCTTTGTTTTGATTGAGGTAGACTTTGATATCTTGGGCTTCGAGGTCTAATGTGTTTGAAATATTAACGGCTATGTCCTCATAGTATAAATTATTGATTAAAAATGCTAGGCCACCCCCTTTAACAGCATATACAGATGGATCTTCAGACCTTACCCTGAGTTATGGAGGGGCCGGAATTAACATAATACTGCAAGATGGAACGCACATTAAAATCAAAGAAGGAGCAGGACAGATTTCGTCAAACTTCACTTGTGAACTGACTGCTATCTGGAAAGCCCTTGATGTATGCCTTAACCAACCATCCCTGCATCAAGCAGAAGGAAATTTAATATACAGCGACCCTATAACCGCTCTAGAAGCAATTCAGAAGGGCAATACTAAAATTACACGGAAAATACACTCGTTACTTACCCAACTGGAAACCATTGGAGAATAACTGCATTCTACAATGGATCCATGCCCATGCTGGGATCGGGGGTAATGAAATGGCATCTGAATTGGCAAAGGAAGCCAGAAAGTTGAGCCAAAGGAAAGAACAAATGCCATTATTTGACGCTGATGCTTTGGAAAAATACAATATAATTGAACAAAAATAAAAAAAAAAATCAAAATGCGAAATAAACACTGAGAGAAAAATGGCAAAAACTATAACAAGACTTAGAACAAAACACTATAAAGGAATGACAATACATCCAGATGGCACAATAACCTATAGGGCATGCAACAATTGTCCTGGTGTGGAACTTACACCTACCCACATATTCTCATAGCCAGCAATGGCCGCAGCCTTGCAGGTATTTGACATAGACCCAGAGCAGCAGCTTTACACACCCAAGATAGTGGACATTGCTGCTGCTGTGATGGAGATGCATGGATACATCTGAGGCTCTTTATTGGACACGACAACAACAACGGCATTCCAGAGTAAAATAAATTATCAGAGATAGATACATATTTTTCAAATGAATTAAAATAAATATAATCGATACTGAGAGAGAGTTGAATTTAAAAAATATTAGAAATTTATTATCTTTGGAAACACAAACCGTGTCTAAAATATCAATTTTTTTTTTTTGCTACATGTTTTAATTTGCATTTACCTATTTTACATATCTCTGATTGTATTTAAAAATTGTTAACCAATTCTTCATACTTTTGGCGAAGAGGTGTTTTATTAATTTGTTATTTGATGTTATTATGGATCTTTCCTGGTATTCAAAAAGGAAAAATACGTGTCGATCAGTTATATTTTTCAATTTATCAAACAATTTGGCCGCTGAATCTCTGATTTTGGTAGTGCGCCATCTGGCGAATAAAATTGTAACTAAAATCAATTTCGAATTTTTCATTATTTGCCATAAAAAATCCCATTGCATCCTGAACACAATGGTGTTTACCGCATTGCTCTAGCGCAAATATTCGCGGAGTTATTAATTTTTAAAATAGTGCGGGACTTTTGGATCACCCTGTATATATATGAAAAAAACGAAAGAAAAAATAAAGATAAAAAGATCAGGTGTTGAAATCAATAATAAAAAATGGCATATCCTGACCAGGAGCACATGTGCTTTACAGAAATCAACTATATATATATATTGCGTATGATATTGTTTTTTACAGCACAATACAACAATGTTGGCAAGTTTCTCTAGAGTGGAATGTCGAGGTGACGAATCCACTCCAGGGCCTCCTCTGTGCACCGGTGGATATCCCCCAAGTGTTCCCTGGAAGAATCTTCGAGGACAGTCCCTTAGGATATGGTGCATTGTTTGTATTTGTCCACAGTCGCAGTTCTGGTCTGGACTCATGTTCCACTTATTTAGTAGGTAGTAGAAATCAACTAAACATTGATTTAGCCTGTTCCCTGATGTTTGGGCAACCCAATTTCTTGATAAATCAAGAAAAGCCATCCAGGAACACGTTTCGCGCTTTTTGGCGCTCGTCAGCGTGGGAGTAGGCTGTACCACTGCGACCAAAAATATTTTTTTGGTCCCAGTGGCTTCCTGAAAAACCAAGAAATGGGTATTTAAGGCCAAACTTGCATAAATACGCTTAACACATTAAAAAATGAAAGAAAAAAAAAAGATAAAAAGATCAGGTGTTGAAATCAATAATAAAAATGGCATATCCTGACAAAAAATATTTTTGGTTGCAGTGGTACAGCCTACTCCACGCTGACGAGCGCCAAAAAGCGTGAAACGCGTTCGTGGATGGCTTTTCTTGATTTATCAAGAAATTGGGTTGGCCAAACATCAGGGAACAGGCTAAATCAATGTTTAGTTGATTTCTGTTCCACCAGATGGCGCTCTGCCTTCTGTAAAGCACATGTGCTCCTGGTCAGGATATGCCATTTTTATTATTATATATATATATTCAAAAAGTCGGTGGATGAGAGGGTAACACGCTCGATTCCCGACAGTCATGAACCGGGATTGAATCCCACGTTAAAAATTGTTTAATATGTGAATAACCTTCACATATTATTCATTGTTCAATTATCATGAACTAGGTTGCTCTTGCTGAGCGGTACCTATTAATGTGATTTGAACCAGGCATATATATTCACAGTTAAAAAAAAAAAAAAAAAGTCGGGGGACGAGTGGGTAACACCCTCGATTCCTGTCAGTCATGAACCGGGATTGAATAACATGTTAAAATTTTGTTTAATATGTGAATAATCTTCACATATTATTCACTGTTTCAATTATCATAAAACTAGGTTGCTCTTGCTGAGCAGTACCTATTAATGTGATTTTGAACCGATATACCAGTTTAAACCCTGTTGGGACCCCCCCGAAATAGGGTGCTATAGAGAGGGAGTGCTATAGACTGGGCACTTTCAATGTAAATCACATCGTACGACGTACTTAAAATCTGGCGCTATAGAGAGGGAGGCCCAAGAGGGTGTGCTATAGACAGGTTCAACTGTATATACAGTATAACCTCGTTAATTTGGCACACCCCAATTCGACCTTCGGCGATAATTCGTCCATGTTTTGATGTCCTGACTGTTCCAACCTTAAATATGCAAAATTGTTAGAATTTACTTTTGTTAATTATTGTTAATTTATGTAAATTTTAGAAATGTATATACACTTGATTTTAGAAAATAAAGTTAGTTATTAAAGTATACGTGGTGAGTCATTAGAGTTGGTGAGACAAGACAATAGCAGTCAGTCAAGTTTGAAGGAGTTATAATTAGCTCGCTGAGTTAAGGAGCGTAGAATTAAAACCAGCATTAAAATAAGAATATAGGCGGTGATTCCTCCTTAGTGCCAGGAGGCCAAAGCCAATTCGATTCATGGTCCCAAGAGCCTGATTAGGATTTGAAACAGAAGAAATTTAGGCAAAAACTCAGCGAGAATACAATTGCGAAATGTCTCGAGACGAGAGAATCCTCCAAAGAAAGTTAAGTTGCCAGATAAGGCGAATTGATGGATTTATTGAAACTGTGGATTCAATTATTGAGGCAGGTGAAACAGTACGCTTAGAAATAATGGGTGAAGAATTAAAGGAGATCAAGGAAAAAATTGAGAAACTCTACGATGAGCTGTTTTCTTTGGATGAAGTTGATATAGATAAAGAAAGTGAGGCATATGATAGTTCAATGAACAAGATTGGAAGCTTGAGGGTAAAAATAGAAAATAAAAGAAAACTCAAAGACAAACTGGCGGACATAAAGCTAAATGGCTCTCAGGCAAATATAAAATTGCCTCAATTTGACTTGCCGATATATGATGGAGATATGGGCACTTGGATCAACTTCAAAGAGCTATTCCTCACCACCATCGATGCACATCCAGGGTTAACTAATATACAGAAGTTACAATATTTGAATTCTGCAGTAAAAGGCGAAGCGGCCAGATTAATAAGGGGTTTCCCTTTACTAAGTGAAAATTATGGCCAAGCATGGAGTACACTGTTATCAAGATTTGATAACCCGAGAGTGCTAGCTTATGCCCAGGTGTCAAAAATCTTTTCTCTCCGGGCAATTAAGAATCCATCGGCTAAGTGTCTCCATGAATTCATGGATGTTTGTAATGAAGCCATAAGAAACTTAGAAACGCTGGAATTGAAAAGAAATCAATTTGTGGATGTGATCCTGGTGCACTTCCTCCAGCAGAAGTTGAGTGAAAATCTAAGGTTGGATTGGGAACTGTCAATGGACAACACTCTTCCATCTTATGACAAGTTCATAGCGTTCATTTCCAGACATGCGAGAAGCATGTCTTGTGCTGTCAAGGAATGTTCAAAAAAGGAAGAAACCACCGGATCGAGATTTCCCAAATGCCAAAGCTACGGGATGCTAATTGAGAGTTCGGACACTTGCATATTATGCAAATCTAAGCATCATCCACTATTACATGTGCAACTTATTTTGCAAAATGCCTTTAAAAGAAAAATTAAATGTAGTAAAGAGTCATAAATTGTGCTTCAATTGCTTGAGGAAAGGCCATTTCTCATGGAATTGTAGGCTGAACCAACGATGCAAAGTATGCAAGGGGAAGCACCACACGATGATTCATTATGATAAACCGAGCACGGGCAGGCGCTTCGGCCCAAGTTGAGAACACAACTCCGAAGGAACATGAAAGGGCTATCAATTTGACTAATACTCAACAGGCAAACTGCAATGATAGCCACGTACTACTCGCAACAGCTGGAATCAAGATAAAAAATGGACTCGGAAAGTTATGCACCTGCAGAGCCCTACTGGACAGCGGTTCCAAGTCACCATGATAACAAAAGGATGCTGCGAAAGATTGGGACTTGTCCAAAGGAAATCAGATCGGATGATTATAGGGGTTGGAAACACACCAGTGCAGCATTCTTCATCGACAGTAAGTGTGACATTTTGTCCACTGAATAATTCTGAGGAATTCTCGTAGAGGGCAGTAGTCACGGGAGTGCTCACTTCAGAAATTCCGAACTTCAGGTGAAAGACCCTAATTGGCCAACTTTGAAGAACCTCAAAGTGGCAGACCCAGAGTTCTACATACAAGCCCCAATAGATATGATATTGGGAGCAGATATATACACTGAACTTATGTTGAATGGCCCTATATCTCTCGGAGAAGGATTGCCAATGGCTATTAATACAAGACTAGGTTGGGTACTTCTAGGAAAACTCATGGGAACATCGGAGAGTAATACAGAAGTCTGTAACCTGAATTTACAATCTGAACCAGAACTAGAATTCGTAATGAAAAGATTCTGGGAAACTGAATCTGTGCCGTCACCGGATCTTTGTACACAGGACGAAGATTGTGAAAGTTTATTTTCGAATAACCATGGCAGAGATAGCCATGGAAGGTATTGGGTAAAATTGCCATTCAGACAACATCGACCGCTTCTGGGTGAATCAAGAGAAAAAGCTTAAGAAGGTTCCTATTGTTGGAAAGAAAAATTGTGTAAGAATGTGAAATTATATGGACCAATACCGGGGATTCATGAAGGAATATGAACACTTAAACCACATGGAAAGGGTCCCAATTGCAGAAGTGAAGCGAGAATTGTGCAGATGCTATTACATGCCTCATCATCCAGTAATTAGAGAGCAATCCACTACAACAAAAATGAGAGTTGTGTTTGATTGCATCAGCTAAATCTGAAAATAATGTTTCTTTAAATCAATTTTGCACAAGGGACCAAAAATCCAACAGGATGTATCTTCATTCTCCTCAGATTCAGATCGTATCCTGTCGCCATAACTGCTGATATAGAAAAGATGTACCGCCAGATAAGAATTCATCCAGAAGATGCGGACTATCAGAGGATATTGTGGAGACCATCGCCAGAAGAGCCTGTGGTGGACTATCGACTACTGACTGTTACCTATGGTACAACTTCGGCTCCATTTTTGGCAATGAGAACATTACAACAGTTAGCAGAAGATGAAGGCCAAAATTATCCTGAAGCTTCTAGGGTGACCTTGAATGATTTCTAATGTCGATGATCTGCTAACAGGAGCTCAAACGATTGCTGAAACCAAAGAACTAATAGACCAATTAAAGGACTTAATGAAAAAAGGGAGGGTTTCACTTAAGAAAGTGGAATTCAAATTGCCACGAGATAGTGTCTCATGTCGAGGAAATGAACGAAGAGAAGAAATTAACTTGGAGAAAGGAGCCATATCCAAGATTTTAGGAATTGTATGGGAATCATGTACAAGATACGTTTAGAGTTAATATAACTCTTCCTGAAGAAGTTGTTACCAAAAGAGATATTCTCTCCAATATTGCGAGGATTTTTCGATCCAATTGGTTTCCTCTCACCTACTACAGGTGGCTTTGAAAATAATAATGCAGGAGTTATGGAGAGGTGGGACAGGCTGGGATGAGCATATTCCGAACGACATCAAGGAAAAGTGGAATAATTTTAGAGCGAATTACTAAATTAGAGGATTTGAGTATCCCAAGATACGTATGGGCATGTGAAAAGGATCGAGATGTTCAACTCCACGGATTTTTGTGACGCGTCAAGTGTAGCTTATTCGGCTGTGTGCTACTTAAGAACAGTCTCTCTGGATGGACAAGTTCCATATATCAATGCTTGCAGCAAAAACCAGAGTTGCCCCATGTAAGTCTCTAACTCTACCAAGATTGGAATTGTGCGCGGCTCTCCTCCTGTCTCAGCTCTACAGATCTGTTGTTGATTCATTGAAGATTGATATTGGCAGGACATATTTGTGGTCAGATTCTCAGATCTCATTGAGTTGGATCAAATCAGATCCTAACAGATGGAAGACCTTCTATACACAATAGAGTTGTGAAAATACAGCAACTGTCTGACAGGAACTCATGGCGTCACGTGTCTGGGAAGGATAATCCCGCTGATTGTGCCTCTAGGGGAATAATGCCTGCTGCGTTATCTGGACATACACTGTGGTGGCAAGGACCGACTTGGTTGAAAGATAACAACTTTGTTCAGAATCAGGATAATTGCTATGGCCGAGAATGCCATGAGGAAGAAAAGTAGCCTTAGCTTGCCAGTCCCGAGTTTCAGTCTGTCCAGAAATTGTAACAAAATATTCTACCTTTTATCAAGACGAGGCGAATCATAGCCTGGTGTTTGAGATTCATCACTAACTGTCGGGTGTTGCTGAAGAAAAGAGAAATTGGAACATTGTCGAAGAAGGAGTTAGAAAATGCAGTGATTAGGATTATTGGATGGATTCAGGAGGACGAATTCGGAGAAGAAATGCAGGATCTAAGAAATACGGGACATGCTTCAAGAAAAAGTAGAATTTTGCAAACTTAATCCTTTTATAGATGCATCTGGGATGTTAGAGTAGGTGGTAGGTTTTAAGTTCGCGAATGTAAGCCCTGATCAAAAATTCCCACTGTTATTACCGAAAAATCATCACTTAACCAAATTAATAATACTTCATTTCACACGAGATATTTGCATGCTGGTCCACAGCTAGTCTTATCTCTAATACGAAATAGTTATTGGATCATGGGGGGTAGAGACATTGTAAGAAGAATCATTAAACAGTGTATAACCTGCTTCAGATTCAGGGCAAAAAACTGCAGTACAAATATGGGGAATTTGCCTGCTGATAGAGTAAATCCATCAAGACCGTTTACCAAGACTGGAGTCGATTTGGCAGGACCTTACGAAATAAAACCAAGTCTGACTAGATCGAAAGGGATGATCAAATGCTATGTGAATTCTCTTTGTGTGTTTTTCGGTCAAGGCAATTCATTTGGAGATGGTGACTAGTCTCTCAACCAGTTCATTTATTGCAGCTCTCAGGAGGTTAAGTCTCGGAGAGGAAAACCATCAAAAATTTACTCAGACAATGGAACGAACTTCAGAAGAACCGAAAGCTTCATGAAGAAACAATTATAAAATTATGAATTCAAAGGAGACTAAAGACTTTTTAGCAGAAGAATTTATAGAGTGGCATTTCATTCCTCCATCAGCTCCACACTTTGGAGGACTTGGGAGGCAAACATCAAATGCTTTAAAGGGTCATCTGAGCAAGGTAATAAAGTCATCACTTTTAAATATTGAGGAATTCATCACACTACTCTGTCAAGTTGAGGCTTGCCTTAATTCCAGGACACGTTAGTAGAGTTAAGTCCCGACCCTAACGATCTTCGAGCTTTGACTCCGGGACATTTCTTGATTGGCTCCCCTCTGATTGAGGACCCAGGATTGCAAAATTATGAGCGAGTAGATTTACGGTCAAGATGGAATATGGTACAAGGGTCTGAGGAACTCTTTCTGGTCAAGATGGACAAGAGAGTACATTAACTCTTGCAACAGAGAAATAAATGGAGGTTGTCACAAGACAATTTGAAGCCTAATCAGTTAGTGCTAATAAAAGAAGATAACCTTCCACCTCTACAGTGGCGTCTGGCCAGGATCCTCCGAGGTATATCCGGGCTCTGACCAGAAGGTGCGAGTTGCCCAAGTTCGGGCTGCTACCGGAGTCTACCTACGACCTATTACGAAGTTGGCTCCGCTTCCCTTCAAATTTGAACCAGGGTTCAGCGGCCGGGGGGGGGGGGAGTATGTTCCAGCCTTAAATATGCAAAATTGTTAGAATTTACTTTTGTTAATTATTGTTAAATTGTGTAAATTTTAGAAATGTATATACACTTGATTTTAGAAAATAAAGTTAGTTATTAAAGTATACGTGGTTGAGTCATTAGAGTTGGTGAGACAAGACAATAGCAGTCAGTCAAGTTTAAGGAGTTATAATTAGCTCGCTGAGTTAAGGAGCGTAGAATTAAAACCAGCGTTAAAATAAGAAATATAGGCGGTGATTCCTCCTTAGTGCCAGGAGGCCAAAGTCAATTCGATTCACTGACCTTCTGCCTATCAAATAACAAACCGGAATTCGATACTATCG
Organism: Cordylochernes scorpioides; assembly: GCA_030710605.1. NCBI lineage: Eukaryota > Metazoa > Arthropoda > Arachnida > Pseudoscorpiones > Chernetidae > Cordylochernes > Cordylochernes scorpioides. The sequence continues at coordinate 16,197,907 of CP092880.1, read as the reverse complement.
ATAATACGACACTTCCGATTAGTTCGACTATTTTAAAATTCGAATTTCAACAGTTGAATATTCTCTTTTTACATACAACTTTACCGCTAAAAAAGGTATTACCGCGCGACGATAGGATCGCGCCTGCGCACTTTTGGTTTCTGTTAGTTTAAGTTTCACTCTGCAGTGCCGTTGTTGCGCAATGTTGCGAGTGTTATTGTTTTTTTGTTTTTTTTTACGTGGGAATTTAGGCATCGCACGCTAATAAATAATATATATTTTTTTAATTTTCAGCATTGAAATATTTTTGTTATTTTAAAATTTACAAATAATTTCATTTTAAATAAAAAATCTTTATGAAATGTAGCCACAATTATTATGATAACATTTTATTTCAATATCCCATTTCCATGTTATTATAAAAGTTTTAAACACAAAATCAATAACACCTGGAGCAGCAGTCGATGCCTTTAATACATTAAAGCTCTTTGTTATTTAAAAGACATTTCAGAGGAAGATAGACATGCATGTTTTTTTAAAATAGACCATCAGGAATACATCCTGAAAAGGATTTCAGTGAAAAAATAGACATCTATAAAGGATTTTTTAAAAAGATCTTCATGATTATTTTTAAATATTATTTTTAAATTTTCTTTTTATTTTTCATTTTAATTTCCTTTCAACTGCTATATTCTTCAATTAGAATAAAATATTATTTGTAATTATTTATGTTTCAAAAATATGTATAATTGCCATTTTGTCCCTGATACTAAAAGTTAATCATGAAAATAAAAAAATAAATACCAAAAAGAACATACAATGGTTTCAAGTAATATAATTAATCCATGTTATAAAGCTATTTTTTAAAATGTTATTTTAGTTAGTTAGATTAGCTAAACATCTAACTTTAATTCAACACTTCCTTTAATTCAACCGAAAACTCTGTTCCCTTGGGGTGTTGAATTAAAGAGGTTCGACTGTATATTCAAAGATATAAAATGATTTTAAACCTGTTGTTGTGCAGAGATTTTTTATCTTGCCTTTTAAAAAAAAATCAATATGTTCTATTATCCTACAAAAATTATTTATTATACATTGCTACACAATCATCTACACTTCACCAGCAACTAACTGAAGAAAAAAAAAAATTCTATATACATTCATCAGATATACAAATGAATCTAATTAAAAAAAAAAATACTTTTTACAATAAGGAATTTGCATACATAACTTCTAACAGCTTGAACAATTTACATATTTTCTTCCAAGAAATTTCAAGATGATCACCTTCAACCCCATGATCATCTTATATCCTTTCCATCAATATTTACAAATACACAATCAAAGTCAAATAGGACAAAGTAGTGAGAGGCCTCCCCTCTGCTCCAGGTCAGGTGTCATCTGAAGTCTTGAGGGATGTATATGATCTTCACAAATATTCGTTCAAGGAAATATTTCAACCTGTCTTTGGATAAAGGTTTCGTTAGGAAGTCGGCCAAATTCAAGTACTTCTTACAAATTTAAATTCTTCATCTTCAACAAGTTTTCGAATAAATTGTAGTCTTATATCAATGTGCTTAGTTTTTATATCTCTACATTATTTTTGCGAGAATATATAGCAGATTGATTATCACAAAATTGGATAGGTTTTTCTATGTTAGGTAATATGTTAATTTCTTTTGATATATTGTAATACCATATTATTTATTTCACACTTTCAGTTAAAGCAATAAATTCTGTTTCCATAGAGCTTAGTGCAATACATTTCTGTTTCCTAGATTTCCAAGTAAACAGGGTGTCATCAAGATTAATATGTAACCACTTGTAGAATGTCTATTGGTCAAATGACTTCCCCAGTTGGCATCTGAGTATGCTGTCAAAATTCCATTATTGACATTTGATAGGTTTATCATATAATTTTTGTCCTGAAAACATAGTTCATTAAATCTACTACAATTTTCCAATGTTGATAATTGTATCCGCTACAGAATTGAGCCATAGTGTACGAGTTTACTTAAAAAGATATATCTGGTCGGCTTCTGTCTGCAAGGAATGATAAACAACCTATCATCTGTATGGGTATTTCTCCATGAGTTCAGTTTCAATAATTTCATCTTCCTTAACCTTTGGAGGTAACCAGGTACCTGTTTTAAATGGTAAACTTACCAATGTCTTAGGTAAATCCATAAAACTAGCTAAAGTCGGTTTATATGTTTCTTGATGTAAGTATATTCCCTTGTTGGTGGTTTCAAACTTAACTCCCAACAAATATTGGACTCTTCCTAATTCCTCTATATCTAATTTTTCTTTGATTATTCGAATAGTTTTGTCATTACAAATTTTTCTATTCCAAATAATAGAATATCATCAACATATACTATTAATATGACACCATTATTCATTTTGTATACACAATTGCACCATTTAATTGCCTCAAATCCAATTGATTTCAAAATTGAATCTAGTTCTTTATTCCACTCTCTTCCACTGGTGTAATCCATAAATTGTTTTCTCTAACAGGCAAACTTTTTCTTCATTACCTTTCATTTTGAATCCATTTGGCTGTTGCATGTAGATTTTCTCTTTTAAATTTCCATAAAGGTAAGCAGACATCCAGCTGTACATGCTTCCATTTCAGCAAAGATACTAATATTATGAATAAGAATCTAATTATTGAAAAATTTACAACTGGAGAAAAAATTTCAGTATAGTCTGTTCCATATTTTTGTTTGAAACCTTGTGCCACAAGCCTAGCCTTATATCTCTTTATATTATTTTGATTATCTCTTTTAAGGCTATATACCCATTTATTACCTAATACTTTAACACATTGTGGTGGACGATCTACCAACTTCCAAACTTTCCTATCCTCCATTATCTTCAGCTCATCCTTCATTGCCCTAACCCAGTTCTCCTTTTCTTGTGATTGTTGGACATCACCAAAGGTTTTAGGAAGTTCCACATTATAGATTTCCTCTTGAAATATACATTCGTATAAATTTTCTTCCAAAATATTTGTCTCCATTTTTATCTCATTTTCTTCCCTATAGTCTTGTTGTTGTGGTTTAAATGAAAACAATTTAGGCTCAAATTCAAGTTTTTGTGATTCACAAAATTTTTGTACATCATTAACTGATCTTAATTTTTTATCACTAGAAGGTGGATAGTAATATACATCAACTCTTGGTCCTGTTTTTCTTGGTACTTCTATCCTTTTCCATTTTGTTATATCTATTGGGGTATGTGTGTATCATCATTATGGTCATTGTAGGGATATCTATCATCCTGAGGATAGAAAACACTTTGTTCTCTAGACGCAGTACCAAATATAGAATTTACGCCTTTTTTAGCTTCCTCAATATACACATGTATTGTTTCAATTACTTTCCTTTCTTTTGGTAACCAAATTCTATATCCTTTGTTTTATTTGCATACCCTACCATTATACCTAGATTGGCTTTAGATTGAAATTTATTTCTTTTAACCTTTGGGACATAAACATAGGCTAATGAACCAAAAATTTTAAAGTGTCTTATAGATGGTTTATGTCCTAGCCATAATTCTATTGGACTTACTCCTTTAGTCAGAGCATGTTCACATCTATTTTTGGTATACACAAAGGTATTCAGGGCTTCTGCCCAAAATCTGGCTTGTAGTCCACTATCCAAAAGCAAGGCAAACACCCTCAATAGCAGTTCGGTTAAATCTCTCAGCAATTCCATTTTGCTCAGGGCTATAAGTCGATGTTTTCTATTTTAATTCCTAAATTTTCTAAAAAGGTTAAATTCTCTATTACAAAATTCTAGTCCATTATCTGTTCTAACACATTTTACGATCGCAGCAAAAGTTGAGATTGTTCCCTCTTTGTGAACAATTTTTAATAGCCTTATATTTTATCTTTTATAATAGAAAAGTTATATTATCTTATTTTAATATGTTCTTAACATTTTGTCTGTGTTGTTTCACTTTGAAAAGTTTTGAAAATGCCCCTTTTTTAAAAAAGTAATAACGTTTTTGTTTTTAGAAGGCCTTTGTTTTCTTTATTTTGGAAGCCATTTGCATTTTTTCTATTTCAAATTTGATGGCTGCAAAGATATACTATTTAATAAAAGTATAATGTGTAAAAATTATACAACTACAGCAAAAATAGAATGTAAATGAAAACAAACAATGCCGCTAAATTATTGTTTTGAAATCGTGAGCCGCGAGCAGAAAAATGCGCAAAATTTTGTTATTTTAATTTTTTTAAATTACAATTTCAAGTTCGTTATAAGCATAGTATTTTGGGGTCTAAAACAGGTTGGTTATAGGGGTAGTTCTTTATTCTAAAAATCGTAAAGTTCGTTATAACGATGGTAATTTCAATGCAATGGAATTGGGAATCGCCATGAGTTCGTTATAAGGGAAGGTTCGCTATATCCAGGGTTCGTATTAGCGGGGTTTTACTGTAATATTATTTAGTGAGTTAGATGAGTAGCTAATCATCTAATTCAACACTTCCTTTAATTCAATCAAAATCTAATTCAACACTTCCTTTAATTCAATCAAAAGCTCAGATCTCTTGAGGTGTTGAATTAAAGAGGCTCGACTACTGTTATCAAGTGTGTAAACAAGATAGCAGATAAGAAAAAGATGCTTTTCTAAAACGCTAAAATATTATTCTTAGAATTAGAGTGTAAAAAAAAAGAAAAACTTTTTTTTTTAGATATACAAGCATATCTGTATATATTATTGATATTTCCTCTTTCTTCCATTCGGTTAATTGTGGCATATATTTTTTAATGAAAAAGGCTTCTTTAATTTTTTTCTTAAGGTCATTTTTCCTATATTCTATTATCTTTGTTTCTTTTAGATTGAAATTATTATGTCCTGTAATTTTTCTATGTTCAGAATTCTCAATATTATCCCACATTTTAGAGCATATTCATGGTTTTTCATTCACCAAGCGGCTAAATCCATCACATTACCATTTATAAACCAAAGGTTTGCAAGAGATTTCACTGATATATTCAGAAAGTATGAAATAAATTGCATAGAAACCATGTAACCTATTTTCTCAATGCATCAACAACCACAAGAACCCCCAATTAACAAAAGAGTAGGTTTAATTTATGGAGTTAAATGTGAAAAGAGTGACCAATGCTATGTAGGGCAAACATCCATAACTTTTAAAATAAAGAATGAAAAAACCATGAATATGCTCTAAAAGGAATAAAATTGATAATTCTGCACTTATAGAACATTTAAAAATCACAGAGCATAATAAAATTTCAATCTAAAAGAAGCAAAGATACTAGATTATGATAAAAATTACTTTGAGACAATTTAAAGAAGTATTTTCATTCAAAAGAAATGTGCTACAATTAACTGGATAGAGAAAGAGGAAATATCAATGATATTTTAATTATATTTTAAAAGATTTTTCTCCACTTCTAATTCTGAGAACAATATTTTAGGATTCTCTTAGAAAACTATCTTCTTCTTATCTGTCATCTTACACTCTTGATAACAGTAACTACATGGTGTGATATATTTCTCATTCTGTTCTTTTGACTGATGATGGTAACAACACTGTTACCAAAACATCACTTATTTATTTGTATGGTCTTTTTATATTGTGTTTATAATCTATAATCCAAATTGTGCCTTATTAAATAATATAATATATGGGATTGCTGGAGCCTCTACCTCAGAGAAGATCACAAGTCCTGGCGGTGCTATTAAACTCTCCCTTCTTTCACTGTTATATCCTTGTTGCCATACAACCTACTCTAGGTGACTTCTATTGGAATTTTATAGAAAACTCTTATTACAATAATTGATTTTATTCTTCCTCTGTCATACATATGGTCAGTCAAGAGAGGGAAGGTAGAGAAGATTTCCAGTGGTTGTTGGTCGAGCTTGTGGGAGGCCAGGTACATTATTAGAGATGGTATTGAAGATGGCCATGTCTCAGGTTGGTCCCTTTGGAGCACTTTGTAGGAGAAAGATGCCAGGTAGAGTGGAATGGTATTGAAGAGCATGAAGGGAGAATCAGCTATTTCCAGTATCTTGGTCCCTTTGAAGCCAGCTTGTAGGAGGCCAGGTATATTGGGAAGATATTGAAGAGGATGAAGGAGAGTATCTCAGGTTGTTGGTCCCATTGAATCACATCTTGGGATGCCAGGATAAGAGAGAGGAGCAGGGGTCTTATGACAATAGAAAGATAGTTGGGGCTCAGAGTGTTGGTTCAAGAAATTCCATTTTAAATCCAAGAGGTATCTTGTAGACATCAACAGACAGGAAGTAAGAAGTCTTCAGCTGGAGGTTCACCGATATCAAGGGATTTATTCCAAGGGGCTTATTGATCAGAGCAAATGATAATGAGCAAATTGATATTCTCCATCATTAGAACAATTCCTTCTTGGGATTCCCGCAGGAGATTTGATGGTTGGTTTCCAGCAGGCAGGACTTCAGTTGATCAGAGGACTTCAAGGGACCCAAGGATGAGAGCCTGGCATCAGGGAGGGGACCATCCGAACTGTGTGAGACGGACCAGTGAAAGAGATGGAATGCCCAAAGACGGTTTTTCTAGACCATGTCTAACTCATTTCAAGGCTGTAGTTATGCCAAGTTACTTAATGGTAGTGTACCTAACAATTATGCTTACTGCAACATTAGTTAACTCTGCTGTATTAGTAGTGCCTAGGGTCAGATCCTGTACCACTCTCTATTCCAGCAATCAGAGTTATATTGGAATATGCCACGTTTTATATTACATGATTGTCTCGTTCTGTATTGCCGGGCTTAGGGACCTGATAAAAAAATTTTGAAAGGAAAATGCCAATGAAAAAAAATTTTGATTAAAAATGCCAATGCTTCCCTATAGCTTTAAGCCCTTAAAGGTCCCTTAGCCTGACAAAGCAAAATAAAACAATTCTGTAAATAAAACGTGGATATCCAATATAATCTGAATATCTGAAATAAAAAAAAACAAGGCCAAACCAGAGACACAACGGACACAACAGCTTTAACTATTGCTACAGGTAAACATAACAGTGGGTACACCACCAAAAAGCAGCCTAACAGAACTACAACAGTGAAACAAGCTAGGCACAGCCTAGGAAAAACACGCCTAAGGACATCCATCTCTGACACCAGTCAAATCTCAACTACAACAATGGAACAATCCTTGGATACCATTTCTTTACTTTTTTTATCTAAATAATTTTAGAGTTAAATTATGTGGAAAAACAAAAATACAGAAGAAATAGACTTGCTCAAAACTCTGTTATTTAAGAGACATACAGAGGAGGAAAGTCTTTTGAGAATAGATCAGCTGGAATGCATCCTAAATAGGATTTCAGTGTGCAAAAACAGAGATATCCATAAAGGACTTCCTTAAAAGATCTTCAGGATTATTTGAAATAATATTTTAAAAAATATTCTTTTTATTTTCCATATTTATTTACTTTTAGCTGCTACTATTCAATTATATTAAAATTGTATATACAGTCGACCCTCTTTAAATCGACACCCCAAGGGAACAGAGTTTTTGGTTGAATTAAAGGAAGTGTTGAATTAAGGTTAGATGATTAGCTAATCATCTAACTCACTAAAAAAATATTTTTCAAAAATATATTTTTACTATAAATTAAATGATATTAATTGAAACCATTGTGTGTGTACTTTTTTGTATTTATTTTTTTATTCTCATGATTTACTTTTAGTATCAGGAACAAAATGGCAATAATACATATTTTTGAAACATAAATAACTACAAATAATATTTTATTTTAATTGAAGAATATAGCAGTTGAAAGGAAATAAATTGGAAAATAAAAAGAAAATTTAAAAATAATCATAAAGATCTTTTTAAAAAATCCTTTATAGATGTCTATTTTTGCACTGAAATCCTATTCAGGATGTATTCCAGATGGTCTATTTTAAAAAAACATGCATTTATTTCTTCCTCTGGAATGTCATTCAAATAACAAAGAGCTTTTATTGTATTAAAGGTATCCACTGCTGCTGCAGGTGTTATTGATTTTGTGTTTATATCTTTTATAATAACACGGAAATGGAATATTGAAATAAAATGTTATCATAATCATTGTGGCTACATTTTATGAAGATTTATTTATTTAAAAGGAAATTATTTGTAAATTTTAAATAAATAAAATATTTCAATGCTGAAAATTGTATATAAAATAATATTTTAATTAGCGCACGATGCCTAAATTCCTGCGTAAAAAAAAATAAAAAAATAATAACACTCGCGACATTGCGCAACAGCACTGCAAAGTGAAACTTAAAACTAACAGATATCAAAAGTGTGCAGGCGCGATCCTATCGCGCCCGCCGATCGCCCAACCGCTTAATACCTTTTAGTGTAAAGTTGTATGTAAAAAAGCATTCATCTGTCGAAATTCAAATTTTAAAATAGTCGAACTGTCGTATTATCGATACTGTTGAATTACGGTTTGTTATTTGATAGGCCGGTGGTCGGACATCAGAATATGGTCGAATTAAGGTAGATGTCGAATTTGCGTGTGTCAATTAACGAGGTTATACTGTATATACATATAACATTTATATTAATTTATATTTATTCATTTATTTAATTAGTTACACACTACACGGCTTGCCGCGAAAATGGGATGAGATCCTAGAAAAAGATGGTTGTTAGCCTATCGAAATATCGGAAATAAAAGATTATTTATGAATCCAAGATGTGCCTTTATGAACAATCATTTATATGTTTCAAAAATATGTATTAATGCCATTTGTCCTTGACACTGAAAGTTAATAATGAAATAAAAAATAAATATAAAAAGTACAAATGGTTTCAATTAATATTATAGCATTTTAAGAGTGAATCCATCACTTTTTAAAATAAATTTGTCACTTTTGAAAAGTGAAAAGTGCTACCTCAGCCGCTCTTTTCATTGAATTTTTACGTGAGCTTGATGAAATTGTAGCCACGTGATATGGATTTAATGTTTCTATATGGATAATACAAGAGCGCACACATCAGCAGAAACATCTGTTAGTCTGCTAAGAACCAGCGTGAAGTTTTGGTCACCATATTCATATATGCTGAATCCAATATAATTTCATTCAGCAAAATTAAAACATTGGTAAGGTCGCTGTTTCCTCGACATCACGTTAGGCGAGGTTATCACTGATAGAATCAGTAGAATTACATCAGGAGACAGTGAAGGATGGTTTGCTCGCATTCACAAAAATTGTTTCCTGGCCACACAAGAACACCAGTTTATCCAATAAAATCTGTTTCTAATTTATTTCGTGTTATTTGCTCCTATATTAGTGTTTTGGACTTAATGTCAAATGTATTTAATTAATCTTTATGATATTGTCTTTTGATTTTTACAAATAACAATATTATTTTTAAAGACGGCAAACTCATTTAAAAAAGTGAAGAATTCCTTTTAAAAGTGAAATTTCACTCTTAAAATGCTATATATACTTCCTTCAATTCAATCGAAAGCTTTGATCCCTTGGGGTGTTGAATTAAAGAGGTTGGACTGTATTATGTATTTTACTATATACAGTAGTCTCCCATGAGAGACCACATTGTAAGACACCAATGAATTTCCCTTGTAAGCCTACTACCAAGTGCTCCATGAACGACCGTCTCTGTGAACAACCAATGACCACTAAAAATATATATATTTTTTATCTCTTATGAGAGACCTTTAAAAGCTAGAAGGTTGCTACAGTCCTTGTTGTGCAGAGAATATTTACCTTTTTAAGTTTTAACAATAAATTCAAGTTCAGGACTTAGGTAGAGGGTTCTGTCTGATAATTATAATACAGTCTCCACAAACTTCAAACTTTGCAGCTTCCAAGAAATTGAGCATTTTGCAGTGCAACATAAATGGAATAATAGATATGGAACACAATGCTATCTAATAACTGAAAAGAGGCATTTCATGCTATTCATGTCACAACAACTTTCTGTAACAGCGTTGTTAACAACACTGTAACACACAATTTATTTATTTGGTCTTATTAACCTTGTGTTTTTAACTCAACCAACAGCTTGAACCCTTGGGGTGTTGAATTAAAGAGGTTAGAGACTAATTCAATAAATAAATTTCTGATGTATATATATTGTTCATTTGTTTTAGATAAATATAAAATGATGTATATATATTGTTCATTTGTTTTAAATAAATATAAAATGAATGGTATATAATTGTTCATTTATTTTGCATATTTTTCATCTTTGAATTTATCTTATAATTTGGTCTGTGAAAATAAATATATTGGACCAGTGACCAAAAGGCTGTAAATAGATCGTTTAATGTTAGTTAGATAGTATAGAGAATGGTTAGGCAGGATATATATATATATATATATATTTAAATGTTATGCTTGTGTAATTATAATCTTAATTGAATAAAAATATTTAAATATAAATGTATTCTAAATCTTAAATACCAAGCATTAAAACAACTGGCGACGAGGAAAAGCAAATTTTGTAAAGAAAAAAGAATTTAAATAGTGAAAAGAAATTATACTTTAAAATGTCTTCAAGTATGTTTGAAAGATTCGACGAAAATCTAGAGAATGTTGAAAATTATATTTATCGATTGAAGCAATTCATGCTAATTTCTAAAACAAAAGAAGACTTTAAGACGCCATTTCTTATTTCAAGCATCGGCCCTAAATATTTCGGGATCTTGCGAAACTTAGTTTTTCCGAAGAAGTTGATCAAGTTCCCTTTGACAAATTGTGCAGGATCTTATTAAAACATTTCAATCCTAAGATCAATATAATATATGAAAGATTTGTATTCCAGAAAATGGATCAGAAATCAGGCGAAACAATATCAACAACAACAACAACAACAACAAAAAAGCCTTTATTTAGGGTCACTGACCCTATACAGGATTCACCAGAGGTATGCATAAGAACAAAGCAGTGAGACAACGGAAATAGCGATATATACAGAGTAAAAAGAGAAAGAAAAAAAAAAAAAAACAAGAAAAGGAAAAAAAAAAATAATAATAATAAGAAAGAGGGAAGCAAGAAATCAACACAAAAAGAGTAGCAGTAAGAAGTGAGGAGTGAGTATCACTTGGCCTTCTTCTGAGATATGGACTTGTGGAAACCATAAAACGCCGTAGCAATATACTTATTCTGGGGTGGTCATATGTCTGTATTGATGGAAGTGAAGCACAGAGTTTGCCCAGTTTTGAGCATAGGGTATTTCTTATTCTTCATCAGAGCAGCAATCAAAATATAGTGAGTGATTTCATTTTGTAGTTTTGAATTACAGAAGGTACAAGTCGGTCCTCACCGCCAGAGCATCTGTGGTGGGGTTTTCTAAAAAAAACTTGAAAGTATTCTAACTTGTGCGTGTAGTCTTACACCGGGAAAGGAAAATCCCCTAAAAAGGTATCCTCCGTCATGAAAGAATATGTGAATGTCTTGTAGTGAGAGTATAGCTTAGATTTATCCATTCTTGTAAGGTCGTTTTGTATAGATTGGTCTGCCGCTGTTTTTAAGAGCCCTGTAATCGCGCTCCCTCAGCGTTTCAGGGTCATCACAGGAAACAAGTGGCAGGGGATCCATTATCGTTAAGCAGATTAGTGAGCTTTTAATGAAACCGATGGTGTGCCCGAAGCATTAGAGAGTTCCCGTGTTCTATTAAAACATATACGTGGCAATCTGTCACTGCTCATATTCAACACCCGCAGCCAATACTTCAGGGTTAATTTTAAGGCTGTTACACTCAATGAGATACGACCGGTTTCTAATCTGATTAGGTAACCTGGAGTGTATCTGGGCAGATTCAGGAACCTACGGATAAATATGTCTTGTATATTGTCCAGTAAGTCTTTATGCTCTGTTGCCCATAATGGAGCGGCATACATCAGGACAGCTCTCACTATTGTATCAAAGAGTTTGATTGATAAATTTATTGACTTTGCTTTTGATTTTATTATTTATTGGGGTGTGTGGCTTAATTGCTGTAAGTGCCTTTTCCTTTAAAGTAATTTGCCGTGAGTAGTTGTTATTGTTGGGTGTCAGAGGAATCCAAGTATGTATATCTTGAAGTTATTGCTAGGGTTTATCATTCCAGAACCATCTATCCTTATTTGAGGGTTTACCTCCATTACGGAACACCATAATCTTTGACTTGGACTATTTAGTGTCATTAAGTTCCTTCGAGATATTCTTTCAGTATTTTGATCTTCTTTGGAGGTTTATCCTGGACTCACCTCGAAAAACATTATCTAAATACATAATAGCCTTAAGGAACAGGCTCAAAGGTGTAACTTTGGAGATGTTCTGCAAGAATCCCTGCGAGACAGATTTGGTGGCGGGCATCATTGATACACCGACCCAAAAGAAGCTACTACAGGAGGAAGGATGACTTTCGAGGGAGCATTAGACATCGCTCTGTCTGCGGAGTCTGCAGATAATGACATACACAACCTAAAGAGATCCGAAGATGCCCATCGGTCCCCACAGCATCTTCATGCCATCATAATCCCTGCAAACACTGTGGTAAGAACAACCATCTACACTATAATTGTTTTTTTAAATCAGCTAATTGTAGAGTTTGTGGTAGAGTAGGGCATATTTCTACTATATGTTATAAAAAAGATAGTTTCTGCCCGTAATTGCCCAGAATCCCAAAAATACTTTTAATAAATTTAAAAAGCATGTTAATGATAATAATCCTTCGGGATCTCAAAATAATTTATCATTGAATAATATAAATTTGCATCCTCCCTTGATTGAAACTGTATATGTAAATGACATAAAATTGTTGGCTGAAATTGATACTGGAGCAGCCATAACTACATTAACTAAATATTTGTACTTTAAATATTTCAAAAATGTTAAATTAAATAAATGTAATACAGTCTTGACCGGCTATCGTGGCTCTAAAATACCTATTTTAGGCAAGGCTAAATTTGATATAAATTAAGAAATGTTTCTAGAACCATTGAAATACTAATAACTAATTTAAATTGTACTAAATTTCTCTTAGGAAGAGATTTCCTTAATCTTTCAATATCTCATTCAATTATTTGCATAAATTGGACTCTTTTAGTATAGATTCACTTTAAATGATTACGGGTCCATTTTTGAATGCAAATCTGACCCTATTAAAGGTATCAAATGCCATCTTGATGTAAAAGCCTCCAAATTCAATAGTCAATATGTTAGCGGTAAATTTAAAGTGGATGAGACTGTGAAGTTTAGATGGATTACTAATGGGCATCCCTCTTGGTATACAGGAAAGATAATTAAAATACTAGGAAGGAATGTTTATTTAATAAAACAAGGTGACAGTATAAAAAAGGTTCATCAAAACTACATTAGAAAAATGTTGCCTGGTAAATCACATCCCACTATTATGAATGAGGCTGAACGTGTGCCAACTCCAATCTCGAGGAGAAAAGTATACAACCCCCAGGTATCCTCAGAGGGAGCGCAGATGTCCGCAGAGATATGGAGAGTAAATAGATAAATAAGGGGGGCCAAGCCTAAGAAGGGGGAATTGATGTATATATATTGTTCATTTGTTTTAGATAAATATAAAATGATGTATATATATTGTTCATTTGTTTTAAATAAATATAAATGATGTATATAATTGTTCATTTATTTTGCATATTTTTCATCTTTGAATTTATCTTATAATTTGGTCTGTGAAAATAAATACAGTAAAACCCCGCTAAGACGAACCATGGCTATAACGAACCTTCCCTTATAACGAACCCATCGAAAATCCGCATTCCATTCCATTAAAAATTACCATCGCTATAACGAACTTTTCACTTTCAAACTAGCGAACTATCGCTATAACGAACCCAATTTTGGTCCCAAAATGATAAAATCTATTAAAAATACTATGCTTATAACGAACTTAGAATTGTAATTTAAAAAAAAAAATTAAAAAACAAAATTTTGAGCATGTTTTAAAGCTCGCGGATCGCGATTTCAAAACAATAAATTTAGCGGCATTGTTAGTTTGATTTTTGCACTTTATTTTTGCTGTATGTTGTATAAATTTTTACACATTATACTTTTTATTAATTAGAATATCTTTGCATCCATTAAATTTGAAATATAAAAAATGCAAATGGCTTCCAAAATGAAGAAAACAAAGGCATTTTAAAAACAAAAGCATTATTTCATTTAAAAAAAAAAAGGCCATTTTCAGAACTTTTCAAAGTGAAACAACATAGGCAAAATGTTAAGAACATATTAAAATAAGAGAAATATAACTTTTCTATTATAAAAGATAAAATATAAAGTTATTAAAAATTGTTACAAAGAGGAATCAACTTCAACTTTTGCCGCGATCGCGATCGTACGTTTTAGAACTTAAAAAAAAAAAAAGTCCAAATAAACGGTCCCGTGATGAAACAAAATTATTTTTATGCCATTAAACTATGGTGATTTTAAAGTCAGCAATGTTTTGCATGGCAGGTTAAAAAAAAAAAAACGAAATCTAGACCTAGAAGAATATGGGGAAACATGAAATGGAAGAAAAACACTAACTTTATTTGAATGGTGCAATGCTTGGAAGAATGCTTTGAAACAACAAGGTATTAGAGCCATTTTTTTCAAGTAAAAATTGTATTATATAATGTGATAGATGTTTTAAAATCATTTCATATCTTTGAATATATATTTTAATAAAACTTTGCCTAGAATTTGTCTTGATTTTTAACTTAGACATAGAGGTACATGTATGTTAATCATAAGAAGAACCTATTATCTAATGATTTCTATATTATTCAGTATTAATATAAGGAAATTAGTCAATTAAGGGAATTAAAATAAAGTGACCACTATTAAGAGGCAGCCTCTTATTGTGTGTATGGCTGTTTTTTAATTATACGGTCTAAAATTTTTGAAAATAAAAAAAAATAGCCAAACCGTGGCTATAGTGAACCGTGGCTATAGTGAACCAAAAGTCCCGTCCCAATGGGGTTCACTATAGAGGGGTTTTACTGTATATTGGACAGTGACCAAAAGGCTGTAAAATAGATCGTTTAATGTTAGTTAGATAGTATAGAGAATGGTTAGGCAGGATATATATTTATATATATATATTATATTTAAATGTTATGTTGTGTAATTATAATCTTATTGAATAAAAATATTTAAATTATAAATGTATTCTAAATCTTAAATACCAAAGCATTAAAACAATTTCCTTATGGCTAACCATATCTATCACCCCACGGGGTGGCCTAGCATTTTTAATCAAGGCACAAAAAACCCTTGCCATGAAAAATAAACTTACTTTAAAAGAAATAGAGATTGTAGCCAAAACAAAAATAAACAAGAACTGGAGGATCCCCCAAAGCATGTTGGAATAGGGGACTGGACCCAGGAAGAGCTCTGAACCTCAGAAATAGATAGCATCAAACAACACTAACAAGATTTAGAACAGGCCATCTCAAGCCATTGAAGATAGAAAATAATAACAAAATCTACCCCACTTGCCCAAAATGTATCTTGGCACCTGTAGCTCCATAACACATTTTGCTTGCATTAGTTGCACTAAGCAGGACCTTTAGAAGAGGCCACTGCTCACAATAAAACAGCACGAGGAGCATGAACTCATGGAATTCATGTAATCTTTACACAAGGGGATAAGAAACAACAACACAATTTCATGAGATCCACAAGAGATACAGTAAAACCCCTCTATAGTGAACCCCAATGGGACAGAGCTTTTGGTTCACTATAGCCACGGTTCACTATAGCCACGGTTTGGCCATTTTTTTTCAACTTTTCTAAATTTTTTAGACCGTATAATTAAAAAACAACCATACACACAGGAAAAGGCAGCCACTTAATTTGGTCACTTTGTTTTAAATCCCTAAATTGACCTATTTATTTACAGTATTGCTGAATATCAAAAGAAGTCATTTGTTAATAGGTTTTCTTATCATTAGCATACATGTTTATATATAAACCTATGTATTATTTAAAAATTAAGTCAAATCCCCTAGGCAATACATTATTAATTATATATTTAAAAGGTTTAAGAATATTTTAGAACATCTTTCTCAAATAATATAATACTAAATTTATATGGAAAAATGTCTCTAATACCTTGTTGTTTGAAAGTGAAAAGTAAAAATTGAAAATCAGAATTGTCTTAAAATATCGTTATTTCCATCAAAGAAATAAAGCTCTGTGTATTCTGAATCAATTGAGGATGAATCAAAAGTATCCAATTCAGAAAAATCGGAGGCGAAACATGTTGATACGATAGCGCGATCGGTAAAATTGCGAATAAAAAACGCAAATTTGCAAACACAAAATCGGTGGTAAAATGGCCGGCCAGGGGGAATATCCGCGAACCCTTAATGAGTCATATACCTAACAAGAATTCCATTCTAAAAATAGAACTGTAGTGGTAGTTTTTGAGAATTTATAAGTCGATTTGTTTGTGGCTCATGAGACACGGGGAACTTGGGGGAACTGTTTTTTTTTTTTTCTCCTTCTTCTTTTTCCAATTCCAGTTTCCACATATTTTTCTTTAGTGTATATTAAATTTTGTTTTTAACCTGCTATTCAAACCATTTATGGCTTTAAAATTATTTGCAATTATGTTTTAGCCTAGGTTAAACTTGATATAGAACGCTTCTAAAAGGGCATGCTGCCACTGTTTTGTTTTTTTTAGAACGCCACTCTTTTTTCTTTTCTTTATTTTGGAAGCCATTTGTATTTTTCTTCTATTTCAAAATTATCGAATGCAAAGATATTCTATTAAATAAAAGCATAATGTGTAAAAATTTATACAAGATACAGCAAAAATAGAATGGAAATGAAAACAAACAATGCCGCTAATTTTTTGTTTTGAAATCGCGATCCGTGAGCTGAAACATGTTCAAAATTTTGTTGTTTAATTTTTTTTTTTAATCACAATTTTAAGTTCGTTATAAGCATAGTATTTTTAATAGATTTCATCATTTTGGGACGAAAATAGGTTCGTTATAGGGGTAGTTCGTTATTTAAAAAATCGCAAAGTTCGTTATAACGATGGTATTTTCAATGGAATGGAATTGGGAATCGCCGTGGGTTCGTTATAAGGGAAGGTTCGCTATATCCAGGGTTCGTATTAGCGGGGTTTTACTGTATATTGAAACCTCACAATTTTGCTAAGAGGTGTTTAGCTGGTAAAGTGTTTTTTTTTTTTTTTTTATGATGAGTGGTTCACAAAAGGTTTTACTACTATTATAATCCAAACTAGCCGAATGACCTGGGCAACGCCCGTGTTTTACCCGATTGAAAGTTTTGATTCAAATACTATTTGTTACAATTATAAATTGTGGTCATGTGGCCTAGTGGTCATGGCATCTGCCCGGTAAGCGGAAGGTCGTGGGTTCGATTCCCATCCCTTGACACTTTTTTTATTTTATCCATTCTGACCAAAATCTATCCGTGAACTTCACACAGTGAGCTTCACACAGACAGAATAAGGCAATTATATAAGTAGATTAATAAATTCTGTGGTGTTTCAGTGTTATTACCCTCATGAGACAAAAGTACAAATGATGGTAACAACACTGTTACCCCCACATTTATTTGGTTTAGTCACCTCATATGTTTCAAATCTAATCCATATAATCCATATCCTTCCATTACATGCTGCAAGTTGTGGACCTGACCAAATGTGAGGTTGATATCTCCTCACATTCTGAACCAAGCAAAATTATTTCTCACCAAGCCAGGGTCAATGGTTATAAAATAAGTTTCATAAACTCCTAACTAAGCACATACCAGAGCCTTATTTAACAAGATCTTTTTGTTTTATCCCTAGTACATATGGTACAGGCCATGATAATCATGGTGGTTGGAAGTTGGCGACTGTTTTTACTGTAATTGCACCACATGTCTACACATGTGAAAAGCAGTTTGACTTTGCACTCACAAATGTGCCAGATCCCCTTTTGTTTCTTGCACTCTCTGATGGGGTTGGATTTGCAAAAAATCGGGGGACATTAAAGCATTTTTTTTTTTTTTGCAAAAAAGTGCCCAAAGCGGGTTACGATCCTGGTTCGTAGCAGTCCGAAAACCAAGGTTCAGACCACCACTCCCTTGACATGATAAAAACAGAACAAATCTTACCTTGATA
>CP092880.1:16157825-16179698 GCA_030710605.1 Cordylochernes scorpioides | reverse complement strand
TCAGAAGACTTAATTTAGTTATTTCTTGTAAAGCAGAGATTGTTGATTTTTCTTGTGTAAATCCATGTTGAGCAGGATGCATAACATTATTACTATTAATATGATTTAAAAGTTCAATATGAATTAGACTTTCAAAAATTTTACCTAAATTAGAAGACAAGCTTATAGGGCGGTAGGCTTTCGGATCTTTATAATTTTCTTTATTAGGTTTTTTTATAATCATTACTGCTGACTTTCTCCAGGCCTCCGGATAATAATTAAGTCCCATACAAGCATTGAACAATTTTGTTAACACAGGAGATATATGATGAACTGCCGTTTTGATCATCTGATTGCTTATATGATCTATTCCTGGAGCCTTGCCATTTTTAAGTTTTTTAATTATTGAACAGATTTGAATATTATCAAAATAAATGATTTTATCATTAGAAAAAGTATAACTCTTGTCTCTGATTAATTTATGATAGTTTGTGTCAGAAGATTGACAGTCATTCGGAAATAGAGAAGATAAAAGATTTTTCATTTCTGATTCGAGCACATCTTGAGATACATCTAGAATTGGTAAATCAAAAGACCTAGGAGAAATTTTTTGTTTAAAAGTTTTGTAAGTATTACCAAAAGGAGATGTATTTTCAACTTCCTCCAGGAATACCCTCCAGCTTACATTTCTTGTTTTTTCAATAATATTCATATACTTATTTCGTATTTCTTTATACATTTTTTCATCAACTAGCTGTCTATTAGACCGTTTACCCCGATAATATAGATTTCGAACATATTTAAAATGATTTTTAAAAAGTTCTAGTTCATCCGTCCACCAATTAAATGGATTATTATTTAAATATTTTGGTTTTAATCGTAGAGATGCATATGCAGCTTCAATTAATATGTCAGTTATGAGAGAAACTACACAGTTTATATCGTTTTTATTTACTATTTTACCTAATTTCATCATTGCCTCATTTATCCTAGACACATTGATTGCCTGCTCATATTTTTGCCAATTGGCTCTTTTTTCTTGAAAATACCATGTAGAATTATTTTCATGTAATAAACTTTCTGTTTCCAGACTAATGTCGAATGAGATTGCGCGATGGTCTGTGATTTGCGAAAGATTTAACGTTTTCCATCCATTAACAAGTACATGAGCATGACTATTAGTAATAGTAAGGTCTATTATACTTAATCCTCGACATGTTTTGTTTCGATTGTTATGTATGAGCATATTGTGAAAATCAATTATAGGTTGAAGTCTTCTACCGTTTTGATTAATAATATTATCAAACCACATCTGACTTCGAGCGTTAAAATCTCCAGCTAAAATCAATGGATTTGTGTTAAAAATTTTTATTAATTTATCAAGGAATTGAACATGACAGGTATCCATTTTATTAGGGTGTATATAAATATTTGAAAGAATAATTTGCCGTTTAGTAGTTTGTACTGATATAGTGGTTGCAAATGAATTTGAAAACTCTTTAATTAATTTACATGATAAGAAAGGGTTTGTAACGATTGTTGCGGTATATATTGGGACTCCCGGTATATTTGCATAATATATTTTTGAACGCATATTAAAGATTACTTCATTATTTATACTATATGGTTCTTGAACTATAATCATATCATATTTTTCTTTAGAAATAAATTCCCTTATTTCATTATTAACCAAATTGCTTTTCCGCGTGTTTTGTTGTAGAATTTTTAATTTGAACATTGACCAAAAAAAAAAAAACAAGAATAAGTCTATTCTAATCCAAAGTAACAATATCATGATCTAAATCTGCATAACATGTTCTTTGTATCTCATATTTCATTTGTTGAAGGAACACAGGACATAATTTGTCATTAGAACGATGATTATTGCTATTCCTATATTTAGGATGTGTAGAGCAATTTATGCACTTGGGCAAGGATTGACAGTTAACATGTTGGTCATTGTCTCCGCAATTTTTACATTTTATGATGTTACATGAATTTTTACTATGACCATAACTAAAACAGTTTTGACATTGACGTACAAGCACCTTATCCTTCATATATGTAACCTTTAAGAATATAAACTTTTCATGCAATTATTTATTATTAATTTTCATAATTAATCCATGTGTAAATAAAATCAACATTAGCACAGAAATAAAGTGGTGTTCCACAGGACACTCTGGAGTCCAGCAGATAGCTGAACAC
The DNA here is from genome assembly GCA_030710605.1 of Cordylochernes scorpioides. Lineage (NCBI taxonomy): Eukaryota > Metazoa > Arthropoda > Arachnida > Pseudoscorpiones > Chernetidae > Cordylochernes > Cordylochernes scorpioides. The sequence goes on along the minus strand of CP092880.1, from coordinate 16,177,511 downwards.
ACCTCAATTCTATCAAGGTAAGATTGTTGTTATCTTGTCAAGGGAGTCGGAGGTCTGAACCTTGGTTTTCAACTGCTACGAACCAGGATCGTAACCCGCTTTGGGCACTTTTTTGTAAAAAAAAAATGCTTTAATGCCCCCCGATTTTTGCAAAAGTCCAACCCCATCAGAGAGTGCAAGAAACCAAAAGGGGATCTGGCACATTTGTGAGTGCAAAGTCAAACTGCTTTTCACATGTGTAGACATGTGGTGCAATTACAGTAAAAACAGTCGCCAACTTCCAACCACCATAATTATCATGGCCTGTACCATATGTACTAGGGATAAAACAAAAAGATCTTGTTAAATAAGGCTCTGGTATGTGTTTAGTTTTGAGTTTATGAAACTTATTTTATAACCATTGACCCTGGCTTGGTGAGAAATAATTTTGCTTGGTTCAGAATGTGAGGAGATATCAACCTCACATTTGGTCAGGTCACACACCACAACTTGCAGCATGTAATGGAAGGATATGGATTATACAATTTGGATTATAGATTTGAAACATATTAGGTGACTAAACCAAATAAATGTGAGGGGTAACAGTGTTGTTACCATCATTTGTACTTTTGTCTGATGAGGGTAATAACACTGAAACACCACAGAATTTATTAATTTGGATTATAATAGTAGTAAAACCTTTTGTGAATCACTCATCATAAAAAAAAAAAAAAAACACTTTACCAGCTAAACACCTCTTAGCAAAATTGTGATGTTTCAGTATATCTCTTGTGGATCTCATGGAATTGTGTTGTTGGTTCTTATCCCCTTGTGTAAAGATTACACAAATTCCATGAGTTCATGCTCCTCGAGCTGTTTTATTGTGAGCAATGGCCTCTTATAAAGGTCCTGTTTAGTGCAACTAATGCAAGCCAAAATGTGTTCTGGAGCTACAGGTGCCAAGATACATTTTGGGCAAGTGGGGTAGATTTTGTTATTATTTTCTATCTTCAATGGCTTGAGATGGCCTGTTCTAAATCTTTAGTGTTGTTTGATGCTGTCTATTTCTGAGGTTTAGAGATCTTCCTGGGTCCAGTCCCACTGTTCCAACTCCGCCGGCTTGTGGACCGAAAGGTCTGGGTGGCCATCTGCTTCAAGGGTGTTCCAACTGTGCTTTGGGGGGATCCTCCAGTTCTTGTTTATTTTTGTTTTGGCTACTGTCTCTAGTTCTTCAAAAGTATTTTTTTTTCCATGGCAAGGGTTCTTTTGTGCCTTGATTAAAAATTCCAGGCCACCCCGTGGGGTGATAGATATGTTTAGCCATAAGGAAATTAGCGATAACGACTATAATAATATTCTCTGTAATATTTAGACGACAAGACGAAATAAAAGAAGAAGAGTTTCTTTAATAGACATATATCGAAGCAAGCTTTCGGGCAAAAAACCCTTCTACAGGCGTGATTATGGCGACAAACGTGACACTATAATGCAGGTACTATGGCTAGAAAGAGAATATATACACATGATTATTTACATATTTGCGGAATAAACTATGTAAATGAGAATTTGCATTTGTTATGACTATTACAAACAGGTAAACAAGGCATTTGCATATTTGGAGTTTGAGACTATAGGAGAATATGCTAACGTAAATTACTGGATATGTGTTTGTTTCAAAAATTTAAGCGATGTTGATTTCAGGCTATCTTGTTAAGGTTATTACTGCAAGGCCAGGAGAGCACGATAGGCATCAGGGAGATCTATTTTACGGTTAATGCTGTTATGTCTGTGGGATTCTATTGCTTCGAGAACTAATCGCTGGTGCTGGTTATGAATGTGTCTGTAATGTATGGTGGGGTGGTTGGTGTTGAAAGAATGGCCGGTATTGAGTGTGTTCTGGTAAAGGAGGGACCTGGTGTCTTGATTGGAGATGTTACTAGAATGCTCAGACATTCTGATGGCGACGGATCTACCTGTCTCACCAACGTATGTGGCAGAGCATGGCTCACACGAGACAGAGTAGACCGCGCCAACAGAATGGAGGGGATCTGGGGGGGCATGTGATTTAGTATATGGGTGACGGAGGGATGTGAGCAGGTTGGATGAGTTTTTATATAAGGTGCGGATACCATATGTCTTAAGGCTTCAGGCTATGTCGACTGAGGAGGGGGAGTAGGGGAGGAAACATAATGATCTGTAAATTATAGGAAGATTGGAGGGGCCAGTGTATATGAGTGTCTGTTGATGAATTCAAGCGGAAACGATGCTATGGAGAGGTGCGATATGATGAGCTTTCTCTCAGTTTCTTTAAATATATCGAGTGAGCAGTGGGTATAGATTCTTTTAGTGAGGGCCTTTACTATGTTGATTTTGTGGGAAATTTATAGTAGACTGTGGTGTTGAATGAGGATGTGGTACGTATTATTAGGATGTCTAGGAATGGGATGACGCGGTTTGACTCCATTTCCAAAGTGAAGGAGATGTTGGGGTTATAACTATTGAGGCTGCAAGTATGGTGCTCTCCCCTGGCCGTTTCTGCATAAGCAAAAGACGTCATCAATATAACGGTGCCATATTTGTATATCTATGGGGAGGGTACGGGTGATCCAGTGGTCTATTTCGGACATGGTTACTTCTGCGACAATAGAGGATAGAGGGCTACCCATTGGCCTTGCAGTAATAACCTTAACAAGATAGCCTGAAATCAACATCGCTTAAATTTTTGAAACAAACGCATATCCAGTAATTTACGTTAGCATATTCCCCTATAGTCTCAAACTCCAAATATGCAAATGCCTTGTTTACCTGTTTGTAATAGTCATAACAAATGCAAATTCTCATTTACATAGTTTATTCCGCAAATAGGTAAATAATCATGTGTATATATTCTCTTTCTAGCCATAGTACCTGCATTATAGTGTCATGTTTGTTGCCGTAATCACGCCTGTAGAAGGGTTTTTTTGCCCGAAAGTTTGCTTCGATATATGTCTATTAAAGAAACACTTCTTCTTTTATTTCGTCTTGTCGTCTACATAAGGAAATTAATTTATTGAATTAGTCTCTAACCTCTTTAATTCAACACCCCAAGCTGTTGGTTGAGTTAAAAACACAAGGTAATAAGACCAAATAAATTAATTGTGTGTTACAGTGTTGTTAACAACACTGTTACAGAAAGTTGTTGTGACATGAATAGCATGAAATGCCTCTTTTCAGTTATTAGATAGCATGGTGTTCCATATCTATGAATCCATTTATGTTGCACTGCAGAATGCTCAATTGCTTGGAAGCTTTGAAGTTTGTGGAGACTGTATTATACTTATCGGACAGAACCCTCTACCTAAGTCCTGAACGCGCCCCTGTTTATTCTGCGCGATGGGCGATGCAGCATGCAAATCAACATCTGATCTCATGGAATAGGGTGTAGGGCTCCAGCTTTCGTTGATCATGGCACCATGATCCAGGCACACATTGGTGAAAGTCTGACTTTGCCTGTAATTTGAGGTCGTTCCTAACATGGAAGCAGACGCCTTTGCTCCCGACTCTAGTATGAGTAAAGATGCAGCTCCTCCGTATCCCTGGAGTGGGACCCTTGCTGAGGTCTATCAACCGGGTCAGTTGAAGTTAGAATTTTTAAAGAGGTCTACTCCTCTTCTAACAATGCTGCTGTTGGTCCGCGACTGCTTATTCGTCAGAGTTGTTCTGCTTGTTTCACAGCTGGCCTTCATATCTGACGGTCTATCCGCCACCTGGAGATGCGCCCTGTAGCAGTCAGCTCTGCCTACCAACATACTTTGCTATTTATACCAAAATACCCATATGGTAGATAAACTGGGAAATTCTTTAAATGATTTACAGAGAGGGCATTTGCCCATTTATTAATTCAAAGGGTGTGTTTCTTACCTCAATTATTTTTCATTAAATGTTGTAAGAGGAATATTTAAAAAAAGGAAGACAAATTTATCTCAATTTGAAACATAGTGTGACAGGTTCTTGGAATCGAATGGTTAATAATGTGTTTCAATGAGAGGAATTGGTTAATAAATATTTCACACTTCTACAAACTAAACCAGGAAGTTTTAAATTTAAAATACATTTGTGAAACTTTCTAATAGCTGGTCTCAACTTTACACATACCCATTTAATCTCAGATAAAAATATTACATTCACAAAATTATATTTTTTAAATTGATACTGAAAAAAATATCTTGGTGGTAAATAGATTTTTTAGCTTTCTGGGTGTGTGTCATTATAAAGCTGTGAGTTAAAATATCTCTAGTTGATATGGGAGTAGCCCATTATTAATTAAACAATTATATTACCTCCCTATCAATAGACGCCAAGATGTCTCCATTCTAGAAATCCCCCAGAAACAGGCAATACCAATAAGAAAAATTTGATTATAATGACATAATGAACAAATATTTCAAACAAGAAATAGAAATTCTTCCACATAAAGATAGAAGAGCCAAATTATCTTCCAAAAAGAGTCAGTTTCGGCCGCGAGCTGCTCTACAAGGAATTCGACAGCTCAGAGATGCCAGAGGAGCTTTCAAAAAGAGAACAGAAAAACATGGCGGAGGATGCTTTGTTCCTGAAGGAGGACAAAGAACGATCAATTCCTCACTGCCTCCCATGTAGCCCAATACCTTTTCCAGCCTTCAAAAACCTGGCCACCCTACAGTGTAAAGAAGCTGCTGAAAGAAGTTGCTGTTCATCTGGAGAGCCACAAAACAGATGTGATATGCCAATTGGGGGCCAGAAGAGCTAGAAAGGCCAAAAAACGGGAACGCCATGAAGAGCTCTGGCGATCATCAGAACTTGAACTGAGACAACTTGAGGCCAGCAAGGAGTCTGAAGACATATAGTTCCGCATTGCTCCCTGAAGATCAGTTTCCAACTACCCTCTAAATTCCTGGCATTTTATCTTGATAAGATTATAATAATTTTTTCTGAAGAGGAAAAAATAAATCTCAAAATTCAATCCTTACACTAATGATGAACGAAAGAAAGCAATATAATATCAATATAAAAAGAAAAACATGAAGGGATCCAGGGACTCCTCTGGGACAGGGGGCCGGCGAACCCCAGCAAAGAAGCTCAACGGACTCCTCTGGGACAGGGGGCCGGCGAACCCCAGCAGAGAAGCTCATCTGACTCCTCTGGGACAGGGGGCCGGCGAACCCCAGCAGAGAAGCTCAACGGACTCCTCTGTGACAGGGGGCCGGCGAACCCCAGCAGAGAAGCTCAACGGACTCCTCTGGGACGGGGCCGGCGAACCCCAGCAGAGAAGCTCATCTGACTACTCTGGGACAGGGGGCCGGCGAACCCCAGCAGAGAAGCTCAACGGACTCCTCTGGGACAGGGGGACGGCGAACCCCAGCAGAGAAGCTCATCTGACTCCTCTGGGACAGGGGGCCGGCGAACCCCAGCAGAGAAGATCAACGGACTCATCTGTGACAGGGGGCCGGCGAACCCCAGCAGAGAAGCTCAACTGACGCCTCTGGGACAGGGGGCCGGCGAACCCCAGCAGAAAAGCTCAACGGACTCCTCTGGGACAGGGGGCGGCGAACCCCAGCAGAGAAGCTCATCTGACTCCTCTGGGACAGGGGGCCGGCGAACCCCAGCAGAGAAGCTCATCTGACTTTTCTGGGACAGGGGGCCGGCGAACCCCAGCAGAGAAGATCAACGGACTCATCTGGGACAGGGGGCCGGAGAACCCCAGCAGAGAAGCTCATCTGACTCCTCTGGGACGGGGGGCCGGCGAACCCCAGCAGAGAAGCTCATCTGACTTTTCTGGAACAGGGGGCCGGCGAACCCCAGCAGAGAAGATCAACGGACTCATCTGGGACAGGGGGCCGGAGAACCCCAGCAGAGAAGCTCAACTGACTCCTCTGGGACAGGGGGCCGGCGAACCCCAGCAGAGAAGATCAACGGACTCATCTGGGACAGGGGGCCTGCGAACCCCAGCAGAGAAGCTCAACTGACTCCTCTGGAACAGGGGGCGGGCGAACCCCAGCAGAGAAGCTCAACTGACTCCTCTGGGACAGGGGGCCGGCGAACCCCATCAGAGAAGCTCAACTGACTCCTCTGGGACAGGGGGCCGGCGAACCCCAGCAGAGAAGCTCATCTGACTACTCTGGGACAGGGGGCCGGCGAACCCCAGCAGAGAAGCTCAACGGACTCCTCTGGGACAGGGGGCCGGCGAACCCCAGCAGAGAAGCTCAACTGACTACTCTAGGACAGGGAGCCGGCGAACCCCAGCAGAGAAGCTCAACAGACTCCTCTGGGACAGGGGGCCGGCGAACACCAGCAGAGAAGCTCATCTGACACCTCTGGGACAGGGGGCCGGCGAACCCCAGCAGAGAAGATCAACGGACTCATCTGGGACAGGGGGCCGGCGAACCCCAGCAGAGAAGCTCAACTGACTCCTCTGGGACAGGGGGCCGGCGAACCCCAGCAGAGAAGCTCAACGGACTCCTCTGGAACGGGGCCGGCGAACCCCAGCAGAGAAGCTCATCTGACTACTCTGGGACAGGGGGCCGGCGAACCCCAGCAGAGAAGCTCAACGGACTCCTCTGGGACAGGGGGCCGGCGAACCCCAGCAGTGAAGCTCAACAGACTCCTCTGGGACAGGGGGCCGGCGAACACCAGCAGAGAAGCTCAACAGACTCCTCTGGGACAGGGGGCCGGCGAACACCAGCAGAGAAGATCAACGGATTCATCTGGGACAGGGGGCCGGCGAACCCCAGCAGAGAAGCTCAACTGACTCCTCTGGGACAGGGGGCCGGCGAACCCCAGCAGAGAAGCTCAACGGACTCCTCTGGGACAGGGGACGGCGAACCCCAGCAGAGAAGCTCATCTGACTCCTCTGGGACAGGGGGCCGGCGAACCCCAGCAGAGAAGCTCATCTGACTTTTCTGGGACAGGGGGCCGGCGAACCCCAGCAGAGAAGATCAACGGACTCATCTGGGACAGGGGGCCGGAGAACCCCAGCAGAGAAGCTCAACTGACTCCTCTGGGACAGGGGGCCAGCGAACCCCAGCAGAGAAGCTCAACGGACTCCTCTGGGACAGGGGGCCGGCGATCCCCAGCATAGAAGACAACGGACTCATCTGGGACAGGGGGCCCTGCGAACCCCAGCAGAGAAGCTCAATTGACTCCACTGGGACAGGGGGCCGGCGAACCCCAGCAGAGAAGCTCAACTGACTCCTCTGGGACAGGGGGCCGGCGAATCCCAGCAGAGAAGCTCAACTGACTCCTCTGGGACACGGGGCCGGTGAACCCCAGCAGAGAAGATCAACGGACTCATCTGGGACAGGGGTCCTGCGAACCCCAGCAGAGAAGCTCAACTGACTCCTCTGGGACAGGGGGCCGGCGAACCCCAGCAGAGAAGCTCAACTGACTCCTCTGGGACAGGGGGCCAGCGAACCCCAGCAGAGAAGCACAACTGACTCCTCTGGGACAGGGGGCCGGCGAACCCCAGCAGAGAAGCTCAACGGACTTCTCTGGGACAGCGGGCCGGCGAACCCCAGCAGAGAAGCTCAACGGACTCCTCTGGGACAGGGGGCCGGCGATCCCCAGCAGAGAAGATCAATGGACTCCTCTGGGACAGGGGGCCGGCGAACCCCAGCATAGAAGATCAACGGACTCATCTGGAACAGGGGGCCGGCTAACCCCAGCAGAGATATACCACCACGGGCCGCCCTGGAACCGGGGTCTAGTGGACCCCAGCAGGGAAGAAGCTCCATTGTATGCTCTGAGAACAAAAACTAGCGAACCACCATCAGAGAGGAAGTTACAGAAACTGGCCTGAATCTAGAGGAATACCTGAAGAGGAAACTCCACAGACCAGACTGAAGGACGGTAGAGCACCAGCTGACCCGGGGAAGTTCAAAGCCATCACTTCAATGATAGATCCCAAAATGAGCTCAATGTGAACAAATATGATCTTTACAACTTCTTACTTCTTTCCTTCGTGATCTAAAATATTTACAAATTAAATAAACATTGAGCCTGGAAAAATAAAATTTGATTAAGAAAATAAATTAGAAAAGTAACTGGTTTCATGATTATTTTTTAGGTTAGTTTTCAAGGTTAATTTTTGCAGATTTTTGCAGAATTATACAAAAAAAAAAAACAAATCGCACATCTATTAAACAGTACTAATGCTATATCTGGTTTCATAAATAATATAAATATATGATTTTGATGTTTGATATCAAACTAATAATAATAAAATTTAAAAAAAATAGAGGGGATGCTATAGACACTTTCAATGTAAAATGTTTACATTTTAATGTTTAAAATTGGGCGCTATTGAGAGGAAGGCACTATTTAGAGGGGGGGGGGGCTATAGACACTTTCAATGTAAAATGTTTACATTTTAATGTTTAAAATTGGGCTCTATAGAGAGGAAGGCACTATTTAGAGGGGGGGGGGGGCCAATGACACTTTCAATGTAAAATGTTTACATTTTAATGTTTAAAATTGGGCTCTATAGAGAGGATGGCACTATTTAGAGGGGGCGCTATTGACAGGTTAAACTGTATATATACTGTTTAACCTCGTTAATTTGACACACACAAATTCGACACCCTACCTTAATTTGACCATATTCTGATGTCCCGACCTCCGGCCTATCAAATAACAAGCTGTAATTCGACAGTATCTGGAACACCTGATCATCATTTCATTAAATATAAAATGCTATGTTGTTTATAAATTTAATTATTTAAATAATTTGTATTTTTTGGAATTTAATTGTAAAGACAAATTTTGTAAATATATATATGTAAATTCTTGTGTAAAAATTAATTAATAATAGAGAATTTGCATATGTTTAGTTAGTAAGAAATAATAGTTTGCTTTTTTGAGCAGAGAAGCTATATGCTCTCAGGTTAGTTTTTCTCTTGTAAATATGTTTATATAATTTCTTAAAAGTCTCTAATTTAACTTTATTGTAAAAATAAATATAATTTCTTCAGAGGGGTACATATGTTTTTGGTTGATTAAAAAGAAAGAAAATATTTTAAGAAAGGTGTGTGTGCCTTCTGTCCATCCTTCCACCCAACATAGGTTATGGGCCTACTAGCAAGCTTTTAGCTGTTTACTATAGCAACTTAAGAAGAAAAAAGAATTGGCTAAACTTTTGGGGCCGCATTAAAAGTTTGAAAATGACTGATACAAGTTTCACTTTTCCTAAGCTAAATGCTTTTAACTATAACATATGGAAGGTGGATATGAAGGTCCTTCTGATCGATAGAGGAAGCTGGGATTTTATCATTGAAGATGAACCTGATCTTCCAGCTGAGGCAACAGCCAAAGATATTAGAGAATTTAAATGGAGGAAGGATAGGGCTTTCACTACAATTTACCAAGGAGTAGAAAAAAATACCAAACCTTGATTGCTAATGCTGCTAATGGAAAAGAAGCCTGGAACATTTTAAAGCAGAATTTTGAATCAAATTCAAGAGCCAGACTGGCTGGTTTGATTGATGAATTTTATGAACTGAAATTTGCTCCTGATGAAGAATCTATTGGAATATTTATTAAAAGAGTCCAAGAAAAAAAAAACTGATTAAAGAAGCAGAATTTGATCTACCTGAAGTACTTGTGTGTTTTCAGTTGATAAGGAAATTACCTCATGATTATGATGGCATTGTCCAAGTTCTATATAGACTAGAAGAAAAACAATTTAATGTTGAAAACATTGAAGCCCACTTAATAACTGAATCAGGAAGAGTTCAACAAAAGAAAAAAGATGATGGACTTGATATTGTGGCAAATGCTTATCAAACAAAAACTCCCAGGATGTACCAAGGAAATAAAAAGAAAAACTATTTTTCTGCAAAAGCACAGTATAGCAGTGGAAGCATGCTGGAGCCAACAGTGCATCCAAGAACAGCAAGAACCTATGATATAAGGAATTGCTCCTTCTGTGGGAAAACTGGCCATCTTATAAAAGACTGTTTTCTTAGAAACAAAAACTCTCAAGGGCAACACTACAGAAAGGATCAGAACTACAGGGGAAAATCTTCTGCATTTCATTCAGAAATTCTAAGCTTTCACCACATTAGTGAAAGAGCAAGTGATCCAACTAGTGAATGGGGAGAATGGCTGATAGACAGCGCAGCTACATCTCATTTTTGTAAAGAAAAGGATTGGTTTGTGAACTATCAGGATATCCCCCCGATGGATGCTTTGATTGGAGATGTCGACTGCAAGTCAACATCTTAGGTAAGGGAGATATTAACTTTGTTTTAAGAGATATAAATAACACATTTGTAGAGGTAACTCTACTTAATGTTTTATATGCACCAAACATGAGAAGGAATCTCATTAGTGGATCATGCATAGACATAGCAGGAAATAAGATAATATGGAAAAATGGTAAAATGACAATCTTTAAAAATAATGGAGAATATTTTTTCACAGCAAGACTAGTAGATAAGTTATATATTGTAAATGGATACCCTAATATAGAGCCAAAGCTCAAAATTATTCAATTTCTTATAACTCAAATCTTAATTTTCTCCATAAGAGATTTTGTCATATTAATTCAGAAATACTTAATTCTATGAGTAAAAAGAATACTGTCAAAGGATTAGAAAAAAGTTCAGGGTAATCCAACCACATGTGATGTATGTAAAGTAGCTAAGATCACCAGATCATCATTTAAATTTAGCTATACAATTCTGACTAGAAAACCTTTAGAAAAAGTGCATATGGATATCTGGGGTCCTGCACCAGTGAGATCACTTGGTGGCAGTAGATATTTTCTTTCTATCATAGATGACTACTCTAGAAAGGTTAATGTTTATTTCCTAAAAGAAAAGTCAGAAGTTTTTAACTATTTTAAGCAATACCTGCATGAGTCTGAGAGAGCATTAAATGCCAAATTAAAATGTATTAGGACAGATAATGGATTAGAATTCTGTAACAAAGAATTTGAAAATTTTCTAGTAAATTTGGGTATTAAAATAGAAAGAACATCAACTTATAGTCCTGAACAAAATGGAATAGCTGAAAGGTTTAATCGAACTGCTATTGAAGGTGTTCGAGCAATGCTTTTAGATAGTGGGTTACAACCCAGATTCTGGGCAGAAGCCCTAAATACCTTTGTATACACCAAAAACAGATGTGAACATGCCCTAACAAAAGGAGTAAGTCCAATGGAATTATGGTCAGGACATAAACCATCTGTAAGACATTTTAAAATTTTTGGCTCATTAGCTTATGTACATGTCCCTAAAATGAAAAGAAATAAGTTACAACCTAAGGCCAATTCAGGCATAATGGTAGGTTATGCAACCAAAACAAAAGGTTATAGAATCTGGTTGCCAGCAGATAGAAAAGTAATAGAAACCATTCATGTATTTATCGATGAAGCTAAGAAGGGTGTGGATACTTTGTTTGGTACTGCTTCTAGAGTACAATATGTTTTTTACCCACAGGATGATAACTACCCTTATGAAAATAATGATAGTGAAAACCATAATTTACATACACTTACACCAATAGACATAGATAAATGGAAAAGACTAGAAATACCTAGAAAGACAGGACCACGAGTAGACGTATACTATTACCCCCCTTCTGGTGATCAAAAATTGAGATCATTAAATTATGTACAAAAATATTGTGAAACACAAAAGCTTGAATTCAATTCTGAAATGTTTTCATTTAGACCACAAAAACCAGATATAAGTGAGGAAAATGAAGTTAAAATAGAAACAAATTGTTTAGAAGATGATTTGTACGAAAGTATTTTTCATGAGGAAATCTATAATGTAGAACTTCCTAAAAACTTTAATGATGTACAACAATCACAGGAAAAAAGGAATTGGATTAAGGCAATGGAAGATGAACTTAAAGTGATGAAAGATAGGAAAGTATGGAAATTAGTAGATTCCCCACCTCAAGGTGTGAAAATATTAGGTAATAAATGGGTATATAGCGAAAAAAGGGATGATAAAAATAATATAAAAAGATATAAAGCTAGGCCTGTAGCACAAGGTTATAGACAGAAATATGGAATAGATTACACTGACATTTTTTTCACCAGTTGTGATTTTTTCAATAATTAGATTCCTATTTATCTCATTCTATCGCCTTATAATTTTGTGTAAATATAGCTATCATGTTGTTAATCATGGGAAATGATGGTCATGGGGCCGATTGTTACACCTGATCATCATTTCATTAAATATAAAATGCTATGTTGTTTATAAATTCAATTATTTAAATAATTTGTATTTTTTGGAATTTAATTGTAAAGACAAATTTTGTAAATATATATATATGTAAATTCTTGTGTAAAAATTAATTAATAATAGAGAATTTGCATATGTTTAGTTAGTAAGAAATAATAGTTTGCTTTTTTGAGCAGAGAAGCTAGATGCTCTCAGGTTAGTTTTTCTCTTGTAAATATGTTTATATAATTTCTTAAAAGTCTCTAATTTAACTTTATTGTAAAAATAAATATAATTTCTTCAGAGGGGTACATATGTTTTTGGTTGATTAAAAAGTAGAAAATATTTTAAGAAAGGTGTGTGTGCCTTCTGTCCATCCTTCCACCCAACAGTATCGATAATACGACAGTTCCGATAGTTCGACCATATTAAAATTTGAATTTCAACAGTTGAATGTTTTTTTACATACAACTTTAAAATTTTACACAAATAAATTTATTGGCAATGCGTTTCTTTTTTTTAAATCTCTAGAGACCTTACTGCAATGATATGATTTAATGAATGAGAGGGCTTGGCTCATCAGTAGTGAACCCTCTCAGCGGTTTCGCCAAATCAGAGGGTTCACTACTGATGAGCCAAGCCCTCTCATTCATTAAATCATATCATTGCAGTAAGGTCTGTAGAGATTTAAAAAAAGAAACGCATTGCCAATAAATTTATTTGTGTAAAATTTTAACGATAGAGGGCAATAAAATTTAATTTACTAACATACAACTTTACCGCTAAACACGTATTACGGCGGCGGCGGGCGCCGTTTGAATGTTAGTTTAAGTTTAACTTTGCAGTGCCGTTGCGCAATGTTGCGAGTGTTGTTTATTTTTTACGCAGGAATTTAGGAATCACGCACTAATTAATAACATTATTTTCTTTTTAATTTTCAACATTGAAATATTTTAGTTATTTTAAAATTTACAAATAATTACCTTTTAAATAAATAAATCTTCATAAAATGTAGCCACAATGATTATGATAACATTTTATTTCAATATTCCATTTCCATGTTATTATAAAAGATTTAAACACAAAATCAATAACACCTGCAGCAGCAGTGGGGATATCTTTAATACAATAGTTATTTAAAACACATTCCAGAGGAAGAAAGGCATGCATGTTGTTTTAAAATAGACCATCTGGAATACATCCTGAATAGGATTTAGTTCAAAAACAGACATCTTTAAAGGAATTTTTTAAAAGATCATGATTATTTTAAAATTTTCTTTTTATTTTCCATATTTATTTCCTTTCAACTGCTATATTCTTCAATATGAATAAAATATTATTTGTAATTATTTATGTTTCAAAAATATGTATTATTGGCATTTCGTCACCGATACTAAAGTTAACCATGAAAATAAAAAATAATACAAAAAAGAACACACACAATGGTTTTAATTAATATGATCAATTTATATTACAAAGCTATTTTTAAAAAATTATTACTTTAGCTAGTTAGATGATTAGCTAATCATCTGAATAACTTTAATTCAACCGAAAGCTCTGATACCTTGGGGTGTTGAATTAAAGAGGTTTGACTGTATATACTAGACTAATGACCCGGCTTCGCCCGTGTATTACCCCAAGTGCAATTTCCTTCATACTGAAAGTACATAAATAATAAATAGTAGAAGTGCCATTGAAAAGCAATACAGAAGTAACACATAAACCACAGATAAAAAGTGTGTGTGATGGCAAAAATTGTATTATATTAGTGTTTTGGTATTTGATTCAAATATTTTTTGCAATCCATTTAGTTGTTTCTACTCAATATAGTTTACAATAGATGGCAGCTTTTCCACTCAACCCCCGAGGTACCCGCCCCAGCCGCAGGATTTGGTCTTATCTCAAGTGTTTATGCTGTGTACTTGATAATAGTAACTATTTAAAACATGCTGTGGTATTTTCTCTCATTCAATACTTTGTCTGAAGATGGTAACAACACTGTTACCGAAACATCGCACACTATTCATTGATTTTGGTTTGGTCTTATTACAGTAGAACCTCCATGAGAGGACACCTCTCTACAAAGTACACTTTTCATCACCAAAATTACCAGTTTTACTGATAGAAACCTCTTCCTAAAGAACACTTTAGCTCTGCAAATAAGTGTCCTTTACAGGGAGGTTTTACTGTACCTTGAATTTCTAGATTATATTGTAACGAGATTTTTTTATTTACAGTAAATTTAAGGCAAATGTTTTATTAGTAAACATGTAAATAATGTTATATGAGGGGAATGTAAATTATCCAGTTAGTTGTGAGGAAACATCACTCACCATCAATGGATAAAATAGAACTGTGTCTAATCCTGACAAGCTGCTAGTATTTATCAGTATTAAAAGGTAAGTATTTGGCTAACTTATATTTGGATGAATGTAACATAGCATTCAGTGCTATATTTAGTTAGTCCCCGGTGTATAAATTGGTGAACTGTGTCTAATCCTGACAAGCTGCTAGTATTTATCAGTATTAAAATATTTGATTTTTGGCTAACTTATATTTCGTGGCCCATATGAATGTAACATAGCATTCACAGCAATATTTAGTTAGTCCCTGGTGTATAAATTGGTGAACTGTGCAGGAGTGAGGTCAGCCAGGACCAGTGGTTGTAGTGAGCACCCCTCGGGTATGACATTTTTTTTTTCCTTTTAGTCTAAATTAGACAAGATCTTGGAGGTCGTGCTCGTAAAGAAGCTCAAGAACTCTTCTTGGTTCTCTGTACAGGGATCTTTTGTACTTTCCAATGCAATTTAGTAAATGTTGGGGAGTGGCCTCTTCGGTTTTGCACCTAGTGCACATGGGGAAGCTTTTGGCCCCCTCTTTATAGACTAGAGGGCGCAGGTGACCAGATTTCAATCTGGCCAACTGTGTCGATTCCCTTCTGTTTAGTTGGAGGGTCTGTTTTTTGGGGTTTTCTACCTGGTACCAAGAATGATGGAAACTATCTCTATGGTTCCTTATTAGTTGTAGTTTCAGTTTGTTAATATGGTCCCTTGCTGAAAGGTAGGTCTCGGAGTTCACCGCATCAGGATGTCCAGCTGCTTCTTCCTTTGCCAATCTGTCGGCCTCCTCATTTCCAGGGACTCCCACATGTGATGGAATCCATTGTACACATATATATATATTTTTTTTTTTTTCAGTTTTTGATTTCTGCAGCAATGTTTTTGAGGAGTCTGTCTTGTGAATAGTAGCAGTTTTTAATTGCAAAAATGGCGGCTTTTGAATCTGTATAAATTATTATGTTTTTAGTCTTGTTTTCTCTACGAGTTTTAGAGCTTGTAGTATGGCTGTTAGTTCAGATATGAAAACTGACAAGTTCTTTGGGTTTTTGATTCTTCTTTTTATTTCCATACTATCTTTAAGGATGAGAACTCCACTGCCAGAGGAGCCATTCTCCACCAGTGAGCCATTGATGTATATCTGTATGGTCTCTTTGTCTGCTTTTTCAATCCTCTCCATAGCGAGGCTCCTGAGTAGTCCAGGGTGGTCGGCTCTTTTGGAGCATTCTTGCTCTAGATCCAGGTTGTAGGAGATTTCTGGTTTTTCTTTATATGGTGCATATTGGTTCTGGGCATTTCTATTTCTCGTGCTGTTTGGTAGTAGTTCCCGGTAGGCTAGGTGCATTGGGCTAAGTCTTTTGAGTCTGGTTTTTGGTTTCCATTTTCGTATAAATTCTCCGGTTCTGTGTGATTTTGGTGCATTTACTCTCTTGTATATATAATCGGCTAGGCCGATTTTTCTCCGGTGTGTAAGGGGCAACAAGTTGGCCTCAATCTCTGCAATTTTGGTTGGACAGGTGTTTCTGAGTCCACATATGATTCTCGCAGCACTGCTCTGTACCTGATCTATTTTATTCAGATTGGTCTTGCTCGCCGTCTGCCACACTGGTTGGCCATATTCTAAGATTGGTCTGATAAGGGCCAGATATGTTTGGCGCAGAGTATCCCTATCTGCGCCCCATTCATATCCAGATATTCTTTTCAGAATGTTAAGTCTCTTTTTTGCTCTTAACACTGTCTGGTTGATATGAGGTCCATAGGTCAGTGAGGGGTCTAAAGTGACTCCTAGGTATTTGGGTGTCCGAGAAAATTTTATTTGATTGTTGTCATATTTGATATTTGGGGTCCATTTTTTAAGGTGGTTGTTTATTGTAAATACTCCTACTTCGGATTTATTAGGGTTTATAATTATTTTCATTTTTTCTGCAAAGTGTATTGGAGTCCTTTCAGCGCCTTGTTTACATTTTTGTTTGCTTCTTTGAGATCTCTCTTTGAGGACCAGATGATTATGTCGTCGGCATAGAGAGCAAAGTCACAGTATTTTGTGATTCTAGAGTCCATGTCATTCAGATAGATTGAGAATAGTAGGAGGCTTAGTATGGATCCCTGAGGGAGTCCCCGGAAGAGCCTGCCAGATTTTGATAGTTGTTCTTTGAAGTTAACCTGGAAGGTCCTTCCGGTCAGAAAGGATCCAATCCAACCCATCATCTTCCCCCTTATACCTAGTTTGTCCAGCTTCTTAATTAACCTTTCTTTCCACACTCTATCAAAAGCCTGGCTTAAGTCTATAAAAGCGGCTATGGTAGACATGGTTGGTTTACTTTGGAAGTTGTCTTGAATTTTCTGTGTGAAGTAGAAAATCTGGTCTATTGTGTAATGATATTTTTTGAAAGCTGCCTGCTGTTTTGTAAGTAACTTGTTTTTGTTTAGGAAGTATTGCATTCTATTTAGTATCATGCGCTCCATGAGTTTGCATGGTATGGAGGTTAGTGATATTGGTCTATAACTCTGTGGGTGGTTTTCTGTTTTTCCTGCTTTATGGATGGGGATTATGATTGCATGCTTTCATTCTTTAGGTAAGGTGCTGCTTGACCAGCTTAGATTAATTATGTGAAGGAGCTCTAAAATGGCGTTTGTTTCTAGGTGTTTTATCATTTTGGCTGATATGATGTCTGAACCTGGGGTTTTGTTATCATCTAATCTATTTATAGCTTCTTTTAGTTCATGAGGTAAAAATGGCTTGTGGAATAAGTCTTGTTGAGATGTTGTTTTGGCCTCGTTTCTTATCTTTTTTGATATGTGAAGTACTTTCTTATCTTGCCTCGTAAAGTTTAGTTTGGAGATTTGTGTATAGTAATCAGCAAAGAGGTTTGATATTTGGGTTCGTTCTGTGAGTACGTTGCCATCTTTGTCTGTGAAGGTATTTGAGGTTGTTGAGTACGGAGTTTCTTGGTTTATAGATTTAATTAATTTCCAGAGTTTCGTATCTCTTGTATGTGGGCCTAGGTTGCTACAGATATCCCTCCACTTCCTCTGTTTTAGTTGGTTTGCTTTCTGTCGCACTTGGGCCGAAAGTTTGCTGAGGTTTATTTTATTTTCAAGTTCATTGTTTTCCATGAGGTATTCTTGGGCCTGATTTCTTTGAGTTATTTCATTCTGTAGGCTGTTAATTGTTTCAATATATCCTGGGATGTATTGCTTTCTGTTTCCTCTGGGGATGGTTTTCTTGGCTGCTTTGAGTACTGTCGTTTTCCATTTTTTCCATTTACTATTTAATTGTTGTTTGTCATTCGTTATTTTTGGTGTGAGGTTGGATTCTTGTCTAAATTTAGTCCAATCTGCCTTTCTGTAATTCCAATAAAGTTTCTTGGGCAGTGCTTCCTCCTTTATTTCAGTCGTTGTTGTCGTAAGCAGGGGGAGATGGTCGCTCCCTACTCCCTCTAAGACTTGGGTGAGGGTCTGATGGGCTAGTTGTGGAGTAGTTATCACCAAGTCTAGGGTTTGGGGAGTACCATAGGAGTTAGATACGTAGGTAGGTCCCTCAGATATGCAAAGGAGATCAGTATTGTCCAGGTAGTTACTGAGTGCTTCTCCACAGTTGTTTGTCTAATTGCAACCCCAGGTAGAGTGTTTGGAGTTGAAGTCTCCTAAAAGGATTGTTTTGTCTGTTAGAAGGTGTGTAATTTGTTGAAGTTCTGGTCCTGGTTTATCTGGGGGGTGGTAGATATTGAATAGTAGAATTGGTTCTCCTGTTTCCTGGTATAATTTTATTCCCTGTATTTCTGTCTTTTTTGTTGGGGTATGACATCATTTAATTTACCAATAAAATCAAAACAAACACAAGAATAGATGCAATACAATAGAACCTCCATGAGAGGACGCTCTCTACAAAGGACATTTTTCATTTGAAAAAATTACTATTTAGCAACTCTCTGGTAAGAGGACACCTCTTCCTAAAGGGAAATTTTGGCTCTGCATTCAAGTGTCCTTTACATGGAGGTTCTACTGTACTCCTTGAAATCACACTATAGGTAGCATTTATAAACAAATTATTTGCTTAACCTTTGGCAGACATGTTCCACCCCAGTGTATGCTCTGTCCAAATGTCAGTTATTGGGGAAGCAGTAAATAGAGTAAAAGCCCTCTATAGTGAACACCAATGGGACAGAGCCTTTGGTTCACTATAGCCACGGTTTGGCTATTATTATTATTATTATTTTTTTTTTTTTTACTTTTCAAAATTTTCAGACCGTATAATTAAAGGACAGCCATGCACACAGAAAAAGTCTGCCTTTTATTAGTGGTCACTTTGTTGTAATTCCCTTAATTGACCAATATCCTTACATTAATACTGAATAATAAAATAAATGATTTTATCATAGGTTCTCATATTAGCATACATGTACCTCTATGTCTAATTTAAAAATCAAGACAAAAAATCCTAGGCAAAGTTTTATTCGTTATACTAGATTTTGTTTTGTTTTTTACCTGTCATACAAACTATTGCTGGCTTTAAAATCCCCATAGTTCAAGGCATAAAAAATAATTTTGCCGTCAATCCGGGCTCGTTTATTTGTATGTTTTTTTTTTTTTTTTTAGCTCTAACACATACTGTTACAATTTTTATTATCCTTCCATTTTATCTCTTAAAATAGAAAAGTTATATTTTCTTTGTTTAACATGTGTTCTGAAATTTTGCCTGTGTTGTTTCACTTTGTAAGTTTTGAAAATGGCCTTTTTTTTTGGGAATAGCTTTTTCAGATGTTTTTTTGAAAAAGTTTACAGCTCTTAGAGAATGACTTCTCCAATGGTTCGGCCAGTTTTCCCAGCAACGAATTCCCGCGTATTGGAAGGAATTGTCTTTGGTGACCAGAAGCCCTCTGCATTCTTGTCACAAATCCAACAACTGTCTGGCGGAAATTTTACAGGAGAGGTCATAAAAGTCCTATGGACTATATTTGGTCAAGCTGGCAGAATTGGCAGAAAAAATGTTTACAACCAGAAGTTCAAGCTTAGCCGGAGTCGACCAAACAAGGCCAGACAACAGCAGTACTGCGGACAGCAGATGTCAGCCCAGATTCAAACTCTGTGAATGAGAAGTCTTCTTGAATTTTTTTATTGTTAAAACTTAAAAAGGTAAATATTCTCTGCACAACAAGGACTGTAGCAATCTTCTAGCT
>CP092880.1:16078293-16148716 GCA_030710605.1 Cordylochernes scorpioides | reverse complement strand
ACAGGCTTAACTGTATATATATATATGTTATGAATAAAGATGAATGAGATTTTCTGCTTGAATTTAGATCATGTTTAAGATTAATTGAGGATTATGCTATGTTAATGCAGTCGTGGTCAATAATCTTGAAAATATAAATAGTTTTGATCAGTAATTTAATTGAACTAAAGGATATACAATATAAAAACATAATTGGGTAGAAGTACTGCCTGGCTTAAAGCGATTAGAACATGTAAAAACAAAAGATTATTTACATAATGTACAAAGGTTTTGAGCCGGCCAGCGGGGAACAACAACAACAACAAGTTTTAATAATGAAAACGGCGACCTCTGGTGGTCGATTTAGCAGAGTATTTAATCAATGAAATATATTTGAAAACATATTTTTATATAACATATATGTAGTAAACCCGATGTGGAATGTGCTGGGCAGTCGTGGTAGTGGGTGCGTGATGGGATTCCCGCACTGGGACAGCAAGAGACAGAGGCAGGTCTAGATGGTAACTCCAAGAAGGTGAGGTAGACCACGGACGAAGGCAGCGGACCCGGGCGCCACGGATGCCCTAAGTCTACATCGCGGATAGGGGTGAGAGATCCGACCGACCGTAACGGGATCGCTCTGAAAAACAACTAACTGAATAACTGCCTTTGTCCCATTTCTGGGCTCTTTATATAACTCTGGACGCCCGCATATGTGGCGATTCCTGATTGGCTACTGTAATCACGTTACTTTATGATGCCAGGTTGTTTTCGTCTGGTCTTTGTCGTCTGGTTTACCTCCACCTTCTTTGTTTTATTGTCACTTCCATTGTTCGATACATATTTTAATATATAGATATGGGGTTATATAATGAATATCAGAAGAAGGTTGTGAACTATCTAACTCAAAATATACTACAGAATGTGCCCCCGGTGATGAAGGTTTGGTTGGGGGAATGACATATAATGAATGATAACCTAACAAACCTATTATAAAAAAAATAAAAGAAATAATTTGTATACAAATTAGTTAAAATTATTATTAAGCTACAAGTTAAAAAGAGAAAGATGTTGTAATGGTGGTGTATCAATGAGAAAAAAAAAATCAAGGTTATAAAAATAAAAAGGCACAAAATGAATGATAAAAGATTAAGAGAAAGTATATAGTACAAAATGGTAAATATGGTAAAATGGATCGTACAAGGAAAATAATATCTTATTGCATTAAAGATGAGAGGGAAAAAAAAGTTAACTTATTGATTGAACATATAATGTGACGCTAAGGTTGAAAAGGGGAAAGGGGGTATCTGAGCATGTTTCTGCAAAGTAGTATCCCAAGCATTCTGCAATGCAATGCGAACTTGTTTAAGTGAGGCATTGTTTTCATTAACAGAAGGCCTAAGATATTCCGTCTGCATCATTAGCTCAGACAGTGAAAAGAGGTGGGAAGATTGATGGAGGTAAAAGGGAGAGGTAAGAGGGATCCCTGTTGTCCATAATGATTGTGCCCGGTTGAATTATGAGAAAAAAAAAATTAAAAGTTGAAAAAATGGTGAATTGATATGATGAGTCGGGTGATGAGAAAAAAAAAAAAAATATCGCGCTGGATATCCTGAACTCATTATGGGGAATGGGTATAACGAGGAAGGATTGTTCCAGTCGGATTAATCAATGAAAAAAAACAAAAATGTTCGGCGAACTGGAATCCCTTGGAAGGTAGTTGGAGGTTTGAAGGATGTGGAAAAGGAGAGGTGGGTGTAAGAGATTCATTGCTGTCAATTTTGATTGTGTCCGGCTTGTGTGGTGAAAAGAAAAAGTTGAAAAATGAAAAAATGATGAGCCGGACGATGAGAGGAAAAAAAATGAAAATCTAACAGGGTCTCCTGAGCTCACTGTGGGGAAATGTACAGCGAGGAAGGGTCTTCTAGTTAGTTTAATCAATAAA
Organism: Cordylochernes scorpioides; assembly: GCA_030710605.1. NCBI lineage: Eukaryota > Metazoa > Arthropoda > Arachnida > Pseudoscorpiones > Chernetidae > Cordylochernes > Cordylochernes scorpioides. The sequence continues at coordinate 16,146,792 of CP092880.1, read as the reverse complement.
AAAAAAAAGAAAATGGCTGACAAACAATAATCTCTTGATGGATGTAAAAAGTTGGGAGGAAAGGTTCATGGGATAGAGTTAAGAGGTTGTAAGGGAAGCGTCAAAAATAACATTTTGAAAATCTATTAAGAAAAATAAAATGATAAATGTTTTATCTGTTTAAGAAATATTATAAATATTGTTAGGTGTAGGTTTTTTAAAAAGGTGCCTAAAATAGTTGAAGTTGTTAAATTCTAAGTCTAAACATGATGAGAAAAAGAAAAAGAAAAAAAAATGTATATTAAAGGTAATAATATATAAAGGGTTGATTGGTAGTTGAAGACATTAATAAACAAAATGATATTATCGATTAATAGTGAAATGTTTTATCTACATCTGTAAGTTAAAAAACAAAGTCCAACACCACAAAACTAGGTAAGCTGTAAGTCTATTTACAATATATGAGAGAAAAAGTTAAAAGAAAACAAAATATTCGTTCTTGAAAAAAGGGAACATATTTACACACAATGTAGGTGCAAGATTATTGATGTCTTGCTAGTTTGGCCTACGGGGAGGCAATGTGGCCCTATGTCGCTTTGGTCCGGTCTGAGAAGTTGGTCTTTGCCAGATCTTCCCGATTATATTATGTGAGACCAGACGGGGAGCGATCTTGATCCCTAAAATGATGTCATTGTAGTGGAAGATGGGACTTTTTAGGTACATGTAGTATGTAGTGCATGTTTTAGGCGCTAAAAAGATTGCAGAGCGTTTTATGCAGTTGGTCTGCAAAATTTTTAGGTGAGCCTACCCAAACGCCGGCTTGTTACGTTTGGGAAACATCATTTAAAATATTAACTTAACAGATCTTTTCTCCATGTAACATTGCATTACATATGGAGAAATGAGAGGCGACAAAAAGAAAAAGAAAAGTTAGCCTTTTTTTATTCCTAACGAGGGAGCCGGTAATGTCGTGTATGTTCGTATTAAGCGTACCCAAAAGCCCTATAATTGAATGATTGATAGGCAAGAGTGTTGAAGATTGGAATATTGTCGTGGCGATGGGAATTAAAATTGATGTGAGCAATCTAGAAAAGTGCGAGATAACAATGTGTGTTTGAATCAGGCAGGCAGGCCTCTAACGGCGCCAAAGTGGTGCGAGAAAGTCGAGCTCGTGCAGCCTATGTACGCAAACCGACCATCGCGGCGGCGGGTGTCGTGTTTTGTTTTGGTAGGACATTGTTTATAGAACATGGCTTGTTTGTCAGACTTTCAGGATCTAATTTTCGCTAACTTTATGAGAATAGTTGGGGGGACAAATGATTAAATGGTTCGGAAAATCGATGAGCTATACTTTTTTCTCGACACAATCAACTCTCCAAAATTTAGATACTTAAACAAAATAAACAATACAGGAGAGGAGCTTCTTAAAATTTAATAATCGCGAGCTTTCGGACCGTGACGTCCTTCAACTGGCTATAGAATGAAAGTGTGAACGACTATATATAGAGCTAAGAAATACTAATTTACATATTGGAATTTAAAAGTATACAACTAAATTAACATACTGCAGAGATCAACCAAGATTGCATATTTACATGTGAATTAAAATATAACGGCGTATACTATTGTGATTATGAGGGATAAGAAAGAAAGAAAGTAACTATGTATTTGATGTTGAAGGCATGATGACGGGAGGAATTTGGATAAGGTACTATTTCAACAGAATATGGTATGAGTCAGGTATATCGATATGTCTGTTGATACTATTGCATTGTAATGATATCATGGCCTCCAGGATCAATCTTTGATATTTGCTATTGATGTTCTTATAGTGAATGGTTGGATTAGATAAATCAAACGAGTGACCTGTATTTGAGATATGGGTATATATTTGGGATGTTATGTTCTTATTGGTTATGTTCCTGCTGTGTTCATTCATTCTGATGGCCGCAGATCTACCCGTTTCCCCCACGTAAATGGCGGAGCATTGACGACATGGGACGGCATAGACCGCGCCTTCAGAATTACTATTGTTGGTGGGTTTGTTAGATCGGGTTATAGGGTTTCTGGTTATGGATGCGATGTTAGGGTTATTGTAGTAGAATGTATTGATGCCGTATGGTTTCAGTATTGAAGCTATAGCGACTGACTGTGGACTGTAGGGGAGAGTGCAGTAACCTTTGTTTATTTGTGCCGGTTTTGTATAATTTGGGTTGTAAAAGTGTCTGTTGATGAATGAGATTGGGTAATTGGCTTTTGTCAAATGGGCTATTATCTTTGATTTCTCTATGTTTTGGAATATGTTAAGTGAATAATGTGTGAAGATCCGCTTGGTAAGGGTCTTCACTAAGCTTATTTTATGGGTAATGGGGCAGTGGGAGCTATAATGTGTGTAGTGTGGGGCTGAGTTGTTCTTATAGTAAACGGTAGTGTGCAAGAAGTTATTGGTACGGATTATTAAGATATCAAGGAAGGGAAGGACAAGAGAGGTTTCAGTTTCATATGTGAAAGAGATATCGGGATGAAATGAGTTTAGGTCCTTAAGTATATGGCTAACTGAGTCTATTTTTGTGATGCAGAATATATCGTCTATGTAGCGTTTCCAGAAGTATATGCTAGAGGATTGCTGTTGATTGATCCTTTCATCCAATGACACCATTACAATTTCTGCAACAATGGATGATAGTGGGCTGCCCATAGGGGAGCCCCTAATTTGTTTATAATATTGATGATTAAATGTAAAGATGTTCATATCCAAGCAAAGGGAGGTTAAATTAATAATGTAATCGGCTGTGTGGGTGTCTATTGGTATGTTATATAAAAGTTTTCTGAGCTCACTTATAATCAGTGGGTGGGGAAGGGATAAATAGAGGGATTTCACATCAAATGAGACCATAATATGGTCTTTAGGTACTTTTAACTTAGTAATTTATTTTATAAAGCTTGGGGTGTTAGTAATGGCATGTGTACCAGGTTTCGAATGGAGGATAGGAGATAGAAAATTTGAGAGGAATTTGGAAACAGCATATGCGGGTGATTGGTGGTAAGCAATAACGGGGCGTAGGGGTACTGAGGGCTTATGCGTTTTAGGTAGGCCATAGATGTAAGCGTTACTGTTAAGGTTGGAGATGAAGGTAGAATATTGGTCCTGTGATATATGCTTAGATCTTTTCAAACGTAATAAGGAGGTTCTAAACTTTCTGATTGCTGTGGTGTTGTCCTGAGGTGTTATTGGTGAAAAAATGGATGTATCGCTTAAGATGTCATGCATCTTCGATGCATAATCTGCGGTGTTCAAGATTACTATATCAGAACCTTTATCAGATCTAGTAATAACAATGGAGGTATTTTGTTTAAGTTTCTTAATAGTTTGGTACAGACCTTTTGATTCCTTAGTATGGGGAACGGGTTTCTGTAGGATGGAAGTAACAGCTTGACGGATCTTGAAAGTGTCTTGATGGCTAAGGGACTTTATGGCTGGTTCAAGGCAGGAAATGATGCGGGGAATGTCTGGTGTCTTGGGCAATCTGAACTTCCATCCCAACGATAAGAGTCGGTTTTCTGATGGAGTCAATGATTCTGAGGACAGGTTAATGATACCTTTGATATCCTGATTGTTCGTTATGTTGCAAGATTCAGGGAAGTTATATCTATTGACCCAATAATTTAATTTAGAACAGTGGCGCTTGGTTATGGTAATAATTTGGTTTTGCACAGCTCTTGTGATGGAGGTGATTAGATCAACCATTTCATGTTCGGGAAGAAGTTTTGTCAGGAGATAAATCAGGCCTTTGATGCACTTGGAGATGAATCGGATATTGGAGAAGCATCCCTTAGTTCTGGATTTGAGAAGTTGCATCTGAGCATGTCGGACTATTTGCGCGGAGAAAGGATTGCCGACCGGATCTTTGATTCTTAGAGACGGGGGTATGAAATTAGTTTGTTCACATATCTGTGGTTGAATTTTAAATGGCATCTCCACTTAGAAACTTGTAGAGATTTCTTTTTCAATTGCCGTATGTATAGAGGAAGGTCTTCACTAGACGGATTCATGATAAGAATAAAGGTTAAAGGTAAATCGACACAATCAACTCTCCAAAATTTAGATACTTAAACAAAATAAACAATACAGGAGAGGAGCTTCTTAAAATTTAATAATCGCGAGCTTTCGGACCGTGACGTCCTTCAACTGGCTATAGAATGAAAGTGTGAACGACTATATATAGAGCTAAGAAATACTAATTTACATATTGGAATTTAAAAGTATATACAACTAAATTAACATACTGCAGAGATCAACCAAGATTGCATATTTACATGTGAATTAAAATATAACGGCGTATACTACATGCTCCGACATACTAGACTAATGACCCGGCTTTGCCCGTGAATTACCCAGAGTGCAATTTCCTTCATACTGAAAGTACATAAATAATAAATAGTAGAAGTGCCATAGAAAAGCAATACAGAAGTAACACATAAACCACAGATAAAAAGTGTGTGTGATGGCAAAAAGTGTATTATATTAGTGTTTTGGTATTTGATTTAATTATTTTTAGCAATCCATTTAGTTGTTTCAAAATCAATATAGTTTACAATAAATGGCAGCTTTTCCACCCAACCCTCGAGGTACCCGCCCCAGCCGCAGGATTTGGTCTTATCTCAAGTGTGTATACTGTGTGTACTTGATAATAGTAACTATTTAAAACATGCTGTGGTATTTTCTCTCATTCAATACTTTGTCTGTAGATGGTAACAACACTGCTACCGAAACATCGCACACTATTCATTGATTTTGGTTTGGTCTTATTACAGTAGAACCTCCATGAGAGGACACCTCTCTACAAAGTAAACTTTTCATCACCAAAAATACCAGTTTTACTGATAGACACCTCTTCCTAAAGAACACTTTAGCTCTGCAAATCAGTGTTCTTTACAGGGAGGTTTAACTGTACCTTGAATTTCTAGATTTTATTGTAACGAGATTTTTTTATTTACAGTAAATTTAAAGTAAATGTTTCTATTAGTAAATAATGTTATATGAGGGGAATTATCTAGTTAGTTGTGAGGAAACATCACTCACCATCAATGGATAAAATAGAACTTTGTCTAATCCTGACAAGCTGGTATTATTTATCAGTTTTAAGTATTTGGCTAACCTATATTTGGATGAATGTAACATAGCATTCAGTGCAATATTTAGTTAGTGTATAAATTGGTGAACTGTGCAGGAGTGAGGTCAGCCAGGACCAGTGGTGGTAGTGAGCACCCCTCGGGTATGACATCATTTAATTTACCAATAAAATCTAAACAAACACAAGAATAGATGCAATACAATAGAACCTCCATGAGAGGACACTCTCTACAAAGGACATTTTCCACTTGAAAAAATTACTTTTTTTACTATTTAGCAACTCTCTGGTAAGAGGACATTTCTTCCTAAAGGGCAATTTTCTCTCTGCATTTAAGTGTCCTTTCCATGGAGGTTCTACTGTACTCCTTGAAATCACACTATAGGTAGCATTTATAAACAAATTATTTGCTTAACCTTTGGCAGACATGTTCCACCCCAGTGTATGCTCTGTCCAAATGTCAGTTGTTGGGGAAGCAGTAAATACAGTAAAACCCCTCTTTAGTGAACACCAATGGGACAGAGCCTTTGGTTCACTATAGCCACGGTTTGGCTATTATTATTATTATTTTTTTTACTTTTCAAAAAATGTTCAGACTGTATAATTAAAGGACAGCCATGCACACAGAAAAAGTCTCCCATTTATTAGTGGTCACCATGTTGTAATTCCCTTAAATGAACAATATTAATACTGAATAATAAAATAAATTATTTGATGATAGGTTCATATTAGCATACCTGTACCTCTATATCTAATTTAAAAATCAAGACAAATCCTAGGCTTAGTTTTATTTGTTATACAAGATTTTGTTTTGTTTTTTTACCTGTCATACAAACTATTGCTGGCTTTAAAATCGCCATAGTTCAAGGCATAAAAAATAATTTTGCCTTCAACACGGGCTCGTTTATTTGGATGTTTTTTTAGCTCTAACACATACTGTCATAATTTTTAAAACCTTCCATTTTATCTCTTATAATAGAAAAGTTATATTTTCTTTGTTTAACATGTGTTCTGAAATTTTGCCTGAGTTGTGTCACTTTGAAAAGTTTTGAAAATGGCCTTTGTTTTTTTAGAAATAGCTTTTTTTAGATGCTTTTTTGAAAAAGTTTACAGCTCTTAGAGAACGACTTCTCCAATGGTTCGGCCAGTTTTCCCAGTAACGAATAGCCGCGTATTGGAAGGAATTGTCTTTGGTGACCAGAAGCCCTCTGCATTCCTGTCACAAATCCAACAACTTCTGGCGGAAATTTTACAGGAGAGGTCATAAAAGTCCTATGGACTATATTTAGTCAAGCTGGCAGAATTGGCAGAAAAAATGTATACAACCAGAAGTTCAACCTTAGCCGGAGTCGACCCAACAAGGCCAGACAACAGCAGTACAGCAGTACTGCAGATGTCAGCCCAGATTCAAACTCTCCAAATACAAGTGGATGGAGAACTCAACTGTTGTATTTGATCATCTTATTCATGTTAATATGTATATGTGTTATTTGAGAAAAATGTGAATTTGTTTTGCTATGAATTTAATACAGTAGAACCTCCATGAGAGGACACTCTGCTAGAGGGAACCTCTCTATAAAGGACAGTGTCATTGACAAATTTACCATTTTTACTATTTAGTAACTCTCCAGAAAGAGGACACCTCTCAAAAGGACACTTTGTTTCTGCAAATAGGTGTCCCTTACACAGAGGCTCTACTATATACAGTAAAACCCTGCTAATACGAACCCTGGATATAGCGAACCTTCCCTTATAACGAACCAAAGGCGAATCCTAATTCCATTCCATTGAAAATACCATCGTTCTAATGAACTTTGTGATTTTTAAAATAACGAACCACCCATATAATGAACCTATTTTCGGGCCAAAATAATAAAATCTATTTAAAATACTATGCTTTTTTTCATAACGAACTTAAATATTTAATTAAAAAAAAAAAAATTATAAAACAACAAATTTTGAGCATGTTTCTGGTCGTTCAGCTGCATTATTTGTTCTGATTTACATTCTATTTTTGCTGTATGTTGTATAGATTTTTACACGCTATACTTTTTATTAAATACTAGCCGAATGACCCGGGCAACGCCCGGGTTTTACCCGATTAAATGTTTTTATTCAAAAACTATTCGTTACAATTATAAAATGGCGCCGTGGATGTCACTCTTGTGAAACGTCCTGCTCCAAATTTGTGTCTGAGAAGCAATATTTTTATAGAGAGATGATCTGGCTTTTTGTGTCATCTGCTCGAATGATTTTTTTTTTCTGTTAGAATTTTGTTCCTGAATACTAAAAATGAACTGGCTTCACCCGTGGTCTCTGCTCTTTGGAATTTTTCCCGATATAATTTTTAATTTTGTATCTGATAATCAAATGATGATACAGCAATATTGTCATCATCATTTTCTGACTAAAAAAAAACCAACTATTTTTGCCTAAAACCTGTCAATTTCAATTTTTCTTGGCTAAAAATGCGACAAATATCCCTTCCATATTTTTCTCTATGTCCTGTTAAAACCCCTTTTTACATGTACATTAGGTCAGCTGATATTACCTTCTATCTTCACCGCTAGAGGCGCTGCTTGCGAGCGAAAGGGCAAATTTGCAACGCAATTTGCAAATAACTCGACAAATATTTGGAATAGAGACCTGAAATTTTCACTAAAAGTTTTTTCAGATTCTCTTCTATATACTGTTAAAATTTCAGTCAGATTAGTAACGTATTGTGGACGTGTATAGCCGACATAGGAACAAACACACATACACTGACTTTTATATATATAGGGATAATATCTTTGCATCTATTAAATTTGGATTATAAAAAATGCAAATGGCTTCAAAATGAAGAAAAAAAACAAATAAATTCTAAAAACAAAAACATCATTACTAAAAGATAAAAAAAAAGAAGCCATTTCCAAACCTTTCTAAGTGAAACTACACATGAAAATTTTCAGAACACATGTTGAAATAATAAAATATAACTTTTATATTGGAAGAGATCAAAAATAAAGCTATTAAAAATTGTTACAAAGAGGAATCAACTTCAACTTTTGCCGCGATCGCACGTGTTAAAGCAGAAAAAAAAAACGGGTTCATGAGGAAACAGAAATTTCTTTGAATATATATTTAATAAAACTTTGCCTAGGATGTGTCTTGATTTTTAAATTAGACATAGAAGTACATGAATGTTAATGATAAGAAGAACCTATCATCAAATAATTCCTTTATTATTCAGTATTAATGTAAAGGAAATTGGTCAATTAAGGGAATTAAAACAAAGTGACCGCTATTAAGAGGCAGCCTCTTCCTGTGTGTATGGCTGTCCTTTAATTATATGGTCTAAAAATTTTGAAAAGTAAAAAAAAAAAAATAGCCAAACCGTGGCTATAGTGAACCAAAAGCTCTGTCCCATTGGGATTCACTATAGAGGGGTTTTACTGTAATATTATTATCCCTAGTACACGTACAGGCCATGATAATCATGGTAGGAATAACTACTTTTACTGTAAGTACACCAGATGTCTACACATGTGAAAAGCAGTTCGACTTTGCACATACAAATGTGCCAGAGCCTCGTTTGGTTACTTGTACTCGTTGGTGGGGGTGGAATTTTGCAAGAATCGAGGCCATTGGAGTATTTTAAAAATTATTTCGGGTTTTTTGTAGCAGCTGAAAACCTACGGTTTAGACAACCCTTCCACTGATCCGCTTGGTTCCTATAAATTTAGTGGGATCCTGCACAAGGAAAATTGTAAAAGTTATTCATAGAAATCTTTTTACGTTAAATTTTCTTCCTGTTTTATCAATAGTTATTGAACTTTTATAATTAAAAATTCTTTATACAGTATAACAGACACACACCTCTTCAATCAATTATTGTGAATTCCAGCCATTTCCCCTTCAAATTGCCATCTTTAATTCAACTAACTATAATTCAGCACTCACTATAATTTAATTCAACCAGCACCCACTTGAGTGTTGACAACAAAATGTTGAACATCATCTTAACAGACTTTAATTCAACCAAAAGTTCTAATCCCTTGGGGTGTTGAATTAAAGAAGTTTGTATATATAGCGTAAAAAAAATATTCTAATTTTTTTTATTTTAAATTAAGTTCATTGTAAAATTTTTCACAAATAAATTTACTGGCAATGCGTTTCTTTAAATATCATCAAATATTATTTCTACAGACCTTACCGCAATGATATGAGTTATTGAATGAGAGGGCTTGGCTCATCAGTAGTGAACCCTCTCAGCGGTTTCGCCAAATTAATCTCTAGACTGCTCTACTATTGTATTGGACTGGTTTTGTTATATACCCTGCATTTTCTATGGAAGGCAGCTTAGGGGTGTTTAGTGAACTATGGACATAAGCTTATAGGTCTGTAGAGGTGCATACATATAATTTCAAGGTATTGCATCGAGCAAAGCTCTTCCGCAAAATATGTTTTCATAACCAATATATATTAGTAAATTAAATTTTATTGCCATCTATCGTTAAAATTTTTCACAAATAAATTTACTGGCAATGCGTTTCTTTAAATATCATCAAATATTATCGCTACAGACCTTACCGCAATGATATGAGTTATTGAATGAGAGGGCTTGGCTCATCAGTAGTGAACCCTTTCAGCGGTTTCGCCAAATTAATCTCTAGACCGCTCTACTATTGTATTGGACTGGTTTTGTTATATACCCTGCATTTTCTATGGAAGGCAGCTTAGGGGTGTTTAGTGAACTATGGACATAAGCTTATAGGTCTGTAGAGGTACATACATGCAATACCTTGAAATTATATGTATGTACCTCTACAGACCTATAAACTTATGTCCATAGTTCACTAAACATCCCTAAGCTGCCTTCCATAGAAAATGCAGGGTATATAACAAAACCAGTCCAATACAATAGTAGAGCGGTCTAGAGATTAATTTGGCGAAACCGCTGAGAGGGTTCACTACTGATGAAACTCCACCTTTGCCGGTCCCAAGCCCGGATGAAAAAGGAGGAGGGGGAGCAGTAACAAGCTCGGTAAAAAACCTGGGCTCAGCTGGCCCGGCTGATAGTACCCTGTAAGGGCTCCTAATCCAGGGATACAGGATGAGCAGCGTCTGTACTCCATGTTAGGAGCGGCTGCACATGGCGTCTGTTCCTCATGTCAGTGGCGGCCATTTTTTTTTTGGAGCTAAGTCGGCCTGCCACTGAGTAGTGCTCCCAGTCTTAATGACAAAGGCAGACGCATTTTACTTCACCCAGTGTGGAGATAAGAAAGAAGAAGAAGACTACTGATGAGCCAAGCCCTCTCATTCAATAACTCATATCATTGTGGTAAGGTCTGTAGAGATAATATTTGATGATATTTAAAGAAACGCATTGCCAGTAAATTTATTTGTGAAAAATTTTAACGATAGATGGCAATAAAATTTAATTTACTAAGTTCATTGTGTTTGCAAATATTTATAATATTTTGAAATTGAATTATATAAATCTAATTGGAGAAGCCGCTAGCAATAAGTTCCCCACTAATGAGTACTGCCCTATTTTTCATTAAAGTAACGTTAGTACAAGTTTGTATTATTTCTAAAATAATTTTTATTTTAAATTTTTTATTTAATTATTTTTAGATGGTGCATTATCGTCTTAAAAAAAAATCTAATTCTTTTTAGAACACATGTTTTTGTAGTTCATGAAATGTTATATAAAAAAAAATACTTTCCATTCAACTTTAAAGGTACAAGGTAATAAGTCCAGAAATCCAAATAAATAAATAGTGTGTGATGTTTTGGTAATAGCTTTGGTCACACACTATTTATTTTTTTGGATTTGGTTTTATTACCTTATATTTCTAATCTATAATCCAAATTGTGCTTTATGATCTACTTTAAATTCTTTAAACCTTTTAAATGATATTGATTTTACTATTTTTGGGAGGGGGTTAAGAAGCAATTTTTCTTAAACACCTTTTTAGGACAGTTTTGATGAGGTACATTTTAGGTTCTATATAATAAGAAATAACAAAGCCAAATTAATTACATCTGATGAATGGTGCCATCATCTTCAGACAAAGGTATTGAAGGAAGTACATCATAATTCAGTAGTTTTTCCTGAAAATGATAACAACGTTGTTACCTAATATATAATTTATTTATTTTGATATGTGGTCTTTTTTGTTACACCCCATGTTAGGATGTGTTTTGTTTTTTGCCTGGCGGTTAAGATATATGCCAAGACATTTTCAGAGTTTTCAAAAGTTCCTTCGCCCAAGATGAACTTTAACTGATTTTAGAGGATGCAAAGATTAATGTAGCACTTGACCCAATAATTAGTTGTTTCAAACCCCTAGGTTTTGTGCCTCCCTGTTATATTAGGAGTCATGTATTAAATAATTTATTAACCACAATTTAACCAAATGTATTCTTCTTGGTTCTTTCTCCTTGGATTTCATAACCTTTTGTTGTTGTTTGAACATAATATACAATAGAACCTCCACGGGAGGACACTCACCCTAGAACACACCTCTCTACAAAGGACAGTTTTCATCACCAAAACCACCATTTTTTCTATTTAGGAACTCTCCAGTAAGAGGACACCTCTACCTAAAAGACAATTTGCTTCTGAAATTAGGTGTCCTATACAGAGAGGTTTTACTGTATATCATTTTATTAATTATCTCAACTTTCTCATTTCAATTTTAATCTTTATTTAATGATAATGTGGATTATAGATTGAAAACACAAAGTAATAAGACAAAATCCAAATAAATAAATAATGCACTACATTTTGGTAACAGCGTACTGTTCACTTAGTACTGAATGAGGAAATAACAGTAACTATTTAAAAGATGCTGTGATATATGATAAAGCACAATTTGGATTATAGATTATAGCTACAAGAAAATAAGACCTAATCCAAATAAATCAATAGTGTGTAATGTTTCAGTGACAGCATTGTTACCATCATCAGACAAAAGAATAATCAGAAAAAATCATTTATTCTTTTGTCTGATGATGGTAACAACGCTGTTACCGAAATGTCACACACTATTAATTTATTTGGATTAGGTCTTATTTTATTGATGCTGTGATATACAGTAAAACCCCGCTAATACGAACCCTGGATATACCGAACCTTCCCTTATAACGAACCCACAGGGATTCCCAATTCCATTCCATTGAAAATACCATCGTTATAACGAACTTTGCGATTTTTAAAATAACGAACTACCCCTATAATGAACCTATTTTCGGTTCCAAAATGATAAAATCTATTTAAAATACTATGCTTATAACGAACTTAAAATTGTGATTCAAAAAATTTTTAAACAACAAAATTTTGAGCATGTTTCAGCTCGCGGATCGTGATTTCAAAACAAAAAATTAGCGGCATTGTTTGTTTTCATTTCCATTCTATTTTTGCTGTATGTTGTATAAATTTTTACACATTATACTTTTATTTAATAGAATATCTTTGCATTTGACAATTTTGAAATAGAATAAAAATACAAATGGCTTCCAAAATAAAAGAAGAAACAAAGAATGGTGTTCTAGAAAAAAAAAAAATAGTGGCAGCATGCCCTTTTAGAAGCGTTCTATATCAAGTTTAACCTAGGCTAAAAAATAATTCCAAATAATTTTAAAGCCAGAAATGGTTTGAATAACAGATTAAAGACAAAATTTAATATACACTTCAGAAAAATATGTGGAAACTGGAATTGGAAGAAGAAAAAAAATAAACAGTTCCCTCAAGTTCCCCGTGTCTCATGGGCCACAAACAAATACCTATATATATATATATAAAAGTCAGTGTATGTATGTATGTATGTATGTATGTATGTATGTATGTGGGTATCTATGTCGGCTATACACGTCCACAATACGTAACTAATCTGACTGAAATTTTAACAGTATATAGAGTAGAATCTGGAAAACTTATAGTGAAAATTTCAGGTCTCTATCCCGAATATTCTTCGAGTTATTTGCAAATTGCATTGCAAATTTGCCTTTTCGCTCGCAAGCAGCGCCTCTAGCAGTGAAGATGGGAGGTAATATCGGCTGACCTAATGTACATGTAAAACATGTTTTGACAGGACATAGAGAAAAATCTGGAAAATATATTTATCGGATTTTTAGCCAATAAAAAATAAAATTGACAGGTTCTGGGCAAAAATAGTTGTTTATATTATTTGAGAAAAATGTTCTAAAATACTCTTACCCCTTTCAAATATATAATTAATAATGTTTTTCCTAGGGAATTTGGCTTAATTTTAAAATAATACATAGGTAATATATAAACATGTATGCTAATGATAAGAAGAACCTATTATATCAAATGACTTCTTTTGATATTCAGCATTACTGTAAAGAAATAGGTCAATTTAGGGAATTAAAACAAAGTGACCATTATTAAATGGCTGCCTTTTCCTGTTTGTATGGCTGTTTTTTAATTATACGGTCTAAAAATTTAGAAAAGTTTAAAAAATGGCCAAACCGTGGCTATAGTGAACTAAAAGCTCTGTCCCATTGGGGTTCACTATAGAGGGGTTTTACTGTATTATCTCATTCAGTACTTTTGTCTGAAGATTGTAACAACGATGTTACCAAAATGTCACAGACTTTTTATTCATTTATTTTGTATTTGGTTTTATTACTTTGTGTTCCTTTAATGTTCATTTATACAGAGTGGAATGTTGTCATAACAATCTCTAACATAACAGAAACTTTGTTTTAACGGCCATAATTGTAAAGTCCCAAGGTTTAATCCCCAATGTCTGATAATGCTTTTACCAAAATGTCACACACTATTTATTTGTATTTGGTCTTGTTACCTTGTGTTACAGTTTTCCTTCTTTTAAGTTCAAGGTTGCTAAGAGTTCATATATTTATATTCAATTTTTATATCGTCTATAATTATATCTATAATATATATTTACCTGTCTTCAAAAATCCAGGTTCTATTATTTTATAAATAAAAACTCTGATCCCCTCACATTAAATCATTATGCACATTTCATTCAAATGAGTTCATAGTTCATTATTTGAAATATGACTCTATTAAAAAAAAAGTTCCAAATAATCGAATTCTCATTGCGAGTAAGCAAGTTAAAAAAAAGCTGAAATATTCAAATTTATATAAAAGAAAATTTTTATATGACTTGATAAGGCACAATTTGAATTATAGATTATAAACACAAGGTATTAATTATTTGGATTTGGTCTTATCACCTTGTGTTTTATATGACTTAAATAAAAACGAGGGTGTAGGATGTCAACATATAAATTGATATAGAAGAGATAAAATAACTTTATGAAACTCTATATCCTGATTATCAGTTTTTCCTATCTAATTACATTATTAGGTAGAGTTAAATATTTATTAGAAAAATATATACAACACCTTATTTTTTAGCTTTATGAATTAATTAGACTTAGAACTAGCTGTCATTCTAGCAACATATAATAATTCTAAACTCCGCCTTTACCGGTCTCAAGCCTGGATGAAAAGGAGGAGGGGTAGCAGTAACAAGCTCACTAAAAAACCTGGGCTCAGCTGGTCTGGCTGATAGTACCCTGTAAGGGCTTCTGATCCAGGGATACAGGATGAGCAGCGTTTGTACTCCATGTTAGGAGCAGCTGCACATAGCGTCTGTTCCTCATGTCAGAGGCGGCCATTTCTTTTGGAGCTAAGTCAGTCTGCCACTGAGTAGTGCTCCCAGTCTTAATGACAAAGGCAGACACATTCTACTTGACCCAGTCATGATGGTTGTTGAACAGACACCATCACGGGTCACAACTTTATAACCTAATATGATTAAGTGGAGATAAGAAAGAAGATAATAATTCTAAGGCCTCAATTTCTGATGTCAGAATTATTTCAACCATGGTTATAACAATGATTTAAATGTTGATTTGTAGAGAGTTTTATTAAAGAGTTGAGATATTGGTGTGCAACCACAAATTCCTGAGCAACCCCTGCCAGGAGGAAGTGGAGTGGGCCTTCAGAGAGCTGTCCCAGACTGGGGAGGAGACCCTCAGCCAGGGGGAGCTGCTGGCTGAGGGGGAGGAGAAGTTGGCTAAGTCTGACATGGTGGAGCTCATGGCCTGTCTGCTTCCCCCGCACCTGGTGCCCATGGCCGCTCAGAGGTTCTTGCCTCAGGTAGACATGTTCTCTTTAAAAAACTTATGTTAGAATCTAGATGGAAAGTTTGCCGGGAGGATATTGATCTATTGATCTCTCTCCCATCACCGACCCGAATTTGCTAGTTTGGAATAGCAGTCAATAGGCAGCATCTAGCTTTGACGACTATTTTGACGGGAGAGGCTACCTTTATCTCTATAGAGCTGTATCCTCCTAGCAAAATTTCCATCTATATTTCGTCCATAGACTTGGCCTAGCCACTTGGTTAGCTAAACACCTCTTTGGCAGATTGTGAAGATTCCATTAGATCCCTCGTGGATCTCATGGAATAAAGTCCACTATGGGCTGACGAGAGCCATTAGTTCGAAACCATGGTCTCTAGATGGACGCTTCTCAGTTTGTCAAAGCTGGTGTTGTGGCTTTGTCACTGACACAATACCGCTAGTTTGCTGTGACAGTAAATAGATGGCTTCTAGTTTTGACATCTATTTTGATGGGAGAGGTTATCTTTATCTTTTTAAATGTTATGATCTGTCTGATAAATGACCACCTCTATAGGAGAAACCAGGAATATCCATGTTTTATAAATGGTCTCTCAAGAGAGTAGTTCAATACAGAGATGATCAACACAGTCTCTACCATGTTACAAAGTAATAGAACACAGTAGTGCTAACTGTGGGTTGAAGATTGGATCATTCAGTGACATTTCTCCTAGTCCTACAGCACCAATTACTACAATTAGTGAACTGAAGAGGTTTGGGAAGACTCATCAGTGGTGAACTTTCCAAACTAACTTGACAATCTATCAGATCATTGTAGCTTTTCTTTTGTTCATTCTTATATTCTGAAGATTTATTTAAAAAATGCATATAGAAAACATCGAACTGCTTTTCACATGTGTAGACATGTGGTGCACTTACAGTAAAAGCAGTCTCCAAATTCTACCCAACATGATTATCATGGCCTGTACCACGTGTATTAGGGATAATAAAAAAAAGTAATAAAAATCTAAGCAAAATAAAAGAATGAACCACAATATGTGCTTCTTATAAATTCAGTTTGCTTTCAAACATCTGGAGGGCCCAGAGACCTGAGTTAATACTTGAAAGCTAGCTGAACTTGTTGGGTTCCTCCCGTTACGCACTATCGACATGTGTCCCTACAATAAATTAAATGATCTATAAAATAGTGGTCGGTTCTCTCATCAAAATAGATGCTGGAATTGATCGACGTCTATTGGCCGCCTCTGGCCGCCTCATAAAGATGAGCATGTTATTATTAAAAACTATAAACCTGAATATAAGACCAAGTTAACAATTTTTTTATAGAAATATAAGATGTTAAAAATATTATTTCAAATTTAAATATCAAGGAAGTACCAGGTCCAGATTTTTTTAGTAATAATATGACCAAACGTGTAGGTACACCTTTAATTCCGATTTTATAGCAAAGATTCAACAAATGTATTGAATTAGGTCACTATCTGGATGTATGGAAAGACTCTATTTATGAAGATTATACTAAAACCTAGCAAAATAAGCTATGAGACAAGCAAAATCTATAGACCTATACCATTGACATTGACATTTGTAATATATTTAGAACAAATAAGTTTTTTAATAAAATCATAAAGAGAACAATCTATGGGTGTAAGGCAACATGGGTCTTATTAAATTTAAATCAACGAATGGTATAATGGTAGATATGAAAAAATATATATATACTGAAACACAGACAGGAGAACTGGCTTCTTTGGCAGGCACGTTCGACAATGTATGTTGGCCAGCAATTATTAGAAGACTTGATTATTAGTAACATTCCCTCCAAATAGGTAAGAATCATACAATATTTCATTTAAACAGTGGAAGAAGGGCAAATTCCTCACATGAAAATACAAATATTACTAAAACCTGACAAAGAGATACCCTCAAGGCGGGTAAAATCGTATTTACCGCTGTTTCTGTATTAAAGTATCACAATAAGGTACAATACACAACTCCATTCCATCAGAGTCGGTAGTTCTATATTCCAATATAATTTGTAATAATAATAAGATGTGGGTGTAGCACCATAAAACAAAAGAATGAAATATGTATGAGAGGAAACAAGAAAATTTCTCCATATAAGTTATATACTAGATATTTATTCAAATAAATTAAAATTTGGGAACATTTCTATATTGACGAGATATGCTATTTACTTAGTAATCTTGATAGAGGTGACCTGAAGTTACTTAAAGCCCTTTAGGGCCCATGCAAAAATCTAGGTTAGCTTCTACTCAAAAGAAAAAAAAAAAAAAGGGGGGGGGGGGGGACTAAGTCATAATGACAAATGGCTTACCTTTTCTCGAAAGTGCCGGCAAAGGTCTGGTCTCCCGACTGAAGATTGTTCTCTCACTGAGCGACTCCGATTGAATCCGCCTTTTGGCAAAGAAACCTTCCTTTATCCTTGTCTCTCTCCATTTTTATTCGCTGGCCGCGCCAAAGTTTCTATTGGCTGGCATTTTCATTCGTCTAAAGAAAAACACCAATGAAAATGGCCAACGGCTCCAGTATACAATTTCACAGACGCCCCAGGCCTCTCCCATCAAAATAGAACATATCGTATTGCCAAAACAAAAAAATCTAAAGAGGGAAACAGCTACGGCACTAGTGTAAAATTTAATCAGACCCCAGGCCCCCTCCACATGGATTGTAATACGATCGTCCCTTTTCTCGGGAAGGTATATATAACGCCCCCTTCCCCTTGGACTGTAACACGATGCTTCCCGCTCTCGGGAAAGATATTTATATGGCCCCCCCCCGTCCTTTAGAAATCTTCCTTCCCCATCTCTTCTGGTCACTTTACCTAGATTTTAAATGAGGGGCATATATGTACATATGGTACAACAGCTTCCAGCGCGGATGTCTCTGCATGTCACTGGTGTCTTCTTCTCCACCAGGCATCAGCTTTCGGCATGGAAGTCTGGTGTCATCAAGAGTCTAGGTTTCTGGGCAAAAAGGTGGTCTATAAGTCTATGTGGGAGGGAAGCCATGTATCCATTTGACGTTGATCATACATACATTTTCTGTTGGGGTATGGTTACAAAAACGTGCCCCAACAATCCTCCCCCTGCCAAGTAATGGACAAATGCGTTTATGCTACTCATTATTCATCTGCCTTTCATCAGTTACTATGAAAGCAGGCCCACTTCTAGCAAAATGCATTTTCCATTACTAGGTGAAGCCAGATGTACCGAAACCTATAGAAAAATAAGGCTAATCAAAAATGATGGTATGTCATTCTAGATGTTTATTATTCTGAGTATTAGTGGGCATCGTGCATCCTGACAAAGGGTTTCTTTTGTTATTATTCTGTCAGCCCACTGTTATCAACACAGGCCGTTGGGGACAGTCATATCATATGTATGGGAGTAAGCAAGGTCATCTGTCTTACCATTCATGGGTATATATACCACCCTTCCACTTTCTTCTTTGGCCTTGAGGAGTAGGCCATCCTTGTGGTAAGTCCTCTCAACCCCATCCTTGCCTCTTGGTGTGCTGGATTCATTGCTACCTTCTTTCTGTTAACAATACAGTTAGAGCATTTCCCCATTACATATTATATATAAAAAAATTGGGCGCCAAGAAGTCGTTCAGAAATAACTGACTAGTCCAACTCCTAAAACATGCCAGCATCTTTATTTAAGTACCAATCAAGACATTCGTGTGGTATAGTTATATATATACAATCAAAGGAAAGGATAATTATAGCCAGCTGAAATAAATATCTTGGTATATAATGATTAGCCTATGACATGATGACTTTGCTAAATTAAAAAGTTACAGAAAACAAATTATGAAAGTAATTATTAAATAAGGCACGAAATATGTAATGATAAAATGAATCCTTCCATGTTATATGATGGGTATAATATATATATTGAAGTAAACGTATCATGCAGATAGTGATTAAATATGATAAGAATCATCCCATGATAGATGACAAAGAAAACTACTACAAAATTATATATGATGACAAAATATATATACATATACAGGTAAGGCGGATAAAAGACAATAAGGATAAAATAGATCATGCCTTGAGGGAAGAATAAGCCATGACAACATGTTTAAAAAAAAATCGCAACATGGTAGGTAAATATTACTAATATCATGAATATCATAAGAAATAAAATTGTTGAAATGAATAGTATATGATTATAATATAATATATATGATATAAAATAATAACATATTCAATAAGAAAATGAAAACATAATATATATTTGTGCGCTGAAGGTTCAAGGTTTAGTATCTCAGTTAAGTTTTCAATCTTATCCAGTCTGGAATCACGAGTTGGTCACTGGGTAATATTCGTCTATCCCAATCCTACTGGAGGGTGGGTTCTCTCTTGTATGTTAGATTCCTCAAATTACAATACTCCCTCAACCCAGATGGGAACGTCATTTAGGATCTTGGTCAAATGGAACATACCCCAGACCTCTATTAAACTACACAGTCCATTTAAATCTAGAGTGACAACCGTAAGAAGAGAATTTTTTTTCTGTTTTGGCAGAGCGACTAATCAATTTCTACTATTTTGTTTGCGGCTCCGTTTACCTTGCCTCTGGGGTGTGTACAGTTCAGCTACCTCCCCCTTCCAAGAAATTCATATTACTTTCATCTACTAATATACTCTCTATTCATTGACCTGAATCCTATAAATCTACATCTTATAAATTTGAATTTTATCAATCTGAAATTTTGGTTCTTTTACAAATTCCTTCAGAATTCTACTCCCTGTATAACTGCTCTTAATTCTACTGTCCTCAATACAACACTTCTAAAACTTTGACTCATTGGCTCTTTCTGGCGTCTCGTTCGCGGTCCTTATAGTTAACTAATACTTTAAAAATCTTATCCTATCATGGAACGAGTTTAAACTCGTTGAAGGTCCTAATAATTACTTATTCTGTCTCTCGAATCGGTCTTATGCTCGAATTCATTCCAACAAAACGTATGGCAGGGCGAATCCTTTATTAGAAGAAACTTCAGCTAGCTATGGGGGATCAAACTGGTACCAAAGAAAAAAAAATTCAATAGACGGAAACACTTCGTCTAGAATAACTGGGCAATCTCTGCCTACATGCCAATCTTACAGGACCTCCCGTCTGGAACACCCTCGCTCCAGCCACGCTAAAAGCGTCGAAACTACGGTGTCAGATCGGTTACCCAAGGTCGCGCCGTTATACCCCAGGCTATACGGCATGGCTAAAACAAATCCCCCATCCTGCATAAAATTCAATCTATACCTCTTCGCTTCCTCTTGCGAGGAGGAGATGAGTGGGCTGTAGGCTTGATCCCTGCCTTCCACTATCTCCAAGTCTGAGGGTCGGGATAGGGATCATTTATCCACAATCCTTAGAATTCAAGCTAAATTAAAATAAAAGGAAATCAAAAGAAATTATATCCTCTAACGAGGGACCTAACAAAAGGGAGCGAATATTTTCTATCTAGATAGAGTTGTAATTGTCCTGTTTGAGGCTTCTCGTTCTTAACAAAATTCGAAAAAAAAATAAAATAAAAAAAAATCGATCCTATTAGAGTCCTTAACCCTATTCTAATGTAATTTGGGCTCACAATATAATAGTTTTTAACCTTCTACACATTCATTATTCCAATTCTTTCATACACCCTCCCCCCTATCATTCGCGGAATGCACTCAAACTAAAGTTAAAAGCTGCTACAAAGGCCAAAATACTCATTTATCAATATCAATAGATCCTAACAAATAATAACATCTTTCAGGACACAATGTGAAATCAAATGAAATAATAAAATTAAAACAAATTGGGAGCTAAAGCCCTAGGTTACTCAAAAGAAAATGCCTCTGTACAAGCTCTATATATACTAATACTTTATACTCGATAAATGATTGTTAACAATAATTGTTAACAATTCTAAATAATCTGGAAGCTAACCTACCAAATAAAAAAGAATCAGTGTAACTTCAAAAACTGCCCTTGCCTTGACACTAAGCGACTTTTCACGACAATTCTATAAAGACACACACAAATTATAATGGTGAATAAAGGACCATTAAACGTGACACCTCATAAAAGCGGATTGAGTCACTCCCCTAGCCACCGTGGGTGAAGTCACTATCTTCTTACTTCATCGTGCGTCTGTCCCCTTTGCAGTAGTCCGACCTCAACACTCTATTGAAAGATGGATTTATAGGGTTTATGATTCACTACCCAACACTAACATTCTCAAGTGCTTTCCAAGGATCGACTACAGTCTGGGCCTACTTTACTTCTACCCCTGGCTTAGGGTCCCTATACTTCACAACTTCACTCTGAGAGATTGACCTTTCATGTCCTCATTAGAAACCTATTTCAAAGCTACTACCTGAAAGCCAGGGATTATAGGGTTTCTTTTCTAAATTACCCAACACAAGCCATAGGATGCCTATTAGGTTTGTTGTTTTAGACATAGCCCCCCTCTAAGTTGTGATTTCCTACACCTTCCTTCACCTATTATACTCCCGATAATAACTAAAATTTCAGATTTACACTAAATAATTAATTCACAATGGTATACATTATTCTCACTGGTCTTTGAAACTCGGGATTTAACAAGAAATAGTTTGTATAAAAAAAATCCTTTTGAAGTTTTACCTTGAAGAAAAAAAAAGGTTTAAAAGAAAAAAAAAAGGTTGAAATCTCTAAGCTCCTCATTCCATTGAGATGATTCTCCGTACACACTCCAAAATCCTAGTTAGTGGCGACAGTCTGAGCAGAATTTACACTGTGTGGGCCTTTTCACCCTTGTAGACCTGCGTAAAGTTAAACTGTTCACACTAACTCTGTTAACTTCCCCTCGTCTCATTACTCCTGAGTTCGCTCTGGTTGTCACTTAGCGGCTGTTATTAGAAGTTTCCTTCTCGTATTTATACAGTATGAGGCATAGTAGTTAAAGGCTGCATTTCCATGAGTTCATCCCTCTTACAACATGCTGAAACGATATCAAATGTGGTTATAAGATCACTGTCTATGGAGTAACAGGTGCATATTGGACTGGGAAATGACAAAGTTATTTCGCTCTTTAAGATTCTAATTGTGACTGAGTTTTCTGTTGAGTTATGATGATACACTGTGAATTTGGTAGGGAAATTATTTTGTAGACTGTGTTGCATATCAGGGGTCTTGTTTGTTCCTGGGTTAGAAATTTTATATTATTCCTTACTGTCAGTCTGATAATTACATTCCTGGCTCATGAGATAGGTTTGCAACTTGTATAATTCACTGTGGAAATATATGTGGACATTTAATAATTTACAGAAGTATATCTAATATGGAGTCGTCACCTCAGCTCGATCTACCCACAATTTTGTTCTGGAATTTAGCGCCATATTCTAGATGGACTTCACTGCCTCATCTATAGATCAGGCGTATCACCTTGAGTGTCAATTTTAGGAAACGTCATCTCGTCCTAGACCTTTCTTCTCTGCTTGCTGGCACATCTTCAATGACATTTCCAATGTGGGGAACACACCCTTTTAGCGGTCTATCGGCATCCAGTGATCATACTTGGCAGAAAACGTCGTCAAAGGGGGCCGCCCTTCTCGCGTGTCTAACCATCTAACCAATCACGATACCGCCTCACGCCTACAGGATCCGGATTACATTCAATGTAATATCTTTGCTCGGGTGTCCCGACATTATCAATCCTTATTCACAGCCTTTTAGGTGATATTACTCCGCACTGGAGACTCGTATTCCGCTAAGTTCCTCATTATATACAAGTGTCAAATCGAGCCTCGATAAACTCTCCTGTCTCCTATACCCCCATTACTAGATAGATCCTGTCTCTAACACAGGTGGCTTTTGCTGCCTTGTCATCAACTTAAAGCTGTCTAAGCACGCCTCGGGATATCTCAGCTGTCTTGCAGACGCAAGCTCCAGTCATCTCCTTTCCTTTGAATATTTTTAAAGATTATCCCAGGTAGTTGTCATAAGTTAATAAATAGTTCCATAGTGATTAAAAAGTACTCGCGCAAATTGGTCACCAGATCTATTCCTTGAGATTCTGCCATTGGAATGTTAGAACCAGATTTCTATCCATTATTGATTTCAAAATAAAAAAAGTTTTATGAAGAGAGAAAAAAAAAAGGTGCGTTTTTCTATGGTGATCAAACTTCTCTCTTCACGGGTACGCTAACTGGATCTTCAATTCTACTTTCACCTTAAGGCTGATATATCTGCCACTCTCCCAATCCACTATGCGCTAAAAAAAATAAAATCGATTAACTATCATTCAGCATGTTAGCCCTAATCTGGATGCACAGACTAGTATGACTTGATAGAAAGAGAACTCACCTCTGCTGTGAGAAAAATTATATCAGAGCTATGATGAGAAAAAAAAAAATGCTAAGTCATTTCAGTAGACTACTGTAAAAAAACACTGATCACCGTTCTAAATTTGAACCATGGCAACCCAACCTCATTTCTCATACTGTATAAAATAATTTAAAAAATAAAATAAAAAATGTAATCAATAAATTGTTAAGGCTTTGTCACAAACAATGTGAATCGTAAAAGACCGCGGCGAGTGATGCGGTATACACCGCCTCAACATAACTTTCATTGCCTGATAAAATGCCAGTGAAACGGAAAGCATAAATTAAAATTCACGATTTAAAAATCATAATTGTAAGTGTGGTTAGAAAACTGAAAGGGCGCTATGAATAGCTCTTAAAATTAGCGGAAAATCACAAGGCAACAACATGACATTCCTAAGTAAGACCACTAGAAATTTTTTTGTAAGTCATTTCAGACATAGACTCTTAACTCAGGGTGTGGACTACTTCACCAATTCTTAAAAATAGTATGGCTTTTCATTAGGTATATATTTCAAAAGTATAGGAGATGAAATATATACTAAATTCGTGCCCCGCGGGGGGCGACATTGTTGGGTTCCTCCCGTTACGCACTATCGACATGTGTCCCTACAATAAATTAAATGATCTATAAAATAGTGGTCGGTTCTCTCATCAAAATAGATGCTGGAATTGATCGACGTCTATTGGCCGCCTCATAAAGATGAGCATGTTATTATTAAAAACTATAAACCTGAATATAAGACCAAGTTAACAATTTTTTTAATAGAAATATAAGATGTTGAAAATATTATTTCAAATTTAAATATCAAGGAAGTACCAGGTCCAGATTTTTTTAGTAATAATATGACCAAACGTGTAGGTACAACTTTAATTCCGATTTTATAGCAAAGATTCAACAAATGTATTGAATTAGGTCACTATCTGGATGTATGGAAAGACTCTATTTATGAAGATTATACTAAAACCTAGCAAAATAAGCTATGAGACAAGCAAAATCTATAGACCTATACCATTGACATTGACATTTGTAATATATTTAGAACAAATAAGTTTTTTAATAAAATCATAAAGAGAACAATCTATGGGTGTAAGGCAACATGGGTCTTATTAAATTTAAATCAACGAATGGTATAATGGTAGATATGAAAAAATATATATATACTGAAACACAGACAGGAGAACTGGCTTCTTTGGCAGGCACGTTCGACAATGTATGTTGGCCAGCAATTATTAGAAGACTTGATTATTAGTAACATTCCCTCCAAATAGGTAAGAATCATACAATATTTCATTTAAACAGTGGAAGAAGGGCAAATTCCTCACATGAAAATACAAATATTACTAAAACCTGACAAAGAGATACCCTCAAGGCGGGTAAAATCGTATTTACCGCTGTTTCTGTATTAAAGTATCACAATAAGGTACAATACACAACTCCATTCCATCAGAGTCGGTAGTTCTATATTCCAATATAATTTGTAATAATAATAAGATGTGGGTGTAGCACCATAAAACAAAAGAATGAAATATGTATGAGAGGAAACAAGAAAATTTCTCCATATAAGTTATATACTAGATATTTATTCAAATAAATTACAATTTGGGAACATTTCTATATTGATGAGATATGCTATTTACTTAGTAGTAATCTTGATAGAGGTGACCTGAAGTTACTTAAAGCCCTTTAGGGCCCATGCAAAAATCTAGGTTAGCTTCTACTCAAAAAAAAAAAAAAAAAGGGGGGGGGGGGGGGGGATTAAGTCATAATGACAAATGGCTTACCTTTTCTCGAAAGTGCCGGCAAAGGTCTGGTCTCCTGACTGAAGACTGTTCTCTCACTGAGCGACTCCGATTGAATCCGCCTTTTGGCAAAGAAACCTTCCTTTATCCTTGTCTCTCTCCATTTTTATTCGCTGGCCGCGCCAAAGTTTCTATTGGCTGGCATTTTCATTCGTCTAAAGAAAAACACCAATGAAAATGGCCAACGGCTCCAGTATACAATTTCACAGACGCCCCAGGCCTCTCCCATCAAAATAGAACATATCGTATTGCCAAAACAAAAAAATCTAAAGAGGGAAACAGCTACGGCACTAGTGTAAAATTTCATCAGACCCCAGGCCCCCTCCACATGGATTGTAATACGATCGTCCCTTTTCTCGGGAAGGTATATATAACGCCCCCCTTCCCCTTGGACTGTAACACGATGCTTCCCGCTCTCGGGAAAGATATTTATATGCCCCCCCCCCCCCCGTCCTTTAGAAATCTTCCTTCCCCATCTCTTCTGGTCACCTTTACCTAGATTTTAAATGAGGGGCATATATGTACATGTGGTACAACAGCTTCCAGCGCGGATGTCTCTGGATGTCACTGGTGTCTTCTTCTCCACCAGGCATCAGCTTTCGGCATGGAAGTCTGGTGTCATCAAGAGTCTAGGTTTCTGGGCAAAAAGGTGGTCTATAAGTCTATGTGGGAGGGAAGCCATGTATCCATTTGACGTTGATCATACATACATCTTCTGTTGGGGTATGGTTACAAAAACGTGCCCCAACAAACTTACGATGATATGAATTCACTTTGTGATTTAATTACTTCCATTGTCCATCCTGCTTATTAAGTCTGCATTGGAAGGTTTATTCTTAGTGTTTTAACAAAAGTATGAAAAGAGGCTTCTATAATTGTAGAAATTTCAGATATTTTTTAATTCAAACATAAAAGCTTGTTTGGGCAAGATAAGTTTTTTTAATTATTATTATCTATAGTACACATGTGGTACAAGCCATTATGGTGGGCAGTAGTTGGTGACTGCTTTTACTGTAAAAACACCACATGTCTACACATGTGAAAAACAGACTATTGCACTTATAAATGTGCCAGAGTCCTTTTTGGTTACTTGCACTCATTAGTGGGGTTGGACTTTGGCAAGAGTCAGGGGCCATTGGAGCAGTTTTGTTTTTTTTTTATTGGAAAAAATGCCCAATGTGGGATTTGATCCCGGGTCGTAGTGGTCAAAAACCAACAGGTTAAACCACCGTCCACCAACCCTCTCGGCAACATAAGTTTTTTTTTTTTCTTATCCCTAGTACACGTAGTACAGGCCATGATAATCATGGTGGGTGCAACATAAGTAAATGGAATAAATAACAGCATCTTTATATTGAGAATGATATTATTATATATTATAAAGCCTGTCTTAGAGGTCACCTTCTTGAGAGTTTTCCTATTTTATTGTTATTAGTGTCAAGTTTTGACTATTTGGACAAATATTCTCCAATTTGCTTATATAGTTTTCTCAGCAGTGCTTGATACAGAAGTGGTTCACCATTACCTTCTTCCCTCTATGCTGTTGGCCAAATTAATTGGCATATTCCGCCTTTTGGGGCGATTTCTCCTCCTTAGAAGCAGAAAATTTATCACTAGAATAAAGTCTTATCCAGGCTTTAAATCACTCCCCATTTCAACCCTTGTCTTAATGTCACTTGTGTGTTAGTGGGAGAGAACCATGTGTTTTTCCAATAATACAGTTTTCATCTGATTCTGTCTAACACATTCATGTCTATATTATGTTAAGCCCCTATATATTTGTGTTGGAATATCCTATAGCATCATTGAAGAATTGTGTATGTTTATTGGAGCCAATTTTATTCAACCTGTCTAAGGAGTTAGCCTTTCTTGCAAGTGCATATTTGCCTGAAACCAAATGGGTGAATCTGAAAATTCAAAACATATTTTTTAATGCTATACTTTTCTTTTTAAATATAATTAAAATTTTATTTAAAGCCCTTACACCCTGCAATGAATAAAAATTGAAAGAGGGAGGGCATGGCACATCAGCAGTGAACCGTAGCAGTGATTTCACCATTTTATTTAATTCTTTAAATTTTGATTGACTCCAGGGCTGTAGAAATAATCTTTAATTATGTTTTAAGAGAAAAGTAGTATTTAATAATATTTTTATAATTTTCAATGATGGCACTAAGTTAATGATATTTCAAATGGAATCTCTCAAGATAGTTATTACTGGAATTATAAATTGCTGTGGGGTTCACCACTGATGAGTAAAGCCTTCCCATTTATATTTTCACACTTCAGTTCACCAATTGTAGAATTTTATGCTCTGTCATTAAAAGTATCCCACAACAGCACACACTGTGACAGAATAATTCATTCATCCTCATTGATAGATATGTTACTAATGGTGTACACACCCATTTATCTCTATATATATAAAAGTCAATGTCTGTCTGTTTCGCGATAAACTCAAAAACTACTGAACCAATTGGTACCAAATTTTGCATGTCGCTTTTTATAAACCTGAGGAAAATATTCTGCTACATTTTGATTAGTATTTTTGGCTATTTATTTTTTTCATTTGAAGAACTTTTTTTTTACGCTGAGTAATCCGGAATGGAATGAATACCCAAATATGGCCATTTTTTATAAGCATCGGTGGTTCAGTGGTAGAATGCTCGCCTGCCACGCAGGCAGCCCGGGTTCGATTCCCGGCCGATGCATTTTTTTTTTACAATTTTTAAAACTCATTTATATTATATATATTATGAATATATATTATTATATCAACTATATTAATCAAATCAAATACCTAAACACTAATATAATACAATTTTTGCCATCACACACACTTTTTTCCTGTAGTTTATGTGTTACTTCTGTATTGCTATTCTATGGCACTTCTAATATTTATTATTGATGTACTTTCAGTATGAAGGAAATTGCAATCGGGGGAATTCTCGGGCGAAGCCGGGTCATTCATCTAGTGTAACATAAAATTGATGATAATCATGTACCAAACCTCTGCCTTTAATTATACATCAGAACGATGCACTGTTCATCATCTTAGTAAAACATTAACTAGTAATGATAAAGAATGAACCACAACACCAGTTCTGACAAATTCAGACAAGAAGCCAACAACCTGTATACCATGGTTTCAGGCTTTGGCCCTCATCAGTGGGAGAGTTCCTCTTTTGGTACATGAATATCATCATCCCACAATATTATATTCTATTATAGCCTGAAAATTGGTCCTTGCCACCCTACAATCTTTAACACCTTTTTGGCAGATTTCATACCCATCTCGTAGGATGTTATGGAATTGAAGCTGCCCCTGTACTGATGAGGGTCAAAGCCATGGTATACAGGTTGTTGGCTTTTTGTCTGAATTTGCTAAACCTGGTGTTGTGGCTTATTCCTTATCACCACTATGAACAGTGCTCGTTCTGATGTCTAATTGAAGGGAGAGGTGCCTCTTTTAGTACACCCATTCATATTTAGTCTTCCTACCTCTGAAGTAAGGTCCTGAACAATGTTTGTTTGTTGCCCAGACCATCACTCCCCAGATCTTTGTCAAGAACCTTCTAGGGGGAGGGGACCTACGTAAGCTGGATGTCCCTTTTGTTGGCCCCACCTTTAACCCCACCATCTACCCGCCCACAAGGAATTAGCTCCGCCTCCTTTCTCTCATTGGAGGAGATAGTGATTGACTTTTGTGTAACTCAACCTTATGTATAATATATAAGATTATATATTTAGTCATAAAGTAAGTCATAGGCTCACTTTTATGATATCTCAATTTTGGTAAAAAAAAAAAAAACTTTAATTCCAATTTGTTGAGAAGAAGAAAAATGAGATGATCTAGTCAAGTGTCTTATGAATTGTGATATTTGAGAGTAAAATTGTTATATATAGTTTTATCTAAAGTGTAAATAGCTTCTTTCCACAATGCTAAGGGATTTATTTGGAAATGAAATTAAATGCATATGTGTTATTTTTGAAAATTTATAAATACAATTATTATTAGTTCTAAAGTTATTTTACTATTTTCTAGGAATTCCTAGTATGTTTAAATATATATTTTATTGAGTGCATATTTTGTTTTAAAATAAAAATTTTCATTTGTGAACTTGATGTTTTTTTTTTGTAGACCATTTTTAACACTTGAAATCTTGATCAAATCTGTTCTATATCCTATTTATTTATTGTTACCTTCCATTGACTCTATAGAATACTGTGGAAGTTCAAAGATGATAGTGTTGTGGAAGAAAGCTGTGGGAATTTAATAGATTTATATTTCTTAGCTGATCATTTAGGACTTGGTGAGTCCTGTACATTGCTGGGTAGGTGGACTCATGGATAGGAAGTCACCAGTGTCCATACAGAGTGAAGGTGTTTGGACACACCTTGTCAAACTAATTGTATTCTCCAGTGTTGGTCCCCAATGTCACACAGCAGTGCTTGAAATGATCTCTTCTCTGTGGCCAAGAAAGACTGTTACTGTAGATAACCACTATCTATACTTATATAGGGCTTTATGTTGGCGAAACATCACAACAATACTAAGGCAAGGGCCATCTAAGGCCATAAACCTGGACAGTGGAGCGCATTTGGAGAAAAAAAACTCAAACCTATGGGCCTCCTCATAGCCATAATTAAAAACTTGTCTAAAAGGTACAACTTTGAACCCTTATACAGTATCATCCTCTCTTGATGGAAAGTTGTCCCACTTGAGGCTCAAATGATGTGGGCTAACATCTGTGATGGGATTATAATACCAGGTCTTTTTTGTAAATTTGTGGAGTTTATTATTTTCTCTCTATCTCTGGGGAAATCAACACTCTTATTTTTAATTCTAGAGAACTGTCCCTTTAATGGAGAGTTGCTAATTAGTAAAAATGTACATTTTGTCAATAAAACTGTCTCCTTTGTAGAGAGGTGCCCTCAAGCAGAAGTGTCCACTCTCATGATATTTTACGCTATATATATTTATAAATGTGCTAAGGTATATAGTCATATTTGAATGTCTTGAGAAATGACTTTCTAACCTGGAGAGTTTTTAAGAAAGTGTATATTATGATTATAAACACACGGTAATAAGACCAAATCCAAATAAATAAATAGTGTGTGACGTTTCGGTAACAGCGTTGTTACCATCTTCAGACAAAAGTACTGAATGAGAAATTTTACCACAGCATGTTTTAAATAGTTACTGTTATCAAGTGTGTAAACAAGATAGCAGATAAGAAGAATATAATTTTCTGAAAAACACAGATAATTATTCTTAGAAATAAAAGTGGAAAAAACCCACTTTTTTTTTCATATAATTAAAAGCATATCTATAAATATCATTTATATTTCCTCTTTCCTCCATTCTGTTAATTGTAGCACATTTCTTTTGAATGAAAAAGGCTTCTTTAAATTGTCTCTTAAAATAATTTTTCTCATAATCTAGTATCTTTGTTTCTTTTAGGTTAAAATTATTATGCCCTGTGATTTTTCTATGTTCTACAAGTGCAGAATTCTCAATTTTATCCCATTTCAGAGCATATTCATGGTTTTTCATTCTTTCTTTTAAAGTTCTGGATGTTTGTCCTACATAGCATTGGTCACATTTTTCACATTTCACTTCATAAATTAAACCTGCTCTATTTGGTATGTGAGTGTTCTTATGGTTGTTGATATATTGAAAGATAGGGTTACATGGCTTCCATGCAATTTTTATTTTTTCATACTTTTTGAATATATTAGTAAAATTTCTTGCAAACTTTTGGTTTATAAATGGCAATGTGATAAATTTGGCTTGTTTGTTTTTGCACTTTAGATTTTGAATTAAAGTATTATTCTAATATTTTTGGTTCATGTCCTCTATTATTCTATCTATCAATTTGATGGGAAAATCTTCATTGATTAGTTCTTTTTTGATGTTGTTAATTTCTATATTTCTTTTAACTGTATCATTAATGAGTGTAAAAGTTCTATATATAAGAGCTTTTACTAATCCTACTTTTTGGCTGAAATGGTGCTGTGAACTATAGTTCCAATAGGTTCCTGTCAGCCAAAAAGTAGGATTAGTAAAAGCTCTTATATATAGAACTTTTACACTTTACACTTTTACACGCGTTTTGCGTTGTTGGCGCTCGTCAGCGTGGAGTAGGCTGTAACCACTGCGACCAAAAAGATTTTTGGTCCTAGTGGCTTCTTGAGAAATCAAGAAATGGGTATTTAAGGCCAAACTTGCGTAAATACACTATTGTTTTTTCATATATATATATATATATAGAAGCAATGGTCGCCTCTCCCGTCAAAATTAACGTCAAAATCTGACGCCATCTATTGACCGTCGCCGCAACTAGCGGCATCGGGTCGGTGACAAAGCCGCAACACCAACTTTGGCAAACTGATAAGCGTCCACCTAGAGACGCTAGTTGCGGCGACGGTCAATAGATGGCGTCAGATTTTGACGTTAATTTTGACGGGAGAGGCGACCATTGCTTCTATGGATTAATTTCCTCCCGGCAAATTTTCTATCTATATATATATATATACAGTAAAACCCCGCTAATACAAACCATGGATATAACGAACACACGCCGATTTCCAATTCCATTCCATTGAAAATACCATCATTATAACAAACTTTGCGATTTTTAGAATAACAAACCTGTTTTCGGTCCCAAAATAATAAAATATATTTAAAATACTACCCTTATAACGAACTTAGAATTGTAATTTAAAAAAAATTAAAACAACTAAATTTTGAGCATGTTTCAGCTCACGGATCGCGATTTCAAAGCAATAAATTTAGCGGCATTGTTTGTTTTGATTTTCGTACTTTATTTTTGCTGTATGTTGTATAAATTTTAACACATTATACTTTTTATTAAATAGAATATATTTGCATCCATTAAATTTGAAATATAAAAAATGCAAATGGCTTCCAAAATGAAGAAAACAAAGGCATTTTAAAAACAAAAGCGTAATTTCTTTTTGAAAAAAAAAGGCCATTTTCAGAACTTTTCAAAGTGAAACAACACAGGCAAAATGTTAAGAACATAATAAAATAAGCGAATATAACTTTTCTATTATAAAAGATAAATATAAGGCTATTAAAAATTGTTACAAAGAGGAATCAACCTCAACTTTTGCTGCGGTCGTACATTTTAGGGCTTAAAAAAAGTCTGAATAAATGGTCCCGTGATGAAACAAAAATTATTTTTATGCCATTAACTATGGTGATTTTAAAGCCAGCAATGGTTTGCATGACAGGTTCAAAACAAAAGGAAATCTAGACTTAAGAAGAATATGGGGAAACATGAAATAGAAGAAAAACACATTAACTTTATTTGAATGGTGCAATGCTTGAAGAATGCTTTGAAGCAACAAGGTGTTTGAGCCATTTTTCCAAGTAAACATTGTATTATATAATGTGATAATGATCTTTTAAAATCATTTTATATCTTTGAATATATATTTAATAAAACTTTGCCTAGGATTTGTCTTGATTTTTAAATTAGATATAGAGGTACATGTATGTTAATGATAAGAAGAACCTATCATCTAATGATTTCTTTTATTATTCAGTATTAATGTAAGAAAATAGGTCAATAAAGGGAATTAAAACAAAGTGACCACTATTAAGAGGCAGCCTCTTCCAGTGTGTATGGCTGTCCTTTAATTATAGGGTCTAAAAATTTTGAAAAGTAAAAAAAAAAAAATGGCCAAACCGTGGCTATAGTGAACCGTGGCTATAGTGAACCAAAAGCTCTGTCCCATTGGGTTCACTATAGAGGGGTTTTACTGTATATATATTATTTAGTTTCACTCCAAACTCGAGATTCAATGAATAAACTATAAGGATGAAGAAAGGTTACACCTGACTGAACATAGAATGTAGTGGCTTCTTATTATCAGACCAAGGAATCTAGGGAACAGTTTAGTTAGTACAATAGAGAATACAAGGTAATAAGACCAAATCTAAATAAATAAAAAGTGTGTGACATTTCGGTAACAGCATTGTTACCAAAATGTCACACTATTTATTTGGATTTGGTCTTGTTACTTTATATTTATAATCTATAATCCAAATCCTTATCAGTTACAGTAGAGAATCAAATTACAAGTTAGAAAAAGAATCATTGTGGATGGTGACACCATTCAAATTGTAAAGGGCAATACAGTTAAACTCCCATGAACCTACTTGGACAACCGATTTGAAAAAAAAAATGTGGTATACAGACATGGGGTTAGATATGAGATGTAATAATAACAAATGAAAAGCATTTGCTGAATACCAATTATCTTCTTATCTCCACTCAATCTTAGTGAGGTGTCGAATCTGTGGATCTTTGAGCTTTTTAATGATGTCTGTTGGGGATGAGTAGAGTCCATCAATGGATGGTATAATGCATTCAACGATGTAGTTTGGAGAGTTACATTTGGGAAGATGATGCATGTCCCTTCTCTGCACCAGTCATGTACTGCAGTAGATTAGATGTAAAGAAAGTCTCTTTCCTCTTTTAAGAGGTAGATTGTCTGGCCTCAAGGTGGCCAATGACTTTGCCAGTGAGTCTGCCAGTTCATTTCCAAGGATACAAACTTAAGCTGGAAGCCATTGTACTATGACAGAAATGTTGATTGGAAGTCAGTTTACAGATTTGGCAATGTTCTTGAGAAGTGGTTCATGCCTGATGAAACAGGTATGAAGGGTGTAAATGGTTTATCTTGAATCAGAATAGATGAATATTTTACTAGGTGATTTAATGTTGAAGTTTTTGAGAGCAGTATCTATTGTTGAGAGTCCTGATTTGAAATATGAAAGGTGCTAAAGGTGGGAAATGGGTATTTGTTCAAAAATATTTTTGATGTAAACAGAGCAATACCATGGTCAGACAGCTCAGTTTCAAGATGGCTATCAACAGTATAAAACAGGGATGTAAATGAGTAATTTCTGTCAAGGATTTGGAAGGCAAAAACTGAGTAATATCAAGCTGAGTTTGATGTAATACCAACCATGATTTAGATGGGGGTCGGTGGACCATTGGCTTTCGGCCGCTAGAACCCAGGATCGAATCCTGCATTGGGCACTTTTTCTAATTAAAAGAAAAAATCTCTAACGACCCCCAATACTTGGAAAAGTCCAACCCTACCAGCGAGTGCAAGTAACCAAACGGGGTTCTGGCACATTTGTAAGTGTAAATGTCGAATTACTTTTCACAAGTGTAGACATGTGGTGCACTTATAGTAAATGCTGTCGCCAACTTCTAACCACCATGATTATCATGGCCTGTACCACGTGTACTAGGGATAATAATTTAAAAAAAAAATGATTTTGATGGTCTGTATACTACATGTACTCTGGATAAGTATAAAAAAGTTGTTTCACATCTCACAAGGGGTTTTACTCCATAACATAAAGCTGGATTACATCAGGACCTGCCATATACTTCTACTTATATACTATATTTGAAGTAAACACAAGGTAATAAGACCAAACTCAAATAAATAAATGGTGTGACGTTTCGGTAACAGCGTTGTTACCATCTTCAGACCAATTGACTGTTCATTCAGTACTTTGTCTGATGGTAACAATGCTGTTACTGAAACATCACACACTATTTATTATTTGTATTTGGTCTTAAAACATTGTGTTCCTAATCTTTAATCCAAATTGTACCTTGTCTTCCCAATGTTACAAGGTAATAAGACCAAACCCAAATAAATAAAAGGTGCTAGGTTTCAGTAACAGCTTTGTTACCATCATTAGACCAATTGACTGGTCATTCAGAAATTTGGTCTTTTTGGATTCATTTGGATTTGGTCTTATTACATTGTGTTTCTAATCTATAATCCAAATTGTACCTTGTCTTACCAATGTTAGTTCTCTATTCTAAAATCCATTAATTTTGGCCATGAATACCACCCTCCTGGTAAATTTGATATTTATAAGATTGTTAGATGTTATTAAAGGGTCTTTAGCCACTATTATGTGTTGTGACTCTGATAGTCAATAATCTCTGTAACATGGATAACAATAAACTATGGTACATCACACAGCTATATACAGCTGGGATAGATTACATCCATACAAATTATGATAAGGCACAATGTGGATCATAGAATCATAAACACAAGGTAATAAGACCAAATCCAAATAAATAGTGTGACGTGCCCGCACTGTTACCATCTTCAGACAAAAGTACTGAATGAGAAATTATACCACAGCATGTTTCAAATAATTACTGTTATCAAGTATGTAAACAAGATAGCATATAAGAAGATAGTTTTCTGAGAAACCTAAAATATTAACTTTGAATTAGAAGAGGAAAACCCACTTTTTTAGATATAATTAAAAGCATATCTGTAAATATCATTGATATTTCCTTTTTCTTCCATTCTGTTAATTGTAGCACATTTCTTTTGAATAAAAAAAAAGGCTTCTTTAAATTGTCTCTTATAGAAATTTTTTCATACATCTAGTATCTTTTTTCTTTTAGATTTATATATATATGTAGTAAACCCGATGTGGAATGTGCTGGGCAGTCGTGGTAGTGGGTGCGTGATGGGATTCCCGCACTGGGACAGCAAAGAGACAGAGGCAGGTCTAGATCGTAACTCCAAGAAGGTAGAGGTAGACCACGGACGAAGTCAGTCGGACCACAGGCGTCACGGATGCCCTACATCGCGGATAGGGGTGAGTGAAAGATCCGACCGTAACGGCGTCGCTCTGAAACAACTAACTCCCCTCTCTCTGCCGACCGTCTGCTATATATAGCCACATCCAATCGTCTGCTCTGACCTTGACTCTGGTTGGCTGCGGTAAGTCTCGGCATGTTCCGACACGCCTCTGCAAGTCTCGACATGTTCCGACACGCCTCTACAAGCCTCGACATGTTTCGTCTGGTCTACCTCCCTCTTTGCTTTATTGTGATATCCATCTTACAAAGGTTGATACATAGTTTTATATAGGGATGGGATTACAATAAATATCAGAAGGTTGTGAACTGTCTCACACAAAATATACTACAGAATGTGTCCCCGGTGATGAAGGTTTGGTTGGGGGAATGACATGTAATGAATGATAACCTAACAAACCTATTATAAAAAAAAAAGAAATAATTTGCATACAAATTAGTTAAAATTAATAATAAGCTACAAGTTAAAAAGATAAAGATGTTGTAATGGTAGTGTGTCAAAGAAATATAAATCAAGGTTATAAAAATAAAAAGGTTCAAAATGAATGATACAAGATTAAGGGAAAGTATATAATGCAAAATGGTAAATATGATTCGTACAAGTAAAAATATCTTATTGCATAAAATATTAGCGGAGAAAAAGTTAGTTTATTGGTTGAACATATAATGTGACGCAAAGGTTGAAAAAGGGAAAGCGAGGTATCTGAGCATGTTTCTGCAAAGTTGTATCCCAAGCATTCTGCAATGCAATGCGAACTTGTTTAAGTGAGGCATTGTTTTCATTAACAGAAGGCCTAAGATATTCCGCCTGCATCATTAGCTCAGACAGTGAAAAGAGGTGGGAAGATTGATGGGGTAAAAGGGAGAGGTAGAGGTAAGAGGGATTCCTGTTGTCCATAATGATTGTGCCCGGTTGAATTATGAGAGAAAAAAAAAATTGAAAAGTTGAAAAATGGTGAATTGATATGATGAGTCGGGCGATGAAAAAAAAATAAATAAAAAGATCGCGCTGGATATCCTGAACTCATTATTGGGAATGGTATAACGAGGAAGGATTGTTCCAGTCGGATTAATCAATGAAAAAAAATAAAAATGTTTGGCGAACTGGAATCCCTTGGAAGGTTGGAGGTCTGAAGGATGCGGAAAAGGAGAGGTGGGTGCAAGAGCTTTATTGTTGTCAATTTTGATTGTGTCCGGCTTGTATGATGAAAAAAAAAGTTGAAAGGTGAAAAAAAATGATGAGCCGGACGATGAGAGAAAAAAATATATATATAAAAATCTAACTAGGTCTCTTGAGCTCACTGTTGGGAAATGTACAGCAAGGAAGGGTCTTCTAGTTAGTTTAATCAATAAAAAAAAAAAAAAAGAAAATGGTTGACGAACAATAAACTCTTGATGGCTGTGAAAGGTTGGGAGGAAAGGTCCATGGGATAGAGTTAGAGGCTGTAAGGGAAGCGTCAAAAAAAAAAAAACATTTTGAAAATCTATTAACAAAGATAAAATGATAAATGTTTTATTTGTTTAAGAAATATTATAAATATTGTTAGGTGTAGGTTCTTTAAAATGGTGCCTAAAACAGTTGAAGTTGTAAAATGTTAGGTCTAAACATGATGAAAAAAAAGAGAAAATAAAAATATTAAAGGTAATAATATATAAAGGGTTGATTGGTAATTGAAGACATTAATAAACAAAATGATATTATCGATTAATAGTGAAATGTCTTATCCACATCTGTAAGTTAAAAACAAAGTCCAACACCACAAAACTAGGTAAAACTATAAGTCTATTTACAAATTAATGAGAGAAAAGCTAGTAAACCTATTAAATGGGAAAATTTGGGGCAAAAATTAGTTACTAGAATAAAAATAAAGATAAAGGGGAGTAGTGGTGACACATTGATATAATATTATAAAACTACAAAAAATATATAAGAGGGATACATAGGAAGGATAAATTTAAAGTAAACACATACAATAGTGTGTTACTTAAGGTGTCTTGAATCTTTACAACATAGTTTCAGGGATGTAATACAGGAAGGAGGAGAAGTAGAGATAATAAAAGTGAAATTAAAATATAAAAGAAAATTGACTTAAGCAAAAGGTTTGCGATAGGTAGTGACGCAGTGAGGAATAAAGGAAGAAGGTCTGAATTGGTTTCTGCAAAGGACATCTCAGGAGTCCTGCCCTGCAATACGAGCTTAGAAGCGAAGTATTGTTTTCAGGGGTTCTGATTTGGGTGGTGAAAAAAAATAAAGGACCTCTTCATTATAATATTGTAATTTATAGTTATATTTGTAATTGTGGGAAAAATGGGAGGCACATTATGAGATGAGAAATTTAAAATTGAAACTTATAAAAATACAAATCTAGGACTAGTTTTTAAAACTTTTAAAATATTGAGAAATATCAATTTGAATAGTAATAGGTCAAGTAAAATAAAGAGCGTAATAAATTTAATTATTAATATTATGGCCATAAATAAGGTATTTAAAAAAACACACAAATAAGTTTAGAAAATATGATTCGAGTAATTAAAATACAATATGATTTTTTTTAAATGTAAAATTGAAATTAATGAATTGAAATTTAAAAGTTGCGTAAAATAAAGTAAAAATTGGTAAATGAGGGTGTACAAGGTTTAAAATTTGAATTGAAATGCTATAAAAATGGTAAAATAATGAACTTGATGGATTTATAATAATAATGTTATTGCTATTAAAATGGTATCGAATAATTAATTCAGACCAAACGGAGATAGTCTTACATTAAATAGTTCTGTAGAGAAAATTCTCCTACCAGATGGATGTCTTGAATGGGGCTTGTGGAGTGGGCTGCGATGAGGCTTGGTGGTCACTTTTTGTGATGGTTGCCATGGGACATCGTCGATGTTGGTTGGCGGGGCAATGCCAGGATTTCTCGATGAGTCTCGTCTGCCTGTTCGAGCCGATGGATGAAGATGTTTGTGGCGCAGGAGATGTTGATGGGGGCGATGGTGACCTCCTCGGTGCGAGGCGCAGCAAGTCCTCGCATGGCGTCTTTTAGGCGGCTTACTCGGTCTTCGCAGTGGGGCTGCATGTTGGTGAGGGCATCCGCGAAGTACTCGTTTCCGGCTTCCGTCATCCTCTGCATGTTGCTGTCCTCAGTCATCCTGTCGACTTTAACGGATTCTGTAGTAAACCCGATGTGGAATGTGCTGGGCAGTCGTGGTAGTGGGTGCGTGATGGGATTCCCGCACTGGGACAGCAAAGAGACAGAGGCAGGTCTAGATCGTAACTCCAAGAAGGTAGAGGTAGACCACGGACGAAGTCAGTCGGACCACAGGCGTCACGGATGCCCTACATCGCGGATAGGGGTGAGTGAAAGATCCGACCGTAACGGCGTCGCTCTGAAACAACTAACTCCCCTCTCTCTGCCGACCGTCTGCTATATATAGCCACATCCAATCGTCTGCTCTGACCTTGACTCTGGTTGGCTGCGGTAAGTCTCGGCATGTTCCGACACGCCTCTGCAAGTCTCGACATGTTCCGACACGCCTCTACAAGCCTCGACATGTTTCGTCTGGTCTACCTCCCTCTTTGCTTTATTGTGATATCCATCTTACAAAGGTTGATACATAGTTTTATATAGGGATGGGATTACAATAAATATCAGAAGGTTGTGAACTGTCTCACACAAAATATACTACATATATATTTTTAAATATCCCCAGTATACGTGGTACAGGTCATGATAATCATGGTGGGTAGTTAGCGACTGGTTTTACTGTAATTACACCCCATGTCTACACATGTGAAAAGCAGTTCGACTTTTGCACCTACAAATTTGCCAGAGCCCCGTTTGGTTACTTGCACTCGCTGGTGGGATTGGACTTTTACAAGAATCTGGGCCATTGAAGCAGTTATTTTATTAGAAAATGGTGCCCAATGTGGTATTCTATCCCGGGTTGTAGTGGTCAAAACCAACAGTTTAGACCATCCTTCCACCAACCCCCATTCTGAAATTATTATTCCAGGGCCAGCTTAGATTTCTTGATATTCGTAAGGCATTCATAAAATCCTAAGTATTTTCTAAGGAGGTATTCAACTAATAAAGTGGCTAGGCTTATTCTGTGGCAAAAATAGAATACAAATTTTATTAATAATGAGTTAGGGTATACAATTTGGATTATAAACACAAGGTAATAAGACCAAATCTAAATGAATAAGTGTGTGACATTTCGGTAACAGCGTTGTTAACATCTCTAGACAAAAGTACTTAAATGACATTTGTACTCATATATTTGAATAACTACTTTTATCTGAGGATGGTAACCATGCTGTTACCAAAAGATCAAACACTTATTTTGGATTTGGTCTTATTACCTTGTGTTTATTAGGAATATATTAATAAAAAAAGGAAAGGTTATTTCTCTTGTAATTAAATCTTTTTAAATTTCAAATAAGTGAAACATGTAATTGTGTTTCATATGAGGTTGTCACCATGTTTTTTTTTTATTTTTCCTAACTGTGCGGAATGGATTTAAAATGAACAGTTACACAACATGGTGAAAGTTTGGAAAATATTTATTTATAATGCCTTTGAAAAAATTCTTTGTCATTTGTAGGTGTAATGTTCCTTCGATTAAATAAATAAATATGATTTATTAAATTAATAAACTAATTTTTATTATATATATTTTTAATGTCAAACGTACACTTTTTAAATAGATTCATAACAACAACAATCATTACAGTGCTGCCAAATCCAAACAATCAAAATAAATAAATTAATTAAACAGAGTATATTATAATATTATTATAAGGTATATTACAACTCCCCCGACTTCAAGCGACTTCATCCCTCCTGGGATGTCGATGCAGATAAGGTTGGATATTGGAGATGTGAGCCGTTCTTGGAGTTTTATCATCAGACTCATATTCAACATATTTGGGGTGGCCATCCATTTTGGTTACCCTTGTCACTCGATGCGGACCAGATAGCTTCCATTCCTTTCCAACCTTCTGATGTCTTACCAAAATATAATCGTCGATATTCATCTCTGGTGGCAGGGCCTTCTTACGACTGTTAAAATAAAACTTTGTTCTTTGTCGGTAGAGGTTTTGCTCAATTTGACTTTTTTCTGTTTCATAAAGGGGACAGTGAAGATTAAGCTCTTTATCGGCAGGTAAAACAGGGGAAGTTTTTGTAAGTTTGAATAAAGGGGAGCAACCCAGGTAGGAGTTGTAGGATCTATTATGGTAGCGTACTGCCGCTTCTAAGGCATTTTTCCATCCACCCTTGAAGTGAGGATAGCACGAGAGAAAGGTCTTTATATCTCGTATAGCTCGTTCCGCTAAACCATTTCCTGCAGGGTGATAAGGAGAAGTAGTTATTAATCGGATGTCTTTGGAGGTTGCCCACCTAGGGAATTCTCCATACACAAATGATCTCCCTTGATCGGAGACTATAGTTCTCACTGATTTCAGATCCTCATGTTCGTTGAAATATTTTATTAGAGCACGGCCATGTTGTTTCATTGCCTTTGCTTGAACTACCCTAGTAGCCTCGTCAATAAGTAGTAAAAATGTTGAATTCTTATCCTTGATGTTAGAAGGAGCCTCGGCGAAATCTACATGTACAGTATGGAAAGGTACCCTTGATTGATGGGGCAAACTCATCTTTGAAGGACGGCTCTTATACTTGAACTTGACCCTTTGACAGATAGGACAAGAAGATACATATTTCCTTATGTCATTCTTCATACCAGGCCAAACAAAGCGTTGCTTCATTTTATAATATGTCCTCCAAAACCCCGAATGTCCTCCTGATAAGGGATCATCATGGTACATAGATAAAATTGAAGTTCGATGTTCGTGAGGGACAAAATATTTCCCGTGATCTTCTAATTTTAAAGGAATACTCTGATGTTTAACAAACAGTACGGTTTGATCGCTGGAATTTGGTGTTTCTACAGCCAATCTAGACAGCGCGTCGGCATCGCTGAGCTCCCTGCCAGAACGGTGGTTCACTCTCATTTCGAATGAACTCAGAAACAGCTGCCACCTCGCAAGTCGATCCCGGAGATGGCCACAGGAAAGTAGCTGTGTCAATGCGCGATGATCCGTGTGGACAACAAAAGACCTGCCTTCCAAATACCATCTGAAGTGTTTGACAGCCTTCAACACAGCAAGGCATTCTTTTTCGGTGATGGAATAATTTTGTTCAGCCTTGGAAAATGTATATGAATAATAACTAATCACTCTGAGTTGAAGTGATTTCCTTTTATTCACGTCTCTCTGGTATAGAATAGCCCCTGTTCCATAATATGAAGCATCTGTTGACATTTCATAAGGCAATGACTCATCCGGGATTGCCAGTATTGGTTTTGACGTGATGATATCAATAAGTTTTAAATAGGCCTCTTCACATTTATCAGACCACATAAAACTAGAATCTTTTTTCTTCAGGTTGTCCAACGGTCGAACTATCGTGGCATAGTTTGGTATATAGGCCCGAAAATGACCTGTAAATCCAGTAAAACATTGTAGTGACTTAAGATTATATGGGCGTTTCATGAGTTTAGCCTTTTCGATTACTTCCTCCTTCATTTGCTTCGAGTTACCGTTGATAATTCTACCTAAAAGTTCCACCTCAGATACACAAATTTGGCACTTGCCCAAGTTCACTGTCATATTATATTGATGCAGTCTATTGAGAACTTTGTAGGTGAGGGAAGCACATTCTTCAAGGGTTGGGGCGCCACAACAAATGTCGTCAATGTAAACAACCACTCTGATTTCCAATAAATCAGCCAACATCTCGCTCATAACCCTTTGAAATCTAGGAGGTGAATTTTTCCACCCGAACGGTAGTCTCTTAAACTCATAAAGTCCATCAGGTGTTACAAAAGCAGAGAACTTTCTCGTGGCTTTAGTTAGACCGACTTGCCAAAACCCATCCTTCAAATCAATTTTTGTAAAGTATCGACAACCCCCAAATTTATTAATGATTGAGTCGATTCTAGGAAAAGGAAAAGGGTCCAAAAAAGTCTCTTTATTCAACTGTCGATAGTCAATACAGAGCCGGTAGGACGAGTCCGTTTTAGGAACTAGAATACAAGGTGATGCGTACTCAGAAGTAGAAGGAGTAATAATATCCCCATCTAGCATCTCCTTGATTTTTCCAGCAGTCCATGCTCTCTTGTGATCTGACATAGGGTAAGGTTTACACGCCACGATGTTATTATTGGGCTTCAATAGAAAGTCGATCTCGTGCAATGGTAATTCCTTTTTGGAGACATTGCAAAGCTTGGGGAATATAGTGATCAGGTCATCACTGGTAAAAATAACTTCTTTTGACCGCAAAGACAAGCACTTAATCTCATCAGTCCCAAAGTTCCATTGAATTCGGAGATCCCTCATGGTAGGCTTTCCTATTAACAGTTCGAATGGCATCTCCCTCAATATTGTCGCCGTCATCATTCTCTGTTGATCGTCAACCTGAAGTTCCACCTCAATATTCTCAGTAGCTCGGACATGGCTTTCGTCAATCGTTGTTATCGTGGTCTCTGATGGATAACTTTTCCATTTATATTTGGCCAAAAGGTCTCTTCTCATTAGATTGATAGAAGAACCTGGATCCAAGAAAGCAACAAGTTTTACACCATTTATAATAACGGGCAACATAGAATCGGGACTTTTGCAAGACAAAAATAGGATCGATTTTGTCATCGGGATCGAACAACCCTCTAAATTTAGTTTTTTTGAAGAGAAGACACAGAATTATTTTGATTGTTCATTGTCTGTGATGCCTCCTCAATTTGATCAAGTTTGGCAAAATAGGCTGGCTTCTTGACCACTGTGTTGCCAGTTGTCTGGTAGGGCTTGGATTCAAAAGGTTTTTTCTCCAAACTGGGACGGATATTTTTCAGCAGCTGAAGAAGAGTCTCTTTGTTTTCGATTTTCACAGTGGACAACTGATTCTGCATATCTGGGGGTAGCCCATGAATCACTCCAATTATCAATAGCTTTTCACTTAAGCCGGGCATCCCTAATCGCATTTTCCTTTGTTTTTGGTGGAAGTAATCGATCAGAGAGCCGCCTCGATATCTCCACTTGAACGCCCTATCATATTTGTCTATGGGGTTATCCCCAAATGAGGATACAAAATCTTCTTTCCATGTTTCCCAGCTAAAGTTGCATTCATCAGCAAGTCTGCTATCGAACCACAATTGTGCAGTTCCCCCTAGGTAGTTTCTCATACCATATATTTTGGATTGATCTTTTACCCAACCATTATTTGCACAGACATTTTCATATAGGGTTATCCA
Organism: Cordylochernes scorpioides; assembly: GCA_030710605.1. Classification (NCBI taxonomy): domain Eukaryota; kingdom Metazoa; phylum Arthropoda; class Arachnida; order Pseudoscorpiones; family Chernetidae; genus Cordylochernes; species Cordylochernes scorpioides. The sequence goes on along the minus strand of CP092880.1, from coordinate 16,102,375 downwards.
AGTGGCTGGATCTAAGTTATTACCGGAGAAATCAGGTGCTTTCATTTCGACATGTCTTGGTGCATATTCATGCTGGTTTAAACTTAAATTTTGAACTAAAGAATTAACTAGTTTTTGTTGTTCTGCTACAGTAGTTATCAATTTGCTAAAAGTGTCTTCTGTTAATAGAGATTTTGCATCTAATTCCTCCTCATCCATTACGCAAATTTGTAAATCTTTAAATGATCGATTTTTGTATATTTCAATTATTTTTGATGGAACTTTAACAAATCTATTAGAATCCTTTTCTAAATAGTAAGAAGTTAGATTCTTTCCACATTTAAACACGAGCTCGTGATAAATGGGCAATTGAAATTCTTCAGGGATAGAAAAAACGTCAGCATCAGGGTTAAAGCTATAGCCAATTACCTTTTTATTCTTAAAATGCAGGATGATCGATCCTGTCGGCTGCGCCATTTTTGTAATGTTCCTTCGATTAAATAAATAAATATGATTTATTAAATTAATAAACTAATTTTTATTATATATATTTTTAATGTCAAACGTACACTTTTTAAATAGATTCATAACAACAACAATCATTACAGTGCTGCCAAATCCAAACAATCAAAATAAATAAATTAATTAAACAGAGTATATTATAATATTATTATAAGGTATATTACAGTAGGTTTGAAGAATGCAGTCGAAATTCAGAGATGACTGGCTGAAACTTCTATAAAAAACACAAAAATATATATTAGTTTAAAGTTAATTGGCGAGAATAAATTTGTAGAGGTGTTGAAATTTGAAACAAATTTACATGCTTTTGTAAACAATGACAATAAATTACAGTGGTACCTCGACATACGAGCGCCCCAACATACGAGTTTTTCGAGATACGAGCCAACGAGCAAGTGATTTTTTGCTTTTAGTTACGAGCGAAATTCGAGATACGAGTTCGGTTCGGTAGTGTTGAAAATATTAATCTGTGATTTTAAATGTTTCTTTTTGACCAGTACTTTTGTTTTGTTTTTGCTTTTCCTAAAATGTTTCTTTCTTCTTCTTCATTGTTATTTGTTCTATATGCAAAGCTTTGTTTTTGAGACTTGAATAAACAAATTCAAGTTTATTATATTTTTGTGTGCTTTTAAAGTTAAAACACAACAGGTAGTAACACGCAGTCGCGCCATCACGAAAAGTTAGCAGCGTGCTTCCGCTGTGATAAGTTGTGTTTTGTGTTTTTGTGTTGCGTTTACATTTACAGTTTTAGTTCATTTATTTTTATAACCATGGATCGGAAGAAAGTTTGTAAAAAGTCAAGTGCTAAGAAAAATATGATGAGTATTGAATTAAAACGTGAAATTATAGAAAAACATGAGCAAGGTGTTCGAGTTGTTGACTTGTCGAGGCAGTATGGCCGTAATACGTCCATGATATGTTCTGTGCTTAAACGGAAGGAGTCGATAAAGAGTGTAACGCCGGCTAAGGGCCTTATGATAATTTCCAAACTGCGAACCTCCCTTCATGAAAATATGGAGAAACTGCTGATGGTGTGGGTGACAGAAAAGCAGCTCCAAGGAGATACCTTGACGCAGACCATAATTTGTGAGAAGGCAAAAGCGATCTACGGAGATTTGCTGAAGCAAACCCCGCAGACTTCCATCGACGAGGCATCTGAAGATATGCAAGTAATTGGTTTTGAGGAGTCAGAGGAGGAGGTTATTTCTACAAGTGAGATAAAGGAGATCTTAGGAATGTGGGAGAGAGTTTCACAGTTCGTGGAAAAAAAAAACACCCAGAAAAAGTTGCAACAGGTCGTGCATCTGACCTTTTTAATGACACTTGCCTAACTCATTTCCGGAACATTCTGAGAGGGAGGAAGAAACAAACCTCCTTGGACATGTTTTTTTCTAAACGGCCTACAGGTGAAAGCGAGAAAAATGTAGCGAAAAAGGCAAAGACCAGTGAGGATATCTAATTTATTTCTTTACATTCTCTTTTTTGTTTTTGTGCAATAAATATTTGATATTTATAAATACGTTTTTATTATTTAAAACCACGCAACAAAAATAACTGGGGTGAAATTTTGGAGGTTGGAACGGATTAATGGTAGTTCAATTGTTTTGTATGGGGAAATTTGCTTCGAGATAGAGTAATTCAAGATACGAGCAAGGTTGCGGAACGAATTAAACTCGTATGTCGAGGTACCACTGTATATTTGATTATTTTACACACAAAAGTAATTTTTAAATACAAGGTGGGATCAATAAATAAGGTGAATTATAATTTATTAAAAAAAATAAGAATGATATTAAAAATTAGGACTTGATTTATTCAAAATAATCACCATGGCTTTCTATACATCGTCTCCATCGTTCTGGTAACTTGTAAATATCCTCTTTATAGGCACTCTTAGGAGGCGTGTGAAAAAAATCTTGCACCACTTTCTGGACATCTTCATCCGAGTCAAATCGCTTTCCCTTTAACTCCTCCTTTAGTAGTCCAAAAAGGAAATAGTCAGAGGGGGCTAGGTCTGGACTATATGCAGGATGTTCTAAAACTTCAAAACCTAATTTAATGATTGTAGATACAGTTTTACATGATGTATGCGGCCTTTGAAACCTGAATACGGTTAAGTTTTTGGTCCAAATTAAGGAAATGTGGAATTCGTCCATTTTTGAACTCGTTAACCCATTTATAAATGTTTTTTTGAGACAAACAAGACTCACCATAGATATTTTTCATTCTTTGGCACATTTGAGATGTTTGAATACCTTCTGCATTAAAGAAACGAATAACTGCACGTTGTTCAAGCGTGGTGCAATCCTTCAAGGGAGCTTCCATTTTAGTTTATTTATAAGTCTCACGCCGTGCGTGGGAAAAAAGAACAGAACACCTTAAATAGTCTCTCGATGTTATATTTTAATATTCTGTGGTTTAAATTATTTTTGCTTTTTTAATTTTTAAGAAATAAGATAATTCACCTTATTTATTGATCCCCCCTTGTATTTACTATATACTGAACCATATAATTGTATATATAGAGACTGAAATATCTGCCAAGGCTTCATAAAATTAACCTTAAAATGAGGTCCAACTGGAGAATTCTATAACAATCACAATCTTCTATATGAAAATTTACTTAAATTATTTTAACCTTTGTTGAAGAGATGAAAGGAAATTAGTTGTACCAAGTTTCCTCACTGGCTTGTTTATCTGTGTATATGTTTACATTGGAAGTATAGCCAATAGGAAATTTAATATTTATGGGGCTTTATGTAAATATAGGACCATATGTTCCTACGAATGGACAAAGATCTTCATCAAAATGGTCAGATTTTAGGTATAAGTACGAGGGCATTTGATTTTGTGTTGAGGGCCTAAAATGTTCTTATTTTGTTTAAAGGTTCATGCCAACTCTCTCCAAAAGAAATAAAGGATGAATTATCAGCAAGGTGAAGCATTTTTTTTTTAACAAGATTACTTTAAACCTTTCCTAGATATCAAGTCTTTGCAGAAAGTGGTATTGAGATCAACATTTGGTATCTTAGCTTTATTACAAATGAAATGTGCATAATACTGTAGAAATATTTTTCTTGATTGAATTAGAAAAGTTGAAAGGCAGTTAGACCAAATTTATCGGAGAAATATCAATATAAGCATTCAAGTCTAATGATAGAAACAAAATGTTACTTATGTTTACTTATTTGGTCCTAGTCTTATTACTATCTCAACCATCTTTAAGCCAAGTTGTGTCAACACTATTATAGAGAGTAAGCTGACCTGTATGTTGGAGTAGGCCCATGATGACAGCCGGTGTCAAATAGCCACAGTTCCCAAGTCAAGATGGCCGCAGGAGAGGTACACACAGTGGGTGTTGAGTCGCTAAGGCCCGGGTTAATTTATCCCAGTTCTAGTCAAGTCCAAGCTTGATCTCAGCCAAATAAGTTAGCATGACAAGCATGCCCAAGGCTTCTGTGCAACAAGGCCCTCCACCATGTCGGAGGGAACCCTACTCTCTGTCAAATTACCACTGATAGCAAGAGTGGTCTTCCAGAAGTGTGGCCAAAAAGTGATGCCAGGAAAACTGGGCTCATTTCTTCACCTCCAAGGTAATAAACGGGGGAGGGAACCTCATGGAGCTAATTTTCTTTTGCCTGTAACAAACCCATGTGTTAGAATCTTGATACTATTTATGTGTATGGGTGATATCTAACACTGAGTGTGGTTAGTAGCACCAATGTAATGTGTCTGGCCCAATATTTTATTTTTTACTATATTTGAATATTTAGTATCCTTTGAAGCCTTTATTTAATTGACAAAGGTAGGCCATTATCGTGCTTACAATTCAAGTATGCTGTTACAAAATATAAAGTATATACTCCTATCCTTAACTTATTCTACTCCCAATCATATATGGTAAAATTAAAGCAAAACATATTGAGTAATCTGAGAAATGAATCATCTTTAAAAGTGAAAAGATAGGAAAGGGATAATAATTGAGAAACAACTTTTGAAAGTGGGTCTCCTCGCCTCTGGCAGTATCCGTCAGCCTTACCACTGGTGGGGGGACATTCCAGACTGACCAAAGAGGTCCTATAATATCTAACCCCGAAATTGAGAAACCACTTCTAAAAGTGGGTCTCCTCGCCTCTGGCAGTATCCGTCAGCCTTACCACTGGTGGGGGGACATTCCGGACTGACCAAAGAGGTCCTATAATATCTAACCCCGAAATTGAGAAACCACTTCTAAAAGTGGGTCTCCTCGCCTCTGGCAGTATCCGTCAGCCTTACCACTGGTGGGGGGACATTCCGGACTGACCAAAGAGGTCCTATAATATCTAACCCCAAAATTGAGAAACCACTTCTAAAAGTGGGTCTCCTCGCCTCTGGCAGTATCCGTCAGCCTTACCACTGGTGGGGGGACATTCCGGACTGACCAAAGAGGTCCTATAATATCTAACCCCAAAATTGAGAAATCACTTCTAAAAGTGGGTCTCCTCGCCTCTGGCAGTATCCGTCAGCCTTACCACTGGTGGGGGGACATTCCGGACTAACCAAAGAGGTCCTATAATATCTAACCCCAAAATTGAGAAACCACTTCTAAAAGTGGGTCTCCTCGCCTCTGGCAGTATCCGTCAGCCTTACCACTGGTGGGGGGACATTCCGGACTGACCAAAGAGGTCCTATAATATTTAACCCCAAAATTGAGAAACCACTTCTAAAAGTGGGTCTCCTCGCCTCTGGCAGTATCCGTCAGCCTTACCACTGGTGGGGGGACATTCCGGACTGACCAAAGAGGTCCTCTAATATCTAACCCCAAAATTGAGAAACCACTTCTAAAAGTGGGTCTCCTCGCCTCTGGCAGTATCCGTCAGCCTTACCACTGGTGGGGGGACATTCCGTGTGTAAACAAGATAGCAGATAAGAAGAATATAATTTTCTGAGAAACACAGATAATTATTCTTAGAAATAAAAGTGGAAAAAACCCACTTTTTTTTTCATATAATTAAAAGCATATCTATAAATATCATTTATATTTCCTCTTTCCTCCATTCTGTTAATTGTAGCACATTTCTTTTGAATGAAAAAGGCTTCTTTAAATTGTCTCTTAAAATAATTTTTCTCATAATCTAGTATCTTTGTTTCTTTTAGGTTAAAATTATTATGCCCTGTGATTTTTCTATGTTCTACAAGTGCAGAATTCTCAATTTTATCCCATTTCAGAGCATATTCATGGTTTTTCATTCTTTCTTTTAAAGTTCTGGATGTTTGTCCTACATAGCATTGGTCACATTTTTCACATTTCACTTCATAAATTAAACCTGCTCTATTTGGTATGTGAGTGTTCTTATGGTTGTTGATATATTGAAAGATAGGGTTACATGGCTTCCATGCAATTTTTATTTTTTCATACTTTTTGAATATATTAGTAAAATTTCTTGCAAACTTTTGGTTTATAAATGGCAATGTGATAAATTTGGCTTGTTTGTTTTTGCACTTTAGATTTTGAATTAAAGTATTATTCTAATATTTTTGGTTCATGTCCTCTATTATTCTATCAATTTGATGGGAAAATCTTCATTGATTAGTTCTTTTTTGATGTTGTTAATTTCTATATTTCTTTTAACTGTATCATTAATGAGTGTAAAAGTTCTATATATAAGAGCTTTTACTAATCCTACTTTTTGGCTGAAATGGTGCTGTGAACTATAGTTCCAATAGGTTCCTGTCAGCCAAAAAGTAGGATTAGTAAAAGCTCTTATATATAGAACTTTTACACTTTACACTTTTACACGCGTTTTGCGTTGTTGGCGCTCGTCAGCGTGGAGTAGGCTGTAACCACTGCGACCAAAAAGATTTTTGGTCCTAGTGGCTTCTTGAGAAATCAAGAAATGGGTATTTAAGGCCAAACTTGCGTAAATACACTATTGTTTTTTCATATATATATATATATATAGAAGCAATGGTCGCCTCTCCCGTCAAAATTAACGTCAAAATCTGACGCCATCTATTGACCGTCGCCGCAACTAGCGGCATCGGGTCGGTGACAAAGCCGCAACACCAACTTTGGCAAACTGATAAGCGTCCACCTAGAGACCATGGTTTCGGGCTAATGGCCCTCGTCAGTCTAGGGCGGACTTTATTCCATGAGATCCACACGGGATCTAATGGAATCCTCACAATCTACCAAAGAGGTGTTTTGCTGGCAATGTGGCTGGGCCAAATCTATTGGCAAAACATAGATGGAAAATTTGCCGGGAGGAAATTAATCCATAGAAGCAATGATCGCCTCTCCCATCAAAATTAACGTCAAAATCTGACGCCATCTATTGACCGTCGCCGCAACTAGCGGCATCGGGTCGATGACAAAGCCGCAACACCAACTTTGGCAAACTGATAAGCGTCCACCTAGAGACCATGGTTTCGGGCTAATGGCCCTCGTCAGTCTAGGGCGGACTTTATTCCATGAGATCCACACGGGATCTAATGGAATCCTCACAATCTACCAAAGAGGTGTTTTGCTGGCAATGTGGCTGGGCCAAATCTATTGGCAAAACATAGATGGAAAATTTGCCGGGAGGAAATTAATCCATAGAAGCAATGATCGCCTCTCCCATCAAAATTAACGTCAAAATCTGACGCCATCTATTGACCGTCGCCGCAACTAGCGGCATCGGGTCGGTGACAAAGCCGCAACACCAACTTTGGCAAACTGATAAGCGTCCACCTAGAGACCATGGTTTCGGGCTAATGGCCCTCGTCAGTCTAGGGCGGACTTTATTCCATGAGATCCACACGGGATCTAATGGAATCCTCACAATCTACCAAAGAGGTGTTTTGCTGGCAATGTGGCTGGGCCAAATCTATTGGCAAAACATAGATGGAAAATTTGCCGGGAGGAAATTAATCCATAGAAGCAATGGTCGCCTCTCCCGTCAAAATTAACGTCAAAATCTGACGCCATCTATTGACCGTCGCCGCAACTAGCGGCATCGGGTCGGTGACAAAGCCGCAACACCAACTTTGGCAAACTGATAAGCGTCCACCTAGAGACGCTAGTTGCGGCGACGGTCAATAGATGGCGTCAGATTTTGACGTTAATTTTGACGGGAGAGGCGACCATTGCTTCTATGGATTAATTTCCTCCCGGCAAATTTTCTATCTATATATATATATATACAGTAAAACCCCGCTAATACAAACCATGGATATAACGAACACACGCCGATTTCCAATTCCATTCCATTGAAAATACCATCATTATAACAAACTTTGCGATTTTTAGAATAACAAACCTGTTTTCGGTCCCAAAATAATAAAATATATTTAAAATACTACCCTTATAACGAACTTAGAATTGTAATTTAAAAAAAATTAAAACAACTAAATTTTGAGCATGTTTCAGCTCACGGATCGCGATTTCAAAGCAATAAATTTAGCGGCATTGTTTGTTTTGATTTTCGTACTTTATTTTTGCTGTATGTTGTATAAATTTTAACACATTATACTTTTTATTAAATAGAATATATTTGCATCCATTAAATTTGAAATATAAAAAATGCAAATGGCTTCCAAAATGAAGAAAACAAAGGCATTTTAAAAACAAAAGCGTAATTTCTTTTTGAAAAAAAAAGGCCATTTTCAGAACTTTTCAAAGTGAAACAACACAGGCAAAATGTTAAGAACATAATAAAATAAGCGAATATAACTTTTCTATTATAAAAGATAAATATAAGGCTATTAAAAATTGTTACAAAGAGGAATCAACCTCAACTTTTGCTGCGGTCGTACATTTTAGGGCTTAAAAAAAGTCTGAATAAATGGTCCCGTGATGAAACAAAAATTATTTTTATGCCATTAACTATGGTGATTTTAAAGCCAGCAATGGTTTGCATGACAGGTTCAAAACAAAAGGAAATCTAGACTTAAGAAGAATATGGGGAAACATGAAATAGAAGAAAAACACATTAACTTTATTTGAATGGTGCAATGCTTGAAGAATGCTTTGAAGCAACAAGGTGTTTGAGCCATTTTTCCAAGTAAACATTGTATTATATAATGTGATAATGATCTTTTAAAATCATTTTATATCTTTGAATATATATTTAATAAAACTTTGCCTAGGATTTGTCTTGATTTTTAAATTAGATATAGAGGTACATGTATGTTAATGATAAGAAGAACCTATCATCTAATGATTTCTTTTATTATTCAGTATTAATGTAAGAAAATAGGTCAATAAAGGGAATTAAAACAAAGTGACCACTATTAAGAGGCAGCCTCTTCCAGTGTGTATGGCTGTCCTTTAATTATAGGGTCTAAAAATTTTGAAAAGTAAAAAAAAAAAAATGGCCAAACCGTGGCTATAGTGAACCGTGGCTATAGTGAACCAAAAGCTCTGTCCCATTGGGTTCACTATAGAGGGGTTTTACTGTATATATATTATTTAGTTTCACTCCAAACTCGAGATTCAATGAATAAACTATAAGGATGAAGAAAGGTTACACCTGACTGAACATAGAATGTAGTGGCTTCTTATTATCAGACCAAGGAATCTAGGGAACAGTTTAGTTAGTACAATAGAGAATACAAGGTAATAAGACCAAATCTAAATAAATAAAAAGTGTGTGACATTTCGGTAACAGCATTGTTACCAAAATGTCACACTATTTATTTGGATTTGGTCTTGTTACTTTATATTTATAATCTATAATCCAAATCCTTATCAGTTACAGTAGAGAATCAAATTACAAGTTAGAAAAAGAATCATTGTGGATGGTGACACCATTCAAATTGTAAAGGGCAATACAGTTAAACTCCCATGAACCTACTTGGACAACCGATTTGAAAAAAAAAATGTGGTATACAGACATGGGGTTAGATATGAGATGTAATAATAACAAATGAAAAGCATTTGCTGAATACCAATTATCTTCTTATCTCCACTCAATCTTAGTGAGGTGTCGAATCTGTGGATCTTTGAGCTTTTTAATGATGTCTGTTGGGGATGAGTAGAGTCCATCAATGGATGGTATAATGCATTCAACGATGTAGTTTGGAGAGTTACATTTGGGAAGATGATGCATGTCCCTTCTCTGCACCAGTCATGTACTGCAGTAGATTAGATGTAAAGAAAGTCTCTTTCCTCTTTTAAGAGGTAGATTGTCTGGCCTCAAGGTGGCCAATGACTTTGCCAGTGAGTCTGCCAGTTCATTTCCAAGGATACAAACTTAAGCTGGAAGCCATTGTACTATGACAGAAATGTTGATTGGAAGTCAGTTTACAGATTTGGCAATGTTCTTGAGAAGTGGTTCATGCCTGATGAAACAGGTATGAAGGGTGTAAATGGTTTATCTTGAATCAGAATAGATGAATATTTTACTAGGTGATTTAATGTTGAAGTTTTTGAGAGCAGTATCTATTGTTGAGAGTCCTGATTTGAAATATGAAAGGTGCTAAAGGTGGGAAATGGGTATTTGTTCAAAAATATTTTTGATGTAAACAGAGCAATACCATGGTCAGACAGCTCAGTTTCAAGATGGCTATCAACAGTATAAAACAGGGATGTAAATGAGTAATTTCTGTCAAGGATTTGGAAGGCAAAAACTGAGTAATATCAAGCTGAGTTTGATGTAATACCAACCATGATTTAGATGGGGGTCGGTGGACCATTGGCTTTCGGCCGCTAGAACCCAGGATCGAATCCTGCATTGGGCACTTTTTCTAATTAAAAGAAAAAATCTCTAACGACCCCCAATACTTGGAAAAGTCCAACCCTACCAGCGAGTGCAAGTAACCAAACGGGGTTCTGGCACATTTGTAAGTGTAAATGTCGAATTACTTTTCACAAGTGTAGACATGTGGTGCACTTATAGTAAATGCTGTCGCCAACTTCTAACCACCATGATTATCATGGCCTGTACCACGTGTACTAGGGATAATAATTTAAAAAAAAAATGATTTTGATGGTCTGTATACTACATGTACTCTGGATAAGTATAAAAAAGTTGTTTCACATCTCACAAGGGGTTTTACTCCATAACATAAAGCTGGATTACATCAGGACCTGCCATATACTTCTACTTATATACTATATTTGAAGTAAACACAAGGTAATAAGACCAAACTCAAATAAATAAATGGTGTGACGTTTCGGTAACAGCGTTGTTACCATCTTCAGACCAATTGACTGTTCATTCAGTACTTTGTCTGATGGTAACAATGCTGTTACTGAAACATCACACACTATTTATTATTTGTATTTGGTCTTAAAACATTGTGTTCCTAATCTTTAATCCAAATTGTACCTTGTCTTCCCAATGTTACAAGGTAATAAGACCAAACCCAAATAAATAAAAGGTCCTAGGTTTCAGTAACAGCTTTGTTACCATCATTAGACCAATTGATTGGTCATTCAGAAATTTGGTCTTTTTGGATTCATTTGGATTTGGTCTTATTACATTGTGTTTCTAATCTACAATCCAAATTGTACCTTGTCTTACCAATGTTAGTTCTCTATTCTAAAATCCATTAATTTTGGCCATGAATACCACCCTCCTGGTAAATTTGATATTTATAAGATTGTTAGATGTTATTAAAGGGTCTTTAGCCACTATTATGACTCTGAGAGTCAATAATCTCTGTAACATGAATAACAATAAACTATGGTACATCACACAGCTATATACAGCTGGGATAGATTACATCCATACAAATTATGATAAGGCAAAATGTGGATCATAGAATCATAAACACAAGCTAATAAGACCAAATCCAAATAAATAGTGTGACGTGCCAGTAACAGCATTGTTACCATTTTCAGACAAAAGTACTGAATGAGAAATTATACCACAGCATGTTTCAAATAGTTACTGTTATCAAGTATGTAAACAAGATAGCATATAAGAAGATAGTTTTCTGAGAAACCTAAAATATTAACTTTGAATTAGAAGAGGAAAACCCACTTTTTTAGATATAATTAAAAGCATATCTGTAAATATATTTGATATTTCCTTTTTCTTCTATTCTGTTAATTGTAGCACATTTCTTTTGATGAAATAAGCTTCTTTAAATTGTATCTTATAGTAATTTTTTAATAATCTAGTATCTTTTTTCTTTTAGATTTATATATATATTTTTTTAAATATCCCCAGTATACGTGGTACAGGCCATGATAATCATGGTGGGTAGTATGCGACTGGTTTTACTGTAATTACACCCCATGTCTACCCATGTGAAAAGCAGTTCGACTTTTGCACTTACAAATTTGCCAGAGCCCCGTTTGGTTACTTGCACTCGCTGGTGGGATTGGACTTTTACAAGAATCTGGGCCATTGAAGCAGTTATTTTATTAGAAAATGGTGCCCAATGTGGTATTCTATCTCGGGTTGTAGTGGTCCAAACCAACTGTTTAGACCATCCATCCACCGACACCCATTCTGAAATTATTATTCGGGGGTGAACTTAGATTTCTTGATATTCTTAAGGCATTCATGAAATCCTAAGTAGTTTCCAAGGAGGTATTTAACTAATAAAGTGGCTAGGCTTATTCTGTGGCAAAAATAGAATACAAATTTTATTAATAATGAGTTAGGGTATACAATTTGGATTATAAACACAAGGTAATAAGACCAAATCTAAATGAATAAGTGTGTGACATTTCGGTAACAGCGTTGCTAACATCTCTAGACAAAAGTACTTAAATGACATTTGTACTCGTATATTTGAATAACTACTTTTATCTGAGGATGGTAACCATGCTGTTACCGAAACATCAAACACTTATTTTGGATTTGGTCTTATTACCTTGTGTTTATTAGGAATATATTAATAAAAAAAGGAAAGGTTATTTCTCTTGTAATTAAATCTTTTTAAAATTTCAAATAAGTGAAACATGTAATTGTGTTTCATATGAGGTTGTCACCATGTTTTTTTTATTTATTTTTCCTAACTGTGCGGAATGGATTTAAAATGAACAGTTACACAACATGGTGAAAGTTTGGAAAATATTTATTTATAATGCCTTTGAAAAAATTCTTTGTCATTTGTAGGTTTGAAGAATGCAGTCGAAATTCAGAGATGACTGGCTGAAACTTCTATAAAAAACACAAAAATATATATTAGTTTAAAGTTAATTGGCGAGAATAAATTTGTAGAGGTGTTGAAATTTGAAACAAATTTACATGCTTTTGTAAACAATGACAATAAATTACAGTGGTACCTCGACATACGAGCGCCCCAACATACGAGTTTTTCGAGATACGAGCCAACGAGCAAGTGATTTTTTGCTTTTAGTTACGAGCGAAATTCGAGATACGAGTTGAGTTCGGTTCGGTAGTGTTGAAAATATTAATCTGTGATTTTAAATGTTTCTTTTTGACCAGTACTTTTGTTTTGTTTTTGCTTTTCCTAAAATGTTCCTTTCTTCTTCTTCATTGTTATTTGTTCTATATGCAAAGCTTTGTTTTTTGAGACTTGAATAAACAAATTCAAGTTTATTATATTTTTGTGTGCTTTTAAAGTTAAAACACAACAGGTAGTAACACGCAGTCGCGCCATCACGAAAAGTTAGCAGCGTGCTTCCGCTGTGATAAGTTGTGTTTAGTGTTTTTGTGTTGCGTTTACATTTACAGTTTTAGTTCATTTATTTTTATAACCATGGATCGGAAGAAAGTTTGTAAAAAGTCAAGTGCTAAGAAAAATATGATGAGTATTGAATTAAAACGTGAAATTATAGAAAAACATGAGCAAGGTGTTCGAGTTGTTGACTTGTCGAGGCAGTATGGCCGTAGTACGTCCATGATATGTTCTGTGCTTAAACGGAAGGAGTCGATAAAGAGTGTAACGCCGGCTAAGGGCCTTATGATAATTTCCAAACTGCGAACCTCCCTTCATGAAAATATGGAGAAACTGCTGATGGTGTGGGTGACAGAAAAGCAGCTCCAAGGAGATACCTTGACGCAGACCATAATTTGTGAGAAGGCAAAAGCGATCTACGGAGATTTGCTGAAGCAAACCCCGCAGACTTCCATCGACGAGGCATCTGAAGATATGCAAGTAATTGGTTTTGAGGAGTCAGAGGCGGAGGTTATTTCTACAAGTGAGATAAAGGAGATCTTAGGAATGTGGGAGAGAGTTTCACAGTTCGTGGAAAAAAAAACACCCAGAAAAAGTTGCAACAGGTCGTGCATCTGACCTTTTTAATGACACTTGCCTAACTCATTTCCGGAACATTCTGAGAGGGAGGAAGAAACAAACCTCCTTGGACATGTTTTTTTCTAAACGGCCTACAGGTGAAAGCGAGAAAAATGTAGCGAAAAAGGCAAAGACCAGTGAGGATATCTAATTTATTTCTTTACATTCTCTTTTTTGTTTTTGTGTAATAAATATTTGATATTTATAAATACGTTTTTATTTAAAACCACGCAACAAAAATAACTGGGGTGAAATTTTGGAGGTTGGAACGGATTAATGGTAGTTCAATTGTTTTGTATGGGGAAATTTGCTTTGAGATACGAGTAATTCAAGATACGAGCAAGGTTGCGGAACGAATTAAACTCGTATGTCGAGGTACCACTGTATATTTGATTATTTTACACACAAAAGTAATTTTTAAATACAAGGTGGGATCAATAAATAAGGTGAATTATAATTTATTAAAAAAAAAAAGAATGATATTAAAAATTAGGACTTGATTTATTCAAAATAATCACCATGGCTTTCTATACATCGTCTCCATCATTCTGGTAACTTGTAAATATCCTCTTTATAGGCACTCTTAGGAGGCGTGTGAAAAAAATCTTGCACCACTTTCTGGACATCTTCATCCGAGTCAAATCGCTTTCCCTTTAACTCCTCCTTTAGTAGTCCAAAAAGGAAATAGTCAGAGGGGGCTAGGTCTGGACTATATGCAGGATGTTCTAAAACTTCAAAACCTAATTTAATGATTGTAGATACAGTTTTACATGATGTATGCGGCCTTTGAAACCCGAATACGGTTAAGTTTTTGGTCCAAATTAAGGAAATGTGGAATTCGTCCATTTTTGAACTCGTTAACCCATTTATAAATGTTTTTTTGAGACAAACAAGACTCACCATAGATATTTTTCATTCTTTGGCACATTTGAGATGTTTGAATACCTTCTGCATTAAAGAAACGAATAACTGCACGTTGTTCAAGCGTGGTGCAATCCTTCAAGGGAGCTTCCATTTTAGTTTATTTATAAGTCTCACGCCGTGTGTGGGAAAAAAGAACAGAACACCTTAAATAGTCTCTCGATGCTATATTTTAATATTCTGTGGTTTAAATTATTTTTGCTTTTTTAATTTTTAAGAAATAAGATAATTCACCTTATTTATTGATCCCCCCTTGTATTTACTATATACTGAACCATATAATTGTATATATAGAGACTGAAATATCTTCCAAGGCTTCATAAAATTAACATTAAAATGAGGTCCAACTGGAGAATTCTATAACAATCACAATCTTTTATATGAAAATTTACTTAAATTATTTTAACCTTTGTTGAAGAGATGAAAGGAAATTAGTTGTACCAAGTTTCCTCACTGGCTTGTTTATCTGTGTATATGTTTACATTGGAAGTATAGCCAATAGGAAATTTAATATTTATGGGGCTTTATGTAAATATAGGACCATATGTTCCTATGAATGGACAAAGATCTTCATCAAAATGGTCAGATTTTAGGTATAAGTACGAGGGCATTTGATTTTGTGTTGAGGGCCTAAAATGTTCTTATTTTGTTTAAAGGTTCATGCCAACTCTCTCCAAAAGAAATAAAGGATGAATTATCAGCAAGGTGAAGCATTTTTTTTAACAAGATTACTTTAAACCTTTCCTAGATATCAAGTCTTTACAGAAAGTGGTATTGAGATCAACATTTGGTATCTTAGCTTTATTACAAATGAAATGTGCATAATACTGTAGAAATATTTTTCTTGATTGAATTAGAAAAGTTGAAAGGCAGTTAGACCAAATTTATCGGAGAAATATCAATATAAGCATTCATTGATAGAAACAAAATGTTACTTATGTTTACTTATTTGGTCCTAGTCTTATTACTATCTCAACCATCTTTAAGCCAAGTTGTGTCAACACTATTATAGAGAGTAAGCTGACCTGTATGTTGGAGTAGGCCCATGATGACAGCCGGTGTCAAATAGCCACAGTTCCCAAGTCAAGATGGCCGCAGGAGAGGTACACACAGTGGGTGTTGAGTCGCTAAGGCCCGGGTTAATTTATCCCAGTTCTAGTCAAGTCCAAGCTTGATCTCAGCCAAATAAGTTAGCATGACAAGCATGCCCAAGGCTTCTGTGCAACAAGGCCCTCCACCATGTCGGAGGGAACCCTACTCTCTGTCAAATTACCACTGATAGCAAGAGTGGTCTTCCAGAAGTGTGGCCAAAAAGTGATGCCAGGAAAACTGGGCTCATTTCTTCACCTCCAAGGTAATAAACGGGGGAGGGAACCTCATGGAGCTAATTTTCTTTTGCCTGTAACAAACCCATGTGTTAGAATCTTGATACTATTTATGTGTATGGGTGATATCTAACACTGAGTGTGGTTAGTAGCACCAATGTAATGTGTCTGGCCCAATATTTTATTGTTTACTATATTTGAATATTTAGTATCCTTTGAAGCCTTTATTTAATTGACAAAGGTAGGCCATTATCGTGCTTACAATTCAAGTATGCTGTTACAAAATATAAAGTATATACTCCTATCCTTAACTTATTCTACTCCCAATCATATATGGTAAAATTAAAGCAAAACATATTGAGTAATCTGAGAAATGAATCATCTTTAAAAGTGAAAAGATAGGAAAGGGATAATAATTGAGAAACAACTTTTGAAAGTGGGTCTCCTCACCTCTGGCAGTATCCGTCAGCCTTACCACTGGTGGGGGGACATTCCGGACTGACCAAAGAGGTCCTATAATATCTAACCCCAAAATTGAGAAACCACTTCTAAAAGTGGGTCTCCTCATCTCTGGCAGTATCCGTGAGCCTTACCACTGGTGGGGGGACATTCCGGACTGACCAAAGAGGTCCTATAATATCTAACCCCAAAATTGAGAAACCACTTCTAAAAGTGGGTCTCCTCGCCTCTGGCAGTATCCGTCAGCCTTACCACTGGTGGGGGGACATTCCGGACTGACCAAAGAGGTCCTATAATATATAACCCCACAATTGAGAAACCACTTCTAAAAGTGGGTCTCCTCGCCTCTGGCAGTATCCGTCAGCCTTACCACTGGTGGGGGGACATTCCGGACTGACCAAAGGGGTCCTACCATAGCTAACCCTACAATTGAGAAGCCACTTGTGATAGTGATTCATATCACAATAACAGAATCCATTAGCCACACCTCTACCATTGCCACTGAAGAGTCACCCAAACCTATCAACTCTTTACTAACTCTTATTCAGAATTTGCCTCATTTGTCAAAACCGTCAAACCTATTCAATTCCAACAAATTAAAACCATTTTTCATATCCAAATTTCTTGCCTATAATTTAAATGTTAATTTGGTGCTTGCCATAATTTGATCTCATACTTAAATATACATTAGCTTATTTCAGTTCAGAATCAACTTTAAAAACTTATTAAAGTACCATACAGGAGATATATGCCTATAATTAACTCATGCAAACTGTGTTAAAATTATCTTCTTGCGACAGCACAAATGTTAAAGTCACTTTTGCCATAGTGCTTTTAAGATGGCTAAAAGTGTGATATTGCAACTGCAAATGCTTGCATCAATGTGTCTGCAAAATCCCGCAAAATTTGTTTTTTAGTTGCAAAGCTATTTTGATATCGTTCGTTCTATAACCTAAGAGGTCATAGGTCTCTGATTTTGACTGTTTCTTAAATAAAATATCACACACACACACACAAAAGCCTTTATTAAGACACACAGGTCTTACAGAGGATTCTCCTTGGGGTTACAAAACGGAGAAACCTATAAAAGTGGGAAATAAAAATGGAGAAAGATTATATACATTTGGAAAATATATACAGATTATAAGAAAGAATAAAAAAATAAGAAGAATAAAAAAAAAAAATCAATTAAATAAAATATCAACAACCCTTTGTTTAAATACAACTTAATCACAAAATTTGAATCATATTGCCATTGGGCAGGACAGAATTTTGTAAATACATTTACACCAAAGCTAAAAGTGATACATGGTGGCGTGTAAATGCTGGTGGTATGTCACATGCCTTTTCATAGATATGACGATTGTAAAATCATTGGTTTGATAACCTCAGTGTCTGCAAGTTACCAATCTAAACAATCAGTTGTTTTGTAGAGTAATATTGTGTTTTTGGAAGCAACTTAACAGGAAAGACATGCATGTCTTTTAAAACTTTATCAGCTAGAATGCACAATAAAAAGGTTTAAGCCCAAAAGCAAAAAAAAACCTCCAATTCTTCAACCAAAATTGATTTAATTCATATAAAATATTATCCTCCATTTTCCTAATTTATTTACTTTATTTTCATTGCATTAATTTACTTAAAATAAAATAGTACTCAGAATTTTTCCTTTGTTTAAAAATGTATAAATACAAATTTATCTATTACAAAAAATTATTCATGATACATGCTGAAAAATTTAATCAAAAATGTATTTTGTTATATATATCATATAAAAATATCCACTAGCACACAGTGAATGCTGTTATGAAATCATATAACCGACTTTAATTCAACCGAAAGCATTAAAGAGGTTAGACTGTATATTACTCTGGGTGAGGGCACATTGATCCAATAATTAGCAGAAATTGGGAGTGATTAAAGGTGTTGTAATTATAAATATTCAGTACTTTATTCCGTAGAAATATCTGATTTATGTAGGAAAGAAACCTTCGAGTCTTAATGTTTTCATTTGCTATATATATAGATTGCATGTTATTGCTTTATATTAATTCAGTACTTTTGTCTGAAGATGGTAACAACACTGTTACCAAAAACTATAATCTAAATTGTGTTGTGTGTGTACTGTGTTATAATTATTTATATTCAAATAATTTT
This sequence comes from Cordylochernes scorpioides, assembly GCA_030710605.1. Lineage (NCBI taxonomy): Eukaryota > Metazoa > Arthropoda > Arachnida > Pseudoscorpiones > Chernetidae > Cordylochernes > Cordylochernes scorpioides. The sequence goes on along the minus strand of CP092880.1, from coordinate 16,083,833 downwards.
GTTTGGATTTAAAGGATCTATCAGCCAGAATTACATAGTCCTATTATAAACACAAGGTAATAAGACCAAATCCAAATAAATAAATAGTGTATGACGTTTCATACTTCAGTAATTTTGTCTGAAGATGGTAACAACTCTGTTACCACAAACTATAATCTAAATTGTACTGTGTTGTAATTATATATATTCAAATAATCTTGTTTGGATTTAAAGGATCTATCAGCCACACAGAATTACATAGTCCTATTTTAAACACAAGGTAATAAGACCAAGTCCAAATAAATAAATAGTGTATGACGTTTCATACTTCAGTACTTTTGTCTGAAGATGGTAACAACTCTGTTACCAAAACATCACACACTATTTATTTTTTTAGATTAGGTCTTATTACCTTGTGTTTATAATCTATAATCCAAATTGTGCCTTATCATACTCCTATTTTATTACACCATCAAACCCCACCTACCCTAACACAGCTAAAAGTTATTTAAAAGAGGTAATAAATAACAAGCTATTTTAAGATCTGAAGACTTCCACCATCTGAGTAACTCTATATATAGCACGCCATTAAAGTATATACGATAGAAACTCTCCCTAAAGTATTTGCAGGGCCAGAGTGTCAATTAGAGAGAGGTGTTCTCTTATTGGCTAATTGGTAAAAATAGGAATGATAGCAAAGAAAACTGCATAGAATTGTCTACTACTGTAAATTCTACTGAACAGTATGTCTAGTGAAAAAGCTCTAGCCTAATGATGGTAGCTCTACCTGACTCAGAGGTTGTTCCTAAGTTTGGTGATGGTAAAATATGATATAGAACCATTTTATCCCAAGATGCTGTATACTTCAACAGTCAGCTTCTTGATATGACCAACCTCCCTAGCAAGTGAAATCACCCAAACATGGCTATGTTACATTGAGACAAGAGTGTAACTGCTTTCTACATCTGAAGACATGTGGTGTATTTACAGGAGAAACAATCACAACCCCTACCCTGCCCTTTGTAAACATTTTCGAGGCCTATATCATGTGTACTGTGGAGATAGTAACGATAAAAGTAAAATTGTTAAGTCATATCACCCACACACAAATTAAAAGAAAATTTTCTAATTTAATTATAATATATTTATAGAGAATGTTTTTCATTATATAATATATAAAAATTATTAATTATATAAAATAATATATGAAGTTTAATTGAATATGGTAAGAAGTTTAAGACTTATTTTTAACTTGCTGTTGTTTTATATTAGTCAAACATGGGGAAATGTTGCAGGTAAACACGCTTCTCAACTAATTACCCCCTCAATCTAAAATTGGAAATCTAATGAAACTACACTTGTCAGTCAGAATGACATTGAATTAAATTACTTTACTTTTAACTCTCTAAATATTTTAACATTTCTATTTATTTTCTTATTCATCTATCTTATTTTTGTAATATGTATTTTCCTTTAAAAAGGGCAAATTATATACGTTTTAATTAATATAAACCTTTAAATAAACATATTTAAAAATTAAACTTTAAAAAACTACCAACCTTGAAAATCAAAGATTTGTATATTTGAAATATATCTTGCCCGAGTTGCAAGCAAATTTCCAAAACTTATTGATTATATCCTTGTTAGTATCATTGGAAAATGGCTTTAACTTTCGCTTCACTTGGTGATATATTCGCTTAAATATTTTTTTCATTATTTTAAAATTCACTAAATTCAAAATTTCCTTCAAATCCTCTCGAACGCTTTTGTTTACTTACAAATTTGAAAAATATTCAACAGAGTAAAATCATTTATGATATTTTTAATTAATTAATAATTAATTATTATAATGTTGTAAAAATATATATATGTATATTGAATTATATATATATTATTGTATAAATAAATAATTATTATTTATTTCAATAAAGGCATTTAATTCATTTAATAATATTTTTATTTCAATAAGAATATAAACGACATTTCTGATTATATTTTGAAATTTCTTTTAGATAAATTAAATTTATATTTAATAAATGCTTAGACTCTTAAATTTTATTTGAACATATTAGTATTTAGCACATTTGATGACTACATTAGAGGTCCTGAAAATTTATTTATGAAAACCCTTTAGCCATTTTTTGAGATATATTATCATTATGAGGTATTTATTAAATCAAAAAACGTTTCTTAAGGCCCATTCAAATGTGTATAGCCATGTATAATTCATGTCATTAATAATTTGCACAAATCAAATGATATATTCAATGTGTATTTCGTCTATTTCGAAAAAAGTATATATGTTTTAAACTTTTAAAACAAGTTATGCGCGCACACGCACACACTAATGGCAACATTTTTAATTTTAAAACATTTTACACTTTAATACCAACATTTTTATTTTTAGTAAATTAAATTTTATTGCCCTCTATCGTTAAAATTTTACACAAATAAATTTACTAGCAATGCGTTTCTTTTTTTAAATCTCTACAAAAACAAAAAGCTCGTAATCATGGATGAATGTAAATTTTTATTTTTAATTCATATTTTCCTATTGAAAAATATTTTAGAAAATAAACTTCATAATTTTATTTAGTATTTAATGAAATAATATTTCAGTTGAAATAGAATTATTTAAGACATTTTCTAATCACACACACACACAACATTTTAATCAAGCATTAGAGCTAAAGCATTTAAGATTGTATCAAGTAAATTCAATCGCTTTTTAATATGACATTGCATTTATCCTATAATCCCTGCTTCATCCTGGTTCTCTAAATAAACTCAAGCGATTTTCATAACCATCGTTTAAAACGATTTTTCAGGTTGAATACATATATCACACAAGGTAGTCTTTTGGTTGAAATATTTCTACATCGCATAAATGAATAACTATTAAATTAATATAATAGTACATTTTCAAATGAAAATATTTATTTGTTTATTGAAATGGCGAGATTTTTTTTAATTCCTATTTTGAAGAACTCAAGGGAAGGGCTAAATTACAATATTTTTATTCTGAGCCTATAAAAATCTATTTAAAACACAGCTTTGAAATACTAAAGGAACAATTAGAAATAATATTTTACTCTGAATTAAAAACTTATTTAAGAAAATATAAATTGCTTTATTTCTCATTCTTGATTAAAACGGATATAAAAATGGTTTGAATAGACCAATTTCAAATAAAATAAAAATATTTTAATTAAACTAAAAATATCTACCAGGTCTATTAGTATGAAACGCGAAAATTTTCAGTGAATTCAAAAGTTCACCAATTCCATACAACAAAAGATTTTTTATTCAAAGTAACTGCCCTGATTAGCTATACACTCGGACCACTTTTCAGGCAATTTTCGAATTCCTTGTCTGAAAATTTCTATTCCTTCTGAGTCGAACCAGTCAACAAGTCATTTTCGGAGTATGTCTGAGTTCGAAAATTCCTGGTTTTTTAGGGCGTGTCCTAAAGATGTGAAAAGGTGGTAGTTCGACGGTGCTAAGTCTGGTGAGTACGGCGGGTGGGGTTAGAGTTCCCAGGCCAAGTCTTTTATGGTGTTTTTGACCACCGTAGCGTTGTGGGCTGGAGCGTTGTCATGCTGCAGTATCAGGTTGTTGTGCTTTTCGCGCCATTCCGGTCTTTTTTCATTCAACGCCTCTCTCAAACTGTGCATTTGTTGTTCGTAGCGACTAGTATTGACCATTTAGCCAGGTTTCAGGAGCTCGAAATATACTACGCCGGTCTGGTCCCACCATATGCAAAGCATTGCATTTTTTCCGAAGCGATTGGGCCTAGGCGTCTGTTTTGGAAATTGGCCGGGCAGGCCCCACGACTTTTGGCGCGTAGGATTGCTGAAGTGGATCCATTTCTCATCAGAAGTTACGATTCGGTGCAAAAATGACTTCTTTTCATGACTGGCGAGCAGCCCTTCGCAGGTTACCAGACGCCGTTATTGCTGCCTTTCGCTCAACTCGTGGGGGACCCATCTGGAAAGCTTTTGGGTCATTCCGAGGCTGTTTAAACGTAGAGAAACAGCACCTTGAGACACCTGGATCTGTTTTGCGAGTTGCTCCTGCATTTGGGTACTGTCCTCATCCAACAAAGCTTGCAGTTCAGCGTCCTCGAACTTTTGGGGCGGTTTTCCATGTGGTTCATTATCAAGTTCAAAATCGCCACTTTGAAATTTTTTAAACCGCCTGTAACACTGCGATTTGCTCAGAGTGTGGTCGCTGTAAACTTCCTCGAGCATTCGGTGGGCTTCAGTGTCACTTTTATTCCAGTTGAAGGCGAACAACAAAACTTCCCGCAAATGGGCACTTTTTGGCTCGGAAATCGCCATTTTCCACGGGCTGCAGAAAATTTTCACGATTTGAATTTTTCGAAAACTGCACGCATGCTGATGCCACGTGAGTCAAAGAACAAAACGCCTACAACAGCGCCACCGTCGGCTCAAATAAAGTTGCACAGCGGCCTCTGGCGGCCATTTTCGCGTTTCATACTAATAGACCTGGTATACCATAATTTTCACAATATATTGAAAAAACTTAAAAATATTGATAAAAGTGATAATGTTTATTATCAAACAGTAAAAAGTTGTTATATATTAAAGAGTTAAATGTTAATAAAGTGTTAAATTATATCTTAAAAGTGCAAAACCTCTAGAGATAAATTATCAATAATTTCTCGAAAAATAGAATTATGTAATTTAAATTAACTTTTACAAACTGAGAAACGTCCACATGGAGACCATGGTTTAGGGCTAATGGCCCTTCTCGAACTTTATTCCATAAAATCACAAGGGACCCAATGGAATCCTTAAAAACTATCAAACAGGTGCTTAGTTGATGGGGAGGCTTGGTCAAATTTATGGCCAAAATACTTTACTAAAGATGTTTTGTGGCTTTGTCACCGACCCGAGGCCACTAGTTTGCTGCGACGGTCAATAGATGCCATTTTGTTTTGACCCATATTTTAATGGGAGATGTGACTTTTATTTTATTATAATGTATTCTATATCACTTTAGTAAAACGAAGGCGATAAAAAACGTGGTGATTTTCTTTTAATGGTAAAACACAAGCTTTCAGGCAAGAATGACCTTCCTCAGGTTACAACTGGGCAGGAAACAAAAGTGCCAATTTTATAAGCGGAAAAAGTAAGAGAAATTTACATGCTATGAAAAAAGTAATGGAAATTTAAATGCTATGAAAAAAGTAAGGGAAATTTACATGCTATGAAAAAGTAAGGGAAATTTACATGCTATGAAAAAGTAAAAAGCAAGGGATTTACATATTTACAGGTGAATGGAGAATATTTTAAAAAACTATGGACATGAAAGATAGCCCAATACAGTAGATAAATAGTTCAGCTGGGGGGAATGGCGAGGTAAAACACGGAGTACTGGGGTGGGAGGTCGATTTTTCGGTTAAAACTGGGCGTGCAGTGCGAGACCAAAGATTCAAGGACCAGGCGCTGGTACTTGTTCCCGACGCCCCTGTAAACGCATACAGCGCTGTCCAAATTGAACGAGTGGCGAAATTCTGTGATGTGTTGGCATAAGAG
>CP092880.1:16017714-16073407 GCA_030710605.1 Cordylochernes scorpioides | reverse complement strand
TGCTAAAAATATTAGCCCTCCTCCCTCCCAAATGAATAATCTCCCCCCTCCCTCCTAACAAAATAATCACCCCCTTACTCCTAATTAAATAATGCCCCCCCTCCCTTTCTCCTAACTAAATAATCGCCCCTCTTCCTCCTATCTAAATAATCGCCCCCTCCCTCCTAACTAAATAATCGCCCCCCCTTCCTCCTAACAAAATAATAGCCCCCCTCCCTTCCTCTTAAATAAATAATCGCCCCCCTTCCTCCTATCTAAATAGTGGCCCCCCTCCCTCCTAAGTAAATAGTGGCCCCCCTCCCTCCTAACTAAATAGCGGCCCCCCCTCCCTCCTAAGTAAATAGTGGCCCCCTCCCTCCTAACTAAATAGTGGCCCCGCTCCCTCCTAAGTAAATAGTGGCCCCCCTCCCTCCTAACTAAATAGTGGCCCCCCCTCCCTCCTAAGTAAATAGTGGCCCCCTCCCTCCTAACTAAATAGTGGCCCCCCTCCCTCTTAACTAAATAGTGGCCCCCCCTCCCTCCTATCTAAATAAAGGCCCCCCTCCCTCCTAAGTAAATAGTAGCCCCCCACCCTCCTAACTAAATATTGGCCCCCTCCCTCTTAAGTAAATAGCGGCCCCCTCCCTCCTAACTAAATAGAGGCCCCCTCCCTTCTAACTAAATAGTGGCCCCGCTCCCTCCTAAGTAAATATTGGCCCCCCTCCCTCCTAAGTAAATAGCGGCCCCTCTCCCTCCTAAGTAAATAGTGGCCCCCCTTCCTCCTAAGTAAATAGTGGCCCCCCTCTCTCTTAAGTAATAGTGGCACCCCTCCCTCCTACCTTAATAGTGGCCCCCCTCCCTCCTAAGTAAATTGCGGCCCCCCACCCTCCTAACTAAATAGTGGCCCCCTCCCTCTTAACTAAATAGTAGACCCCCTCCCTCCGAACTAAATAGTGGCCCCCCTCCCTCCTAAATAAATAGTGGCCCTCCTCCCTCCTAAGTAAATAGTGGCCCCCCTCCCTCCTAACTAAAAAGTGGCCCCCTCCCTCCTAAGTAAATATTGGCCCCCCTCCCTCCTAAGTAAATAGCGGCCCCTCTCCCTCCTAAGTAAATAGTGGCCCCCCTTCCTCCTAAGTAAATAGTGGCCCCCCCTCTCTCTTAAGTAATAGTGGCACCCCTCCCTCCTACCTTAATAGTGGCCCCCCTCCCTCCTAAGTAAATTGCGGCCCCCCACCCTCCTAACTAAATAGTGGCCCCCTCCCTCTTAACTAAATAGTAGACCCCCTCCCTCCGAACTAAATAGTGGCCCCCCTCCTTCCTAAATAAATAGTGGCCCTCCTCCCTTCTAAGTAAATAGTGGCCCCCCTCCCTCCTAACTAAATAGTGGCCCCCTCCCTCCTAAGTAAATAGTGGCCCCCCTCCCTCCTAAATAAATAGTGTCCCCCCTCCCTCCTAAGTAAATAGTGGCGCCCCTCCCTCCTTACTAAATAGTGGCCACCCTCCCTCCTAAGTAAATAGTGGCCCCCCTCCCTCCTATGTAAATAGTGCCCCCCCTCCCTCCTAAGTAAATAGTGGTCCCCCTCCCTCCTAACAAAATAGTGGCCCCCCTCCCTCCTAAGTAAATGGTGGTCCCCCTCCCTCCTAACTAAATTGTGGCCCCCTCCCTCATAACTAAATAGTGGCTCCCCTCCCTCCTTAGTAAATAGTGGTCCCCCTCCCTCCTAACTAAATAAGGGCCCCCTCCCTCCTATCTAAATAGTGGCCCCCCTTCCTCCTAACTAAATAGTGGCCTACCTCCCTCCTAACTAAATAATGGCCCCCCTCCCTTCTATCTAAATAGTGGCCCCCCTCCCTCTTAACTAAATAGTGGCCCCCCTCCCTCCTAAGTAAATAGTGGTCCCCCTCCCTCTTAACTAAATTATGGCCCCCCTCCCTCCTATCTAAATAGTGGCCCCCCTCCCTCCTAACTAAATAGTGTCTTCCTCCCTCCTAAGTCAATATTGGCCCCCCTCCCTCCTAACTAAATAATGGCCCCCTCCCTCCAAATTAAATAATGGCCCCCTCCCTCCTAAGTAAATAGTGGCCCCCCTCCCTCCTAAGTAAATTGCGGCCCCCCACCCTCCTTACTAGATAGTGGCCCCCTCCCTCCTAACTAAATAGTAGCCCCCCTCCCTCTGAACTAAATAGTGGCCCCCCTCCCTCCTAACTAAATAGTGGCCCTCCTCCCTCCTAAGTAAATAGTGGCCCCCTCCCTCCTAACTAAATAGTGGCCCCCCTCCCTCCTAACTAAATAGTGGCCCCCTCCCTCCTAACTAAATAGAGGCCCCCTCACTCCTAAGTAAATAGTGGCCTCCTCCCTCCTAAATAAATAGTGGCCCCCCTCCCTCCTAAGTAAATAGTGGCCCCCCTCCCTCCTAAGTAAATAGTGGCCCCCCTCCCTCCTAATAGTGGCCCCCCTCCCTCCTAACTAAAAAGTGGCCCCCCTCCCTCCTAACTAAATAGTGGCCCCCTCCCTCTTAACTAAATAGTGTCTTCCTACATCCTAAGTCAATAGTGGCCCCCTCCCTCCTAACTAAATAGTGGCCCTCCTCCCTCCTAAGTAAATAGTGGCCCCCTCCCTCCTAACTAAATAGTGGCCCCCCTCCCTCCTAACTAAATAGTGGCCCCCCTCCCTCCTAACTAAATAGTGTCCCCCTCACTCCTAAGTAAATAGTGGCGCCCTCCCTCCTTACTAAATAGTGGCCCCCCTCCCTCCTAAGTAAATAGTGGTCCCCCTCCCTCCTAAGTAAATAGTGGCCCCCCTCCCTCCTAAGTAAATAGTGGTCCCCCTCCCTCCTAACTAAATAGTGGCCCCCCTCCCTCCTATCTAAATAGTGGCCCCCCTCCCTCTTAACTAAATAGTGTCTTCCTACATCCTAAGTCAATAGTGGCCCCCTCCCTCCTAACTAAATAGTGGCCCCCTCCCTCCTAATTAAATAATGGCCCCCTCCCTCCTAAGTAAATAGTGGTCCCCTCCCTCCAAAGTAAATAGTGGCCCCCCTCCGTCCTAAGTAAATAATGGCCCCACTCCCTTCTAAATAAATAGTGGCCCCCCTCCCTCCTAACTAAATAGAGGCCCCCCTCACTCCTAAGTAAATAGTGGCCTCCTCCCTCCTAACTAAATAGTGGTCCCCCTGCCTCTTAACAAAATAGTTGCCCCCTGCCTCCTAAGTAAACAGTGGCCCCCCTCCCTCCTAACTAAATAGTGGCCCCTCTCCTTCCTATATAAATAGTGGCCCCCCTTCCTCTTAACTAAATAATCGCCCCCCTCCCTCCTATCTGAATAAGAACCCCCATCCCTTCTAACTAAAAAATGACCCCCTCCCTTCTAATTGAATAATCGCCCCCCACCCTCCTATCTAAATAATCGCCCCCTTCCCTCCTATCTAAATAATGGCCCCCCTCCCTCCCATCTAAAAAGTGGTCCCCCCTCCCTCCTAACTAAATAGTGGCCCTTCTCCCTCCTAACTAAATAGTGGCCCCTCTCCCTCCTATCTAAATAGTGGCCCCCTCCCTCCTAAGTAAATAGTGGCCCCCTCCCTCCTAACTAAATAGTGGCCCATCTCCCTCCTATCTAAATAATCACCCCCCTCCCTCCTATCTAAATAGTGGCCCCCCTCCCTCCTAAGTAAATAGTGGCCCCGCTCCCTCCTAAGTAAATAGTGGCTTCCCTCCCTCCTAAGTAAATAGTGGCCCCCTCCCTCCTAAGTAAATAGTGGCCCCCCTCCCTCCTAAGTAAATAGTGGCCCCCTCCCTCCTAACTAAATAGTGGCCCCCCTCCCTCCTAACTAAATAGTGGCTCCGCTCCCGCCTAACTAAATAGTGGCCCCCTCCCTCCTAAGTAAATAGTGGCCCCCCTCCCTCGTAATTAAATAGTGGCCCCCCTCCCTCTTAAGTAAATAGTGGCCCCCCCTCCCTCCTAACTAAATAGTGGCCCTCCTCCCTCCTAAGTATATAGTGGCCCCCCTCCCTCCTAACTAAATAGTAGCCCCCCTCCCTTCTAACTAAATAGTGGCCCCCTCCCTCCTAACTAAATAGAGGCCCCCCCTCCCTCCTAAGTAAATAGTGGCCTCCTCCCTCATAACTAAATAGTGGCCCCCCTCCCTCCTAAGTAAATAGTGGCCCCCCTCACTCCTAACTAAAAAGTGGCCCCCCTCCCTCCTAACTAAATAGTGGCCCCCTCCCTCTTAACTAAATAGTGGCCCCCCTCCCTCCTAAGTAAATAGTGGCGCCCCTCCCTCCTTACTAAATAGTGGCCCCCCTCCCTCCTAAGTAAATAGTGGCCCCCCTCCCTCCTAACTAAATAGTGGCCCCCTCCCTCCTAAGTAAATAGTGGCCCCCCTCCCTCCTAAGTAAATAGTGGTCCCCCTCCCTCCTAACTAAATAGTGGCCCCCCTCCCTCCTAAGTAAATAGTGGTCCCCCTCCCTCCTAACTAAATTGTGGCCCCCTCCCTTCTAAGTAAATAGTGGTCCCCCTCCCTCCTAACCCCGGCGCTGAGTTTGTTGTTGACACACATTAATAGTTCTTGTTGAACTTCCAAAATATGATTCCAACAAGAATATTTATAATCTGACTGACCTGCTGTACCAGAAAGTGGTCGTTGAATCCTTCAGATCTCCCAAAAAGGTCACCCAATGTTTCAATTGTCAAGGGTTTGGCCATGGGCAATTGAATTGCTTTCTAAAACCTAAATGTGTCAAATGCGCCGAAGCTCATCATACCAAAGATTGCCCGAAAAAATCGAAGCAATATTCACCCAAGTGTGTAAACTGCGGGCAAGCTCACACGGCCAATTATCGTGGCTGCCCTGCTTAACCAACGACCACAAATTCCCACGGTATCTTCATATATTCATAGCAATGTTACCAAAGACAACAGCGTAGTGCAGGAAAGTACTTTTAAGCCTAGTTATGCAAGTGTATCGAAACAAAACTTTGCGAATCAAAATATTAAAACTCTTTGCGAAAAGCTATTAAGCATTATTAGCGAAGTTCTAAAATGAATACAAATATGATTTTAAAATTAGTAATCTGGAATGCCAATGGAATTTTAACTAAAAAAGATGAACTCCTCTATTTTTTGGAATATAATGAAATCGATATAGCACTAATCTCAGAAACTCATTTGAAAAATTCTAAAACTCTTAATCTTAGAAATTACAACGTTATTAGGATGGACCGTCTTATTGGGAGAGGAGGAGGAACGGCTATTATCCTCAGAAATTTCTTCAAGTATAGAAAGATTATTGTTAAGACTGATTATTTGGAAAATACTACTATAGTATTTAAACCTGATGGAAAAACCAGCCTGCAAATTTCTTCTGTTTATCGCAAACCAGATCAACTATTGAAATGTGAGGATTTGAGTAAATTATTTCAAAATAATCTTGTCATCGCTGCAGGAGACTGGAACTCCAAACATCCATTATGGGGCTCTAGTAAAAGTAATCCGAGTGGAATGGTTCTTCATGAGTTTTTGGAATCTGCAGGGTTGGACATAATAGCTCCTTCCTTGGCTACTCACTACAGTCATATTGGTCATCCTGACTTCTTGGACTTTGCGGTTTTCAAAAATGTGCCGTGGAATTTTGAAATCACCACAGTAGATGCATTATCTTCTGATCACTTACCTGTGGTTTTAAGGCTGGCATGTCCTAAATATGATTTTTCTATGAAAGTAAATAAGAACACAAACTGGATATATTTTCAGCAAGATTTAATCAATAATCCACCTCCCAGATCCCCTTTAAATTCTACTATAAATATTGATCTTGAAATTGGAACCCTCAACAAAACCATTCTTAATACTTATTCTAAAAATACAATAGTTTCTCCCATAGTTAAACCGCATGTGCCTATTTTTATTAAAAACATTATCAGAGAAAAGAATAAAGCTAGAAAGAAATGGCAGTCAACATGGGACCCCAGACACAGAGAAATTTATCTACATTTTCAAAAGAAAGTGAATATTATATTAAAAAAAGTACAACCAGCAAAGTCAAAATGATCTTATCAACAGCGCGTTAAATACTCCAAACACCTTCTGGAGACTAGTGAAGTCAACTCGAAAAAAAATCGGAAATTAAAAATATTAATGTAGATGGTGATATTCTACATTCAGATGAAGAAATTGGCAAGGCTTTGGCATTTAATTTCTCAAAACACTTTTCCATAGTTTCAAAAGAAGCCCTAACAAATCATCCAACCTTAAATGAAACTCGAATGACTCTTGATAACAACGAAAATATTTTGAAACTTACATCACCACAAGAAGTAAAACAAGAAATAACAAAACTTTCTGCAAACAAGGCGCCTGGTCACGATGAAATAACTACCAAATTAATCAAAAACCTACCTATAAAATGGGTTGTATTTTTAACTAGCATCTTCAATGCATCTATTAATCTTTGCTACTTTCCAAAGATATGGAAGCATGCTATAGTTATTCCCATACCAAAAAAGCAACTATCTAAATCCCTGGATGATTTTAGGCCAATTAGTCTCTTGCCGATATTTGGAAAAATATTTGAGCGGATCATCCTTAAAAGACTCCAGACCTATATAGATACAAGAAATCTTCTAATTCCACAGCAATTTGGGTTTAGAGCAAATCATTCAACAACTCACCAAATGATTACCGTTATTGATTTCATACAAAGTCGCAAATCCCTTAACGAAGCTGTTGGAGTAGTGCTTTTAGACTTAAAAAAAGCTTTCGATATGGTTTGGCACAGAGGCCTCATCATTAAATTAACTTCTTATAATTTTCCTCGGAAATTCATCAGGTTCCTGAAGAATTATCTTCAGGATAGAACGTTCTCCGTAAAAGTTGGAACATATATATCAAGTCCTCGGCAAATAGAATCTGGTGTTCCTCAAGGCTCAATATTGAGTCCTATACTTTTCAATTTATACATCAATGATATTCCACATATCCCACAATGCCGATTAGCTCTTTTCGCTGATGATACTGCCCTGTTATCCAGCTCGCGTTCCCCAGATATTTTAATTTCCCGCCTTCAAAACTATCTTGAAATCATTTGCAATTGGTGTGATAAATGGAAACTCAATCTGAATCCAAAGAAATCTCAAGCAATTATCTTTCCTCCACAAAATAGCTTCAAGTTCACACCCAGGACAAATCTTATAATTTACTCATCTCCCATAAAGTGGACCCAGCAGGTCAAATATTTGGGAGTCACTTTCGATTCTAAACTGAAATTCACCAGCCACGTGAAGGATATAATAAGAAAATCTAAAATAGCCAAAGCCTCATTATCCAATATGTTCAGTTCAAAAAGTGGTTTATCTGTTAACCAAAAATTTACTTTATACAGAAGCTGTATTCTCCCTATAGTAAAATACGCATTGCCTGTATGGTTTAAATACATAACCTTGACTGATAGGAAAAGAATAGATGCATTCATGAGAATTTGTTTAAGAAGTACTGTAAATGCACCATTTAATCTATCAAATGCAATTTTAAAGCAGGACTTAAACCAGCCTAATATAGAAGAAATATACATATCCTCGACCCAGAAATTATATCTAAAACTCTCTACTTCCCAAAATCCAGTTATACAAGAATTGTTCCAATTTGATGGAGACCTCAATCCAAGACATAAAAGACCTGGACTTCAATCTACCTGAACTGTGACCTTCCAGTCAGTTCTGAAGGCCATTTTTTAGAAATTCTTGATGCCTAACATCCACGACAAAGTGACTCGTGAGCTTTATGCTCGAATGGTACACTGTAAATTTGAGAGGAAATAAATAAATAAATAGGTTATAATATCTTGATAAAGGTTGGCATTCAGCCAACTGAAATATTGGTAAAATAAATGATATTTTGATTCAATATATACCTTTTTAATTAAACTATCAATTAGTGTCCCCTCTGGTCACCACAGACATTTAGAAATTTTATTATTGTTCTTTATTCGTTTCATGATTTCTTAAAGTTCCACTTTTCTAAATATGATAAAATAGACAGTTCTGTGTGTGTATTTATGTAGAAGAAAGGATCCAGAACCCAATTAGGTATAGCCAGGTCTAGAACAGCCATGTGTAGAACAGCCATGATTACCTCTTTGGAATTATTAAGGAGAACCTCTAAAAGTTTGCGGGATTTTAATAAAGAAACTTTCACTGCTTGAACTCACTAGCGCCCCCTAGAAGACTTAAATGCCCGTTGGAAGGAACAAGTACCCACTTTGAGATTCAGTGAATTAGTTTATCTATTAGCTTCTTCTCTCATGATAATCATGGTGTGCGGTACTTTATGAAGACCTTCTCTTAATCTCATCATAAATAAAATATAATAAACTACTTCAATCAATAACAACCAGGATACTGAAGCCGTCCCCGGCAACATGCTATAGGTGAGATAGACCTATTTACATAATATATAAAATGATAGAGCACAATTTGGTTTATAGATTAGAAACACAAGGAAATGGGACCAAATAATCCTAATAACTAATGTGTGATGTTTCAGTAATAGCGCTGTTACTATCATCAAACAAAAGACTAAATGAAGATTGAGACCTGAATGAAAGAAAATAAAAAACAAGAAAATATGAGATCTGGACCTGGAATTAAAAAAATATTGTAGCGATGTATTTATTATTTTACAAGCATTTATTATTTTACACCAGTATTAACAGAGTGTTATTTTTCATGTTTATATTTTACTACTCTGTAAACCTCCCCCATTCCTTATCTTTTGTTTATCTTTAATAGTTTGGTCTTGCCTTAAATAAATTGCTGTGTCATCCTGAAGTTTTTGCCTTCCCTAATTTTCCATGTGGCAATATATATAATCCTAAATTTTGGTCGTTGAGGTACACGTTGCACTACACTGATGAGGGCCAACACCCCGAAACGTGTACGTGGTTAGCTTTTCTTGATTAATCAAGAATGGGTATTTGGCCAATTCTGGAATAATTAGAAATCAACAGAATAGTTGATATTTATGTGTCCTCGCCTGGTCACTATATAACAGTCAATATGTGTCCTCGCCTGGTCACTATATAACAGTCAATATGTGTCCTCGCCTGGTCACTATATTACAGTCAATATGTGTCCTCGCCTGGTCACTATATAACAGTCAATATGTTGACTCCTGGTCACTATATAACAGTCAATATGTGTCCTCGCCTGGTCACTATATAACAGTCAATATGGGTCATCCTGGTCGCCACACTCAACTTCTCACATTGGACCTTTTTTCAGATTTAAAAAATGCTCCAACCGCACCCTATTCTTGCAAAAGTCCAACCCCACCAGCGAGTACAAGAAACCAAACGGAGCTCTGGTGTATTTTTAAGTACAAAAGTCAAACTGCTTTTCACATGTGTGTAGACATGTGGTGCACTTACAGTAAAAGCAGTCGCCTACATCTACCCACCATGATTATCATGGCCTGTACCACGTGTACTAGGGGTAAGCAAAAAAATGTTACACTTGGTATTAGACAGAAGTTGACTGAACTCCTACTCTTGGCTGATAGAGTGAGTGGAATCTACATTCAAGAGATGAAACTTAAATCAAGAACAAAGCTGAATTTTGGGACTTTCAATCTCATTAAGCAAGATGAGAGACTAATCAAATTGGAGGTCTTATTACCTCTTAGAAAGAAATCTTATATTCAAGAAAATTAATATTACAACAAATACACAGAAGTTACTAAACTATTGGGGATACAAACCATAGGCCCAATAGAAGGCCAATCAGTATCTTCAACTGCTATCATCCCCCGAACAAACCAGGACCAACATCTTCTTCTTATTTCTTATCTCCACTCAATCATAATATGGTATCAAGCTTGTAAAGCTTGAGACTTTTGATGGTGTCTGCTGGGGATGGGTAGAGATCATCAATGAATGAGTCAATACAGTCAATAATGTGTTATTTAAATTAAATGTGTTAATTAAATAGCATAGCCAACCTCATGGAAGATAATGCAATCATTCTTGGGGACTTAAATGGCAAAGGCCAGTTGTGAGGATCTCATGAGGATAATCAAAGAGGACAAATGCTTTCTAACTTATTTAATGAGACTGATTTGATCTTAAAAAAAAATACTGTGTGGAAATCACCTATCTATCCAATTCTTCATCAGATGCTCTTACCTTCTCCTCCGGCTCTTCCTCGTCTTCCTCCTCAACTTCTGACTTGTTCATAAGGGAGAGGGATGATGGCAAGGATAAATCTCTCTGTCACACCACACTACTGTCAATATTTGTCATTCTGGTCACCATACACAACTATCAATTATTATTTTGTATATTATTATTTTGTCCATAATATATATATTTCAATTTTTTTCTCCCCATTGAATATAGGCAAAAATATTTTTTTAACTTAATTCTATTGACGTTATGTGGCGCTGAGTTTGTTGTTGACACACATTAATAGGTTATAATATCTTGATAAAGGTTGGCATTCAGCCAACTGATATATTGGTATAATAAATGATATTTTGATTCAATATATACCTTTTTAATTAAACTATCAATTAGTGTCCCCTCTGGTCACAACAGACATTTAGAAATTTTATTATTGTTCTTTATTCGTTTCATGATTTCTTAAAGTTCCACTTTTCTAAATATGATAAAATAGACAGTTCTGTGTGTGTATTTATGTAGAAGAAAAGATCCAGAACCCAATTAGGTATAGCCAGGTCTAGAACAGCCATGTGTAGAACAGCCATGATTACCTCTTTGGAATTATTAAGGAGAACCTCTAAAAGTTTGCGGGATTTTAATAAAGAAACTTTCACTGCTTGAACTCACTAGCGCCCCCTAGAAGACTTAAATGCCCGTTGGAAGGAACAAGTACCCACTTTGAGATTCAGTGAATTAGTTTATCTATTAGTTTCTCTCATGATAATCATGGTGTGCGGTACTTTGTGAAGACCTTCTCTTAATCTCATCATAAATAAAATATAATAAACTACTTCAATCAATAACAACCAGGATACTGAAGCCGTCCCCGGCAACATGCTATAGGTGAGATAGACCTATTTACATAATATATAAAATGATAGAGCACAATTTGGTTTATAGATTAGAAACACAAGGAAATGGGACCAAATAATCCGAATAACTAATGTGTGATGTTTCAGTAATAGCGCTGTTACTATCATCAGACAAAAGACTAAATGAAGATTGAGACCTGAATGAAAGAAAATAAAAAACAAGAAAATATGAGATCTGGACCTGGAATAAAAAAAATATTGTAGCGATGTATTTATTATTTTACAAGCATTTATTATTTTACACCAGTATTAACAGAGTGTCATTTTTCATGCTTATATTTTACTACTCTGTAAACCTCTCTCATTCCTTATCTTTTGTTTATCTTTAATAGTTTGGTCTTGCCTTAAATAAATTGCTGTGTCATCCTGAAGTTTTTGCCTTCCCTAATTTTCCATGTGGCAATATATATAATCCTAAATTTTGGTCGTTGAGGTACACCTTGCACTACACTGATGAGGGCCAATAGCCCGAAACGTGTACATGGTTAGCTTTTCTTGATTAATCAAGAATGGGTATTTGGCCAATTCTGGAATAATTAGAAATCAACAGAATAGTTGATATTTATGTGTCCTCGCCTGGTCACTATATAACAGTCAATATGTGTCCTCGCCTGGTCACTATATAACAGTCAATATGTGTCCTCGCCTGGTCACTATATAACAGTTAATATGTGTCCTCGCCTGGTCACTATATAACAGTCAATATGTTGACTCCTGGTCACTATATAACAGTCAATATGTGTCCTCGCCTGGTCACTATATAACAGTCAATATGTGTCCTCGCCTGGTCACTATATAACAGTTAATATGTGTCCTCGCCTAGTCACTATATAACAGTCAATATGTTGACTCCTGGTCACTATATAACAGTCAATATGTGTCTTCGCCTGGTCACTATATAACAGTCAATATGTGTCCTCCACTGGTCACTATATAACAGTCAATATGTTGACTCCTGGTCACTTTATAACAGTCAATATGTGTCCTCGCCTGGTCACTATATAACAGTCAATATGTGTCCTCCCCTGGTCACTATATATCAGTCAATATGTTGACTCCTGGTCACTATATAACAGTCAATATGTGTTCTCCCCTGATCACTATATAACAGTCAATATGTGTCCTCCCCTGGTCACTATATAACAGTCAATATGTGTCCTCGCCTGGTCACTATATAACAGTCAATATGTGTCCTCCCCTGGTCACTATATAACAGTCAATATGGTTCCCTCCTTGGTCACTATATAACAGTCAATATGTGTCCCCCCTTGGTCACTATATAACAGTCAATATGTGTCCTCCCCTGGCCACTATATAACAGTCAATATGTGTCCTCGCCTGGTCACTATATAACAGTCAATATGTGTTCTCCCCTGGTCACTATATAACAGTCAATATGTGTCCCCCCTTGGTCACTATATAACAGTCAATATGTGTTTCCCCTTGGTCACTATATAACAGTCAATATGTGTCCCCCCCTGGTCATTATATAACAGTCAATATGTGTGACAATTGACAATTAAATAATTTTATTGACCGCTGGTCAACAATTACTCACGAGGAGTCAAAAGGGCAAACTATGTACATTGATCAGGAGGGCAAGGCTATCCTTAGCTTGTGAATACCCCTGCGAATGGTGGGATGGCTGTTCCGAGTTCGCTCGAGAGCAGCGTCAAGGAAGCCCGCGAGGGTACTCCCCTGCTCAGGTGAGAGATCCTTGAGTAGATCCAATCTATCCTCGCGGTATAAGATCGCAAACATGACGGCATCCAGGGAAATCCCAGGCTCCAGCAGGGGCCCAAAGCCGGGTTCAGCGATCATATCATTGAAGGTTGTATCTAACTCAGGCATCAGGTCGTCGTCGTCCTCCATCGGGACAGGCGGTGGAA
Source organism: Cordylochernes scorpioides (assembly GCA_030710605.1). Taxonomy (NCBI): domain Eukaryota; kingdom Metazoa; phylum Arthropoda; class Arachnida; order Pseudoscorpiones; family Chernetidae; genus Cordylochernes; species Cordylochernes scorpioides. The sequence continues at coordinate 16,060,459 of CP092880.1, read as the reverse complement.
GCGGAGGTGTAGTCGTGGCCGGTGTCGTCTTTTGCCCCTGGGGAGTGGGCGGTGTTGGCTCAGTCAATATGTGTGTCCCCCTTGGTCACTATATAACAGTCAATATGTGTCCCCCCTGGTCACTATATAACAGTCAATATGTGTCCCCCCTGGTCACTATATAACAGTCAATATGTGTCCTCCCTTGGTCACTATATAACAGTCAATATGTGTTTTCCCCTGGTCACTATATAACAGCCAATATTTGTTCTCCCCTGGTCACTATATAACAGTCAATATGTGTCCTCGCCTGGTCACTATATAACAGTCAATACGTGTCCCCCCCTGGTCACTATATAACAGTCAATATGTGTCCTCCCTTGGTCACTATATAACAGTCAATATGTGTTCTCCCCTGGTCACTATATAACAGTCAATATGTGTTCTCCCCTGGTCACTATATAACAGTCAATACGTGCCCCCCCCTGGTCACTATATAACAGTCAATATGTGTTCTCCCCTGGTCACTATATAACAGTCAATATGTGTCCCCCCTTGGTCACTATATAACAGTCAATATGTGTTCTCCCCTGGTCACTATATAACAGTCAATATGTGTTCTCCCCTGGTCACTATATAACAGTCAATATGTGTCCTCGCCTGGTCACTATATAACAGTCAATACGTGTCCCCCCCCCTGGTCACTATATAACAGTCAATATGTGTCCTCCCTTGGTCACTATATAACAGTCAATATGTGTCCCTCCTTGGGCACTATATAACAGTCAATATGTGTCCCCCCTTGGTCACTATATAACAGTCAATATGTGTCCTCCCCTGGTCACTATATAACAGTCAATATGTGTCCTCGCCTGGTCACTATATAACAGTCAATACGTGTCCCCCCCTGGTCACTATATAACAGTCAATATGTGTCCTCCCTTGGTCACTATATAACAGTCAATATGTGTCCCTCCTTGGTCACTATATAACAGTCAATATGTGTCCCCCCTTGGTCACTATATAACAGTCAATATGTGTCCTCGCCTGGTCACTATATAACAGTCAATATGTGTCGTCCCCCCCCCCCCCCTGGTCACTATAAAACAGTCAATATGTGTGTCCCCCTTGGTCACTATATAACAGTCAATATGTGTCCCCCCTGGTCACTATATAACAGTGAATATGTGTCCTCCCTTGGTCACTATATAACAGTCAATATATGTGTGATATATTGGCAAATTAGTTTAATATTTGTTTTTATTTATTTGTTTGCACAGAGTTGATGATGATAATTGTGTATATATGGATATATATAGTGTTTGTGTATATAGAAGTTAGTTGTTTTTTTTTTATATGGAATTGTGTTAACTTTGTTTGTTGTTAGCATTAAAAATATATACTATTTTCAAGTCTTCTGGCTAGGAAACATTGCATTGGCGACGAGGATTTAAGAGTAAGTACCCAAGCGATAGTATAAGGTAATATGAAGAATTTTGTTTAAAATTAAAGAAGAAATAAGTTATTGGAAATTTTCATAAGAAAAATTGTTTCATGATGGCTCATTACCATTTTAGGGAATTTGAAGAAAATAATGAAAAATTTTGCTCATTTATCGAGCGTTTGGAGCAGTTTCTAATTCTAGAAGAGGCAAGTGAAGAAAAGAAAAGAGCCTATTTTTTGACTCTAATTGGCGGGGAGGCGTATGATACATTGAAAAATTTATGTAGCCCGAAGTTACCTAAAGAGTATAAATATGAAGAATTGATTGAGAAACTTGTTGAATATTTTTCCCCAAGGCGATCTATAATCGTAGAAAGATTTATGTTTTTTGGAAGAATACAAAAGGAAACGGAAAGTGTTTCAGAATATCTGGTGGAAATCAAGCGGCTAGCCTCAACTTGTGGATTTGGCGAATTTTTGAAGGAATCCTAAAGAGACAAATTGGTGTGCGGATTGAGAAATGCAAAAATTCATAGGAGGATCTTGTCTGAAGGAGATGTGCCCTTAGCAAGAGTAGTTGAAATTGCGTTGTCGATGGAGGCAGCAGAAAAAAATACCAGAATATTCCATGTCAATGAGCCTGCAGATGGCGTGGACAAAATACGTGCAGAAGTCAGGAATAGATATGATAGAGAGCAAAAGAGAAAGTGCATACATTGCGGGAGGTTGCATAAAGACTTATGCAGATTTAGAGAGGCGACCTGTTTCAGATGCGGGAAAAGAGGTCACTTGGCAACCATCTGCAGGAGCCGTGAGGAACATACAAGCGAAAGACAGGTGAGCCGGTTTCTGAACCAGAGAAAGATTAATCAGATCGAGGATCAAGAGGAGGAGGAGGAAGAATCCGTTCAAAGAATGGTCTTCATGAGGACGTATGATTATTGAGTCAAGTATGCTACGAATGACCCTCCCTATGTGATTAAGGTGAGAGTAGAGGACACTTTGATGACTTTTGAAATCGATACGGGTAGCTGTCTGACTTTAATATCGGAGAAGGATTTCAAAATATACCTCCCAGACGTGCAGGTAAAAGAAGCGGGAATAATTGTTTAGACCTATGACGGAACTGTGGTACCGATTCTGGGTGAAATAGATGTCAAGGTCGATTTTCGGGTAACGATCGCTAAGCTTAGAGCTGTCGTGGTGAGAAGAGAAGGAAGGCCTTGTTGGGGAGAGAATGGATCAATGTTTTGAAAATTGGAAATTATTTTGTAAATCAGATGCCTTTGGAGGACACGTTGGCGGAATTATTGAGTGAACACCAGGTTGTGTTGCGGGAGACAACAGATCCAATAAAGGGATTCACATTTGCAGTGAATATTCAGGATGTAAACCCCATATTTCATAAGGCGCGACCAGCCCTTTGCGATTAGAACGGCGGTAAACGAGGGTACTAGAAAGAATGGTGGAGAAGGACTACTTGTATCAAGTACCCAGCAGCAAGTGGGCAACTCCATGTTATTTTGCTGCTTAAATAATTTTCTAGAAATTTATATTAAACAAAAGATGTCTGCACTTATAAAAGAAAAAAAAGTTTATTTTTCTTCCTTAAGAATATTTACATGCAAACCAAGCAAAACTAAAATTAAAATTAAAAATTGAATTAACACTATTTACATATCTCTTGACAGAATGAATTTACCTTTTCTTGGTCAAAAAACAATAGAAAAATAAATTAATTAATATTCAATCACTCATATTTAATTATTTTTATACGTTCATTCACATCAACTCCCCCTTTTTTAAGATAGCAATACTCATCAAGGTACATATCTATCCGGTGGTCTCCTCTCTCGTAGTGGATATCTCCGGGAAGGTGTAGATTCAGTCGGTGGCCCAGGTGTAGATTCTGCTACTATTGTAGCAGGAGTCAGGGGACTTGACGTCTGAGGCCTTGGGTAGCTTATTCCTTCTTCTGATGATGAAACATCCTTTCTCTCCATACTTCTCCTCATATAGTTAGTGTGTACTTTCTTTTCAATTCCATCAGTTTCTATCATACAGCTGTTGCTTCCCATTATTCTCTTTACAATCCCAAACATCCATTTCGGTTTTCCTCTTTCCATCCATCTGTATCTTACTCTATCATTTATTTTGTAGCTATTGTTCTGTTTTTTATTTTTCAATCTCCCCACTCTTACTGATTTCTTGCTCAACATGGAAATCTTTGTTCTAATCTCGCGATTTAAAAATATTCCAGCAGGGGATTTTTCCGTTCTAGTCAAAGGACTCAATCTATATGCATATAATGCCTTTATCAAAGCAAACTCAAGGGGTAATTCTCTTTCCTCCGAAATAATTCTTTTCATAGCTTTTTTTATCTCTCTTACAGACACTTCCGCTAGTCCGTTGCTCTCCGGATGGTAAGCGGGGCTAAACATCGCATGTATGCCATTTCTTTCGAAAAATGTCTTTATTTCATAACTTCTAAACGGGGGCCCATTATCCATTACCGCCACCTCCGGGATACCATATCTCGCTAAACATTCTCTCAAAAAGTCTATGCAGAATCCCGCCGATGTATTTGGAACTATTTGACATTCTATCCAATTAGAATGCGCATCCACTAATATCAAAAAAGTTTTTCCCGCAAAATAGAAATAGTCGAGATGAATTCTCTTCCAAACTTTGTTTGGTGGAGTCCACTCAGTGAATTCCTGGTTTGGCAGCTTTGATGTGTTTTCCATACAAGTGCTACAGCTTTTAGACAGTTTCTCAATTTGCTCATCCATTCCCGGCCAATAGACAGAACTTCTGGCCAGAGTTTTCATTTTATTTACTCCAATATGATTTTCATGGATGATTTTCAAAACATATTCTCTTAAGGAATCGGGGATGATCATTCTATTTCCGAAAAATAGGCAATTTCTTACTATTGTTATCTCGTTTTTAATTCTATTATAAGGTTTTATATCTACCTCTGAGTCAACATCATACTTATCGTACTTGACTAACTTATATAGTTTTCTAAGAGTTGGATCTTCTTGGGTTTTGTACGATACCAAGACGTAATCTAATATCGAATTTTCTATTAATAATATTTCTCCCATTTCCTCTTCCTTCTCCCCTTTTTCAGGATTTGGAAATCTTGAAAGAAAATCTGCAAGAGGTATTTCAGTTCCCTTAGTATATTTAATTTCAAAATTAAAATTTGATATTGAGAGTGACCATCTATGTAATCTATTTGCCACTAAGGCTGGTAAATTATTTTTATCGCCAAAAATGGCTAGTAATGGTTTGTGATCTGTATTAATAATAAATTTTCTTCCGTAAAGGAATTGTTTTAGCCTGTTTAAGGTAAAAAATATTGATAACCCTTCTTTTTCTATTTGGGAATATTTCTTTTCTGTGTCATTTAGTGTTCTTGAAACAAAAGTAATTGGTTTCTCAGTGCCGTTTACAATATGGGAAATATATCCTCCAATACCATAATTTGATGCATCACAAGTAACATAAAGAGGTAAATCTTGCGAATAATGCGTCAAACAAGTTTTTGTACTAATCAAATTTTTACATTTTTCGAAAGCCTGATCATGTTCATTTTTCCAATTCCAATTATAACTTCTTTTCAATAGAGAGAATAAAGGATTTGCATGTATGGATAAATTTCTAACGAATTTACTGTAGAATGACAACATGCCCAAGAAAGATTTCAATTCTGAAATGTTACTCGGTTTAGGACATTTTTTTATACTGTCCAATTTATCCTCAAGGGGATAGATTCCATTTTTATTTATTCTATGTCCCAAATAATTGATTTCATCAACAAAAAACAAAGATTTTTCTTTATTAATTGAAAAATTAAAATCCGATAATTTATTCATGACTGTTTCAATATCTGAAATATGCTCATTTACATCAGACGATGCTATAAGAATATCGTCTAAATATATTATTACATTTTTAAGACCGGAAAAAATATTGTCCATAGTTCTTTGGAAAATAGTCGCTCCGGACTTGATACCGAAGGGCAGCCTTTTATATTTAAAAAGGCCTTTATGGGTAGAAATAACTGTTAATTTTTGAGATTCCTCGTCTAGAAGTATCTGATGATATGCGCTTGAAAGATCAATTTTACTAAATATACTTTTACCAAAAAATGAATGTAAAACATTATCGATGTTCGGTATCGGATACTTAACATCCTCGATAAATGGATTTAAGGTTCTTTTAAAGTCCGCACAAATTCTAATTTTGCCGTTTTTCTTAGGGACGCATACTAGCGGTGAAGCTATTGGGCTATCCACTATATTTTCAATAATATCATTATTCAATAAAAATAATAGTTCTTCTTCAATTAAATTTCTAATAGCAAAGGGAGCAGGTCTAAATTTATAAAATTTTGGTGCAAAATTATTTTTTACATTAATGTGTACGGAAATATCTTTTATTGGCAAGACTATATCTTCGAAAAGTTTATAATATTTATTAAAAATAAAATTAGTATCAAAATTATTATTTTGTTGGACATTAATTTGTACCATATCAAAATATACTATCCAGTCTTTTCCTATGAGAAATTTATTATTTTCAATATTTGTTACTATTAAGTTTAAATGGCCTATTTTATTTTTATATCTTACTTTTACTTTACATTCTCCAATAGAGGAAATGCCCTTTCCTTGATAATCGGTTAAATAACATTTAGACGGAAATAATTTAACATGTTCAAAATATTTTAAAAATAGATCTTTTGACATAGTTGTTAAAGCTGCACCAGTGTCAATTTCTGCTAAGAATTTTATGTCGAAGACATACAAAATACTCTCAAATTTATTAGTCAGATATTCTATATTATTGATGGACTCACCATTCTTTCCCGAAAATGATTCTCCGTGGGCAGACGCTTCACTCTTTCTTGGTTGAAAATATCCATTCTTAGATTTTGAATGACAAACAGTCGATATATGTCCCAATTGTTTACAAGAATAGCAGAAAGAATTTCTAAAAAAACATTTGTCCGAATGATGATTCATCTTTCCACAATGTTTGCATTTAGAATGTAATTTGTTTATTTCTTTTCTTTCAGCATAAGACTTCATTTTCAACACATTACAATCTACCGATTCTATTGTGGTAGCCATATTCACTGCCATATTAAAAGTGAGCTCAGGCTCTTGGAGTAATCTTTTCAAAATAACTTGATTAGAAACTCCCGCAATGAACTTATCCCTTAGGTGTTCTTCAATATTTAAGCCAAAGTTACACCTATTAGCTTGTTTTTTTAATTTAAGGACATAGTCTCCTATTTTCTCGCCATGTTCTTGAACCAATTGGCTGAATTCATATCTTTCAAAAATGATATTTAGCTTAGGTGTAAAATGAGTGAGTAAAACACTAACAATTTCTTCGAATTCTAATGCACAAACATCTCTAGGGGAGATTAATTCTTTTAGAACACTATAAGTATTTGCTCCAATAGACATAATAAAAAAAGGAACAATCTTCTTACCTTCGATTTCATTCACAAAAATGTACTGTTTGAATCGTTGAAGATAATTTTCAAAAGATTCTTCTTTCATTACATATGGTTCGAAAGAAAGTCTCGTCGCCATTGTTATTTTGCTGCTTAAATAATTTTCTAGAAATTTATATTAAACAAAAGATGTCTGCACTTATAAAAGAAAAAAAAAAGTTTATTTTTCTTCCTTAAGAATATTTACATGCAAACCAAGCAAAACTAAAATTAAAATTAAAAATTGAACTAACACTATTTACATATCTCTTGACAGAATGAATTTACCTTTTCTTGGTCAAAAAACAATAGAAAAATAAATTAATTAATATTCAATCACTCATATTTAATTATTTGTATACGTTCATTCACATCACTCCAGTGGTGGTTGTGCCCAAGAAGAATAAAGAGTTTAGGAGTTGCTGTGATTTCAAAGTAACTTTAAATAGGTTCTTGGATACTGCGGATGTGTTCCCCCTTGGTCACTATATAACTGTCAGTATGTGTCCTCCCTTGGTCACTATATAACAGTCAATATGTGTTCCCTATTGGTCACTATATAACAGTCAATATGTGTCCTCGCCTGGTCACTATATAACAGTCAATATGTGTCCCCCCTTGGTCACTATATAACAGTCAATATGTGTCCCCCCTTGGTCACTATATAACAGTCAATATATGTCCCCCCTTGGTCACTATATAACAGTCAATATGTGTCCTCCCTTGGTCACTATATAACAGTCAATATGTGTCCTCCCTTGGTCACCACACTCAACTGTCAATATGTCCCCTCGCCCCCCCCCCCCCCCTTTCTTCCCGTGGTAACCACAGCCAGTATATTCGCCCCTTGCTAGGACACAAAGTTGAATCCTTATGCAAGGAGAATAAACAGATAGAGACCTATAAATAACAAAAAATAAAAGCTTCCTGAGATGAGTTTCTTTTTTTATTGTTTACTAGCCGAATGACCCGGGCAACGCCCAGGTTTTACCCGATTAAATGTTTTATTCAAATACTATTCATTACAATTATAAATTGAGGCCATGGATGTCACTCTTGTGAAACGTCCCGCTCCAAACTTTGTGTGTTTTTAAAATATAAAAGTAAAAATGTAAATTTTCACAACGATATTTGAAAATATTTTGTATATATTTGTATAATTTTGATTTTTTATTTAAACTTAATGTATACATAAAATGAAGGCAAATGATATCTTGCCCCTACGCCATCATTACGTCACTCAAGGTCACCGTTGCCCCATGTGGTCCATCCTTCTTCAAATTTACTTTTCGAAGTTACCGCAGTGAGGTGCTGGTTGTGAGTGAAATAGGGAAAATTGTTAATTATTTGTTAATTACTTTAAGGATATTCGAGATAGAAGCCTGAAAATTCGCCAATAATTTTTACAGATTCACCTCTATTATTGTGTTAAAATTTCAGCCAGATTAGTTACATATTGTTAATGTGTATAGCATGCATACATATATTACATACATACATACATACATACATACATTACATTACATACACTTATGCACTGACTTTTATATATAGGGTGATCCAAAAGTCTTGCACAACTTTAAAAATTAATGACTATGCGAATATTTGCGCCAGAGCAATGCGGTAAACACCTTTGTGTTCAGGATGCAATGGGATTTTTAGGGCAAATATTTAAAAATTCGGAATTGATATTTTAGTTACAATTTTATTCGCTAGATGGCGCTCTAACAGAATCAGAGATTCAGCGGCCAAATAGTTTGAAAAATTGAAAAATATAATTGATCGACACGTATTTTTCCTTTTTGAATACCAGGAAAGAACCCTAATAATATCAAATGATAAATTAATAAAACACCATTTTGCCAAAATTAGAAGAATTGGATGACGATTTTTAAATACAATCCGAGATATGTAAAATAGGCAAACGCAAATTAAAACATGTAGCATAAAAAATTATATTTTAGAAGTGATTTTGTGAAATAGATTGAATGTTTGAAAAACACTGCTGAAATCAATACACGATTTTTTGAAATGTTAATATAGTGCCAATAATTATGATGGCACTACTAATAGGATTTCTTGCTATAAGAAATGTATATTTTCTTGACAAATTGGCGATACTTGACTATTTAACTGTAAATTTGTCATGATCCAACAAATGAAATAAAGAGGGGAGTGACAAAATCTATTTGTAGTACTTTATTCCAAATATCTTATGGGCTTGTCAAATGTTATCATTGCTTATTATACTGTACACAATTTTAAATTTGTGTCCCCTCAAATAAAAATTATTTTTAGATAAACCATTTAAGTTGAATAACACGGTAGTAAAATCATTTTGTATATATATATGGTAATTTAACCAACAACCCCATATTGTATATAACTTATAACAAGATTTTCATGTTGTATCATAGAAACACATCTGTAAATGATTATACGCATGATTTACATGTGTCATTACATCATCATATGTAATGTAATTTGTACAAACTGAGGATAATAAATAAAACTCTGTAATAGATTAAGAGTTGAGCTAGAGAGATAGAAGTCAAACACGTCTAAATTCGAGATAGATGGAAGCCACAAAGCAACATCTAAAGATAGATTGGAAGCTGTCAGGACGGCGCCAGTAAAATGTCACCAGACGACCCACACTCTTCACATCTGGTGACATGCAAAACCCCCTTTCTCAGAAACGGTATATAAAGCCCCGTTTTAAGCTAAAAATACAGTTAGTTCAGCATCTGAGCGAGCCCTCGTCGGTTGTACCCCAGGTCCATCTCATCCATCATGTAGACCAGTAAGAAATCTTCTATCTCTCCATCTTTCGCTCCTAGCTCAACTTTTATCTGTTCACGGAACTTTCTTAGTGCAACTGTGTCTTCGTTTTTTTTGTGTATGGACATTCCCAAGCTTTCCACTCTGCCTCGACCACGACTGCCTGTACTTTGTGAGAACTTTTAAAGATCTTCCAAAGTGCAGAGAGGTACTGGAAAACTCCCCATCCTGACTGTTCCTCTAGGTCAACACCGTATAGCGAGAGTCAACACTTCATCATCACAAAGTTAGTCGACAGGATTCTACAAGAGTCAACAGTAACTCAACTCATTACATATATATATTTTTTTTTTTGCACAAAATTTCTAAAGTTAGGGGTGTACAGAGAATATTCCTTATGCTATTTCTTCTAATGAGCTAAAAGCGATAAACTAAACATAAGGGGTAGAATTGTGTGCACAAGTGTTATTCGATAAGTTATAGCACTTCGGGGTCTGCACGACATAATATAAGATGTGAGCAAATTACAAACAAAAAATTCTGGTTCACAAAACAAGCAAAAAAAAAGAGACAATATGTGAGGACAGCATTTATTATCCCCATAACCCAACACAAAGAGCTGCAAAATATTGGCATATAATATAATACAAGGCAGCTTATATAACACATGAGGTAACTGCCTTCTCTCTTGTATTAGGTCACAATCCTTGCTCAATGTGGCGTCCTTCATTCTCAAACACCGCTGGCAGACGATTGATGACAGATTGGACAGCATTAAATAACATATCTGTTGAAATTGATGAAACGTGCCGTCTGATAGAAGCCTTCAACATGGACAATGTGGTAGGCCGGCATCGATAAACATGCGACTTAATGTACAACCCTTGCCAAAAATCGCTAGGCATCAAGTCTGGGGATCTTGAAAGCCACTGGTGCATAAAGTGGCGACTTATCACACAATCTTCACCGAACGTATCCTTCAGCAATTGTTTGGCACCGCGAGAGATATGAGGAGGTCCTCCATCTTGCATGAATGTTATTTCGCTTAGTGCTTGTCTGTCCTGCAATAAGGGAATAACCTTTTTTTTCAAAGGTTGAGCATAACGTTTACCAGTTACAGAAACGGTTTTAAAAGTTCTTCCATTGATTTCTTCAAAGAAAAATGACCCAATAATAAAAGAAGAAGTGAATCCACACCAAACTGTAACTCTGACCTGATAAAGTGGCATTTCTGTAAAAATCCTAGGGTTTTCTGTTGCCCAAATGCGGCTGTTTTGAGTGTTAACTTCTCCGTTTAGATAAAAGTGAGCTTCATCTGTCCACAGTACATTCGACAGCCAGTTTTCATCAATATCAATTTGCAGGAAAACCCATGCCGCGAATTCTTGACGCTTCTCAAAATCGCCGACTTTTAGCTCGTGAAATCTTTGAATTTTGTACTGGTATTTTTTTAAGAAAATTTCTTAATGCTTTCCAAACTGTTCTTTACGAAGTCCTCGTTAGTTGAGAAACTTGTCGTGCACGTAAGCTCGTGGGTAAGCCATTGTAGAGTGCGCGCTCATGCATGCGCCTCTGATACATCTATTTGAATGAATGATTTGACAGTTCAGCCTTCTTGACTCGGTTGAAGAGGATAAAAAGTATCCTATGTTCATCCGCTGGTTCCAAGCTACCTCCTCACCAATTTTCATCTAAATCAGTTCAGCCGTTCTTGAGTTTTAAATAGTGTAACAATTAACACGACTTTCTTTTATATATATTATATATATAGATTGTTCAAGATAAACAAGATTGAAATACTAATTAAAGATGAGATTTATTTTATCATATATGCTTGTAGAAGCGATTGTGATCCTCGAAACTTGAGAATAATATAAATAAAAAAAACTCATCTTCGCAAGCTGTTTATTATTATTATGTATTGCAGAGAATAATACTTTTCTGGACATACAGGCCTTCCAAAATACAGTAAAACCTCTTTAATTCAACCAACTACCAATCAAATAGCTTAGAAAATTTAACCATTTATCACATCTCTGTCAAAGTATCAAATGGCTATAATGTTCAACACCTACTCAACAGGAATCCCTTGAGGTACTGAATGATTTAAACAAGAGGTATATATCACAAAAAGTGCACATCTTTATATAACACTTTGCTACAAAATGAATATCTACAAACAACTGTTCTTGCAATGTGAATGAATCTGGTCAAACTTACTTTGGATATGACAGACTTCTTTTTAATTGGCTTTTGGGGTGAGGGCTGTATAGGATTTATGGTCTCTATGGCCTGCACGAACATGGGAGATTAGCACTGAGTTTATTTTGTTACTTGTGGGGCAATTAGTTTTTTTATTGCGAACTACCAGCACATACAATGTGGTTGCCATTAAACTTATGCAGACTGAGTGAAGTTCCAACTTTGAGGTGAAAACACAAGACTCCGGAACTTTCCTAATGCAAATATGGTGATGAGATACAAAAATTTCCTTGTGATGAGGTACAATTTTGATTTTAGAGATACCAATCACAAGGAGGCAATTCCAATAACTAAAGTAAATAACAAGTGATGGCTGGACAACATCATATATATTCACTCTTTGGGATTCATTTACTTCTTCAGCTCATGAGAAGAACAACTTGTAGGTTCAATGGAGTATGCCAAAGTAATGATTGGTCTTGTCCCCTTGTGACATATTTCCTATATGTGTCAATATAATTAAAGTAAAATCTAAGATACACAATTCAATGCATTATCCAAGTTTGAAATTCTGGGGTTCCATGTGTTACAGTCTAATCTCTTTAATTCAACACCCAAGGGATCACGGCATTCGGTTGAATTAAAGTAAAATGATTTCATCACAACATTCACTGCTAGAGGTCATTGTTCTAGGATGGGGTGTCAAGTCTGTGTCACCTCTATGTGGATAGCCAACCAACAACAGCAGCTCTTTTTACCCATCATGGAGTCTTAAAGACTAATTTTGATATAAATGCTACAGCGTCCGGGAAGGTCAAGGTATAGGATAATCACCCCAAACATCACTACCAATATTAAGATTTATTAATTTAATTTAAATGGTACACTGTGGGTCAGTGGAAGGATGGTCTAAACCGTTGGTTTTTGGCCGCTACGACCCGGGTTCGATTCCCCTATTGGGCACTTTTTTCTGATTAAAAAAAATGCTCCAACCGCTCCCGATTCTTGCAAAAGTCCAACCCAACCAGCGGGTACAGGTAACCAAACGGAGCTCTGGCATATTTTTAAGTGAAAAAGTCGAACTGCTTTTCACATGAGTAGACATATGGTGCACTTACAGTAAAAGGAGTCGCGTACATCTACCCACCATGATTATCATGACCTGTACCACGTGTACTAGGGATAAGCAAAAAAATGTAACACTTGGTATTAGACAGAAGTGGACTGAACTCCTAGTCTTGGCTTCCAAAGTGAGTGGAATCTACATTCAAGAGATCAAACTTAAATCAAACACAAAGCTGAATTTAGAGGCTTTCAATATCATTAAGCAAGATGAGAGGCTGAAAAAAATGGAGGTCTTATTACCTCTTAGAAAGAAATCTTATATTCAAGAAATCTAATATTAAAACAAATACAGCAACAACAAACAACAAAAAGGTTTTTATTAAGGCCCATTGCCCTGTATGGATTCGCCATACAACAACAAAATAATATAATAATTTTTCTCCCTTTCCCCATGTGCACGTGAGCCTTTGTTTGAAAAGGGATTTATCTACACATCTGTTCTAAAACTTTCCTCACTACCTTTTTTGCATGTGAATCTATTTACAATTGATCTGTAGAAATTATAGAGTTCTATTGCTATATATTTTCTTTTATGAAATAGTTCACAGCATCTGCAGTGGGTTGCTAAATCTCCAGAAGGCACAACAAATACATGATTAGTAGAAATATTGGGGATACAAACCATAGACCCAATAGAAGGCCAATCAGTATCTTCAACTGCTACCACCCCCCGAACAAACCAGGACCAACATTAAATAGCCTCATGGAAGAAAATGCAAGCATTCTTGGAGACTTCAATGGCAAAAGCCAGTTGTGAGGATCTCACTAGGATAATCAAAGAGAAGAAATTCTTTCTAACATATTTTATGAGACTGATTAGATCTTCATAAATACTGGAGAACCCACCTATCTACCCTATTCTTTAACAGATGCTCTTACCTTCTCCTTCGGCTCTTCCTCATTTTCCTCCTCCACTTCTGACATGAGGTAGAGGGATGACGGCAAGGATAAATCTCTCTGTCACACCACACTACTTTCAATATTTGTCATTCTGGTCACCACACACTACTGTCAATATATGTCCCCCTGGTGACCTACACAACTGAGGGGGGTCAGTGAAAGGATGGTCTAAACCGTTTGTTTAGACCGCTACGACCCGGGATCGAATCCTGCTTTGGACACTTTTTTCTGATTAAATAAAAAATGCTCCAATGACTCCTGATTCTTGCAAAAGTCCAACCCCACCAGCGAGTGCAAGTAACCAAACGAGGCTCTGGCACATTTGTAAGTGCAAAGTCGAACTGCTTTTCACATGTGTAGACATGTTGTGCACTTATAGTAAAAGCAGTCGCCAAATTCTACCCACCATGATTATCATGGCTTGTACCACGTGTACTAGGGATACACAACTGTCAATGTGTCCTCCCTCTGGTCACCGCACACATTTAGAAATTTCATTCTAGTTCTTGATTCATTTCGTGATTTCTTTGAGCTCCGCTTCTGAATGTGATAAAATAGACAGTTCTGTGTGTTTATGTAGAAGAAAGGATCCAGAACCCAATTAGGTATAGCCATATATAGAACAGCCATGTCTTGAACAGCCATGATTCCCTCTTTGAAATCATTATGGAGAACCTTTAAAGTTAGAGGATTTTAATAAAGAGCCTTCGACTGCTTGAACTCGCTACTGCCTCCAGAAGACTTCAACGCCCGCTGGGAGGAAGAAGTACCCACTTTGGGATTAAGTGAATAAGTTTATCCAGTAGCTTCTCTCATGATTATAATGGAGTGGGGCACTTTGTGAAGGTCTTCTCTTTATCTCAACATAAATATTGTAGTGAAGTATTTATTATTTTACAAGCATTTATTATTTAACACTAGTATTAACAGAGTATCATTTTTCTATGTTTATATTTTACAACTCTGTAAACTTCTCTCATTGCTTATCTTTTGTTTAATTTTTCATAGTTTGTTCTTGCCTCAAATAAATTGCTGTCTCGTCTTGAAGTTTTCTTCCCTAATTTTCCACGTGGCAATATAAGGAATAAAACTACTTCAATCAATAAAAACCAGGATTCTGAAGCCATCCCTGACAACATGCTATATATGAGATAGACTTATTTACATAATATAAAAGATGATAAAGCACAATTTTGATTTTACATTAGAACTACAAAGTAATGAGACCAAATAATAAAAAAAATAGTGTGTAATGTTTCAGTAACAGCATTTTTACCATCATCAGACAAAAGACTAAATGAAAACTGAAGAATGAATGAAATAAAAGAAAAAAACATGAAAATATGAGATCTGGGCCTGGAATAAAAAAAATATCTATATTAATAAAATGCAAATTTCATAAGTGTTGTTCGCTAAAAACTTTCGTTACAATGCATCAATTTCGACCAAATTTTCAACATTTATGTAAAACGAGATGGAGCAGGTTTTGCTTAACATTAAAATATTTTTCCTAACATTAACATGCGTAACTTCGCTGTTATCGATTAAATACCAAATAATCAACAGAGTTAATTTTATTTATATATAAATACAAAAAAATTCAACAGAGTTAATTTTTTTACATACTAGCTAATAATTTCAATCTAAAAAAATATTCAAAACAAGCAATTTTAAGATAACACCATATGTAAAACAGTCGGCCAAGAAAACAACAACGATATTACATCTTTCTCGCATATTCACACACAATCTTGATTAATAATTAAAACTAATCTTTAGCATTGTTTATTATACTTCATAATATATAATATTCGTTAGGCAAACTCTCACTCGGATAAAACCCGGGCGAAGCCGGGTACACATCCGCTAGTATATATATATATATATATAATGCTAAATTTTGGTCGTTGAGGTACACCTTGCGCCACGCTGACGAGGGCCAACAGCCCGAAACGTGTACGTGGTTAGCATTTCTTGATTAGTCAAGAATGGGTGTTTGGCCAATTCTGGAATAATTAGAAATCAACAGAATAGTTGATATTTATTTCGAAAGATGGCGCAAGCCATCAGCAACTTCCAGTTTCCCGATAAGGTGATGCTTTTTTTCTTTTTTTTTATGATAAATGCTGGCTAGTGTTATAATAAAGTTTAACTGTTTATATTTATCTTTGTTTTCTTAAAAACAAAAACCCACATCTCCTACAGCTTCTCATCATATCCAATAAAATCCATGAATTTTCTTTCTTTGAAAATACCATTGGGATCTAATGATTGCACAATTAAACACGGGAGATATGTAGTTAACAATTTATCAGTTTATATATCAACTGAGAGTTATTTAAGTGAAAATATCAGTCCTCCAAGGAAATATTGCCCTCAAAGCCTGATACTTTCATATTAATATCAATACAAAGGATTATTTTATTGAATTAAGAATTATTTTTTAATATATAAAATATTAAAATCATCTTCTTTTTATCTCCACTCAATCATACTAGGGTAAAGCAAACTACCATGACTGGGTGAAGTAGAATGCGTCTGCCTTTGTCATTAAAACTGGGAGCACTACTAAGTAGCAGGCTGACTTAGTTTCAAAAGAAATGGCCGCCTCTGACATGAGGAACAGATGCCATGTACAGCCGCTCCTAACATGGAGTACAGACTCATCCTGTATCTCTGAATCAGGAGCCCTTACAGGTTATGAATAAAATCAAAAAGAAGCCTATAGAACATCTGATTGGCTAATTGACTTGCACCATAGTTAGGAGAGTAACTTGTCCCAAATAGAGTACATGCTATTGTTTTCTTATAAGGAAAAATATCCTTTTTTCATGTTCAACAAGGAATTTGATATTTGACATATTGGATGTCAGATTTGTATAAGACCTATTTCTATGAGAAAAAGAAGAGAGTGATGTCTCAACACCTTGATTGTCTTTTGATTTATTTTCAAAGATTCAAATTTCTTTCAGTTTCTTAGAAAAATAATCCTTGCTAATGTTTTATAATATTTTTTCATAGAGTGTATTGATTCTTTTGTTCAAAATTTCAAAAGAATATTTGATCATATCATTGCTTGATTAAGGAAGCAATGGTACCAAGTTTTCATATTTGATTTCCATTGAAGTTCCAAATTGCAATTGATTTCTTGCAAAAAAATATCTTACCAATTAATTTAAAACTTTTTGTAGAAATTTCTTAAATTTAGATTTGTAAATATTGCCACATGATATTTTCTCACATACACCTACAGAAATATTTTAAACTTGATTTCCAAATACATTTTGTTGTGATTATTTTTTCTATCATTGTTGATTTAGTTTTTTAATTAGCAGTCGTCTACTTCTACCCACCATGATAATCATGGCCTGTACCACGTGTACTAGGGATAAGCGAAAAAAAAATTAAAATTAGGACAAAGGAATAATTTTTCTGTATAATACTCACCATACACCTGGAATAAATATATATTCACAAACATAACAAATAAGAAGTTTGACAAACATGTTTATACATAAAAATAAAGAAGGCATATCCTAACCAAGAGCACCTGTCGACCTGGAACATAGTTTAATGACTCGCTCCAACTCGCGAAGGGTTCGAGCCTGTACTAGTCGATTAGGGGGTCGGTGGTAGTATTGTCTAAACCGCTGGTTTTTGACAGCTACGACCCGGGTTTGATTCCTGCATTGGGCACTTTTTTCTGTTTAAAAAAATAAAATGCTCCAATTGCCTTCAATCTTGCAAAATTCCAACCCCACCAGCGAGTACAAATAACCAAACGGGGCTCTGGCACATTTGTAAGTGCAAAGTCTAACTGCTTTTCACATGTGTGGACATGTGGTACACTTACAGTAAAATTAGTCGGCTACTTCTACCCACCATGATTATCATAATGACCTGTACCACGTGTACTAGGGATAAGCAAAAAAAAAGATGGCAGAGCGCCATCTAGCCTCTGGGACCAAAAGAATTTTGGTTGCAGTGGTACAGCCTGCTCCACGCTGACAGATGACAATATCAGAGCAGAGAGGATTCCCCTGTAACACAACCGGTCCCAAGCCCGGATGAAAAAGGAGGAGGGGGAGCAGTAACAAGCTCGCTAAAAAATCTGGGTTCAGCTGACCCGGCTGATAGTACCCTGTAAGGGCTCCTAATCCAGGGATACAGGATGAGCAGTGTTTGTACTCCATGTTAGGAGCGGCTGCATATGGCGTCTGTTCCTCATGTCAGAGGCGGCCATTTCTTTTGGAGCTAAGTTGGCCTACTACTGAGTAGTGCTCCCAGTCTTAATGACAAAGACAGACGCATTCTACTTCACCCAGTCATTATGGTTATCAAACAGACACCATCATGGGTCACAACTTCATACCCTAATATGTTTGAGGGGAGATAGAAAGAAGAAGAAGAAGACAGTTATCCAGCCGGCTAGAAAGCTGATCTGGATAGAAGCTGGCTGTACTGCATGGATGGGGAAATATTGGCTCCTGGGCATCCAGCTGGTTAGGATGATTGTGGAATTACATTTAGTTTTACATGTCCTTTCTAAAGTAGTTTTATATCAACAGTAATTGGACTGAAAATATTATCATACAGTGTAGAACTTTTCTTCTTCTTTCTTATCTCCACACTGGGTGAAGTATAATGCCATTGTCATTAAGACTGGGAGCACTACTCAGTAGCGGCCCGACTTAGCTCCAAAATAAATGGCCGCCTCTGATATGAGGAACAGACGCCATGTGCAACTGCTCCTAACATGGAGCACAAAAGCTGCTCATCCTGTATACCTGGATTAGGAGCCCTTACAGGGTACTATCAGCCGAGCCAGCTGAGCCCAGGTTTTTAGCGAGCTTGTTACTGCTCCTTCTTTTTCATCCGGGCTTGGTACTGGCAAAGGCGAAGTTCAGTGTTGAACTGTTTCATATCAACATCTTGGTTTGAAAACCTTCTACCTTATTTTTGTTGTAAACCACAATATATATTCAACAATATACAAATTCTCTATTAAGGACACTCGTCCCATACAGGTTTCTCCCAGATAGAGAAACAGAAGTAAAATAGAAGTCATTTACAGGAAGTGGAGAATAAAATTGAGCTTTCAAGTTGGATACATCATCTCTGTTGTGCCTATTATCTGTGCAGTTTTCCAGAATTTGTGAAAATCTAACACATTAGGTTTGTTCTGCGCTACTCTTGCCATTATAATTGGTAAAATGGAAGCATTTATGAAAATATTTAATTATTTTATTTAATACCAGTTACAAATAAGACATGCTATATCTGATCTGGATAATTGCGCATGAAACTCTTTACAATAATTCATATTGTAGTAGAGTAGGCAAAATAATTGTCAAAAAGAAAATAAACAATTAATAAAAATTATTTATGAGAGACATACAAATTCTAACATTTTATTATATAAAAAGTAATACAAAGAGTTAAGGCCGCCCGACCATGTTGCATCATTGAACCCTGGTGGCAAGAAAGGCTTCCACAACTTTCCTGGCATTAAGAATGCAATGATTGATGGAGACTCCATCAAAAGAAGCTCCAAGTAGGTCCATGGGGGTGTTACGTTGGTGGATCAGGGTCCGTAGCTCTGTGAGCCGTTGATGATGGCCGACTGTATGTTGGAGTTCTGAAAGACAGGAAGTAGGTCACTCCACAGTGGGTATTTAGAGTAAAAGTTAATACACACAATTTGAGAAAATGTTGATGTGTGTATGCAATACTTCAATTTATAATAACAATCTATTATCTTCATAAGGTAATAAGACCAAATCCAAATAAATAAATAGTGTGTGACATTTCAGTAACAGCGTTGTAACCATCTTCAGACAAGAGTACAGAATGAGAAATTTTACCACAGCATGTTTTAAATAGTTAAAGTTATCAAGTGTGTGTGAACAATTATCTTCTTCTTATCTGCTATCTTGTTTACACACTTGATAACAGTAACTATTTAAAACATGCTGTGGTAAAATTTCTCATTCAGTACTTTTGTCTTAAGATGCTAACAACGCTGTTACTGAAATGTCACACACTATTTATTTATTTGGATTTGGTCTTATTTCCTTATGTTTATAATCTATAATCCAAATTGTGCATAATCAATCTATTATATTGTGATGGTCGGTCTCCTCTAATTACACTCATGGATAAAACTTAAGAAAGTAGAAAAGCTTTGATATCGCCAGTTATCTATTTTTTGTTTAGGGAGACAAAGGCAATTTTGTTCACACTTGGTTATCTCGAGTGTCTTCAATAAAGGTCACTGTAATATCTTTCAGAGTTATTGTCTGAATACCGATATATATGCTAAAAGGTATAACTTCCTTAAGTTTTGTCCATGAGTGTAATTGCAACAGTATAGAACAACGGTTAAGTGAAAGGTTTCGAGAGAAGAGAGAGTTGCTGTGACAATGTTAGCTACAAACTAGTACAGCTCTGGTATCATCAGCAGATTGAAGTTCTATACTTGCTGATGCTTGAAAACTCATTTATTGCTAAGAGAAACTTCTTAAACATCTCACCAAACCACAATTTCTGACTTCAGATCCTTCCTGGATTGATGGATGGATGGATGGAGTAGTTTTCTCCTTTTTCCCATTTGAATAACTCAATGATGGTGCTTGCCTCAACACATTGATAACTTCAACTACACAAGTGCTATGTAATACTTTTAACATACACCAGCAGCCATACCCATATGCAAATAGAGAAAATATTTTACATTCACAATTGTGCAGCAGCCTTAGGAAGTGCCTCATCATCCCAATGGCCATGTTAGGCTCCCCTGATCATATCCTATGTGTCTTGAAATGTTGAAAACAGTCGCCAATCTAACAGTCTTTTTTTTTTCTTATTCCTAGTATACGTGGTACAGGTCATGATAATCATTATGGGTAGAAGTTGGCGACTTCTACCCACCATGATTATCATGACCTGTACCTCGTGTACTAGGGATAAGCAAAAAAATGTCATTATAGTGTGGGAGGGTGCATTCTGGCTGTGGTGGTCCAGTATAGAAGCTTGAAGAGGACATAAGGAAGGTTGCTGGTAGAAATGTTCTCACCTTGTGCAGACCATCATTGGTGGCTGCCGATTCCTTCGCCCTCCCAACCTCCTGGCCCCTGCGCGTTGGTCCGGGGTCCGTGTCGCGGACCTGAGGGATGCCCCCGACATCCGCCCTACTCACTCCTCTCTCGCGGACGCCGCTGCCCTTGTTGCCTTCTGCCGGAGGACGTTAGAGGAGAACCTCCGGGAGAGCACCAGGGCTGCCTGCCTGGCTGAGGCTGTAGTCCTGCGCGGGACGAACACGCCCTTCTCGAGGCTCACCACCCGCTCGGCCCGTCGCGCCTTGGAGCGTCTGCGCCTCGTGGCACAGCTGATCATCAGGCTTCTCTCCAGATGGACATCTGTAGATAACGCATCGGCCAGGCTCGACTGGACTTCACTGCGGCGCTGCGCCTTCTCGGGCCACGACGCCGACATTGCGCTTAGGTTGGCCCTCCATGCCCTGCCCCACCCGAACCATCCGGCCTCGACCAGTTCATCATGCCAGGCCTGCGGTTCCGTAGATCGCTCCCTAGACCATCGCTACTGAAGCTGCAGTCGTATCAGGCCCCTCATCATTGAAGCCTTCAGTGTACTTAGGCGACCCCGTGACTTGCGGGCCTGGATTTTCGGGACTAGCCTCGAAGATGACGACCTGGCCATCCTGGCGTCTGCCAAATCCATCAGGTTCCGGAGAGGACCCGCTCATCGCCTGGGAAAGAAGGCTCACTCGCCGGGCACCCCCCCCCCCCCCCCCGCATGATCATTTATATTTTAGCTTTATTTCCATTTTTAATGTAAATTATTGACAAGAAGTCAATAAAATTAGTTTCAATTGTCATAGACATAACTTAAGGAAGTTATACCACTTAGCATGTATATCAGGATTCAGACAATAACTCTGAAAGATATTTGATACATGTTGACCTTTATTGATGACACACGAGATAACCAAGTGAGAACAAAATTGCCTTTGTCCCCTTAAAAAAAATAGATGATCGGCGACATCATAAAATGCAACTTCCTCAAGTTTTGTCCATCGGTGTAGTTACAAAATCAATACACCACATGAAGAAACAACTGTACTAGAATTAATCCAAGTGTATCTAGGTAGGCAATTTGTATTATATATATACAAAAAAAACGCTCACTAAAAAACTCAAGGCCTTTTAAAAAATAACCTCTGTTTTAATTATTTAGCAGAGTAAATAAGGATATTCATTGTTTTTATTTTAATATATTTATACCCACTAGCAGGTAAAATGAAGTTTTAAATATAAATTATTAACTTTAAAATTATTCTCTATACATTGAGAGGGCTAAAAGTTTTAATTAGTATTTTTTGTGTTATTATATATAATACATTTAAACTCGCAAGGTGTGTGTCCCAAATACATTATTTAAATGAACATGTTCTTACTTGAATTGTTCTGTGTTTTTCTTTGATTTGAGCATTAATTTAATTATTTGAAATAATATTTTTTTTTTTTTTCAAAATTTTTATCAAATAAAACATATATTTTTTCAAATCTCTAAATAAAGGAAAAATGATTCGGTCACCCTTTACAAATTTACTTTTTACTATTTCAATTTGAAAGTAAAACTACGCACTAGGAACCTGGTTTATAAATATCTCTTTCTCTCTAATTTAAAAGTTTTATTAAACGTTTCAAGATGATTGATAACAATAAACATTTTAGAATTGATATTTAACTATGTTTTAAAAAAACGTGAACAAGGAGCAATCCAGATTACCAAGTATTTTAACAGTATCAATGGGTATAGTGTATATTAACGTCATTACTGACATATGTCATTAAAAATACATTATATGAAAAGGCCTTTTCAGCCACAATCTTTGCAAGATAAGAAAATAAATATGTATTTTTTCTATATTTATAAAGTTCACGCTAAGTATACTAATTAAAAATAATATGAATACATTTTTTTTTGTAATATGGAAAAATATTCTCTCAAAGAAGACTTATTATAGAGTCCTAGTAAATTTAATTGTATAAAATATTCGAAATCAAATCTAACACAATATTTAAGTGAGAGAAATGAATAAAATCATTGATTACCCACTATTTTGACTTCCAATGAAATTGAATGTCCATCACAAATATTTACATTTTTGAATATTTTGAATGAAAGGAAAATGTTTTTATAAAATAATTATCACAGTAATGTGACAACAGTTTGTTTTTTCCCATTGTTACCATCTTATTGTGTGACCTAGCTTTTAAGACCTCCCAACATTGTTTCTTCCTTTGTAAATATGTTTTTAGAAGTCTTCATATGTGAGAGTAAAACTTGAACTCTCCTGCCACTGAATATTGTTGATGAGAATATATATATGAAAGATATCAAGAAATCAAAAAGATGATACAGTAGAACAAACTCCATGAGAGGACACTCGCGCTAGAGGACACCTCTTTACAAAGGACAGTTTTCATTTGCAAAAATACCATTTTTACAATTTAGCAACTCTCCAGTAAGCGGACATCTGTCCCTAAAAGACACTTTGGCTTAAGTGTCCTTTACATGGAGGTTCTACTGTATTATAAAAATAACTGTTTTAGGTGGAAACATCCGGGGATGTTTTGATACAAGGGAATATTTTATGTCTGTAACAGATACTATTACTCTTATGGTAACAAGACCATTGTGTGTGACATTTTATACCTTTAAATTTGTAACATATACATTTACTGATGGTAATGTGTTTCCTTCTGATATTGCATCAAATATATTTTCCCTACAGACCTTACTACAATGATGAAAGTTATGAGAGAGGGTAACCACTGATGCCTGCTCATTCAATCACTATTATTATTGCAGTAAGGTCATTAGAGAAAATATATTCGATGCAATTTAAAAAATAATCATATTGCCAGTAATGATAAGGCACAATTTGGATTATAGATTATAAACACAAGGTAATAAGACCAAATCCAAATTGAACACACCTCGTATGTGCTGTAATATGTGTGAACATTGTAGTCCTGTCCTTATAGTGTGGTCATCCAACACCCTTATATGTGCTGTAATGTTTGTGAACATTGTAGTCCTGTCCTTATAGGGTGGTCATCCAACACCCTTATATGTGCTGTAATGTTTGTGAACATTGTAGTCCTGTCCTTATAGGGTGGTCATCCAACACCCTTATATGTGCTGTAATGTTTGTGAACATTGTAGTCCTGTCCTTATAGGGTGGTCATCCAACACCCTTATATGTGCTGTAATGTTTGTGAACATTGTAGTCCTGTCCTTATAGGGTGGTCATCCAACACCCTTATATGTGCTGTAATGTTTGTGAACATTGTAGTCCTGTCCTTATAGGGTGGTCATCCAACACCCTTATATGTGCTGTAATGTTTGTGAACATTGTAGTCCTGTCCTTATAGGGTGGTCATCCAACACCCTTATATTTGCTGTAATGTGTGTGAACATTGTAGTCCTGTCCTTATAGGGTGGTCATCCAACACCCTTATATGTTGCTGTAATGTTTGTGAACATTGTAGTCCTGTCCTTATAGGGTGGTCATCCAACACCCTTATATGTGCTGTAATGTTTGTGAACATTGTAATTCTGTCCTTATAGGGTGGTCATCCAACACCCTTATATGTGCTGTAATGTGTGTGAACATTGTAGTCCTGTCCTTATAGGGTGGTCATCCAACACCCTTATATGTGCTGTAATGTTTGTGAACATTGTAGTCCTGTCCTTATAGTGTGGTCATCCAACACCCTTATATGTGCTGTAATGTGTGTGAACATTGTAGTCCTGTCCTTATAGGGTGGTCATCCAACACCCTTATATGTGCTGTAATGTTTGTGAACATTGTAGTCCTGTCCTTATAGGGTGGTCATCCAACACCCTTATATGTGCTGTAATGTTTGTGAACATTGTAGTCCTGTCCTTATAGGGTGGTCATCCAACACCCTTATATGTGCTGTAATGTTTGTGAACATTGTAATTCTGTCCTTATAGGGTGGTCATCCAACACCCTTATATGTGCTGTAATGTGTGTGAACATTGTAGTCCTGTCCTTATAGGGTGGTCATCCAACACCCTTATATGTGCTGTAATATGTGTGAACATTGTAGTCCTGACCTTATAGGGTGGTCATCCAACACCCTTATATGTGCTGTAATGTTTGTGAACATTGTAATTCTGTCCTTATAGGGTGGTCATCCAACACCCTTATATGTGCTGTAATGTGTGTGAACATTGTAGTCCTGTCCTTATAGGGTGGTCATCCAACACCCTTATATGTGCTGTAATGTGTGTGAACATTGTAGTCCTGTCCTTATAGGGTGGTCATCCAACACCCTTATATGTGCTGTAATGTGTGTGAACATTGTAGTCCTGTCCTTATAGGGTGGTCATCCAACACCCTTATATGTGCTGTAATATGTGTGAACATTGTAGTCCTGACCTTATAGGGTGGTCATCCAACACCCTTATATGTGCTGTAATGTTTGTGAACATTGTAGTCCTGTCCTTATAGGGTGGTCATCCAACACCCTTATATGTGCTGTAATGTTTGTGAACATTGTAGTCCTGTCCTTATAGGGTGGTCATCCAACACCCTTATATGTGCTGTAATGTTTGTGAACATTGTAGTCCTGTCCTTATAGGGTGGTCATCCAACACCCTTATATGTGCTGTAATGTTTGTGAACATTGTAGTCCTGTCCTTATAGGGTGGTCATCCAACACCCTTATATTTGCTGTAATGTGTGTGAACATTGTAGTCCTGTCCTTATAGGGTGGTCATCCAACACCCTTATATGTTGCTGTAATGTTTGTGAACATTGTAGTCCTGTCCTTATAGGGTGGTCATCCAACACCCTTATATGTGCTGTAATGTTTGTGAACATTGTAGTCCTGTCCTTATAGGGTGGTCATCCAACACCCTTATATGTGCTGTAATGTTTGTGAACATTGTAGTCCTGTCCTTATAGGGTGGTCATCCAACACCCTTATATGTGCTGTAATGTGTGTGAACATTGTAGTCCTGTCCTTATAGGGTGGTCATCCAACACCCTTATATGTGCTGTAATGTGTGTGAACATTGTAGTCCTGTCCTTATAGGGTGGTCATCCAACACCCTTATATGTGCTGTAATGTTTGTGAACATTGTAGTCCTGTCCTTATAGGGTGGTCATCCAACACCCTTATATGTGCTGTAATGTTTGTGAACATTGTAGTCCTGTCCTTATAGGGTGGTCATCCAACACCCTTATATGTGCTGTAATGTGTGTGAACATTGTAGTCCTGTCCTTATAGGGTGGTCATCCAACACCCTTATATGTGCTGTAATGTGTGTGAACATTGTAGTCCTGTCCTTATAGGGTGGTCATCCAACACCCTTATATGTGCTGTAATGTTTGTGAACATTGTAGTCCTGTCCTTATAGGGTGGTCATCCAACACCCTTATATGTGCTGTAATGTTTGTGAACATTGTAGTCCTGTCCTTATAGGGTGGTCATCCAACACCCTTATATGTGCTGTAATGTTTGTGAACATTGTAGTCCTGTCCTTATAGGGTGGTCATCCAACACCCTTATATGTGCTGTAATGTGTGTGAACATTGTAGTCCTGTCCTTATAGGGTGGTCATCCAACACCCTTATATGTGCTGTAATGTGTGTGAACATTGTAGTCCTGTCCTTATAGGGTGGTCATCCAACACCCTTATATGTGCTGTAATGTGTGTGAACATTGTAGTCCTGTCCTTATAGGGTGGTCATCCAACACCCTTATATGTGCTGTAATGTGTGTGAACATTGTAGTCCTGTCCTTATAGGGTGGTCATCCAACACCCTTATATGTGCTGTAATGTGTGTGAACATTGTAGTCCTGTCCTTATAGGGTGGTCATCCAACACCCTTATATGTGCTGTAATGTTTGTGAACATTGTAGTCCTGTCCTTATAGGGTGGTCATCCAACACCCTTATATGTGCTGTAATGTTTGTGAACATTGTAGTCCTGTCCTTATAGGGTGGTCATCCAGCACCCTTATATGTGCTGTAATGTTTGTGAACATTGTAGTCCTGTCCTTATAGGGTGGTCATCCAACACCCTTATATGTGCTGTAATGTTTGTGAACATTGTAGTCCTGTCCTTATAGGGTGGTCATCCAACACCCTTATATTTGCTGTAATGTGTGTGAACATTGTAGTCCTGTCCTTATAGGGTGGTCATCCAACACCCTTATATGTTGTGTAATGTTTGTGAACATTGTAGTCCTGTCCTTATAGGGTGGTCATCCAACACCCTTATATGTGCTGTAATGTTTGTGAACATTGTAATTCCTGTCCTTATAGGGTGGTCATCCAACACCCTTATATGTGCTGTAATGTGTGTGAACATTGTAGTCCTGTCCTTATAGGGTGGTCATCCAACACCCTTATATGTGCTGTAATGTTTGTGAACATTGTAGTCCTGTCCTTATAGTGTGGTCATCCAACACCCTTATATGTGCTGTAATGTGTGTGAACATTGTAGTCCTGTCCTTATAGGGTGGTCATCCAACACCCTTATATGTGCTGTAATGTTTGTGAACATTGTAGTCCTGTCCTTATAGGGTGGTCATCCAACACCCTTATATGTGCTGTAATGTTTGTGAACATTGTAGTCCTGTCCTTATAGGGTGGTCATCCAACACCCTTATATGTGCTGTAATGTTTGTGAACATTGTAATTCTGTCCTTATAGGGTGGTCATCCAACACCCTTATATGTGCTGTAATATGTGTGAACATTGTAATCCTGTCCTTATAGGGTGGTCATCCAACACCCTTATATGTTGTGTAATGTTTGTGAACATTGTAGTCCTGTCCTTATAGGGTGGTCATCCAACACCCTTATATGTGCTGTAATGTTTGTGAACATTGTAATTCTGTCCTTATAGGGTGGTCATCCAACACCCTTATATGTGCTGTAATGTGTGTGAACATTGTAGTCCTGTCCTTTAGGGTGGTCATCCAACACCCTTATATGTGCTGTAATGTTTGTGAACATTGTAGTCCTGTCCTTATAGGGTGGTCATCCAACACCCTTATATGTGCTGTAATGTTTGTGAACATTGTAATTCTGTCCTTATAGGGTGGTCATCCAACACCCTTATATGTGCTGTAATATGTGTGAACATTGTAGTCCTGACCTTATAGGGTGGTCATCCAACACCCTTATATGTGCTGTAATGTTTGTGAACATTGTAATTCTGTCCTTATAGGGTGGTCATCCAACACCCTTATATGTGCTGTAATGTGTGTGAACATTGTAGTCCTGTCCTTATAGGGTGGTCATCCAACACCCTTATATGTGCTGTAATATGTGTGAACATTGTAATCCTGTCCTTATAGGGTGGTCATCCAACACCCTTATATGTGCTGTAATGTTTGTGAACATTGTAATTCTGTCCTTATAGGGTGGTCATCCAACACCCTTATATGTGCTGTAATGTTTGTGAACATTGTAGTCCTGTCCTTATAGGGTGGTCATCCAACACCCTTATATGTGCTGTAATGTTTGTGAACATTGTATTTCTGTCCTTATAGGGTGGTCATCCAACACCCTTATATGTGCTGTAATGTTTGTGAACATTGTAGTCCTGTCCTTATAGGGTGGTCATCCAACACCCTTATATGTGCTGTAATGTTTGTGAACATTGTAGTCCTGTCCTTATAGGGTGGTCATCCAACACCCTTATATGTGCTGTAATGTGTGTGAACATTGTAGTCCTGACCTTATAGGGTGGTCATCCAACACCCTTATATGTGCTGTAATGTTTGTGAACATTGTAATTCTGTCCTTATAGGGTGGTCATCCAACACCCTTATATGTGCTGTAATGTGTGTGAACATTGTAGTCCTGTCCTTATAGGGTGGTCATCCAACACCCTTATATGTGCTGTAATATGTGTGAACATTGTAATCCTGTCCTTATAGGGTGGTCATCCAACACCCTTATGTGTGCTGTAATGTTTGTGAACATTGTAGTTCTGTCCTTATAGGGTGGTCATCCAATAGTGTTGTTTGATGCTGTCTATTTCTGAGGTTCAGAGCTCTTCCTGGGTCCAACTGTGCTTTGGGGGGATCCTCCAGTTCTTGTTTATTTTTGTTTCGGCTACTATTTCTATTTCTTTAAAAGTAAGTTTTTTTTTTTTCATGGCAAGGGTTCTTTTGGGATTAAAAATGCTAGGCCACCCTGTGGGGTGATAGATATGGTTAGCCATAAGGAAATTAATTTATTGAATTAGTCTCTAACCTCTTTAATTCAACACCCCAAGCTGTTGGTTGAGTTAAAAACACAAGGTAATAAGACCAAATAAATTAATAGTGTGTTACAGTGTTGTTAACAACACTGTTACAGAAAGTTGTTGTGAAATGAATAGCATGAAATGCCTCTTTTCAGTTATTAGATAGCATGGCGTTCCATGTCTATTATCCCATTTATGTTGCACTGCAAAATGCTCAATTGCTTGGAAGCTGCAAAGTTTGAAGTTTGTGGGGACTGTATTATACTTATCGGACAGAACCCTCTACCTAAGTCCTGAACGCGCTGCTGTTTATTCTGCGCGACGGGCGAGGCAGCATGCAAATCAACATCTGATCTCATGGAAAGGGGTGTAGGGGTCCAGCTTTCGTTGATCATGGCACCATGATCCAGGCACACATTGGTGAAAGTCTGACTTTGCCTGTAATTTGAGGTCGTTCCTAACATGGAAGCAGATGCCTTTGCTGCCGACTCTAGCATGAGTACAGAGGCAGCTCCTCCGTATCCCTGGAGTGGGACCCTTGCTGAGGTCTATCAACCGGGTCAGTTGAAGTTAGAATTTTTAAAGAGTTCTACTCCTCTTTTCTAACAATGCTGCTGTTGGTCCGCGACTGCTTATTCGTCGGAGTTATTCTGCTTGTTTCGCAGCTGGCCTTCATATCTGAAGGTCTATCCACCACCTGGGGACGCGCCCTGTAGCAGTCAGCTCTGCCTACCAACATACAAAGGGGCATCAATAAATAAGGTGAATTATCTTATTTCTTAAAAATTAAAAAAGCAAAAATAATTTAAACCACAGAATATTAAAATATAACATCTAGAGACTATTTAAGGTGTTCTGTTCTTTTTTCCCACGCGCGGCGCGAGACTTATAAACAAACTAAAATGGAAGCTCCCTTGAAGGATTGCGCCACGCTTGAACAACGTGCAGTTATTCGTTTCTTGAATGCAGAAGGTATTCAAACATCTCAAATATGCCAAAGAATGAAAAATATCTATGGTGAGTCTTGTTTGTCTCAAAAAAACATTTATAAATGGGTTAACGAGTTCAAAAATGGACGAATTACATGTTCCTCAGGTCTCAACGTTTGGCCGGTAAAGTTTTGTTAACAATTTTTTGGGATGTTGATGGACCAATCTGTCTTGATTTTTTATCCTTAAGGCAACGTATAAACAGCGACCTTTATTGTGACATTCTTGTAAATAAGCTAAATCCCGGTATATGAAACAAAAGAAGAGGGAAGCTTAGTAAAGGTGTTCTCTTCCTTCATGATAATGCAAGGCCGCATACATCATGTAAAACTGTATCTACAATCATTAAATTAGGTTTTGAAGTTTTAGAACATCCTGCATATAGTCCAGACCTAGCCCCCTCTGACTATTTCCTTTTTGGACTACTAAAGAAGGAGTTAAAGGGAAAGCGATTTGACTCGGATGAAGATGTCCAGAAAGTGGTGCAAGATTTTTCTCACACGCTTCCTAAGAGTGCCTATAAAGAGGGTATTTACAAGTTGCCAGAACGATGGAGACGATGTATAGAAAGCCAAGGTGATTATTTTGAATAAATCAAGTCCTAATTTTTAATATCGTTCTTATTTTTTTAAATAAATTATAATTCACCTTATTTATTGATCCCACTTTGTACTTTGCTATTTATACCAAAATACCCATATGGTAGATAAACTGGGAAATTCTTTCAAAGATTTACAGAGAGGTTATTGCATTTGCCCATTTATTAATTCAAAGGGTGTGTTTCTTACCTCAATTATTTTTCATTAAATGTTGTAAGAGAAATATTTAAAAAAAGGAAGACAAATTTATCTCAATTTGAAACATAGTGTGACAAGTTCTTGGAATCAAATGATTAATAATGTGTTTCAATAAGAGGAATTGGTTAATAAATATATCACACTTCTACAAACTAAACCAGGAAGTTTTAAATTTAAAATACATTTGTGAAACTTTTTAATAGCTGGTCTCAAATTTACACATACCAATTCAATCTCAGATAAAAATATTTCATTCACAAAATTATATTTTTTCAAATTTGATTCTGAAAAAAATATCTTGGTGGTAAATAGATTTTTTAGCTTTCTGTGGGTGTGACATTTTCATATTATAAAGCTGTGAGTTAAAATATCTCTAGTTGATATGGGAGTAGCCCATTATTAATTAAACAATTATATTACCCCCCTATCAATAGACGCCAAGATGTCTCCATTCTAGAAATCCCCCAGAAACAGGCAATACCAAGAAGAAAAATTTGATTATGATGACATATTAACAAATATTTCAAACAAGAAATAGAAATTCTTTCACGTAAAAATAGAAGAGCCAAATTATCTTCCAAAAAGGGTCAGTTTCGGCTGCGAGCTGCTCTACAAGGAATTCGACAGCTCAAAGTCGCCAGAGGAGCTTTCAAAAAGTGAATGGAAAAACATGGCAGAGGATGCTTTGTTCCTGAAGGAGGACAAAGAACGATCAATTCCTTCCCATGTACCCAAATACTTCTTCCAGCCTTCAAAAACCCGGCCACCCTACAGTGTAAAGAAGCTGTTGAAAGAAGTTGCTGTTCATCTGGAGAGCCACAAAACAGATGTGATATGCCAATTGGGGGCCAGAAGATCTAGAAAGGCCAAGAAACGGGAGTGCCATTAAGAGCTCTGGCGATCATCAGAACTTGAACTGAGACAACTTGAGGCTAGCAAGGAGTCTGAAGACATATAGTTCCGTATTGCTCCCTGAAGATCAGTTTCCAACTACCCTCTAAATTCCTGGCATTTAATCTTGATGAGATTATAATAAATTTTTCTGAAGAGAGGAGAAAATAAATATCAAAATTCAATCCTTACACTAAAGATGAACGAAAGAAAGCAATATAATATCAATATAAAAGGAAAAACATGAAGGGATCTAGGAATTCCTCTGGGACAGGGGGCCGGCGAACCCCAGCAGAGAAGCTCAACGTACTCCTCTGGGACAGGGGGCCGGCGAACCCCAACAGAGAAGCTCAGCGGACTCCTCTGGGACAGGGGGCCGCGAACCCCAGCAGAGAAGCTCAAAGTACTCCTCTGGGACAGGGGCCGCGAACCCCAGCAGAGAAGCTCAAAGTACTCCTCTGGGACAGGGGGCCGGCGAACCCCAGCAGAGAAGCTCAACGTACTCCTCTGGGACAGGGGGCCGGCGAAGCCCACAAGAGAAGCTCAACGGACTCCTCTGGGACAGGGGGCCGGCGAACCCCAGCAGAGAAGCTCAGCGTACTCCTCTGGGACAGGGGGCCGGCGAACCCCAGCAGAGAACCTCAGCGGACTCCTCTGGGACAGGGGACCGGCGAACCCCAGCAGAGAAGTTCAACTTACTCCTCTGGGACAGGGGGCCGGCGAACCCCAGCAGAGAAGCTCAACGTACTCCTCTGGGACAGGGGGCCGGCGAACCCCAGCAGAGAAGTTCAACTTACTCCTCTGGGACAGGGGGCCGGCGAACCCCAGCAGAGAAGTTCAACTTACTCCTCTGGGACAGGGGGCCGGCGAACCCCAGCAGAGAAGCTCAACGTACTCCTCAGGGACATGGGGCCGGCAAACCCCAGCAGAGAAGCTCAGCGGACTCCTCTGGGACAGGGGTCCGGCGAACCCCAGCAGAGAAGCTCAACTGACTCCTCTGGGACAGGGGGCCGGCGAACCCCAGCAGAGAAGCTCAACGGACTCCTCTGGGACAGGGGGCCGGCGAACCCCAGCAGAGAAGCTCAGCGGACTCCTCTGGGACAGGGGGCCGGCGAACCCCAGCAGAGAAGTTCAACTTACTCCTCTTGGACAGGGGGCCGGCGAACCCCAGCAGAGAAGTTCAACTTACTCCTCTGGGACAGGGGGCCGGCAAACCCCAGCAGAGAAGCTCAACTGACTCCTCTGGGACAGGGGGCCGGCGAACCCCAGCAGAGAAGCTCAACTGACTCCTCTGGGACAGGGGGCCGGCGAACCCCAGCAGAGAAGCTCAGCGGACTCCTCTGGGACAGGGGGCCGGCGAACCCCAGCAGAGAAGCTCAACTGACTCCTCTGGGACAGGGGGCCGGCGAACCCCAGCAGAGAAGCTCAGCGGACTCCTCTGGGACAGGGGGCCGGCGAACCCCAGCAGAGAAGCTCAGCGGACTCCTCTGGGACAGGGGGCCGGCGAACCCCAGCAGAGAAGTTCAACGTACTCCTCTGGGACAGGGGGCCGGCGAACCCCAGCAGAGAAGCTCAACGTACTCCTCTGGGACAGGGGGCCGGCGAACCCCAGCAGAGAAGCTCAACGTACTCCTCTGGGACAGGGGGCCGGCGAACCCCAGCATAGAAGCTCAACGGACTCCTCTGGGACAGGGGGCCGGCGAACCCCAGCAGAGAAGCTCAGCGGACTCCTCTGGGACAGGGGGCCGGCGAACCCCAGCAGAGAAGCTCAGCGGACTTCTCTGGGACAGGGGGCCGGCGAACCCCAGCAGAGAAGCTCAGCGTACTCCTCAGGGACAGGGGGCCGGCGAACCCCAGCAGAGAAGCTCAGCGTACTCCTCAGGGACAGGGGGCCGGCGAACCCCAGCAGAGAAGCTCAGCGGACTCCTCTGGGACAGGGGGCCGGCGAACCCCAGCAGAGAAGCTCAGCGGACACCTCTGGGACAGGGGGCCGGCGAACCCCAGCAGAGAAGCTCAACGTACTCCTCTGGGACAGGGGGCCGGCGAACCCCAGCAGAGAAGCTCAACGTACTCCTCTGGGACAGGGGGCCGGCGAACCCCAGCAGAGAAGCTCAACGTACTCCTCTGGGACAGGGGGCCGGCGAACCCCAGCAGAGAAGCTCAACGTACTCCTCTGGGACAGGGGGCCGGCGAACCCCAGCATAGAAGCTCAACGGACTCCTCTGGGACAGGGGGCCGGCGAACCCCAGCAGAGATATACCACCACGGGTCGCTCTGGAACCGGGGTCTAGTGGACCCCAGCAAGGAAGAATCTCCAGAGTCTGCTCTGAGAAAGAAACTAGCGAACCACCATCAGAGAGGAAGTTACAGAAACTAGCCTGGGACCTGGATCTAGAGGAATACCTGAAGAGGGAACTCCACAGACTAGACTGAAGGACGGTAGAGCACCAGCTGGCCCGGGGAAGTTCAAAGCCATCACTTCAATGATGATCCCAAAATGTTACCAAATATAATCTCTACACCTTCTTACTTCTTTCCTTTGTGATCTAAAATATTTCCAAATTGAATAAACATTGAGCCTGGAAATGTAAAATTTGATGAAGAAAATAAATTAGAAAATTAACTTGTTTTATCATTATTTTTTAGGTTAGTTTTTGCAGAATATTTATTTTTTTTATATACGAAAAAAACGAACAAATTACATATATATTAAACAGTACTAATGCTATATCTAGTTTCATATATATTATAAATATTTGATTTGGATGTTTGATATCAAACTAATAAAAATAAAATTTAAAAGTTGAGGGCGTGCTATAGAGAGGTCACTCTCAATGTTAAATGTTTACATTTTAATGTTTAAAATTGGGCGCTATTGAGAGGAAGGCACTATTCAGAGGGGGCGCTATAGACAGGCTTAACTGTATATATCTATATATATAAAAATGAATGTTTGTATGTTTGTCTGTTGGTTGGTTGGTCTGTATGTCCGGTATACAAATTCGCAGTAGTTCACTAATACAAACCAAAATTTCCATACATAGGTAAAAAAAAACGAGGATGACGATAGGCTATTTTAAAAAATATATAAATCAATTATTAAAACTATATATTCAAATTATTCTAAATAGCTCACAAGCAGCGCCCTTTAGAACGCGGTGGATCTGATGGCGGGGCGCGCCCATTGGCCGCCTGCGAGCACGTGGCTTCCCTGTGCGCGCGCATGCGCCGGGAAGCCACTTGCGAGCCGGCAGCCGACGGGAGCAGTCACTTTCTCGCCGGGAGTCAACGGGCGCAGACATTTACTCGCTGCCAGCCAACGGGCACATGTTTAATGTATTTGAATTATACATTTAATCATGTAAACCCGGGCGTTGCCCGGGTCATTCGTCTAGTATGTTATAAATGAATGAGATTTTCTGCTTGAATTTGGATCATGTTGAGATTAATTGAGGATTATGCTATGTTAATGGAGTCGTGGTCAATAATCTTGAAAATATAAATAGTTTGATCAGTAATTTAATTGAACTAAAGGATATATATAAAAACATAATTTGGTAGAAGTACTGCCTGGCTTAAAGAGATTAGAACAAGGAAAAACAAAAGATTATCTACATAATGTACAAAAGGTTTGAGCCGGCCAGCGGGGAACAACAACAACAAGTTTTTATAATGAAAATGGCGACCTCTGGTGGTCGATTTAGCAGAGTATTTTATCAATGAAATATATTTAAAAACATATTTTTATATAACATATATATACTTGACTAATGACCCGGCTTCGCCCGTGAATTACCCCGAGTGCAATTTCCTTCATACTGAAAGTACATAAATAATAAATAGTAGAAATGCCATAGGAAAATTGTATTATATTAGTGTTTTGGTATTTGATTTAATTATTTTTTGCAATCCATTTAGTTGTTTCTACTCAATATAGTTTACAATAGATGGCAGCTTTTCCACCCAACCCCCGAGGTAATCGCCCCAGCCGCAGGATTTGGTGTTATCTCAAGTGTTTATACTGTGTACTTGATAATAGTAACTATTTAAAACATGCTGTGGTATTATCTCTCATTCAATACTTGGTCTGTAGATGGTAACAACACTGCTACCGAAACATCACACACTATTCATTGATTTTCGTTTGGTCTTATTACAGTAGAACCTCCATGAGAGGACACCTCTCTACAAAGTACACTTTTCATCACCAAAATTACCAGTTTTACTGATAGACACCTCTTCCTAAAGAACACTTTAGCTCTGCAAATAACTGTCCTTTACAGGGAAGTTCTCCTGTACCTTGAATTTCTAGATATTGTAACGAGATATTTTTATTTACAGTAAATTTAAGGTAAATGTTTCTATTAGTAAACATGTGAATAATGTTATATGAGGGGAATGTGAATTATCTAGTTAGTTGTGAGGAAAACATCACTCACCATCAATGGATAAAATACAACTGTGTCTAATCCTGACAAGCTGCTAGTATTTTTGACTAACTTATATTTGGTGGCCCATATGAATGTAACATAGCATTCACTGCTATATTTAGTTAGTCCCTGGTGTATAAATTGGTGAACTGTGCAGGAGTGAGGTCAGCCAGGACCAGTGGTGGTAGTGAGCACCCCTCGGGTATGACATCATTTAATTTACCAATAAAATCTAAACAAACATAAGAATAGATGCAATATAATAGAACCTCCATGAGAGGACACTCTCTACAAAGGACATTTTCCACTTGAAAAAATTACATTTTTTTACTATTTAGCAACTCTCTGGTAATAGGACATTTCTTCCTAAAGGGCAATTTTCGCTCTGCAATTAAGTGTCCTTTACATGGAGGTTCTACTGTACTCCTTGAAATCACACTATAGGTAGCATTTATAAACAAATTCTTTGCTTAACCTTTGGCAGACATGTTCCACCCCAGTGTATGCTCTGTCCAAATGTCAGTTGTTGGGGAAGCAGTAAATACAGTTAAACCCCTCTATAGTGAACACCAATGGGACAGAGCCTTTGGTTCACTATAGCCACGGTTTGGCTATTAATATTATTATTTTTTACTTTTCAAAATATTTTCAGACCATATAATTAAAGGACAGCCCTGCACACAGAAAAAGTCTGCCTTTTATTAGTGGTCACTTTGTTGTAATTCCCTTAATTGACCAATATCCTTACATTAATACTGAATAATAAAATAAATCATTTTATCATAGGTTCTTATTTGCATACATGTACCTCTATGTCTAATTTAAAAATCAGGACAAATCCTA
This sequence comes from Cordylochernes scorpioides, assembly GCA_030710605.1. Classification (NCBI taxonomy): domain Eukaryota; kingdom Metazoa; phylum Arthropoda; class Arachnida; order Pseudoscorpiones; family Chernetidae; genus Cordylochernes; species Cordylochernes scorpioides. Next base: position 16,023,238 of record CP092880.1, on the reverse strand, counting down.
GGCAAAGTTTTATTCATTATACTAGATTTTGTTTTGTTTTTCACCTGTCATACAAACTATTGCTGGGTTTAAAATCGCCATAGTTCAAGGCATAAAACATAATTTTGCCTTAAACACAGGCTCATTTATTTGTATGTTTTTTTTAGCTCTAACACATACTGTCACAATTTTTAATACCCCCTTCCATTTTATCTCTTATAATAGAAAAGTTATATTTTCTTTGTTTAACATGTGTTCTGAAATTTTGCCTGAGTTGTGTCACTTTGAAAAGTTTTGAAAATGGCCTTTTTTTTAGGAATAGCTTTTTTAGATGCTTTTTTGAAAAAGTTTACAGCTCTTAGAGAATGATTTCTCCAATGGTTCGGCCAGTTTTCCCAGTAACGAATGGCCGCGTAGTGAAAGGAATTATCTTTGGTGACCAGAAGCCCTCTGCATTCCTGTCACAAATTCAACAACTGTCTGGGGGAAATTTTACAGGAGAGGTCATAAAAGTCCTATGGACTATATTTGGTCAAGCTGGCAGAATTGGCAGAAAAAATGTATACAACCAGAAGTTCAACCTCAGCCGGAGTCGACCCAACAAGGCCAGACAACAGCAGTACGGCAGATGTCAGCCCAGATTCAAACTCTCCAAATACAAGTGGATGGAGAACTCAACTGTTGTATTTGATCATCTTATTCATTGTTAATATGTATGTGTGTTATTTGAGAAAAGTGTAAATTTGTTTTGCTATGAATTTAATACAGTAGAACCTCCATGAGAGGACACTCCTGCTAGAGGGCACCTCTCTATAAAGGGCAGTTTCATTGACAAATTTACCAATTTTACTATTTATCAACTCTCCAGAAAGAGGACACCTCTCAAAAGGACACTTTGTTTCTGCAAATAGGTGTCCCTTACACAGAGGCTCTACTATTTACAGTAAAACCCCAAAAATACGAACCCTGGATATAGCGAACCTTCCCTTATAACGAACCTAAGGCCTATCCTAATTCCATTCCATTGTAAATACCATCTTTATAATGAACTTCGTGATTTTTAAAATAACGAACCACCCATATAATCAACCTATTTTCGGGCCAAAATATTAAAATCTATTTAAAATACTATGTTTTTTATAACAAACTTAAAATTTTAATTAAAAAAAAAATTAAAACAACAAAATTTTGAGCATGTTTCTGGTCGTGGATCGCGATTTCAAAACAAAAAAATTCAGGTGCATTATTTGTTTTGATTTACATTCTATTTTTGCTGTATGTTGTATAGATTTTTACATGCTATACTTTTTATTAAATATAATATCTTTGCATCCATTAAATTTGGAATATAAAAAATGCAAATGGCTTCCAAAATGAAGAAAACAAAGAAATTCTAAAAACAAAAACATTATTACTAAAAGAAAAAAGAAGCCATTTCCAAACCTTTCTAAGTGAAACTACACATGAAAATTTTCAGAACACATGTCAAAATAATAAAATATAACTTTTATATTGAAAGAGATCAAAAAGAAAGCCATTAAAATTTGTTACAAAGAGGAATCAACTTCAACTTTTGCCGCGATCGCATGTGTTAGGGCAGAAAAAAAAAAAAAAAAAAAAACGCCATCACGGGTTCATGATGAAACAAAAATATCTTTGAATATATATTTAATAAAACTTTGCCTAGAATTTGTCTTGCTTTTAAATTAGACATAGAAGTACATGTAAGCTAATGATAAGAAGAACCTATCATCAAATAATTCCTTTTATTATTCAGTATTAATGTAAGGAAATAGGTCAATTAAGGGAATTAAAACAAAGTGACCACTATTAAGAGGCAGCCTCTTCCCGTGTGTATGGCTGTCCTTTAATTATACGGTCTAAAAATTTTGAAAAGTAAAAAAAAAAAAAAATAGCCAAACCGTGGCTATAGTGAACCAAAAGCTCTGTCCCATTAGAGTTCACTATAGAGGGGTTTTACTGTAATATTATTATCCCTAGTACACGTACAGGCCATGATAATCATGGTAGGAATAACTACTTTTACTGTAAGTACACCACATGTCTACACATGTGAAAAGCAGTTTGACTTTGCACTTACAAATGTGCCAGAGCCTCGTTTGGTTACTTGTACTCGTTGGTGGGGGTGGAATTTTGCAAGAATCGAGGCCATTGGAGTATTTTAAAAATTATTTCGGGTTTTTTTTTGTAGCAGCTGAAAACCAACAGTTTAGACAACCCTTCCACCAACCCACTTGGTTCCTATCAATTTAGTGGGACCCTGCACAAGGAAAATTGTAAAGCTTCTTCTTCATAGAAATCTTTTTACGTTAATTTTCTCCCTGTTTTATCAATAGTTATTGAACTTTTATAATTGAAAATTCTTTATACAGTATAACAGACACACACCTCTTCAATCAATTTTTGTAAATTCCAGCCATTTCCCCTTCAAATTGCCATCTTTAATTCAACCAACTATAATTCAGCACTCACTATAATTTAATTCAACCAGCACCCACTTGAGTGTTGACAACAAAATGTTGAACATTATCTTAACAGACTTTAATTCAACCAACTATAATTCAGCACTCACTATAATTTAATTCAACCAGCACCCACTTGAAGTGTTGACAACAAAATGTTGAACATCATCTTAACAGACTTTAATTCAACCAACTATAATTCAGCACTCACTATAATTTAATTCAACCAGCACCCACTTGAGTGTTGACAACAAAATGTTGAACATCATCTTAACAGACTTTAATTCAACCAACTATAATTCAGCACTCACTATAATTTAATTCAACCAGCACCCACTTGAAGTGTTGACAACAAAATGTTGAACATCATCTTAACAGACTTTAATTCAACCAAAAGTTCTAATCCCTTGGGGTGTTGAATTAAAGAAGTTTGTATATATAGCGTTAAAAATATATTCAAATTTTTTAAATTTTATTTTAAATTAAGTTCATTGTAAAATAAAAGGATTCAAAAGCGTGAATGTTTCTTTTATACAAATACAAACTTCTACTGTCCTTACTGCGATGAAAAAATATATTGGGAGGGCTTGGCTCATCAGTGGTGAACCCTCCCAGCGGTTTCGCCAATTTAATCCACCAGACCGCTTCTCAGAGCTCTAATACTGTATTGGATCATTCTGCTTTTATATGCTACACTGAAGGATGGAATCTTAGAAATGGTTTTCAAGTAAACTATGGAAATAAGCCTATAGGACAGTATTTTATATGTATAGATGGCGCGTTATTGCTTTGTGTTAATTTACGCCTATAACTGGCCTTGTCTTTATAGTTTGCTGAAGAGCATTGCTCGATGCAAATATTTAAATGTAATGCTACTGTCCTATAAGCTTATGTCCATAGTTTACTTGAAAACCATTTCTAAGATTCCATCCTTCAGTGTAGCATATAAAAGCAGAATGATCCAATACAGTATTAGAGCTCTGAGAAGCGGTCTGGTGTGATTAAATTGGCGAAACCGCTGGGAGGGTTCACCACTGATGAGCCAAGCCCTCCCAATTTATTTTTTCATCGCAGTAAGGACAGTAGAAGTTTGTATTTGTATAAAAGAAACATTTGCGCTTTTTTGAATCCTTTTATTTTATATGTATAGATGGCGCGTTATTGCTTTGTGTTAAGTTCATTGTGTCTGAAAATATTTATAATATTTTGAAATTAAACTAAATGAATCAAATTGGAGAAGCCGCTAGCAATAAGTTCCCCACTAATGAGTACTGTCCTATTTTTCATTAAAGTAAGGTTAGTACAAGTTTGTATTATTTCTAAAATAAATATTCATTTTGAATTTTTTATTTATTTATTTATAGATGGTGCATTATCGTCTTTAAAAAAATCTAATTCTTTTTAGAACACACGTTTTTGTAATTCATGAAATGTTATATTTTTTTAATAATAAAAATAAAAATAATTTACTATCCATTCAACTCTACTTTAAAGCTACAAGGTAATAAGTCCAAATCCAAATAAATAAATAGTGTGTGATATTTTGGTAATAGCTTTGGTCACACACTATTTATTTTTTTGGATTTGGTCGTTTTACCTTACATTATCTAATCTATAATCCAAATTGTTCCTTATGATCTACTTTAAATCCTTTAAACCTTTTAAAATGATATTGATTTTACTATTTTTGGGAGGGGGGTTAAGAAGCAATTTTTCTTAAACACCTTTTTAGGACAGTTTTGATGAGGTACATTTTAGGTTCTATATAATAAGAAATAACAAAGCCAAATTAATTACATCTGATGAATGGTGCCATCATCTTCAGACAAAGGTATTGAATGAAGTACAGTATAACCTCGTTAATTCGACACACCCCAATTCGACACTCGGCGATAATTCGACCATGTTCCGATGTCCCGACCTCCGGCCTATCAAATAACAAACCGTAATTCGACAGTATCGATAATACGACAGTTCCGATAGTTCGACCATTTTAAAATTCGAATTTCGACAGTTGAATGTTATTTTACATGCAACTTTACCGCTAAACGGTATTACGGCGGCGACGATCGGCATCGGCGGGCGGCGACGATCGGCAACAGCGGGCGTCGATACGATCGCGCCTGCGCACTTTTGGTTTCTGGTTAGTTTAAGTTTCACTTTGCAGTGCCGTTGCGCAATTTCGCGGATGTTATTGTTGTTTTTTTTACGCGGGAATTTCGGCATCATGCGCTAACTAATAATAATTTTTATTTTTTTATTTTTAACATTGAAATATTTTAGCTATTTTTAAATTTATAAATAATTTCTTTTTAAATAAATAAATCTTTATAAAATGATCCAACAATGATTATGATAACATTTTATTTCAATATTCCATTTCTGTGTTATTATAAAAGATTTAAACACAAAATCAATAACACCTGCAGCAGCAGTGGATGCCTTTAATACATTAAAATTTATTTATTAAAAGACATTTCAGAGGAAGAAAGGCATGCATGTTTTTTCAAAATGCCATCTGGAATACATCCTGAATAGGATTTCAGTGCAAAAACAGATATCTATAAAGGAATTTTTTAAAAGATCTTCATGATTATTTTAAAATAATATTTTAAAATTTTCTTTTTATTTACCATATTTATTTCCTTTCAACTGCTATATTTTTCAATTAGAATAAAATATTATTTAATATATTATATTTAATATTTTAATGTCTGTAGAGTTAATATTTGATTATATTACTGAAAAGAAACACATTGCCAATAAATTTATTTGTTACAATTATTTATGTTTCTAAAATATGTATTAATGCCATTTTGTCACTGATACTAAAAGTTAATCATGAAAATAATATAAAAACACACAATGGTTTCAATTAATATCATTAATTTATATTACAAAGCTATTAAAAAATATATATTTTAGCGAGTTAGATGATTACCTAATCATATAACCATATAACCTTAATTCAACACTTCCTTTAATTCAACCGAAAGCTCTGATCCCTTGGGGTGTTGAATTAAAGAGGTTCGACTGTACATCATAATTCAGTAGTTTTTCCT